>CM055955.1:78746606-79346606 GCA_029490685.1 Schizonepeta tenuifolia | reverse complement strand
AACGTACGAATTTTCTCCAAAAATGTCCCAACGTTTCAATTTTTTTATAACGCTGTCCTATCATTGATTTCCGGCGAGTTTTGTCCACTTGGCTCGCGGACTGTCCACGTAAGCACGACACACGTGGAATTTAAAAAATAAATACTTCCATTTCCAAACTTCTTTTTTCTTTCACCCTTCATTTACGTCTGATTCTCTCTCCTCCCTCTTTCTCTTGTCCATTTCTCTTTCAATTGGCTTTGGCTCCCTCTTTTCCTGACATTCTCTCCATCTTCAAAGGCTCGGTCTCCCCACTGCTGAATTCGTCCATCACTAGAAGCTGACGGCATCTCCGCAACCTTCTCCGGCCCCTTCGGCTAAAACTTGGCAAAGAGTCGCGTCAATGTTGGTGAGGCCCGACTTGAGGGCCTCATTGTTAGGGTCGATCTCGAGACATTTTTTGAAGGCAGAGACGATGTCCTCGTAGTTGGGGAGTCAAATATTCTTAGTGTCCGGCCGTGGTAGCCTTTTCCCCAGTAGGCCTTGAGCTCGACGCTATTCTACGAGTCAGAAAGAACTTCGGATAATTTGTTGAGGGAAACGTAAGCGGCAGATCGATTGGAGTAGAGGACGACATCGGTGAAGTTGTCGGCTGAGAACGCGGCATTGCCCTTTTCCTTGGCTTTGTGTGCCATTGATGATTAATTATGGATTTTCTGATGTAGGAATAATGCGATAAATAATTGGAAAATGAGGAGGAGAAGACGAGGGGAGAAAGCAGAAGCCAGAGCCAATTGCTGAAGAGTTGGTTTGTTGTTTTCTAGACGGGAGAAAGAGGGAGAAAGTGGAGGTCTGAGAAAGACGTGAGAAAGGATGGTGAGAGAAAGAGACATAAAATGATTTATTTTTTTAATTCCACGTGTAAATACAAGTGTCTTGCTTACGTGGATAATCCGACGAGCCATGTGGACAAAACTCGCGGGAAATCAATTACGGGACAACGTTATAAAAAACTCAAATTAGACACTACCGCCTTGCAACTCAAATTAATTAATCACCCAACATAGAGTTGTAACGAGATTTTGCGCTTCATGTTTTAGTAACGCTAATTCGCCATATGCAGCCAAAAATGGTATCCCTGTCTAAATTCATGAGCACCATGCCATCTCTTTCGTTCGCTTACTATGTATAAAGGCTATGGTGCACTACTTGTATTGCACAAGCAAGGTGGATGAGCCACTTAACACTCTTAGGCCTCGTTTGGTTGACTAGATTAAGCTTGACTAAAGATCATATAAAATCTTATTTGGTGTTTGGTTGACAAGATTATTTTCTGCAAGGGCCCAATACTCAATCTCATAATAAGTTGGCCCGGTACTCAATCTCAAGAATGAGTCGGACTCTCCCCCTCCAATACAAAATATCTTATGCAAAGAATACCATTATACCCTCATCACAAATCCCAATTGCAGGCTTCTTCTCTCATCTCTATATCTGGCGTGGGGTGATTCATTTCCCACGTGGAGACATGGGTTGCTTTTGGTGAATGTATATAGGCCCCCTCCATGAAAACTGTAAATATTTATATGTTTTTTACGTATTTATAATATAATATCCTTCATGAAATTGTGTGATATTTTATGTTTTAGATATTTTACAATATAATATAAAATGTCTTTTATTTCTATTTAATTTTAGAAAAAATATTATTCAAGCTAAAGTAGCACTTTCAGGTGTAAAATTTATATATTAATGTTTTAAGCACCTTTTCTCATTGATTAATTTTAGGGGTATAATAGTCAATGATCAATAAACTACCACAATACATATTGCAAACCAAACATGTTTTAAAAATTGTCAGTCCAACCAAACAGCTTATTTCTAATCATGACTGAATCTCAACTTATCCCTTATTGTATCTTACTACAATAAAACCTCTATTAAAGAATATTTTTTGGACCGGAGAAAAATATGACAAAATTGGAGGTTATTCTTAAATGGAGTTCGAATAAGAAATTTTATTTTTTTTCTAATTTTAATGTACATGAACTATAATTAAATATTATAATTACTAAATACATGTATTATATAGTATTATATGCAAATACATGTATATTAATTTATTTCATCTAAAATATGTAGATTCCATCATTAAAAGTATGCATTTAACTATTGATTAATTCATTATTTTCCTCCTATAAATACTATGTACCAATTACATCAAGTTAAAATATTTATCAAGCATGACACCAAAAAGTGAAAAAAGAACTCAAATGAGTGAAAAAATTCGTGTTGAGTTGTGCAGAATGAAAGAATTGCATCCTGAGTTGAAAACAAAAGATGTATTACAAATATGAAGTTATTGTCACAAGCAACCTTAAAAAAATATTTTAAATCAATTTAAATATATTGTAATGAGATATATTATTAATTGTGATTTATTCCTAAATGGGGGTGTATTTCCTTAATGTGGGACCGAAAAAAATATGAATTATGACAAATATAGAGTTTATTCCTAATTATAACTGGTTCCAAATTGAGACCATGAAAATATATGACAAAATAGGAGTTTATTCCTAAATAGAGTATTTCTTTCTGGAGGTTCTACTGTATTATCTTGTCTTGGAAACCAAACGACACCTTAGGTTATGGTTGGTATACATGAATGGAATAAAGTGAGAATGAAATAACATTGGTAATGGAATAAAGATGAGAATGGAGTGGAATGAATATTGATATTCCTATGGCCGGTATACACAAGGAATAGAATGAATTTTTTTAATTATTTTTTCATAATTAATATAATTAGTTTAATAATAATTGTAATATTAAATAAATAATAATAAAATATTATTTATCATTTTAATAATTGATATGTATACTAATATTAATTTTAATAATATGAATAATAGTAATAATAATATTTTTTTTTGCTAACTACAATAATAACAATGATAATATATAATAATAAAAATAATAAATATTATTTATTATTGATTTAATACTATTATAATACCCTTAATAGTTAATTAGTATAACAATATTAATATTATTTAATCATAATTAAATAATATTAATTTTATTATTTTATATTAATATTAATATTTAATATAATATTAATAATATTATTTAATTATAATTATTAGAATTATGTTTTAATAATAATAATAATAATAATAATAATAATAATAATAATGTTCAGTCCTGTAGATGTGGAATAACTAATACCAGGAGGGAGGGAATGAATGACTAAATTCATACTCATGGGATTAGTCATTCCTTACGAAAAAACTATATCAATCGTGGGATTAGGAATAAAAACAAGAATGATCATTCCATTCCAGCGTATCAACCACCACCTTAAATGTTTAAGGGTTTAAAGAATAAAATAAAGAAAGTTAAAATGCATGACACGTGGCGTACATTCACCTTGTTTGTGCAATGCAAGCAAGTAGTTGCACCATAGCCTCTGCCCTTGCTATGGACCTGTGAGTGTCTCAGTAAGAGAGAGCGAGAAAAAACAGGGGGTGAGGGAGATGGGGGGCTACATAATAGAATTGTGCCAAGAAAAGGGAGAGAGAGGCTATAGGGAGAAAATTGTCACTAATATAAATATTTATTATTTTATAATTAGGGGTTTACGAAGAGTACAATAAGGGCTACATTTAGAATTGTCCCTCTAATTTCCATCATGCGCATAAATAAGAAACTTTTAAGCCTGTTGGTTAACATCTATAAATAAAGTTATGAGATATTGTGATTTTGTGAAATAGGATTATGAGAAAAATAAAGAGCTTTTGTAGGGATGTAAATTTGAGAACATGATTATGAGTAAGATGGCAACACAATCATGAACACTGCATCAAAAACATCCATATGAATCTATTTCCTTCATCTCTCTCTCTCTCTAATAATCAACCATTATGAATCAAATATTTCTCGATAATTCTTGCTGTATTACTTTTTTAAGTAGTAGGAAAATCTTCTTCCCTGTTTGAGATGGATTGCTGCATAATTGAGCCCACACTAGATAGGTCCAAACCTCTGATTTAGATTGGATTTTCCCACTTCTAACATACACTAGCATAACACGATAATGCAAGATTACCAAATCATGTCCAGCTATAGATTAGATTGCATCATAGATATGCTTTTTTTAGGGTCTTACACGAGCCGAGCAATTCGTAAGTTACTTGGCAACCGACTCGGGAAAAATTGATTCGGTAATTGATTCGATAACTAATAGAGTCGAGTTCAAGCTTAAAATGGAGCTCTGTCAGGAAAGATCTTGAGACATGCAAATGACGGGCTTTTCTTGTGTACAACGAAAGATCTCGAGTTGAATTCCAATAATTGTTCTTGTTCCACCTCAAATAATTAATACAGGTAAATAAAAATAAAATTGCATCACGCTGGTCATGTGTACAAGTACCACGTGAAAAATGCTCGCCCAAATCAACAGCAATTTGATAGAATTAAAATAATTTTTGCTGCAATTAGCTTAAAATAACTATTTATTTCTCTTCTATCGTTCATGGTGCAACGAAGTAAATTTTTGGTTAACCTAATCTAATCTATCTCATTCTATTTCAGGCCGCTTAAGCCAAATTAACCAACATCGAACAAAAACATACATGACAAACTCAACATATATAAAGTATTTCTAAAATTTAAAATAGAAGCTGTGGGTTGTCATAATTAGAAAGACCTCGCATGGCAGTAAAGTTCAACAAGCCGTAAAGAAATACTCCCTTCATCCAATTTATAAAGGTCAGTATTTTTCTTCGGAACGTCACACATAAGTTGACCAGTTTCTTTTTTAAGCTAAACAACTTTTTCTTACACTATTACACAATTACACTATAAAACTCTCATCGAAAAAGCAAAACAACTTTATTACACCAATAAAATACTTCACTGACAATAATACCCACTGTTATCCACTATTACCAACCATTTTCTTAAAACTCATGTCGTCTACAATGTAACAACTATTTCGTGGACGGACGGAGTATTTTATAGAAATTCTACCAAACACACCTTTTATCATTAATCCTCTTTTCCTTAATACTCGTGCTGAAAAAGAAATTGGTCATTATAAATGGGATGCGAGAGTAGTTCAATCAATAGGACACTATAATTTTATCAACAAACTCATAATAATACTATATCTTTATTTCAGACATCACGATACTTGAATTCGTCGATAAGTGACAGCATATAAATTAGAAGGTAAAAAAAGTAATTTTTTTTAATCTTAGCTAAGGTTCTAAATTAGTATCTTTTTCTACATCTTGACTATTCCTACAAAACAAAAAAGAAAAAGAAAAAAAAACGAGGGCACATAAATTGAATTGAATTAAATTAAACGATTCACCCTCCCAAATCAAACCAACAAAAAGTCCACGCCATAGATGAAACTGAATTTTCGAAATACAAAATCTTGAATTTTCTTTTAATAAAAATTCAATCAACGCTCGTAAATCGATGGAGAAAAAGGAGTAGTGGTCAGAGTGAGCGTGATTGTATTCACATTCGCAAAAGTAACATCACAACTACCCTTCTCCTTCACATACGCTACATGATGCCTTTGTCACTCGCACACTTTTACACTGTCAACAATAATTAATTATAATTAGGAGAAAATGATTAATTAAAAGAAATGTCCAGTATTAATTAATAGGAAAACAAAGAGAGAAATTAGAGAAAAGAAAAAAAGGGCATCGAAATCAAGAAAGGAGATTGAGAGTAGTAGTGGGCAAAGGTCCCATGATTGAGGGCCAATCAATGATGGTTGTTGCTGCCCTCGAGGCCACAACAACAAAAGTTTCTCTCCCTGCCTCAAACAGTTAAAAGTTATTTCCCTTTTTTAAAAGTTTTTTTTTTCTTTTTTTTTCTTAATACTAGTATTAATTTATTTCACCATTTAACATTTCCAATTTTCAGCAGTTGACTAAAATTACAGTTGTAAAAACAGTTACCTTTAGAACAATATGTTGAGCGGAAAGCTACATATCCTTACCTCAAAGCTCAAGCCTCAAGCCTCAAGCTAAAGTTTCAAAATATAATAAAATTCAATAATTTCTGTGTGGTGATTCCGATATGCGCTGATTTTTCTTTAATAGATTGAATTAAGAAATAAAAAGTTGTTTGCTAAAAAACAAATCAAAACTTAATAATCAAAATAATAAGTAGAGGTATTTTACTAGGTCCACAAAGAGAACTTTCATATTACGGACAAAAGAAATAGAAGAATGTAGAAGCAAGATTCAATCTTGAAATCACGAGTAAAAAAAAATCTCAATTTCTAATTGAATGTGTACATTTTGTATCATAAGATTAGAAATACAAAATTTATAATGATTTACTTTTATGCTACTACTGAAATTACACGTGCGTACGTGTGAGAAAATATAGGTAGTAAATTGCAGAAATAGTTACAGCGAATCAAATGCCAGCTGGCAGGCAGAAGAGGTATAAATAACAGTCGCATTCTCATTCCCATCATCAACACCGCACAGTAAATATACCGTGGCTACGCTCTGTACTACTGCCATTGGGTTTGGACCAACCCTCCCACCATCTCTCCCCCTCTCTCTTTCTCTCTCTCTCCTCTCCCTCATCACTTCAATAAATACACAGCTCTCTCTCCCCTTCATATTTCCCTTCCCCTTTTGCTTTGGCTCCACCGACGCGCACCGCCTATATTCCTCCCCACCATAAATAAATCGGCCAGCTGTTGTTACAAGTTGTTGAGTTGGACTCACTGGCGGTTTACTCGCTCTTTGCTGGATCTGACGGCGGCGCTGCCGCAACGATGTCGTCCGGGAGGTACATGGCCTACTCACCCTCTCCGTCCGCCCCTCACTCTCCTCACATCGGCGCCGCTTCTGCCGGAGGTATCCGCGCCGCTTCTGCTCTCGTCGAGCAGGAAAAGTAATTTCTCTTTACTCTTTTTGATCATCTTTCTCATGTTTTCCCCTTATGAATACCAGCAGCTTCTTATAAAAATTAACGCCAGATCTTAACGACTGGAGTATTTCGTTTTGGTGAAAGTCAAGTGATCAAATCCACTTCAATTCGGGATTTGATTGATTTTTATGTTTTTCTTTATCGGTAGTATGGAGTTATGCGCTGACATAATTGAATTAGATTGGTAGTTTGTAAGTTGTCAAGCTGGAACTACCTGTGTTTGATTTTTGCTGCTTCGTGATTACAACAGATCTATGAGTTCTGCTGACACTTATATTTATGGCGTCTGAATCTTTTCTATTTCTATGGATTGGTTGTGAGCTAGATTGGATAAAGTAAATCCAATTATGTTTTGACGGTGGGCAGAAAAACCACCATCAATCAAAATTCATATCAAGAACATTATCTTTACATGTACATGTCTGAGGAAAAAATGATATCCTTTACAAGTTTCCTTCAAATTGTGTGAATCAATGCTTCAAGCAGTTCTAGATTAAGTATTGAAGTCCTGGTTTTGATATATATTTAATGCCAGCACATGATGTTCTGTTGTGGTTACTAATGTTGAGGATGTTATGTTGGCAGGTATCTCTCAGAATTGCTGGCAGAACGCAACAAGCTCAATCCTTTTATGGCTGTGCTTCCGAATTGCTATCGGTTGCTGAATCAGGGTGAGAATATATGATTCAATTTTTTTATTTTCTTGCATAGAAAGTTATAAAAATGTAATCTATTACTTCATGTCATGGAGTGTAGCTCTTTACTGCCTACAAGTTCCTGTATGATGTTATTGTAGCATCTGCATTTAAATTTGGCAGCTCTTCGCCTTATCAAGAAACCATAAAGTGCCATGCCAGGTCCTGTGTGCTTGTCATGGATCAAAATTAAATGTGAGGTTCCTGTATGTGTGTGTTTGTGTGTGTGGGGGCGGGGGTTACAGGTAGTGGTTATTTGGGGGATGGGGGGAAGTGTGAGTGCATCAAGGATCAATTATTGGATATGGATACGTTATTTTGATGTGCCATTGGCATTTTGTTTTGTGATCGTCCTTATGATCATGGTGTGTGATGATCTTTATTTACCACTTCACGGGTTCAATTCCTCACCCCAATAATCTTTTTTATCTTTTTAGGTTTGAAAGTTTTCAGAAACTTTCCATCTGTAATTTCCTTGGGTTGGAAATCATCCTCACATGGCAACAAAACCTTACATTTGCATTCAGGATATTTTAATCCTCTGTTATTTTATGGCCACTGTTGGTTGGTAGATAGTGGTTCTAGAAGCACCGCCCAGCTATTTTTTTGTGGTGTCTCACAGAGGCAATATCATCTATCTGCTACAAGCTACGACTCATAGTGAACATGGAAATCCGGGTCTCATGAACAGTGGCTAACAGTAGAGTTCTTAGGCAAATAATTTGGTCACCTTTAGAGCTTCAATGATATATTTTTGGATTCCTCATGATACTTGTTGAACATCTTTAACTTCAATAGATTTTTTTTTTTTTTCCAGAAATTTAACTAACTAGTTTAACAGTCCGTGTAGTGTCCATATTGTGGTGACTCGCTAATTTCTTAACCAATGCTAACTGGTACATCTTATTCTTGGAAATTGACCTTTTTGAAGCAGAAATATTGCGTGTAACTACACTGTTGGGGAGTGCATCAGTTTTAGAACAAAGTGTGCTTGAACATGCTAGCCCCCTGGCTTCAGGAGGAATATATTCAAATGGAGGAGCTAACGTGAACAGATGGGCATCTCCGTTTCAATCAGAAGTATGGATACTAACCATTAACATAACCTTTTGTTCCATCTAATTCTTTACTGTTTTCAGAAGATCTCTGACAAAATATTTTACTAACTTCTTATCATTTGATTTGGTGTTCTTAAATTTAACTTCTCATGACAGGCAGTTTGGAGCTAACAACTTCAAGAATGATTTATACTAATAACTGGGACTGCCGAATACAGAAATTTTTAGATTAGTGTTTATATGTTGCAACTGGCCTGACATCCTATGTGCGACTAGTGTAAACCAGCTTTCAGCTACAACTTAGGTTAACATAAGTCGGTCCACTTACACTGTGGTATAACTCTAATATTTTATCTCAGGGTAGTTGATTCCTTTTGCTTCAGTAGAAATATTAGTATATGTTTTATCTGGGTAATTGAGTCGCTTGTTTTGACTGCTAACGGACTTCCTAACCCACATTTAACATTGTGCTTATGAGAGGGGGTAGCCGTTCAACGTGAAGTATGCTACTTCTAGATGATTTATGGTTTCTGTCATCATTGTCTGTAGGTTGATGTGCCTTGGTTTTTTATGCAATTTTATCTCCAGGCTTTTATCTGCTTTTTAGTTTCTCTTTTCAGCTCCGTTAAATTCAGAAAGATTTCAAGTTAGAGCGTTAAATTTTGAAACATACGCCAGGGACAGGGACATTATCTCTGCAGTTCTTTTGTTTTTGACAATATATGAAATTGTAACGTGCAGATGTCAGGTTTAATGCAATCTTCTTCCACACCAAACTGGCTTGGTTCCCAAGGTAGCTCATCTGGTCTCATAGTAAAGCGGACAATGAGGGTTGATATTCCAGTTGACCAATATCCTAGTGTATGACTTCTCTGCCTACTAGAGCTTTATTTGTTTGGTTTGTTGCCACTTTTTTATATGCATATTATGTTTGGCCTTGCAGTATAATTTTGTTGGGCGTCTCCTTGGTCCTAGAGGGAATTCTCTGAAGCGGGTTGAAGCAACTACTGATTGCCGTGTTCTGATCAGAGGGCGTGGCAGTATCAAGGATCCAACAAGGGTGAGTTAGATATGGCATTAACCACTGCTCTAGATTTTATGCAATTAAATGACATCTGGAACAAAATTATTAAATCCTTTCACCCCCACAAATTGAAAGTTTGCAATGTGCAATATATGTGGAATGTTTATCAATTCCCTTAGATTCTTCATTCCCTGTGAAACAGATATGGTTAATTATGACTTATTCATGCAAGATAAAACTATAAGATGTAAGATCTTGTTTTTGACTTAAGTTGCTGAAACATTACAATAATGTGTCTTGTGGTTTGGGTGTGTTTGGATAAATAACGTCATGCAACGGATGCCAATAACGATCTCATTTCAAAGAACTGTTTGTTTTCTTACTACTAATTATGATGTGCTTTTATGGTATGATCTGAAGGAGGAGATGATGAGAGGTAAACCAGGATATGAGCACCTTAATGAGCCCCTTCACATACTTGTTGAGGCGGAACTGCCCGTTGAGATAATTGATGCTCGTCTAATGCAGGCACGCGAGATACTTGAAGATTTACTCAAGCCTATGGTAACTTCCATCCACCAAAAACATTCCTCTTTACTCCATATCATATTTGACATATTTTTTTTGTTCGCTATCATCTAAAGTTCCAGTCTTCCTTGATTCTGCATGTCTTGATGCAGGATGAGTCTCAAGACTATTATAAGAAGCAACAGTTGCGAGAACTGGCATTGCTCAATGGTACACTTCGGGATGACGGGTCTCAAATGTCCGGTTCTGTATCACCCTTCAACAACAGCCTGGGAATGAAGAGAGCAAAAACCAGGGGGTAATATTTGGAGTTGATATCTTCCAACTCTGCCTTCAAACTGCAGTTCCCATAGCACATGTCTTGCTGTGCCAGCCGATGCCTGTCACTGCCATCGGGGCACTGGTCCGTTGAGTGCCAGTTCTAACCTGTCTCTATATGATATGAGTGCTTTTATTATACTTGGGGAAGATTTAGTAGCAGTAATATTGTGCTAATGGATCTTATTGGTGAGGGATTGAGTTTGTATGTTGCCTGAGCAGTTTGGTTGGGGAGCACTCTCCCTCCCTCCAGAACATCGTCGTCGTATTATTTTATTTGTTATTATTAGCTTGCTGGGAGTTTTGGTAGTATGGATGTTTGTGAGGTTTCATTGTGTAATTTGTATACTGATAGTAATTTGTTTCTAATGCCTGGATAAACTGGCTTGTAAAAGCTCTACACACTATCTGAATTTATTTAACATTGATGTCTGTTATACTTAATTCATGTTGCTTATTCGATTTAATCATGTTGGTGACTTTGGAAATAATCATTTATGTTTTGGATCTTCTCTTGTATATATGCCAAGTTTTGTTATCTTCTGTTGGAACTTCTTTATAGTATTTGCTACTTTCTTCATAAACGAATGCTGCTTTTACTACTAGATGATTTTCCTTTTGGTTTATGTTGTCCAGGGGTTTCAATGAGACTCGGCCCTTAAATTTGTTTACTTGTGATACTTTTGGGTTTAGGTGGTTATGCTTCTCTTTTATATTTATAATTTCTTTCGACATATGCATATTGTTGTCAATTTCCTCTCTTCATTTCATGAGAAGTTCACCTCACTCACCTCTGTTCTTTATTCTTATTTCAAGCAAAAATCAACAAATAAAACATGGACTAGTTGTACAAAAGGTGGCGCTGATAACAATTTTGTGGCAGTACAACGTATTGTATTATTTCAACAAGATTTATGTACAACATAGATATAGAGATAACATGATACAATTATTTTTTTGAGCATCCTTGTTTAATTAGAAAGAGAAGTGAAGGATGGTCTGCAGGAATCAGCTAAACTGCTCTGAAAAATTATTGAAAGCATCGCTCCAAAATTGCTGCAAGTCAGTCATCGTTCTTTGCCTCGTCCTCATTCTCGTTGTCGTTGTCATCAGCATCTTCAATGCCAACCCAACGAGTGAAAGCAAACAGGAATTCCTTGACATTCACCATTCCGTTCTTGTCCCAGTCCATCTCTTCTGCATACCAGAACAATAGTTAAAAAAAAATCCACAACTATGTGTCACACGGGTTGAACTGTTCTTGAATTTCTATGCAGAATGCAGCATTTTAGGACCAAGTAGAGCAAGTATGTTTCTGAGAGAATGAATCTGTTATTGGGAAGGAAGGGAACTAACCGAATCTCCTCATGGCAATTCTCCCCGAAGATCGTTCCCCTGAAGTAGTTTCATTAATCGCATCAACCATCTCGTTTCTGCTCACATACCCGTCCTTGTTCTTGTCCAGAAACACAAATGCATCCACTAATGTCTCGAAAGTAGCCTCTAAATTCGGCATTCCTTTCCATGAATTCTATCAATGTCAAGGAACACAACTTATAATATATATCAATGTCATGGTGTCAACCTTCCCAATTTTGTAAATGATTGATCGTATATATAGACAAAAGGTGCAGCATAAATGAATGAAATGGACTGATAACGCTAGTAAGTTTTGGATACAGCTTCCTGGGCAGCCGGATCTTCCTTGAGAAGGTAGACGAGGCAAAGAAGAACGATAAATTCATTGAATTTAATCCCCTTGACTTCGTTTACATCACATGCCCTAAACAGATCATTAATCTCCTCATCACTGAAACTGATCTCCAGCTTCTGAAAGCAGTGCTTCAGCTCTTCTCGATCTATTACACCATTTCCATCCTCATCTATAAAGGCAAACAAAATAAGTACATTACGCTTATGATTCTCAGCATTCTCGTTTTTCTCGAAAGGAACAAGTTGGTATTAGGATAAATTGGCACTTTATATACAGGCTGAGCTACATTCAACACGTTTTGATGGCTTATAAGCAATAATGGATGATAATAAAATGCCTCGAGATTTCTAATAATCAATTTCCAAAGCATTAATCATTCACGGGCATGGTAGTTATATTTCACTGGCAAACAAAAACAATGCAAGAAGTCTGCTCACCAAAATTTTGAAATGTAGCTTTGTATTTCCTTAAGCTTTGATCAATTTTGGGGAATTTCAAGATAATGCTGTTGAAGGATTTTATAGAACAGCCTTGAGCTTCTCGTCTTCGCATTGCCTCAATGATTCTAGCCTCGAGCTTTGATCCTGGCACTGCAGCCCTCGGAGATGATGAACCTTTGGTAATTGCACCTCCCATTTTGAGTTAACAAAAACTAAACAAGAGGAGCAACAGAAATAGTCAGAATACACTATCAAAACGCAAGATTGCAAAGGCAGATATGCCTTTCAAAATTCTTAAGAAAAAATTTGAAAGATGGAGTTCCTCCAAAGTCCCACCAATTTAATTCTTGAAAAACAGAATAAAAATGATGATTATACTATACATATTAAAAAAATTCCAAGATATGAAGATATTCTGCCACCGAAGGGTGGGAATTCTAGTTTCAGGCAATTAATATATTCTACAACAAAATTGATGATTAGAACTTGAAATTGCAAGATTTCATTAATAGGTTAAAATAGCAAGATTTCATATGGCTATATTTTCAATCCAAAATAATCTCTTATCCTCATTTAAAATTATAAAACTTGTGCACATCCATATGATGAACTCCTCAAAATTCATGCGAATTTCTCCCCCAATCTTGAACAAACACAAATCAAGGCCTTCCTGCTTTGAGGTCAGAAAATCAAAATCTAATATATATGCTGTAATCGTGATTCTCAACATGCATGTAAACACCCGATAATCAGTAAAAAATAAAAACAGCAGATTTGTGTGTGTGTGTGTGTGTGTGTGTGAGAGAGAGAGAGAGAGAGAGAGAGAGAGAGAGAGAGAGAGATGAACTTACTTTACTTGGAAAAGTAGAAAGATTGTTGTTTTGGCGACTGATTTTGAGCGAATTAATGAGGAAGAAGAAAGAAGGTAGAGCTCTAACAGTGAGGCAGTAGAAATAATGGTGATGTGCTGTCGACAAGAAACAACCTTTTAGTACCAATCTTGTTCCGTCTGTTTTGGTCTAAAGCTGCAGCAGCTGTGAAGAAGCAGATTAATTCAGAAAGATGGGAAATAAAAAGTGTTGTGGAATTAATTTAATTTAATTTAACAAAGAGAAAGAGGGTATGAAGTGGGGTTATTATCGCCTAATTACGTTTTTAATGTGTTATTAAATTGGATAATGGGATTTGAGGCGCAATGGCCTCCAACTTTGGTGCTTTCCCCACCTATTGGCACCTGCACCTGCACCAATTCTGCTTCCCAGTGTAAACGTGCAACTCTCTCTCTCTCTCTCTCGCTCTCTCTCTCTCTATCTCTCTCTCTCTCTCTCTGACATTAGTTACTGTTTGATCTTTCCGTTGAATTTGGCCTAAATATTTTTGACACAGAAATTTAAAAAGGAGGATTACATATAAAGAACGTATTTAGTACATTTTGTATTGAATATTTTTATTATTATAATAAAATGGTTTTTTAAATAAGTAAATACTTTTTAATAATATTCTTTAATTAGATGGGTAAATAAAATCGGATTTTTACTATTAAGGGAAATAAATCAAATTGAGTGAGAGGTTTAAAGAAGAGCACAAATCAAGTTTAATGGGACAGAGGGCTATTTTTTTCACATGAGACGTGTCTTCTCTTCCCCAATTTCTCTACAGCATATTCTTAAATACGTTGCCACATCTATGTCGTCTCGAGCCCTTCAATTCAACACCTTCACCGATTTTTTTATTTGAGCATCTGTCCTTTCCCGAATTAAATAATCTAATCATTGTAAATAATTCAGATTATTAACGTTTGTCAACTTGTGTTTCAATTTCACCTCTTTTTAAGAGCTAATTGGATGGTGACACCACAACTAGGATTTGTCGTGTTAAATAAATACTACTTTCGATCCCCAAGTCTTTTCTTATCTTTTTTTTTGTGAAGGTTCTCAAGTTTCTTCCTAGCTATTTTTTGACACTACCTCACAACAAATTATTATCTTTTTTCCTTACTTTATTAACTTATTTACCTAAAATATCACATATGGCCAACCACATATGAGACCCTTCCTCCACTCACAACAAATTCAATTATTTTTTCTCTTCTCATAACTAACTCAATAACTTTTCCCTTAAAACCCGTGCCACTTCCTCCTAGGAAGAGATTTGAGGGCCGGAGGTAGTATATTATTACATTTTTTTAATGGCTGTCCAATTTCCTTTTGTTTATTATTAAACTCTCAATTACGGTAAATTCAAAAAAAAAAAAAAAAGAAAAAACTCTCAACTACAGTATAGTTATCTATTTACTGTTTTCACATACATTAACGTAATTATTTTGTCTTACCCTTCCCTTGTAGAACCAAAACTAAAAATAGCTTTAGGCCTGGTCGAGTATATTAGGAATTATTGGACATAGAGGTAAGTTATTATTTTATTTAATAATTAATATTAATATAAAATAAATTATTTTAGTTATTTATTTATTTATAAATACATACGTTAAGAGTCGCGAGAATTGATTTAAGATTGAGATTTGAAGTTTTATAATTAGTATTATTTTTATAAGCAAATTAATGTTTATTTTGTTTTCTTTTTCCTTTTTCACATGGAAAAGGGGAAACAGTGAGTTTGAACTCTAGACCTCACTGCGTACAAACTGAAGTCGCACTATTTTTAATTAATTAATAAATTATTTAATAATAGGAAAATAGTAGATGCTCTTTCTTTGGTGCTATATTCCGATTTTTCTTTATTCCCGTATTTTTTGCATTATTAATTTATTCTAATACAAATATATATTCATATATCTTATTATATCTATCCTCATTCACAATAACATATCTATATATTAATATTATTATATACTCTCTTTGTTCAGAAAAAATTGTACGGAGTTGTGGCACAAATTTTAATAAAAGTGTGGTAGATGTTAAGTGAGTGGAAAAAATGACTCACCATTGTAAATGAAGAGAGAGATTAAAAAAAACTAAGATAATAATGAGGTCATGTCCTGAAACGGAAAAAATGAAAACTAACTAAAATGTGGTGGATAGACAGAAAACGAAAAAAAAAAATAGCTACAATCTTATAGACAGAGGAGTATATCAATTAAGGCTCATTCAGGCCTCACGTATGTATATGTTCTATGAATTCAACAATTCTCACGCCTCAATTATATATAAGCATATTATACCTTATATTAATTTTTAATCAAAACTCATATTTATCTTCAAATCATGGATTATCACTAATTATTTTTCAAAATCTTACTTTTCGTACACCTTAAATAGAGTTTATTAATGTTTATCGACCACCTATAGATAAAAACAATAAAGTTGTACCCCAACTTTATTTACAATAAAAGAGACCAACTTTGACATGATGAGACCAAAAATACCCTTACTTTTCACCAATCACCCACTTCTCTCTCTTCTACTTTATTTCTCTCTCTTCTCTTTCTTCTCTCCCTTTTTTTCCTGCAGATTTCAATTTCAAATTTTCTCTTCTCTTTCTCTTTCTCTTTCTCTTTCTCTCTCTACGAATTCTCTAAAAAAAACAACAATTCTCCGCCATCGCTCCACTCCTCTCCTTCTCTGCCACTGCCCCACTCCTCTCTTTCTCCGCCGCCGCCTCGTCCAAGTCATCTTCTTCTAGAATTCTTCATTAATTTTGCTGTTTTTTTTTTCTTGTGGGTTTCGATTTTGGAGTTTTTCATTTTTTTTTTCTCCAAAGCTTGTTGTCGGAAGTTTTTCTCTGATTTAAATGATGATGGAGGTACAATAGTTTGTTACTGTAATAATCGAGCTTCTCCGTCTTCTTCGTCATCTTCGTCTTCGTCTTCGTCGATCTTGTTTTGAATTTTTTTTTCGGCGCCGGTAGTTGGACGTTTTTTCCCGTTTGTAGACGACGATGGAGATACTGTATATTATCCCGATCGTTTTTATGTGATTTTTGTTGAATCTCGCTTAGATCTGAGGTTTTAGATCGTTAACATTTTTGTTCGTCGAAATTGTACGATTTACAGTCAGTGGTTGTACAATATATGGTATATTGTAACATCATTAGATTTGTTCGTAATCTGATCGTGTCATCGTATCAATGTTTGATTGTGGCCATGCACGAGGTTATGTTTGTACGAAGTTTTGTAGATCGTACAAACATATCTATAATACGAGTGTACGATTATATATTCGAATCATATATTGTGCTACGAAATAATAACTATGTGCTACGATATATATTAAACTTGTAGAAATGTGATTATAAATACACAGTTTTTGTGAATGCATGTACATAGGTTGATACGACATTTATAATCTCGTACACGAGATTACAAATTGTATGTGTGCATGTTACGATATTTCTAAAATCGTACTTGAATTGTTACGATTTTGCTTAACTCGTACATGATTGCAAATATTGTAACTGATTTGTGTTACGTGTATATATATATATATATATATATATATATCGTGACTTATATTTCATGCAGACGAGACATTCTTGTTTAATTGTTGCTCGTGGTCACGTATAGAATCACAATATGTATGAGGGTGGAAGCAAAATAAGCGGAGGTATCATGTTCGATGTAAATATGAAGACAAATCATGTATCATGTTAAGGGGAGGTATGATGTTTAATGTATTCATATACGAGTTAAGCAAAATCGTAACAAACAAAGTACGATTTTAGGAATATCGTAACAACATACACACATACAATCAACCTTACGTACAGTTTTTACAAATATCGTAACAAACTACACACATGCCTTCTTATTTTGTGCCATAAATTGGACACCCTAACATACGAGATTAACAACACCGTAACATAGCAAGTACGATATTGGGAATATCGTAACAACATATCCACATGCAATCACCCTCACGTACGATTTTATAAATCTTGTAACATTCTACACACGTGCATTCTTATTTCGTGCCAACCCTAAACCATGAACCCTAATCTCGTAACAAACTACAAACAATTCGTATTTCGTGGCATCAATTGTTCACCCCCACGTACAAGATTAACAATATCGTATCTACAGAAGTACTATTTTTCACACATGGTATCCTCAAATCTCAAACAAATTTCAATTATACATGCAATCGTAACATAGCGCAAGAAGTATATGACATGATTGTACAATTTATTGGTCACCGTCATGTACGAGATTAACAACATCGTATCTACAGAAGTATAATACATGCTATCCTCAAATCTCAAATAAATCTCAATTATACATGCAATCACAAACAAATGATTTTAAACATGTAAAAATGTGGCTATAATTATCACTGATCTCGATACGAGAAAACATGATATTGTACAAAAGATGTAATAAAGTTGCTACGATTTGATGCAAAGTCGTAGCAATCATACATACAAATAAGGTGTTTTAGATTGTACAAACATATCTCTAATACGAGTATATGATTGGATATATCGTATTATATATTGTACAACATACATAATATCGTATTTGACGATCACGAAATATGGACATACACTGCTACGATTTTCATTTATTGTTACATTATCACTACGATAAATTGTATGCTGGTCATCTCTTGAAAACCCTTGACACAAATTGTACTATATCCTAGAGCTCATAGCTTCACTACAGCCTTTGTTTCGGGCCCGAAAAAGTCGAGCACTTTGTAGATATCTCCAATTAGACCGTCGTAGCCATAACATTGGACTCTGTGGTAGGGTGGTTTAGTCAACGGTGGTCGGACAAGTGTCCAAATCTTCAAAATAATTAGATACAAAGGTGTCAAATATATATTCATGTACGAGTTAAGCAAAATCGTAACAAACCGAGTACGATTTTAGGAATATCGTAACAACATACACACATGCAATCACAAAAATACAAACAATACGTATTGTCATGGCATCAATTTCTCACGCTCACGTACGAGATTAACAACATCATAACGGACAAAGTACGACAACATCGTAACATACGAAGTACGATATTGGGAATATCGTACAACATACACACTTGCAATCACCGTCACGTACGATTTTACAAATCTCGTAACAAACTACACATATGCTTTCACAAAATCACAAACAATTAGAATTTCGTGCTATAAATTGGTCATCCTCACATACGAGATTAAGAACATCGTAACATATCAAGTACAATATTACGAATATCGTAACAACATACACACATCCAATCACCCTAACTACACACATGCATTCATAGATAATTCGTATTTCGTGACATCAATTGTTCACCCTTACGTACGAGATTAACAATATTGTATCTACGGAATTACTACTTTGCACACATTCTATCCTCAAATATCAAACATATCTCAATTACGTAGTCAATGCCGGTCGGACAGGTGTCCATGCAACCTTGAAAATATTGAGATATAAATGTGTCAAATGTGTATTCATGTACGAGATTGACAAAATCGTCACATGGCAAGTACGACATTGGGAATATCGTAACAACATACCCACATGCAATCACCCTCATGTACGATTTTACAAATCTCATAACAAAATCGTACGAGTTCCCCAAAATAACTACAAAACATGCATGAATAGGTCAGCCTCGAGTACGAGTTTAACAAAATCGTAACCACACAAATACGATATTCCAAATATCGTAACATCATACGCACATGAAATCCAAAAACACAAATAAATCGTAATATCGTATCAATTTTAAGCAAGAACACATGCACAAATTTATCAAATCGTACCAAATATGTAACGATATTCATCAAAGTAGCTACAAAATATCTTTGAATTGGTTAGCCTTTAGTACAAGTTTAATAAAATCGTTGCCACAAAAGTACGATATTTCTAATATCGTAACATCGTAATCATATGAAATTTCAAAAACACAAACATATCATAATATCGTATCAATTTTAAGCAAAAATACATGCACGAATTTGTCAAATCGTATCAAATATGCAAAGATATTCACTAAAATATCTACCAATCAAGTACGAGTTTAACAAAATCGTAGCAACAAAAGTACGATATTCCGAATATCTTACCTCATTGATATGAACAACAAACGTTGCTACGACTGTATGACTTTAATCAAAGTCGTGGTATCTGTACAACTGCAAAAATTTTCGGATGAGAAATCACGGTGGGTGATCAAGGCGGCGGAGAAGGAAAAGAGCGCGAAGACGGAGAAGCAGTGAAGCGGGGCACCGACGGAGAAGAAGAAAAACGAGGCGGCGGCATAGATCTGGTTTTCTAGAGAGAGAAAGAAAAAGGAGAAAGGTAGAGAGAGAAAGAGAAGAAATGGTGGTGGTGGTGGTGGTGGTAGTAGTGGTTGGAAAGAGTGGTAGAGCCGCGGCAGCATGAGAGAAAGGGTGGTGGTGGTGGGGGTTGGAGAAATCTGCAGAGAGAGAGAGAGAGAGAGAAATGAAGAGAGAGAAAGAGAAGAAAAGATGGTGGTGGTGATGGTAGTGGTTGGATAGAGTGGCAGAGCGGTGGCGGAGCAACGGCGGCAGCGTGAGAGAAAGGATGGTGGTGGTGGGGGTTGGAGAAATCTGCAGAGAGAGAGAGAAAAATGTAGAGAGAGAAAGAGATAGAGAGAGAAACAAATTTGAAAATGATTTTGAAATATGGTAATAGGTAAAATTTTAAAAGTAAGTCCAAGGGTATTTTTATTTTATCATGTCAAATTTGGCCTCGTTTATTGAAAATTAAGTTGGGGTACAAAATTACTCCTTAACTCTAAAAGGACCTCTCTACTAGTTAACTCCCTTAAATATCTCATTCATACACACAATTCTTAATTTGATAAGCGATTAATGTTACTTCAATTTCATACAAATATATCATTATTTTAATGCTTATATTTCAATTATTAACTGATACTAATATACTTAGACTTTATCACACAGCAAGCAAATTTTGGAAAAGCAAATTAGCATTTAAGAGGTCAATAGAATAAGGGGGAATTTTTTTTTTTGCACATAACAAGATGTACAAAATGAAAAGTACACACTTTCTCCCAAATCAATGAATTTTACACACAAGTGGCATTAGGGTCCACTAGTTGTCAACCATCAAAACTTTTTGTCACATCTTTCCCTAATTTCTATAGGGTAATAAACGTGAGGGTTCGGCCCAAATTTAAATGATAAAAACCAACAGAGATTCTCTTGGGAAGAGTACGATTTGACTCCTTTATTTTGTCGCCATCCCCTTTAACTCCCCTCAACTCCCCTCAACTCCCCTCACATGTGTATATTAATTCTCTCTCCCCTCTAAATCCCGCTCCACAGTAGCCTTCCTCAAATTAAATCCCGCTCTACCTATCACTTTCCCCTCATCTCTCACCCAAAAAAGCTTGACAACATTAGAAAAAAGTGACGCAGAAGCGGGATTTTCACTTGTTCTTTCATAATATAGCAAACCCCAACTATGGAGAGGTTAGTATTTTATTCCATACTATCTTAATAATTTTTTTTTTACTTCAGATTTTTTCGAATTTCATAGGATAAATAGATGCATTCAATTTATATTGTGAAATTTTGTTTGTGGGTTTGGAAAAAAAATTAGGTTCTATGTAGACAATTTCCCGCTCGAGAAACCCTTATGCCACCAACATCCCCTCGAGCGGGATATCGCTTTTTCTAGCGGAAAATTAGATATTGTACCAATTAATTAGTGCTAATACTAAATTACTTGGTAAAGATCGAAAAATTTGTAAATTGTAGATTTTCTATTGTTTGTTGGTTAATTAAGTGTAATAACTTGAATTTTTATAATGGTGAATATTTGAATGTTGAATTTGTTCATAAGTTTCCTGTTATTTTGTACTTGTTAATTACATGAAATTCCGCTTGACAACCTTATACGACGAACCTAAATCCCACTTGAGCGGGATATAGCTAAGCCGAGCGGGAAATGTGAGATTATCTATATTAATTAGTTGAAACCTAATATCTATCAAATCCCTCTCTAACCCTAAGGTTCAGTAGATGTTTTGAATGTATGGTGATAAATTTATACTGATATGTTGGAAAAATATGACCAAGTATATTTTGAATGTGTAATTTGCAAATATTTGTTTCGTGAATTTTTTCATGCTAAGTATTTAAGATCCCGCTCAAGCAACTAAAGATAACCTAAATCCCGCTCGAGCGGGATATAGCTAAGCCGAGCGGGATTTTATTGATTTGTATTTTATAAATTTTTTTCATGCTTTCTGTATTATATCCCGCTCATTTTAAGAGGCCCGAGACTATTAACCGGAAGTCCACAGTTAGCACGACCTACAGGCACAACGTTTTAGAAGATGTTGAGTCTACATTGATGCAGGTTGGGGGACAGGATCTCCTGGAGAGTAGCTTGAAGGTTGTTTTGGCCACTTTACTTACTGGCAGCCGGGGCAGAAGTGTGCTATGGGCGTGCATCACGTATTGTCCCGTGAGATTGCGTATCCATTCAGCGAGGCACACGACATGTGGTTTCACGTCAACGGGGCGAATATTCAGTTTTCTTCTGCAGAGTATGCCCTTGTTACCGGATTGTTATTCGGCTCGTCTAATTTTCGACCTTCAGACGACCACGACATATGGGATGTGCAAGTGTATCGGCGGTTTGCCAACGACGTGCCGATTAGTGTCTAGGACCTCCTAGATCAGTTTTGCCAGAGGCGTGTGACAGATCAGAGTGGACAGCTGTACTTGAAGGTCGCTGCATGCCATGCTCGCAGGGCCAAATCATAACGAATGGTGAACCCAAATTCGCTTTGCACCTCTTCCATAATGGCCTTTGGCTCTATTATTTTACACTTCCTTCGCATTTTTCGAGCAACGTAGGCTGCAATCACATTCATGTGAACTTTTCTACAACCAACACGTCCTAGCTGGCGTGTGCATGCGTGATCGCCTGTAAACTTAGTAATTCTCCAAGCTTCTGATTTGGCACTTGATGATGCTTTGAGCTCGAACGGACAAGATTCCATACGCCTGCATATCCATTTGAGACATTTTTTATCAGAGCCATCACATTTGTATTCTGCTCCAATCTCCATGTACCACAAGCCTGCTGCCACATTTAGAGCTGCTTTACTTTCAAAAACAGAACCAACAGATAAATCATCATCTTCTAGCGGGCCGTTTTTCACGTACAACGATTGAATTTATTGCATTCACGGGAATCACTGGAACTAACCAACTGCCTAGATCAGCGGCTTCATCATCTTCTTCACCGCGAATCCATGCTTCACGCTCCAATATAGTTGATTCTATCATGGTGTCATTTGCTATCTCTCCCGACGCATCACTGTCGGTTTCCAGCTCATATTCTTCATCGTGAGGAACAATTGCCTCTTAATCTTCATCATCACCGTCTGCCTCTTCATCATCATCACCACCATATGCATCTTCATCATTGCCAGAACTATCTGCTATCTCTGGAACGTGAGTCGACGTGGATCCGAAATAATGTGTGGATGTGATGCATAATTATCCCCAGCGGGGTATGCATCATCAGTAAAAGTGGAGGAAAGCATCTGTCTTTGGATACGATCCATTTCTTCATAATAATCACCACCATACTCAGGCATGTATACGTTCGTGTATTGGTGAGTCACGTACACAGTTGCTTCTGGTTGCGTCGCGCACAACTCATAAAATTCAACATCGGTGCTTAATGGGCACTTTACAGTACGTCCATTCTGATTCTTTGATAGATAATGCAAATCGTACTGTGTGCTGAAGGAATTTGCACTCAATTGACAATCGATGGTGTATCTCAGGCCGACGAGATTTCTTTCGACATCTACGAATTCATATCCATCCGAATACATACAACCAGACCATGTTCCTCCGTATTTGATAATAAAATAGTGATCCATCTACACAGAAGTACAAACACATAACATGCTTTCAAGTCACAATTCAACAACAAACGTAACATGCTTTCAAGTCACAATTCAACAACAAACGGGCATAGATAATTTACATGAGATTTTCCAAAAGAGAATAAGTATGTCAAGTTCACATCATTCGGTAGATAAAGAAAAACAGTAAATTGTTTCAAACACATTGCTCTTGGTACCGATAGATCATCAAAGTATTATGAAGACATATCAAAAGAAAGTATTATGCAGCAGAGACATCGACTCAATCCCAACAACTACATGTATGAAGACATGTAATTGCCAGCTTAAACTTTCGACTCAAAAAGAAACACACCACCAAGCCGTCCTCGCCATCCACATCCTGGCTAACCTTCACGTTTATAAATACATGCAGAGCTGAGTACTTCGTACTCCGTGAACACATGCCAAAAACATTTTAAAAGCTTGCTCTTATAGCTATATAAATGAACCTGCCTTGCCATTGCATCACAAGCATTAATGTAATTTAAAACAATTTACTTATGAATGCAAAAACATTTTTATTTTTCTAAATGGATTGCGCAGTCAAAATATAATATTCAATACAGGTATGAATCATCTACCATATCATCTCTATGTCGAGAAGTAGGCCTTCTTCTCAGACACTGTGACCGGCTAAACCAAAGTAAAGCACACACTCACTTCAAACAACTCAAATACAACACGTGGGTTGCTGTCTTTCACAGAACAATAATAACTCAAGCAGATGATAAAGCATACCAACTCAAATTAATGGCAAGTTAATTGATTTTAAAACTCACATAATAATACTCAATAAATAATAGCATTCATCAATTTTTCGGTTTTAGAAAAGCCCACCTGACTTCCGAAGATTTAGTCGAGGCGACTTACTATTTTGTGTCCTTGCTACTTTTCCGTCCCGCTCGGTCCTTCAAGAATAACATTGTATAAGGACGAGACTATTATCTCGTAAAACGTAAAGTAGATTTTGGACTCGGCTGAAGGACTTCTACTTGACTCGGGTCTTTTCTATTTTATTTTAACTTTTCTACAACGATATATTTCTCGATTTTCTTATTCTCGGTTATCGACTTTACTCGGTTACTAGATAAACTTCAATCTCATACTTTCGTTTCTAGAAATAATATTATTTTAGTACTTCTTGTTAAAGGAGAGATTACTATCCATCTTGTTTATGCTGCTCGAATTCTCGAATCATTAATTCTTAACAATTGTCATCACAATTCATTCAAATCATAATCGAGCAATCAAAGCAGATAAACAATCAATTCCATAAATAAGCGAAATAAGAATATTTCAATTAATCATATAAGTTCAATCAAGCACAATAGACTCAAGAATGCTTTAGATCTCAAACACAATCAACGGCTAACTTAACACTGCTCGACTTTATTCTTAGAAAATGATAGCTTCGGAGTTTAATAAAAATATTAAACTTTTAAATAAGTCAAATAATAATAATAATAATTTCAAACTTCTATTTAATATTTCTCAATTTAGAATACGTCGTTATTTCTTAAATTACGAACATATACTCGTATGAACCCTCATCTTATGAATTCAACTTCCAATAATATATACTTATTCTTTTTCTTATTTACATTTTCGTTTTTACTCAATAAAAATTCGACTTTCTATTTTAAAATTTCAACGCTCGATAACTTCTTCGTCTCAACTCTGATTTAAATCATTTAAAAAGTAAACTTATTTATTTTTATTCAAACATCACCATTTAATTACTCAAAACTTGACATACCATCAAGAATTGGGCATTCAAGCATTCAAAACTTATTAAACTTGTTTCTCAAAATTTAATAAGTAACACTTACTCAATTTCAAACTTATAACTTTCTTTCACTCAACTAACACTTCAATGTATCATTTAATCATTCAAGTATAACATAAATCTCAAAATTTGTATCATATAACTTCTTAGTTTTTAAGAAAATATTCCATTAATTTACTTATTTCAAATTTTATTATTTTTATTCTAAAAATTCTTTGATTAATTTCATAATGAAAGAAAATAAACGAACTCAACCTCGATTAACTTATCTTTTAAGCTCTTATACTCAACTTCTAAAATATTTTTCTCCTTAAGAAGAATTTATCTCCTTTTATTCTAATTCCCTTTTTACTCCTCAAATAATACTATTATTATTTTTCTTTTCTTGTCATCTAAACCTTTACATTCTTGTCCAAGAAATGATTTTCTTTATTT
Source organism: Schizonepeta tenuifolia (assembly GCA_029490685.1). Lineage (NCBI taxonomy): Eukaryota > Viridiplantae > Streptophyta > Magnoliopsida > Lamiales > Lamiaceae > Schizonepeta > Schizonepeta tenuifolia. Next base: position 79,320,781 of record CM055955.1, on the reverse strand, counting down.
TACTTAGTTCACAGCTCCTCTATAAATTTTTTATCCTTTCTTTATCTCTCATTATTTATTTATTTATCTTATTATTATTATTTTATTATATCATTATTATTATTATTTTCAAAAATAATTAATTTATTACATCTTCAAATCTTCATGTTTTTACCAAGAACACTAAGAACACATACTCAATCCTTCATAATTATCTCAAAAACACCATAAACACAAATATATATACTACCTCCGGTCCCCAAGTCTCTTCCTAGGAGGAAGTGGCACGGGTATTAAGGAAAATGTTGATGAGTTGGTTGCTAGTGGAGAAAAAGTGATTAAATTTATTGTGAGTGGAGAAAGAGTCCCACATTGAGGGTAGTGATATATTAATTAATTGAGATAGTGGTGGGCCATATGTGGTATTTTAGATAAATAAGTTGATAAAGTAAGGGTAAGAGATAATAATTTGTTATGGGTAATGTCCAAAAATAGCTAGGAAAAAACTTGGGGACCATCCCAAAAATGAAAAATAGGAAGAAACTTGGGGACCGAAGGCAGTATTTATTTTCATTTTCTTCGATATATATATATATCTAAAAATTCATTTTTCTTCATTTCTTAAATTTTCATGCAACATCTAACACTCAAAAATCATCAAGATAATCACTATATCATCAACATTCTTAATATCATCATAAACCATCAAAATCATCATTTCCTACACATATTTATATCGATTTTTCTCAAGAAAAATTAACAAAATAATTCAAAATTCCCACGTAGCTTCTTCAAGATCGTGGTGTCGCCACTTGATCTTAACTAGGGAAATTGATTTTGTTCTAAGTTGCTGATTCTTACGATCCAGAATTTACTTGGGCCTCTCCTCGTAGCTCAAGTCTGGCTTCAAAGCCACATCTTCTTGACGAATCACATGTTTTGGATCAAAAACGTACTTTCGCAATTGCGACACGTGAAATACGTTATGCGAGTTCCTTCTAGGATTTCGAACGGTCTTATGTATCGAGGCTTCAGCTTTCCTTTAACACCAAAGCGGTGTACTCCTCTCGAGAGGGATACTTTCAAAAAGTCTTTACTTTCTACATCTAACTCTAACTTGGATCTTCGATTGTCAGCATATGATTTCTGCCGACTTTGAGCTTCCTTAATCTTCTCGCAAATCAGGCGAACAGATTTTATCATCTCCTCGATTGCTTCTGGCCTTATTACTTTTCTCTCGCCTACTTCATCCCAATAGAGCGGAGATCTACACTTCCTTCCATAGAGAGCTTCATAAGGAGCCATTCCAATCGTGTTTTGATAGCTATTATTGTAGGCAAATTCGACAAGAGGTAAGATTTTCTCCCACTCGTCTCCTTTGTCTAACAATACGGCTCTTAGCATATCCTCAAGAATCTGAATCGTTCTTTCTGACTGGCCATCTGTCTGAGGATGATAAGCGGTACTAAATTGCAATTGTGTTCCCAATTCTTTTTGGAAACTTTCCCAAAAACGAGTTGTAAACTTCGAATCTCGGTCGGAAGTGATCGTGCTCGGAACTCCATGCAACCTTACGATCTCTTTGACATAAATCTGCGCCAACTTGTCCGATCTATATGTGTGTGGAATATGTATTTCCTTTCCTTGTGCTTGGCAAACCCGTCACAAAATCCATAGTGATACCATCCCACTTCCATTCTGGAACTGGTAGTCGTTGTAAGGGTCCGTACGGTCTTTGATGCAAAGACTTCACTTGTTGACAAGCTAAACATCTTTCAACATACATGGCCACGTCCTTTTTCAGTCCTTCCCACCAGAAATGTTGCTTTAAGTCTTGATACATCTTTGTACTGCCGGAGTGAGCTGTATATGGGGTCTCATGAGCTTCACTCATTATCTCGTTTCTTAACTTCTCGTCATTTGACACACAAATCCTTCCTCGGAACAACAAAGCGTTGTCACTCGACTCCGTGAAATCCTTAACTTCTTATTTTCTAACCTTCAATCTCAATTTCTCCAAATTCTCGTCTTTCCTTTGACCTGCTATGATACGAGATCTTAGATTGGCGTTACTACTAATGTAGCAATTACTTGCTCTACCGTTACCGGAGGTAGAACTACTTCAATTCTCATCCTTCCAAATTCTTCGATCAACTTTTCTTCCTCAGATAGCAGAAATCCTAGCTTGGTATTCTCTGAATGCTCCAATTTCTCTTTTCTACTTAATGCGTCGGCTACAACATTAGCTTTCCCGGGATGATAAGATATCTTGCAATCGTAGTCTTTCACCAACTCAAGCCACCTCTTTTATCTCATATTTAGCTCCTTTTGTTCAAAGAAATACTTCAGACTTTTGTGATCCGAAAAGATTTCACACTTAGCTCCATAGAGATAGTGCCTCCAAATTTTCAATGCATGCACTACGGCTGCTAATTCCAAATCATGCATCGGATACTTCTCTTCATGGGGTTTGAGTTGTCTTGAAGCATATGCTATCACTCTTCCATCTTGCATTAACACACATCCTAAACCTTGGGCTGATGCGTCTGTATAAACGGTATAGTCTTTTCCTGCTTCAGGAAGAGCTAATACCGGAGCTGTGGTCAATCTCGTCTTAAGCTCTTGGAAATTTTTGTCACATTCTTCTGTCCACTTAAACTTTGATTCTTTCTTCAATAAATTCGTCATCGGCTTTGCAATTTTGGAAAATCCTTCTATGAATCTCCGATAGTAACCTGCTAAACCGAAGAAACTAAAGATTTCATGAACTGACGCCGGCGATTTCCACTCTTGAATAGCTTTCACCTTTTCCATATCAACTTTAATTCCTTTGGACGAAACAACGCGTCCTAGGAAATTTACTTCTCTCAACCAGAATTCACACTTACTAAACTTGGCGTATAACTTCTCCGATCTTAAGTTCTCTAACACGATTCGCAGATGCTTCTCGTGTTTTGCTTCATCCTTTGAATATACCAAGAGATATCATCTATGAAGACAATCACGAATTTGTCCAAAAATTCGTGAAAAATTCTATTCATTAAATACATGAAGACGACTGGGGCATTAGTCAATCCAAAAGGCATTACTATGAATTCGTAATGTCCATATCTCGTTCTGAAAGCAGTCTTTGGAACATCTTCTTGTTTGATCTTTAGTTGATGATACCCAAATCTTAAGTCAATCTTGGAGAAAACACCTGCTCCTCTTAACTGATCGAACAAATCATCTATCCTTGGCAAAGGATACTTGTTCTTGAGTGTAATCTTGTTGAGTTCTCGGTAGTCTATGCACATTCTTAGACTACCGTCCTTCTTCTTCAAAAACAGTATTGGTGCTCCCCAAGGGAAAACACTTGGCCGAATGAAACCCAAATCTAACAGTTCTTGCAGTTGGATCTTCAATTCTTGGAGTTCCTTTGGGGCCATTCTGTACGGAGCTTTCGATATTGGGGCTGCCCCAGGTTCTAGATCAATCGTAAACTCCAGTTGCCTGTCGGGAGGCAATCTTGGTAATACTTCTGGGAATACGTCTTTAAATTCTCGTACGATGGCTACGTCATCAATACTCAACTCTTGCTCCTCATCTTTGTTCAAATATATCAGGTATGCCTTCGTATCCTTTCTTCTCAATAGCTTCTTTGCTTTCATCGTTGAAATAATCGGCATACTTTTCTTAACTCTCTTTTTAACTCCGAAGACTACGGTCGGCTCTTCTTGTCACAGCCCCACCGAGGGATGGCCAAGTCGGGGTGCGACTAGGGGTTGGACTAAAGAGGCGGGGAAGAAGGGGGATGAATAAGAATGAACGAATAAACAGACGTTAATAATAGAATAACTTCTATGAACAAGACTTCATTTAAAAGAAAGAGTTGATCTCGGAGGATCACTCGACAAGTTGTTCAAAAAGGAATTGAGTTCATTGTACGGGCTTAGACCCAACAGATAGATATATATTAACTTCAAAAAGATTGGCAGCGGAAAGCGTAAAGTTGGATACAAGTTCTTTATTCTAAATATGACTTCTTAACTCAACATCAACCACCGCCACTCCCGTTACTCAACCTGCACATTTAAAAACAAACATGCAGGGCTAAGTACATAAAGCACTTAGTGGGCACATTGGTATAGATTACTCATGCATCTTTTCATAAACACTCGTAAGACTTATACTGCTGTACACTTTAATTCTGGATAACACACTAAAGGTTAACTCATAATCCGATCGTCTGGATAGCACTCTGTGGACTAACTCAGAATTTGTCCCTCTGGATAGCACTCTGTGGGCTATCTCAGAATCTGATCGTTTAGTTGGAATCTCCGGATAGCACTCTGTGGGCTAACTCAGAATCCAATACTCTGGATAGCACTCTGTGGGCTAACTCAGAGAGGCACAAGAGAATTCACATATAACAATTCATCATGCACTGATAGTTACTTTAATACATACTTATTAAAGCAACAAGTAAACACTTTCGAGCAATGCTAATTTTATTTTGATAGAAAAGCCCACCTCAATCGTTTACAAAACAAATTTTAACCTTCTGTCTTCCGTCCTGTCTTCTAATCTCGACGTCCTCCTTCTAACGTAAGATAATCAAATTTTAACAAGCGGTCGAGACAATAAAGGAAAAAGAAATCGAATTCGTTTTAGACTTTTAGGCCTTTGCACTTTACTACTTTTTTTGATTAACGAATAAACGAGACTCGATCAATTCTCGTTTATAAACTGACTTGGATCATTACTCGACACTTAGGTCAGTAGATAAAAGGAAGTCGATAACTCATAACGACTTAGAAGTTCACAAGGAATGAAGTTAAAAAGGATTAACTTAAGAAATCAAGTTTTGGAAATTTCTGCACAGGTCAGTAAGTTCATACAGAACAGGATACTTCGAAACAAGGGGTGTAATTTATACCAAAAAAAATCCATGGGTGTCTAGTTTACTCTCCAATTTACGGATCTCGATTTCGTTAAGCGAGCTAGAAGTTATGACAGTTTCTGTGAAACGTCGCAAAACAGTCGCACGAAACCCTAATGCTCGACAAATCTCGGCGCACGACTTTCTAGGTTCGGTTAATGCTATTCCACTTTTATTCTTACGGAATTTCCATCTCAATGCAGTCTACATGCATGTCCCTTAATCGGGTACACAATCACGTCTTTTGATTAAACAAACGACGAGCATAACCTCGTCCTTTTTCCGCTAACCATTTACTAAACCAATTCAATTTTCAATTTCTATTTCATTCAACAACTTCTCGTTCATAATCTATAACTCATATTATCTCGTATCTCGGATGGAAATATCGTCAACTACAATATCTTTCGTCAAACGACAACAATCATTATTATTAAATTAGTTTTCCTTATTCGACTTTTCTATTGACGTTTAATCTCGTTTCTTCGTCTCTTAATAAAAATCCAAACTTCTTAGAATTCGCTCAAATTTTACGGTTACGAACATTAACTATCAAGATTAACATAGGTTCGAATCATAAGGCTAAATCATTATCTAATCTCGACTTATCGACGATTCTTCGTCTCTTAGCGAAAATCCGATGTTCTCCGATTTCGCTCAAACTTTACAACAACGATCATCATCTATCTAGCATTACTAATATGTAAACCATATTCTAAAAACATTAACGAGCTTCAACTTATCGATGAGTTTCCGTCTCTTACGTTTTTCGTTTTATTTTTAGAAAAGTCTCAATAAATTATATATTCATCCTCCAACATACTACATACAATTTCTATTATCCATTCATGCATATCATATCATCTTCTTCATCAAATCATACATTCTTCATCTCTTACAAATTTATTTTTATTTTTAGAAAATTCTAAATTAATTCATGCATCCATCTACCATCATATAGAGTACAATTCCACTAATCAATCCTCAAGAAAATCGAACTACATCAAACCCCCAATTTCTAGGAAAAATTTCGGTATTATCAAATATTAAGGGGGGGGGGGGGGGGGTGATTTTCATGAAATTTCAACCATAGAAATCTAATTCTAAGCATACTATAACATGTATTATCCATAGATTCATCATCCTATATCTCATCAAAATTTTCGGTCAATAAGATTTAAAGAAATTCAAATTTTGCTTGGATGGAAATGAAACTATAACTCTTACCTTGTTGTTTATGAACTTGGAAACAAAATCGACCGATAAACTTTTGAACTATGAAGATAGATGGCTTGTAGAAGATGATGAACTACTTGAATAAATCTTGAAGATTGAAGAACAAGAGAGAGAAGAGAGAATGAGAGAGATAGGCAGTTTTGAGGAGGTTTGGGAGAGAAAGATGATGACTAAGTGTTTAGATATTAACTCATAAAGTAGGATGACTCACAAGGTGTGAGTCATGGGGGGGTAAGGTGGCGGTTTAGGATAGGATTTTAGTTGAAAATATCTCATTTTCGGGTCTATTACGACGTATTAAAAATCGAGAAATAAATTCTTAGTCGGTGACGTTTTTGACGAAATCTAATTCAACCACTAGATTAGAAATAAATCACTTACTCGGAAAGCTTATTTCGATTTCTGAAATCCAATAAAAAGTCGGGACATCACCGTCCAAATTTTATCCGGAAAAAAATAATAAAAACGGATTTTTACTAACTTACGCTTCTCGGAAAAAGAGTGAATGTAAAATCAGACAGTTTCTCGATTTGAATTTTCGGACGAAAAATCTATCGGACGCGAAAATTCTAATACAGTAGTCGTTCAACCAACTTCTGGAATTTATTTTCAGTAACGGATTTCACCGTTAGTCTTAGAATTGAAAATCCTTAACTTAGGCGTGCAAAGCCTTAATTAATTATAAAATTTTTATTTTTCGACGGAACAGAAACGCCGGGTATTACACTTCTCTAGGGGGTTGAAATGAAATCTGCCTCTGGTCGCATTGAATTGTCGCAAAATTCTCGGTTAACCAAATCATTCCTAAGATTATGTCTACGTCCCATATCTGGATTAGATTCAGGGATTTCGCAGACAATTTGCGGTTTCCCAAATCGAATTCTAAGTTCGAGCAAACACGCGAAACTAATGCTGATTTACCTAAAGGGGCTGCCGGTCTAAGCACCTGGTTCGATTTTTCTACATTCAAACCAAGATTTTCTATGCAAGCGCTAGATATAAACGAATGCGAAGCACCAGTATCAAATAAAATGACAACAGGTATGCCGTTAAGCTTTCCCACACCTGCAAGATTTTCTTGTTCTTTAGCTCCAGGTTTCTATTCAATTGCAAACGCTCTGTGGTAGTGCGGCGGCTCCTGCTGAGTGGGTTGATGCTTTTACGGCTGCGGTTTACGCTGGTTCAGAGGATACTTGTGCTACGGAGTTGCCTCAACTGCTCTCATCTATGAAGGCTAAAACTGATTTGGCCTTCCATTGCTCATTTGCTGCTGTTTACTTGGGCACTTGTTCGAGAAATGACCAGGTTGTCCACAAGTATAACAGACATTACTTCTAGCTTTGTAGATGCCTTGATGCATCTTGCCACACTTCGAACATGGAGGAAGTCCTTGGGGTCCCGTAGGTATGTTGCTTCGATTACCTGGCGGAGCTCGCTTTCAGAGATTGCTGAGGTTGTTGATGTCCTCTTCCTTGCCATGGCTTTTTGTTTGGCTGGCCTCCACCACTCCATTTTCCTTTCCTTTTTGCATGCTGACCGAACTGAGACTGTTGGGTGGTTACAGTTGTCGTTGTTTGGCTTTGAAATTGAGGATTCGCTGAAGAATGCGGTCTTTTTTCTGGCTGCATTGCCAACTCCATATCCATGGCTCGGTTAAGGGCTTCTGCATAAGTCAGACCACTCTGACTGGTGAGGACTACTCGAATATCTTGCCTTAAACCTGCTCGAAAAAGCTCACACATTTTCTCATCGGCATCCACTTTATCAGGTGCAAAACGAGCTAACTCGCAAAATTCACGGTCATACTCGGACACTGTCTTCTTTCCTTGCCTCAGATTTGCAAATTCGTTCACCTTCTGCTTGCGATAACTCCTAGGCACATACTTCTCATACAAAGCTTCCATAAATTGCTCCCACGTCAAATTTCCACGCTCCTCTGGCGTATATATCCTCTGTCGTGCTTTCTGCCAGTAGTCGGCAGTTCCTTTCAGTTGATCGTCATACATTCGAGACGTTCGCGAGCATTGCATTGGAGAAATCTAAAAATTCGCTCAAGAGAACGAATCCAGTCCTCGGCTTCTGCCGGACTGCCTTTGCCATCGAAAGTTGGAGGATTCTGGCGAAGAAAAAGTTCTTCTACTCGTCGTTCATTTGGAGGGGGCAAAGTAGGGTCCCGCTGCTCTTCCTCCTCATTTCTTTCAATTCTTATATTTCTTCGTCTTGGCGGCATTATAAAGAAATGCAAAAGAAAATTTTAAGCAACTCAGAAAGAAATTTCCGTAGAACGGATTAACTCACTCGGAACTTCTCTCGACTTTGAAAATGTTTCCTTTTTGAGTGGAATATGATTCTCGATTGGTACTTATCAACACATCAAAGGAAATTTTAATTTAACAGTCACTGCAAATAAATCAATCATCTCAAACTTATATTTCTCAATTAATTCATTTCTTAACTCAAAAATAATAAATCATTATTGGCATGCACATCAAAAATTCACATATTCGCAAAACAAATCATCCTCAACATTTAAATCAATCATATACTCGGGTACTATCACGGTTGTTATAGATATCATATTTTCTTTACTCAAATTTTATTCTTAATAGAATATTGCGAAGAGAATAACTCATTTAATTAACTCAACTCTTATCTCTTTACTCGTTCTCATTTCAAAAATAATTTGGGAACCTCGGATACTCAGAATAATATAAATACTTGGGAGATTCAAAGTTGATTTTAACGGCCTAACGGCTTTTCTTTCATATCACTCGAATGATGGCCTCTTTGGAGGACTTATAACAAAATAAGGGATAAACATTTACAACTGAAAAATTTTCCTACACGTCTACAAGACGTTCTATACCTCAAATCGGACTAAACACGAGTTACCACTTCGCGCCCGATTCTACTAACTAACCATGCATCAAGTCATATATATACATCACTGCAGAATAAGAGTTCAACTCTTGGACAGAAAAGTAAATATTGTCTGGGACTTCCACAACTTCCTTGAACTGAACCTAAGTGCACGAACCGTTGTCGCTAGGGTTGTCACCTCCTTCCTGCTCCTCGGGGTCCTCTTCGGAATCCTCCTCCGCCGGATCCTCCTCGGAATCCTCCTCCTTCAGATCCTATTCAGGATCCTCTTCTTCCTCTTTGTTACCATGCCCTTCCGCTGGAACCAAACTCTCAAGAAAGTCACTGTAAGTATGCCCGAGAACTTCCCATGGGTTCGTCTTGTCGCCCGTCCACTCGTCCTCATAGCGCGCATTGACATGCTCCAGCTGTGACTCATCCCACGGGGAACCTTTCTGAACACTCTCATCGGTAGGAGGTCATGTCGACTGTGCCATCGAGCTCCAACTCAAGCTCCTGGCTGGGCCTTAAGACCGGGGTTTCAAAGGCTGGAAACGAGAAAGCAAGACGGTCGTGAGAGATCAGCTGAAGGTGACCAGTGCCTACAGTAGCATCCGCGGCGGGATCCTCAAAAGGCTCGTCATTGTCGTCGGAGTGAGTCGGCCTAAAGGGCTCGGCTATAGGCTTAACTGGAGAGGGTGTGCGGTCGCGGAGCATGAACTCCTCAAGCTGGTCGTGCGAAGGCGGCAAAACTCTGATAGGGTTGTAAGAACCGTTTGGCTGCGTGGCGATCGAGCTGGACGAAGCAAATGGGTCATACGAGCAGATAGGAAGCACGCCTCCCGAGTACGGGTAGTGGTGATAAGCGTCTCTGGGCTCTGTGACTTTCGGCTCGGAGCGAGGCGGTGAAGGAACATGAAACGGAGCTGGTCCGTCCTGAGGCAGAGATGGGGGATCAAGAGCAAAACCGTTCAGCTCGGCAGGGAGGTCAACGTCGAAAGGTCCTGGAGGCAGGGTGTCGTACTGGATGAACTGCCCGGAGATAGTGACAATAAACGCGTTGCAGTCGCCATAGAGGTAGTCGCCTAGGTAATGGTGTCCAAGAAACCTTGGCACAAGCGACGCTGCCCAATCACACCACTCCTGAGGTAGGGCATGAATCAAATGAATCATACCGTCTAACGCACCCATGTCCTGATACTTGACTTTCTCCCATATCTTGTGGTAATGAGCTAAAAATTCAGCGATCGTCTATAATACATCTTCCGGACGTGCATGTATTCCTGCATCCACTCTCGATCATACATCCTATATGAGTTTTAAACGAGTTAAGCACACTAAAACAGTTAAACAGTCATGTTGAAATTCCAACCACCACATACTCGTTCTTGCTTCCCACAGATGTTTTATTGCTCAGGGTACTCGGCAATTCCATTTCACGAAAACGTTTGCACAAACGTTCCATCCTTTCCGATTTCCACATAAAACACCGAATCAAGGAAGGCATTCTAAAGCAATCTAGTTAGTCAAGCTACTTACCAAGCTTTTATCTCTAGACGAGCGCAAATAATAAACTGAGTAACTCAATTAACATTTAAACTTGAAAGCTTTTGAAAATAAAGTGTACCTGGTTGCCGGATGAGATGGGGGAATGCTTGGTGTGTTACTGACTCAAATAAGTCTAGGAAATAATTCTAGACTGGACTATCAAGGAAAGTTAAGCTACAGAGCAGACAACCCGCTCTGATACCACTATGTCACACCTTGTTTCCGGAGGTGCGAGAAACGACAAAAACCATCGAATAGACTTAACTCACATATGGGTTCATGCTCAGGAAACAAAGGAATATTGACTGAGCGATAACAAACGTAACATGCTTTCAAGTCACAATTCAACAACAAACGGGCATAGATAATTTACATGAGATTATCCAAAAGAGAATAAGTATGTCAAGTTCACATCATTCGGTAGATAAAGGATAACATTAAATTGTTTCAAGCACATTGCTCTTGGTACCGACAGATCATCAAAGTATTATTGAAGACATATCAAAAGAAAGTATTATGCAGCGGAGACATCGACTCAATTTTCCAACAACTACATGTATGAAGACATGTAATTGCCAGCTTAAACTTTCGACTAAAAAAGAAACACACCACCAAGCCGTCCTCGCCATCCACATCTTTGCTAACCTGCACGTTTAGAAATACATGCAGGACTGAATACTTCGTACTCCGTGAACACATGCCAAAAATATTTTAAAACCTTGCTCTTAGAGCTATATAATTGAACTTGTCTTGCCACTGCATCACAAGCATTAATGTAATTTAAAACAATTTACTTGTGAATGCAAAAACATTTTTATTTTTCTAAATGGACTGCGCAGTCAAAATATAATATTCAATACAGGTATGAATCATCTACCACATCATCTCTATGTCGAGAAGTAGGCCTCCTTCTCAAACACTGTGATCGGCTAAATCAAAGTAAAGCACACAATCACCTTAAACAACTCAAATACCACACATAGGTTCCTGTCTTTCACACGACAATAATAACTCAAGCAGATGATAAATCATACCAACTAAAATAAATGGCAAGTCAATTGATTTTAAAACTCACATAATAATACTCAATAAATAATAGCATTCATCAGTTTTTCAGTTTTAGAAATGCTCACATGTCTTCCGAAGATCTAGTCGACGTGACTTACTCTTTTGTGTCCTCGCTACTTTTCCGTCCCGTTCGGTTCTTCAAGAATAACATTGTATAAGGACGAGACTATTATCTCGTAAAATATAAAGTAGATTTTGGGCTCGGCTGAAGGACTTCTACTTGACTCGGGTCTTTTCTATTTTATTTTAATTTTTCTACAACGATATCTTTCTCGATTTTCTTATTCTCGGTTATCGACTTTATTCGGTTACTAGATAAACTTCAATCTCACACTTTCGTTTCTAGAAATAATATTATTTTAGTACTTCTTGCTAAACGAGAGATTACTATCCATCTTGTTTATGCTGCTCGAATTCTCGAATCATTAATTCTTAACTATCGTCATCACAATTCATTCAAATCATAATCGAGCAATCAAAGCAGATAAACAATCAATTCCATAAATAAGCGAAATAAGAATATTTCACTTAATCACATAAGTTCAATCAAGCACAATAGACTTAGGAATGCTTTATATCTCAAACACAATCAACAGCTAACTTAACACTGCTCGACTTTATTCCTAGAAAATGATAGCTTCGGAGTTTAATAAAAATATTAAACTTTTAAATAAGTCAAATAATAATAATAATTTCAAACTTCTATTTAATATTTCTCGATTTAGAATACGTTGTTATTTCTTAAAATACGAACATATACTTGTATGAACCCTCGTTTTAAGAATTCAACTTCCAATAATATATACTTATTCTTTTTCTTATTTACATTTTCGTTTTTACTCAATAAAAATTCGACTTTCTATTTTAAAATTTCAACGCTCGACAACTTCTTCGTCTCAACTCTGATTTAAATAATTTAAAAAGTAAACTTATTTATTTTTATTTAAACATCACCATTTAATTAATCAAAACTTGACATACCATCAAGAATTGGGCATTCAAGCATTCAAAACTTATTAAACTTGTTTCTCAAATTTTAATAAGTAACATTTACTCAATTTCAAACTTATAACATTCTTTCACTCAACTAACACTTCAATGCATCATTTAATCATCCAAATATAACATAAATCTCAAAATTTGTATCATATAACTTCTTAGTTTTTAAGAAAATATTCCATTAATTTGCTTATTTCAAATTTTATTATTTTTATTCTAAAAATTCTTTGATTGATTTCATAAGCAAAGCGAATAAACGAACTCAACCTCGATTAACTTATCTTTTAAGCTCTTATACTCAACTTCTAAAACATTTTTCTCCATAAGAAGAATTTATCTCCTTTAATTCTAATTCCCTTTTTACTCCTCAAATAATACTATTATTATTTTTCTTTTCTTGTCATCTAAACCTTTACATTCTTGTTAAAGAAATGCTTTTCTTTACTTTACTTAGTTCACAACTCCTCTATAAATTATTTATCCTTTCTTTATCTTCCATTATTTATTTATTTATCTTATTTTTATTATTTTATTATATTATTATTTTTATTTTTTTTCAAAAATAATTAATTTATTACATCTTCAAATCTTCATATTTTTACCAAGAACACTAAGAACACATACTCAATCCTTCATAATTATCTCAAAAACACCATAAACACAAATATATATATTTATTTTCATTTTCTGCGATATATATAATATATAAATATATATATATATATATATATATATTTAAAAATTCATTTTTCTTCATTTCTTAAATTTTCATGCAACATCTAATACTCAAAAATCATCAAGATCATCACTATATCATCAACATCCTTAATATCATCATGAACCATCAAAATCATCATTTCTTACACATATTTATATCGATTTTTCTCAAGAAAAATTAACAATATAATTCAAATCCTTAATTTAATCATACTTCCATGCTTATATATATATACTCATATCCTTCAATGACATAATCAAATCCTCAAATAAAAATTAACATAAATATTCTTCATTTTATCTCACATTTTTCGGTATATATATAAAATAAATCACCAAAATTTTTCATTTTCACATAGGCATATAAATCATTCAATTTATCATCATACACACATATATGATTAAGAAATCATCAAGAAATCATAAAAATTAATATCCTCTCTTTTTCTTCTTTTTCCTTCGATTTAAAAAAAAAATTGTAGAAAAAATTTTCTTTCCTTTTCTTTCTTATTTCTTTATTCCTATGTAAATTTTAGGGCTTATATCCTCCACTAAAACATCATCATCATCGATCATCACCATCATCATCCTAGGTTTGCCTAAGCAAAATTAAACATGCATTTTTTCTTTCTTTCTCTTTAGCACCATACATATATATATATATATATATATATCTATATATATATATATATATATACAAAAATTGAAGGAATATCATACTTAATCAAAAAGAAACAAACTCCTCCTTCTTTCTAGCTTAGACCGATGGTGAGAGAGGGAACAAAGCTTAAAGGTTGGTTTTGATTCCTATGGAAGAAATCTTGTAGGATTCACCTCTAGACCTCAAAGAAAATGAAATAAAATTGATTACCTCTTCATGGCAAAACTGCCGAAAATGAGAAGGAAGAGAGAGGTGATTTTGATCTCAAAATGATCACTATACTTGAAGAATGAATATTACCTTATTGGTTTGGATTGAAGATAGGAGATAGAGATGATCTTGGAAGCTTTGGAGATTGGAACCTCAAGCTTCCATGGTGTTCCTTCTTAGTGTGTGTATGTGGGTGTCGACGTGATGAAGGAGAGAAGAAGGAAAGAAGGGGCTGCTGCTCCTTCTCTATTTCTTCGGCTGAGAGAGAGAATTGAGAGAGAGAGAGTGTTGTTTTCTTTTCTTTTGGTAGAGAGAGAAACGAGAGAGATGGAAATGGGTATAATAAGAATTAAAGAGTACATTTAGTAGAGAGAGAGTAGTGATATCGGCTGTGAGTGGGGTGAGAGAGAGAAAAAATATCTTGTTTTATCTGGTAAAAATTTTTTCGGAAGAAAAAGTTTTTCGGTTGAATATACCTCTATTTTTCCGTTAACTCTCAAAACGTCTAAAAACTCTCCTCGATTCTTTCCCGACATCGGAAACACCTCTGTTTCATTTCATTTTTCACCAAATAAATCAAGGAATCCAAATATCTAATTTTTAAATCAAAATTCCATCTAACGAAGAAAAACTTAATAATTGTTAGGTTAATTAAACCATTAAGAAATAAATTTTTAAAACTCTCTAATAAGATCTCAGAAAAAATTTCTAATATATCTCAAAAGTCTTAGAATTAGTTCTTGAAATTTTTTTTTATCACTCAAGGCACGTTATTTAAGCATATAATCGCATTTAAAACGCACTCAAAGACTTATAAAAAAATCGGTGTATTACAATCATTCTGTACATTGACCAACTTTTCTGTCATTTCCCGCTCGAATAGAAGCAAATCCCGCTCGAGCGGGATCATATAACCCGCTCGAGCGGGATTTGACCCGTGTCGGTCGGGATTTGCTTCTATCCGAGCGAGATCTACATTTAGGTTGGTTTAATGATGATTAATAATTTTTTGACTGAATTTAGTGCACTACTTAATCTGTATATCTTCGATATAAAATAATTAAATTACATAATTATTTTCTAATGATTGACAAATAATGACATAATTAACCCTAAATCATTGTTGATTGCACGCACAACCAAACTTGTCAACTACTTAAATCACATCTCTTACACATGTGTAAGAGATGTGATATAAAGGGGATAACATGATGGCATATTATATTTGAAATATTCAAAAGTGTGTAAAATTCATTGTTTTCAAAAATAGTGTGTATTTTTCAGTTTGCCAAAAGCAAAGTGTGTATTTTTATGGATTGTCACATAGAATAATAGTAAATGAAAATCCTATGAAACTAAACAAATATATTTAAGCAATATATCTATATTAAATTCTTTTTTATTTTTCAATTCTTTTTATTTTTTAAATTTGATTAATGTTTGCTATAAAATATATTATATTGAATCAAATATATGATAGATAACTTGAAAATTTTGACGATGTAGCTAAGTTTAGGGACATTGATTAGCATAAACCAACGAGAGGTTCAAATAGACATAAAAAGAAGAATTTTTCTTAATTTTAGTTAATATTAACTTTGTTGAAAAAATTTCTCCGAGTATTACCTAATGAGTTTGGGATGAGTATGTACAGTAAAATCGTTATTCTAACCGAGATTATGACTAGAACATGTAGAAAAATCTAAACAAAAGTTTGATTAATAATTAACGGGAACAACATCAAAACTTCAAAATATAAAAATTATTTTTAAAATGTATATATATAAATTAATTATAAAGTTATTTTCCGTCGAGATTTTGACGGGCTACTCGATTGTGATCATCATTTTCTCTAATGGGTAATGATAAATAAATATATTTATTTGATCAAAATTATTTATTTGGAACCTACTAAAAAATTGCATACTTTCATTATCTTAAAAAAAAATATGAATGATGAATTAATAGTGCACATCATACATATACATATATAATTACTAAAAAATAAAATAACTCACATACTTTGACAATGTTTGCCAGTGTACAATTTAAAGATAAAAATGAAGTTCGAATATGATAGTATGGGATGCTATTAAAAAATAAAGATAAAATAAAATAGGAGTATAAAAAATCAATAATAGAAATTTGTAGAAAATATTTAAAATATTATATAAACGACGAATTTGATCTTCATCTAAAATTTTATGTTATCCGTGACACGTGCATGAAAGTATTTTTGTTCTTCCCCAGCTTACATAATCTTTCCTTTCCTTTGTTGTTATTTAGTTATTTGTTTATTTATTTTCTAATTTTACATCGTTCACCGGTTTCAAATCAAATCCTACTACGTGAACATCGAAATCGTCACAGAGGAATAATTTTCTTTGTGCGTAATTTTAGGTATAATTTTCTTTGTGTGTAATTTTGGTAATATATTTTGGTTTGTGTGCGTTTTGCTTGAGAAGTGATGGTTGCCAGAGAAGAAATGTGTTCGACTAAATTTATCTTAAAGTCACCCGCAATTAAATGAGATCAAAGTAGCATAAATTAATCAATCCAAGTCGTATCTCTCGAGAAAGACTTAAGACAATAATTGTATTGCGAAAAGAAACAGAAAATAAAAAGAAAGCAGTAAAGATTTATTGAGGTTTGTTGTTCTAATTCTAAGTAATTAAAAGACAAATTAATCTAGACAAAATTATAAACCCTAGTTCTAAGAACAAAATAAACCATAGACATAAATTAAGATGAAAAGAAAGAATTCACAATAATTAAACTGAATTCGTAGTAGAAGTCTGTCACAAAATCCGTTCGAATTGAAAGCAATAAATATATCTAGAACATGGAAGAACAAGAAGAAGAGAAAATACTGGAAAAGAAGAATTTCAAAGCGGCGGAAAGAATAAAACTAAAAAAAAAAACGTAAGTAACAATAATTCCAAATCCGAATATATATAAGGTTAACAAACGCCGCCTCAACCCCGACGCTCATCGGCTACGGACGAGCGTCCGACCCCTAGCGATCCAACCTTCCAGACGAGCGCTAGGGCCCGGCGATCATCGGGGGTCGCCCTCTGATATTTCGCTCGTCCACATGTAGGAGTGTCGAACGAGCGTCGGCACCAGGCGATCGTCGAAGGTAGCTCTCTGAAGTTGTAGGAGTGCCGGATGAGCGTCGGCACTAGGCGACCATCGAAGGTGGCTCTCTGAAGTTTGATCGTCTTCATTCTCAAATGCCAGGCGATCGTTGACACCGGGCGAACGTCGGAGGTCTCTCTGTGATATTTGCTCATCCAAATGTAAGAATTCTGGACGAGCGTCAACATCGAGCGGTCGTCGGGGGTTGCTCCCTTATAATCCATAACTTGAGACAAAAACCTGCATTCACCACACAAAACTCGAACCACAACATTAATGCGTTCTAAGTTTTAAAACTAGACAAACCAAATCAGAATTCAAGTAAAATGCCCCAAATAAACTACCCAAAATACGACGAAAAACAGGTGAAACAATCCCTCCACACACAAAACCTTGTTTGTCCTCAAGCAAATCTTATTAAAAATTAAAAAGAAGAAAGTGAAAACTTGAACCAAATAATTCATATCTCAATAAACTCTCAATCACAAAACAATTTATGACTCATCAATCGACAGCAGTCATCACACAACAAATGAGTTGCCCTTCACACAAGAACTCAATCAACTCAACAGTCGAGCACAAGATCAAAGAGAGGACACAGCCGCAACGAAGAGTATCCCAAATTGGTACCATATCTTAAACTAAGCTAAAGAACATGTAAATTCCGGACAATTTTCACTAGGTGTACTCACGGAAATTCCGGCATCCTAGTGTGGTTTCCCATACCCATTCCTCAAACAGTAAGAACGCATTCAAGCCAATGAGAAAGAGGGGTAGAGCCCTTCACAACACAACCAAAATAATCAAACAAATTAACAAATCGTCAAGTCAAATTGGGTTATATGGCCATAATTCATGAGGTGTGAACATTTAGAGGTCATCTAAAGTGTCCTCATGCGGTTTCCTATGATCATGGTTCCCAGAAGAGCAGAGGCCTCCCAAAGTAACTCAACTTATTAAAGCAGTAAAAGACTTTTTTTTTATTCATTTTGTTTTGTTTTTTTTCTTTTTTTTATTCGAATTGGGATACACTTCTTAACACTGTTCTCTAACCTTTCACCCGCACTCAAAAGTCAAGCTTCAATAATTCGAGTGTGGATCACCCCACAAATGACATGCAACAACCACAACGTCAACCTCATCACTATCTCGCTCAATAAAATCTATCGAGACATGAATTATAAACTTCAACCTCAACTTCTAAATCATAATTCCAAATAAGAAATAACCGAGGACGCACAGGATAATCATTCCAACAAACACACCCCCCCACGAAAAAGACGCAACAATGTCCCCATTGGCAATCAATAAGCAAGAAAAGAAGGGAGATAGTATCATAAGGCAAACCAAAGAAGAAGACGAGGCAAAATAGAAACACCAACACCCTAGCAAAAATAACAATAACAACGCCAGACAAACACGATAACCTAAAAACAAAAGAAACAGCAACAACCACTAAAATGAAAAAGACAGAAAAAGAAAAGCGTACACTGCAACAGTGAGAATCACTGTTGATCCGAA
Source organism: Schizonepeta tenuifolia (assembly GCA_029490685.1). Classification (NCBI taxonomy): domain Eukaryota; kingdom Viridiplantae; phylum Streptophyta; class Magnoliopsida; order Lamiales; family Lamiaceae; genus Schizonepeta; species Schizonepeta tenuifolia. The sequence goes on along the minus strand of CM055955.1, from coordinate 79,301,924 downwards.
GGAGGATTAGGCGGACCACCGGGAGTGAAATTCCAACGAGCCAATTGCTGCTCCAAGAAATCCAATTGGCGAGTCTGGGAAGCCATATGTTGCCGTTGTTGGTCCCAATACTGAGCATTAGTAGCCCAATGTTGCGCCTGCTCCGCCCAACGCTGATTTTGGGCCTCCCAATACTGAGTCTGAACAGCCCATTGTTGATCATTGACAGCCCAGCGTTGATCATTCCGTTCCCACCGTTGATCATTCTGCGCCCACCGTTGATCTTGACGCTGCAATTGGGCATTCTGTAAAACTAACTGCTGCTGTAGTTGCCCAAGCTGCGCTCCCAATTCTCCACGAAAAGAAGTAAAATCCTCACGAAAATCATAAGGGACAGAACCAGGAGGAATAGAGGCGGAAAGAACAAAACCGGAAGATTGAGAAGTGGACTCAACCCGACGAGGAGATGCATCCTCACTCCCCCCGTTGCAGCAGCATCAACGTCTTGGTCAGACTCGACATCGGAAGTAACGAGGGCAGGAGGTGGAGGGACGCGAGGACCGGCGAGTTCGGCATCACGCTGGCGCTTAACCGCTGGGCGCTCCTCGTAGGGAAGAAAAGACACCAGATCACGGGCAATAAACCCATGCTTCAATTCAGTAAATCCCAAATATTTGCATTCCAGAAGAACCTGATTAGAAGGAGGAAAATCCGCTCGAATAGCTTTAAAGTGATAAGCCAGAGCAGTAGCAAAGTGAGGCAAAGCAACGCGAAATGTGGAAGTTCGAACAATATTCTGCAGAGTGGTGAAAATAAAAGGAGCCGGACAGACTTTCCTCTTCTGCACCGCGCAATCAAGTAAGTAGAGCTCAAGCAAATGCACCTTATTAGCCTCATCACGCCCCTTAATATTATATACAAGAAATTTGTGTAAAATACCCAAAATCGAATCACGAATTAATCCACTAGACAAACCACCAGCTCCCCAATTGTCACACCTCGTCAAATCTCGCCAAGCGGTATTAGCATCAAACGTCGCAGGAACGGCTAACACCCCCTGAGACTTCCGGAATCCAAAAACTTTGTGCATAGTAGTATACCCAGCACGATATGTAGTACCCAGCAAACGAAAAGTAATACCCGCAAGATCATTCTCGAATAGAAACCAGAAATTCCACACATAATGGAGCAAAAGAAGGCCATTCGGCATGAGCATACTTAAACAATCCTAGCACCTTAAGATACTTGGTTCGGGCTAATGAGGGTGGGTGAGCCAAATAACGGACGCTCATCCGGAGGGGAGAACAAAGGGCCACCCTCGCTTGAGAAGTGCGAGCAAGGTGAACGGTCGCCGGAGTGGAGCGAGCGAGAGAGACGCTCGCTTGAGTAGGCGACGCTCGACTGAGTGAGGCGACGCTCGACTGAGTGAGGCAAGCAAGGCGGACGCTCGCCTGAATGGGCGACAGAGGGTCGGCGCTCGCCTGAGTGGGGCGTGAGAAAGCGGAAGACGCTCACCAGGCGCTCGCCTGAGTTGGGCTTGCGAGATGGGCGGCGAAAATATCGCGATGGACGACGGAAACACCAAGGTGGATGGTGGAGACGCCGAGGTGGCCGGCAGAGAGACAATGGAGGGTGGGGCGAGTGAGAGAAGAGACGGTAATGGAGCAAGGAGGAGAAGGTGAGGCGATTAGGGGAAGGAACGATTTGGAAGATGAGGTACGATTTTTGGAAGGTGACGGCAGAGGAAAAGAAAATTAGGGTGAAGGATATTTATAAGGGGAAAACCGGACGCTCGCCCACAGGGGACGAGCACTGTGGAAAAGGCTAAGTGAAGGCCGGTGTTCGTCGGGCACAGACGAGCGTTCCCCTGGATAGCGCAATGCAGCATGATCACTATGAATGATGACCTTAGACCCTATGATGTATGCACGGAATTTATCTAATGCAAACACAACAGCAAACATCTCTTTTTCTGTAGTGGTATAATTTATTTGAGCAGAAGTAAGGGTCAGACTCGCATAATAAATGACACGAAGCATTTTATCTATACGTTGACCCAAAACAGCACCAACAGCAGAATTAGAGGCATCACACATTATCTCAAAGGGTTCTGACCAGATAGGACCAATAACCACAGGCGCAGTACTCAACTTCTCCTTAATCAAGTTAAAAGCATGAAGATAAGCATCATCAAAAACAAATGGCACATCTTGAGACAGCAAACGACATAGAGGGTGACTGATTTTAGAAAAATCCTTAATTAAACGCCGATAGAAACCGGCATGACCAAGAAAACTCCTAATTCCTTTGACATCACGTGGTGGAGGCAATCTTTCGATCACATCCACCTTAGCTTTGTCGACCTCTACACCCCTTTTTGAGACGATATGGCCTAGCACATTTCCCCGACGCACCATAAAATGACTCTTTTCCCAACTAAGAGTCAGACCACTTTCTACACACCTCTCTAAGACCCGTTCAATTTTCCTAAGACAATCATCAAAGGATGCACCAAACACAGAAAAATCATCCATGAAAATCTCAACAAACTCATTAATCATCTCAGAAAATATGGACATCATACATCTTTGGAAGGTACCTGGTGCGTTGCAGAGACCGAACGGCATCCTCTTGCAGGCATATGTGCCAAAGGGGCATGTGAAGGCTGTCTTAGCTTGATCCTCGGGTGCAATCGCAATCTGATAGAAGCCAGACAATCCATCTAGAAAGCAGTAGAACTCATGCCTCGCTAATTTGTCGAGCATCTGATCAATAAACGGCAGTGGAAAGTGATCCTTCTTGGTGGCAGCATTAAGTTTCCTAAAGTCTATGTACATCCGCCACCCAGTGACAGGTCTCATAGGCACCAACTCCTCATTATCATTCAAGACCACTAATATGACTCCTTTTTTCGAGACCACGTGAACGGGACTGAGCCATTCACTGTCAGCAATGGGAAAGATGATCCCCTCTGCTAACTGTTTATAGATCTCCTTCCTCACAACCTCCATTAGCACAGGGTTCAATCGCCTTTGACCATCCCTCTTCGGGGTAGCTCCCTCTACCAAGTTAATCCGATGGATACATGTGGCAAGACTAATCCCCTTAATATCGGACAAACACCATCCAAAAGCTGCCTTGAACTTTGTGAGCACCTCGACTAATGCTTCTTCTTCGTCTGTCTTGAGCTCGGAGGAGATTATGACCGGCTTCTTTCTTTCTTTTTCGAGGAAGACATACCTCAAGTTGGCAGGGAGCTCCTTGAGCTCAAGATCTACCTACTTCTCTTCTTTAGGATTCTCGACTATCACTGGCTCGTCAACCGGTAGATTGGTTGGCATCAATGCTTCCATAGCTGCTTCCTCTCTGAGCCGCTCTTCAAAGTCGGCCGAGCCTTCAAAAACCCCCTCAATCTGCTTCTCTTCCATAAAAAAAGCCTCGGCAAGTGTGTCAATAGCATCAATGTAAGAACAATTATCAATGTTGTTGGCAGACGACATCCCCTTGTTAGCTCGAACATCATACGAAACTGACTCACCCAAAACTGACATCTTAATTATGCCATTTTTTACGTCAATGAGAGTATTAGTTGTGGCCATAAATGGCCTCCCCAATAGCAGAGTGTGCTCTCGTCCATCTTCCTTGACGTTTCCGATTTCCAAAAACACAAAATTCACCGGCACAATAAGTTTTCCCACTCGAACCAAAACATCCTCAATAACTCCTCGAGGGTGGCGAATCGATCTATCTACCAGTTGCAAACACATCCATGTAGGCTTCAACTCTCCCAATCCCAACTGTTTGAAAATCGAGTAGGGCATCAGATTGATCCTTGCTCCTAAATCCAGCATTCCAGACGCTTCCTTTCCGTTCCCCATAGCAATTTTAATCACGAAACTCCCAGGATCTCGTTGCTTTTGGGGTAGAGATTGCTGCATAATTGAATTAGCACTTTCAGATACTAGAACTTGTTCAGATTCATCAAACTTCCTCTTCTTGGATGCCAACTCCTTGAAAAATTTCACATAGGCAGGCACGTTTCTGATCACATCAAGCAGAGGTAAATTCACATTCACCTTGGATAGCATCTTATAAAAATCAGAGAACTGCTGGTCTTGCTTCTCGTTCCGCAATCTGCTAGGGAAGGGCACTGGTGGGCGGTAAGGCTTTTCAGCCTTATGTAGTCGGATTTCTGTTTGCTCTTTCTCGACTCTAGGCTGTACCTTCTCTGATGGTGTGTCGCCCACCTTATTATCTATCGTCTTTCCACTTCTCAACACTGTTACTGCTGAAGCTTGATGTGGCTGTTGACCTTGGCTCGGAATCTTTCCAGTCTGCTGCTGTTGTTGCATCTGCTTAACCGTACCCAAAACTTGTCCCATAGCAGTCTCAAGACGCTTGATGGTTGCATCTTGAGCTTCTCTCGCTTGCCTGCTTTCTTGCATGAATGCATTGAAATTATCTTCAAACTGGTTCTTTTGAGCAGGTGGCGGCGATGGGCGTTGAAATTGTGATGAACCCTGTTGGAACTGACTTGACTGGGCTGGATTCTGCCACTAAGAATTGAAATTCTGCTGCTGCTGCGGATACCACTGCTGCTGTTGCTGTGGGTACCACTGTTGCTGACTAGGAAACTGATTAAATTGTTGTGGAGGATACTGAGTAAACTGCTGTGGAGGACGGCGATTTTGAAAATTTTCTCCATATCCCTGACCTTGGTTCTGATTCCTCCATCCAGCGGTAGGCTGATTCTGCCATCCCGAGTGCTGATGTCGCTGATTCTGATTCGATCCTTGGCCTTGATCAAACTGCTGTCGTGGAGGGTACCCCTGTGCAGTATACACTTCTGCTCCTCCTTCATATGTCAACTCCCCCATTCTCTGGCACTCCTCAGGATTATGTCCCAGCTCCCCACAAATGCCGCATGGCTCAGGAGTCATTTCACGTCTAACCGGTTCCGATCGAGGTGGAGAAGTAGCAGATTTATTCATTTTCAATTCTTGCAACTCCCTCATCATTCCTGCTAGCTGCTTCTGTAGCTCATAATTCGAGGCCACTGCACTGGCTTCAACTCTTCTCCCATGGATCGACTTTTGTTGTGAGCTGTCTGCTAAATTTTGAAAAATCTGGTTGAGTTCCGTGGGAGTCTTCTTGCCGATGTTACCCCTTGCAGTACTATCCACCATGAACTGCGTATTTTGAAGCAACCCATCATAAAAGAATTGGCTAATCATAATCGAAGACAGCTGATGATGTGGGCATTGACAAAGGAGCTCTTGAAATCTCTCTCATGCCTCGTGGAAAGGCTCATCGGTTCCTTGCATGAAATTCATAATCTGAGTACGAATCTCCTGTGTCTTGTGATTTGGGTAGAATTTCAGCATAAATTTTTCATAAGCATCCTTCCAAGAGTCTATAGAATTGGACGGTAGCGATAGGAGCCACGTCCGAGCTCGATCCTTCAAGGTATATGGCTGGCACTTGAGTCTTAATTGATCCTCTGTAAGGTCCGAAAGAGAAAAAGTTTGCACTATCGAGCAGAATTCACGAACAAATTGGAGTGCGTCTTCATTTGGCATGTCGTGAAAAGTCGGAAGCATGCTAGAGTAATTGTGCTTCAAATCATAATTTCTGACGCTAGTAGGAAGGACAATCGCCGATGTCGTAGCCTCAATAGCAGGTCGGGAGTATTCTCCCATAAGCTGATTCTCCCCAGTTGCCATGTTTCCTTGACAATTCAACTGAGGCTCTTCTTCGTAATCACTAAGTAAATTCCCCAACAAAACGTCTTTTTCAACTTTGTCAGGAAGCGGTTCGGTTACCTCCTTTGCTTGTTCCAGAATTGCGCTTCTCCTGTTAATGTTGTCAATATACGGTGCTAACGGTTGATTTTGACTTCTGTGACCTTGCATACACAACACTAACAAACAGATTAAACGCACCGGAGGGAGAAAAATAACCAAACTAAAATAAAAATAAAAACTGCAACACAAAAATCGCCTAAAGCCTTTCCCGGCAACGGCGCAAAATTTGTTCGACTAAATTTATCCTAAAGTCGCCTGCAATTAAACGAGATCAAAGTAGCATAAATTAATCAACCCAAGTCGTATCTCTCGAGAAAGACTTATCAGGGCAATATTTGTATTGCGAAAAGAAACAGAAAATAAAAAGAAAGCAGTAAAGATTTATTGAGGTTTGTTGTTCTAATTTTAAGTAATTAAAAGACAAATTAATCTAGACAAAATTATAAATCCTAGTTCTAAGAACAAAATAAACCATAGACATAAATTAAGATGAAAAGAAAGAACTCACAATAATTAAACTGAATTCGTAGTAGAAGTCTGTCACAAAATCCGTACGAATTGAAAGCAATAAATCTATCTAGAACATGGAAGAACAAGAAGAATAGAAAATACTGGAAAAGAAGAATCTCAAAGCGGCGGAAAGATAAAACTAAAAAAAACGTAAGTAACAATAATTCCAAATCCGAATATATATAAGGTTAACAAATGCCGCCTCAACCCCGACGCTCGTCGGCCACGGACGAGCGTCCGACCCCTAGCGATCCAACCATCCAGACGAGCGCTAGGGCCCGGCGATCGTCGGGGGTCGCCCTCTGATATTTCGCTCGTCCATATGTAGGAGTGCCGAACGAGCGTCGGCACTAGGCGATCGTCGAAGCTAGCTCTCTGAAGTTGTAGGAGTGCCGGACAAGCGTCGGCACCAGGCGACCGTCGAAGGTGGCTCTCTGAAGTTTGCTCGTCTTCATTCTCAAATGTCGGGCGATCGTTGACACCGAGCGAACGTCGGAGGTCTCTCTCTGATATTTGCTAATCCAAATGTAAGAATGCTGGACGAGCGTCGGCATCGAGCGGTCGTCGGGGGTTGCTCCCTTATAATCCATAACTTGAGACAAAAACCTGCATTCACCACATAAAACTCGAACCACAATATTAATGCGTTCTAAGTTTTAAAACTAGACAAACCAAATCAGAATTCAAGTAAAATGTCCCAAATAAACTACCCAAAACACGACTAAAAACAGGTGAAACAAAATGATTATGCTCGATGAGAAGGTTTGGCTAGGACTTTTATTGCATACTCTTTTAATGATTTTGGAAATTCTACTTCTTTGGTTTATGATAATTATAGTTTTAGATTGTGTTTCGGGTTTTAGGAAAAATTAGGTAGGTAGGTAGATATTTTATGTGGAATAATAAAGTTGTGGGCAAGAGATTGATTTGTATTTAAATATTGAAATAAGATGAGGTTAGAAAAGTAAAGAGTGTGTAAAGTTATTTCCTTAAATGAAAAAATTACAAAATTTTCGTGAATGAACCAAAATTGAAATCTAATCATAATTTTCGTGGACGAATGGAGTATATAATAACCGTTAAATACAATAGTTACTCTATAAAAGAATACTCTATTTAGGAATGAACTCTCATTTTGTCATAAAATTTCATGGTTTTAACTTGGGACCAGTATTAAATAGGAATAAACTTCGTATTTTTCATAACTCATTTTTTTTGGTCCCACCTTAAGGAAATATACCTACATTTAGGAATAAATCACAATAAATAATATATATATATATACGTATGTCCAGACATAGTATGTCCGAATAGAATTATTGTATTTTAAATTAATATATTCTATTCGGACATACTATGTCTGGACATACGTGCTTGAAATATGAAAAAAATTGTCCGATTGCCTTCAAAATTTCTTTCCTACTCAAACCCCCTTCCGAAATATCGATCTCATGCACACCCGCTCCCAAATTTTACTCTCATCCATGCCCAAAACTAAACTTGTGAATTTAAATAGGGATGAAACTATATAATTAAAATTTAAAAAGTGTATGTTTATGAATAACCAAATTATCGAAACTATGAAATTAAATTATTTGTTAAAAATTTCCGTCAAATTCCTATTTTTACCATCGTATGTCCGGATATAGTGTGTCCAAATAGCACTACCCTTTAAAATATTTGTCTAAGGTTAGTTGTGACAATGACTTCATCTTTCTTTAACCATATTTTAACTTGTGTGTCTTCAATAACTCATACACAATTTGTTGCTCATTTGGATGATTAAGGAAGACATCCATGTCAATCTGGTTGTTGTAGTGAAGTTCTTTTATTTGACCATTCAACTCTTCAAGTACGTTTTGATTCTTTTCATCCATTTCTTTTATAATTATACAATATATATTATAGTAATTATAATATTTATGTATTGTTTATGCACAATAAAATTAGAAAAAATGAAAATTTTTAATTAAACCTCTATTTAGGAATAAGTTCTCATTTTGTAATAATTTTTTGCAGTCCCAAAAGTATTCCTTTATAAAAGTTTTAATATTTTTATATAATTTTAGATATTAATTAATGGTAATAAATTAAATTTTGTCTTACGTAAAATTATACTACCTGAAAAGGTTGTCATTCTATAATTATTAACATGATTAAAAAGAATTTAAATGATAAAAGATTTCTAAAAAAAAAAACTAACTTCAATAACATCAATTAAAGACTCTATGAAAAAGAAAAATACTCATATCAACTAAAACGATGGATATATAACAGAATAACAAATACTATGTACTCTCTCTGTTCACGAAATGATATCGCATTTGGTATTCGGCACGAAGATTAAGAAAACTGATAAAGTTATTTAGAGTGCGGTAAAATTTAGAAAGTAGGGGTAATGAGATAATGACAAAAAAAATAGTGGTAATGACAAAAAAAGATGTGGTATTGACCAAAAAGTAGGAATAAAGTTGTTGAGATGACAAAAAAATAGAAATAAAGTTGATGTGAGGTGAGGTCATCAATGACAAGGGGTAGTGATTTTAATAAAGTAACAAGGGTATGTTAGTAAAAATAACGAAATATAGCATCATTTGGTGAACACAAATAAATGATGAAACATGACATCATTTCGTGAATGGAGGACGTACTACTATATGGAAAAAGTCAAAAAGCAAACAGTACTAGTCCAACCATGATTACCACTTCCCAATTTTTATTTAATTTTAATATGCAAAAAAGTTAATGACACGTGTATGAAGATTAAGGAGGGGGATGCATACTGGGTGCATGCAAGGTCCAGATAGCCTCTATTTAAGTTTGAGAAAGAATGTAAAATATAGAATAAGAGGAACAGTAAACTATTTTCGATGTGATAGGAATTATTATTGTGAGTGCGTTTACTTTGATGGAAAATGGTGGAAAAAGAAAATTTTCACTCATTTTCCATTCTTTTCACATGTTTATTGTGATAAAAAATTTTCTCCGGACAGGTTAGAAATTTTTCTCGGGCAACCCTTTTTCACTCTTTTTCTTTCAATGTTGGATAATATTGTCTTTAGCTTTTGATATAAAATATTTTCTAATGGATAAAAGGCATAAAAATAGGGAAGGAGTAGGGGACTATGTGATAATTTTCTTTTCCATCTTAATAAACATATGATAAAAATAAAAGAATGAAAATATTAATAATTTCTCATCTTTCTTTATCCATTATTTTCCAATGAAAATATTTCCATCAAAGTATATAAAGGCATTAAGGAAACAAAACTATCTATATTTATCAGTGGATTCTGTGTAATCATCCTTATCATTCGATGAGACAAACAAAATTAAGTTAGAGTAGTTTTGACTAGATAAAAAGTTGTTTGGAATGTCAAAGTTAAAATATAATGAGATTAAAATTCTAAAAAAGTATACCAAATTAAGAATATAAACTTCAAGGAACCGCTAAAAAATTATGGACAATGGAGATTAGACAAATTTAATTAAAACTTTAAATGCGTGCATCACTCACTAGTAATCGATAAAATAAAATATTTTCATTTTTTTATAGATGAACAAGATTATAAATATGAAATCAATAAGGAAGTTGACTGAAACTTCGAGAATAAGAGATGACAGCCATTATTTTTATATTCTTTCCATCATCCATTTTTATATTCGTATATTCAAAAGAAATAAATATGAGATTATGAGATCATCAACAGAAAATTTACACAGCACGTTAAAATATTTTTTAAATTCGCAAGTCCGGCGGGACCGTAAGCCAAAATGTCCATAAATAAAACTAAAAAAAAAATCATTTATCTTTGGAAGAAAAACTGAAAGATCATTTGTTTATTAGATTACCTGCAGTGGTCGTGTCTTTAAGAGGTATTTTCAAGAGTTTTTTGGAGATAGAGAAAGTGAGCTGCAGTTGGGCTATCTCTAAGGGGCGTCTCTTTCTAATTTCTGAATTTGTATTTTGCATTAATTTTAATAAGAAAATTCCAATTTCTTTAATTTAAATAAAAATAATACTATATTACTAGAAATAAAAAAATTACATTACTAGAAATAAAAAATTACATTACTAGAAAAAAAAAACATTACTAGAAATAAAAAAAAAACATAGTCGTTGATAGGAGAAAAAAATAACTACGCCCATCCTCGACGTCGGCAACCATCATCTTCTTATGCAGCTGGTACTGGTCCGGCATCGTGTGCGACATATCCATGTTAATGATCTTTGCATCGGTGGCGTCTTACTTCGCCGAGCGCGCTCCCTCATTACCTCGGCCAGATTATTCTTTGCCTCGATGATACCGCTTAGCCGGGCATTTGTTGAGTCGACCATCGACCCGAACTCCGCCTCCTCGGTCACCTTCTTTTTTCCCTTTCCTTAGGCCGTCCTCACCGCCACCTTTGCCGCGTCTCGTCTTTGTAAAGAGGGGGGGGGGGGAGCGGTGCTTTCCTCTTATATTGCCTCGCACGATCCGTGCGGCGTTCCAGATGAGGTGTAGGTGCCTTCAACAGTATTCTTCATGGAGGGAACGTTGGGAAATTCTTGTTAGAGGAATTTGGGATAGTCCTACAAGATTTCCCAGGCACCGAAGTGCTTGAAACGGCTCCCTTGATGTTGCTCGTATATCTCCTGGGCATTCTCGATGACCATGTCGTCGGAGGCGCCGTTGGGCCTTTTCTTCGTCGCCTTATCGTAAGCGATCATACACTCCTTCACCCATGTGGAGATCCACCCGAAAGAACTCTTTACTGTCTTTGTGTTGAGGTCATCGGCGAACATGACGTTGTACCTAGCCGCCACTTTTCCCCAGTATGCCTCGCCATGTTGATATCTGCCGAGAATGGAGTTGCACGTCTCCTCTTTCCAGATCTAGCGCCGGCGGCCGGAAGAGGAGGAGGGACGTTTGCGAGGGTGAAATCGGCCCGTGCCTTGCCCTTTCTTTTGGCCCGTGCCTTCCCCTTTCCTTTGGCCTGTGCCGCCTCGGACGTGGGACTGTCTTCGTTGCTCATGACAATGTGGAAGGACTCGCCGACGAACGAGTTGAGGTTGATAGAATCAAGCCCCGTCGGCGTATATCCTCCGTATGCACAGTCGTCTGCCATTTCAGGGGGACACGACGACGACGACCATGAATTATTTGGATCCATTTGAAAGATGATTATGTGAAAGAGATGTGGAAAAAAAGAAGGAATTGTGTGAGAAAAAAAAGAGAGAAATGGTGTGAATTAAAGTGGTATTTATAAGTAAAAAAATGAAGAAAAAAAAAATCGATTAGAAAGAGCCGTTTATACCTGTTGGATTTCAAATTAACCATTGCGAAAATTTTTTTTTCGGTCTGGCGCTGTATTAAAAAAAGAAAAAAGTCCAACGCGTGCAATACACGCGCCGAATCGAAAAGGTCTCGAGCTGGTGAGACGGGCTCGAGACGGAGGGAGTCGCAGCAGGGTGTTTCGTGAGCGTATAGCTGTCTCCAGCCAATAGTCTTAGCGTCGTACAAAGAGCACGGTATACAGGCAGGATTTTTTCCTTGGGAATGCGACCTACGACAAGTATTTACATAATCAATTGCGTCATACATATATTTATTAAAAGTATTACATGTCAATTATTCAACTTTAAAGATATATTTCAAAATACAAAAGGAAATTACATAAGAATTTAATTTATTTTTCGAGAAGTTTTCAAGTTTTCATTGTTGAAAACGATTGAAAACCTGATCATTGGAAACTTGAAGAAATCTATCTGTATCTATGAAAGTGACCAAATAATTATTTAAAATATTTACTAAATATTAGGGCTTACTGGTTAATACTTAATACCTTAAATTAAATAGAGAATTTCCCCTAAAATAATACTTTAACCTTTATGACTTTTAAATTTTAGCACCTTTCATGACTTCTTATAATTACAGCACTTTTAGATTTTTTTGTCCCTCTTTTATCTTTTTTACAAAGTTTTCAACGTGAATAATTGTATTGTCGAGCACTTTTTTATAAAATGTGAATTAATATTTTATAAAATGTGAATTGCCACTATCACCGTCTTTCGGCCGCTCCGCCACCGTTGGTCACACAAAAAACTTTGTGACTCACAAAAAAAAATGTGACCGACCCAAAAAAAAGAAACTGCCGCTCCGTCGCCACCATCGACGCAGCTAGTGGTGGTCACACAAAAAATTTTGTGACTCACTAAAAGAAAAATGTGACTGACCCAAAAAAAAGAAACCGCCGTTCCGCCGCCTTCGCCGGCGGTGGTCACACAGAAAAATTTGTGACTCACCAAAAAAAAAAATGTGACTGACCCAAAAAAAAGAAACCGCCGCACCACTGCTACCATCGCTATTGCCGTCGCCGGCGGTGGTCACACAAAAAATTTTGTGACTCACCGAAAAAACATGTGACCGACCAAAAAAAAAGAAATCGCTGCTACGCCGTCGCCGGCGGAGGTCACACAAAAATTTGTGACTCACCAAAAAACCACCGCTCCGCTGCCACCGGTGGTGGTCCCAAAAAATTTTGTGACTCACAAAATAAAAGATGTGACTGACCCCAAAAAAAAGAAACCACCGCACCGCTGCTACCATCGTTGTCGCCGCCGCCACCGTCGCCGGCGGTGGTCACACAAAAAAATTTGTGACTCACTAAAAAAAAATGTGACCGACCCAAAAAAAAAAAAAATCGCTGCTCCGCTGCCGCCGCTGTCGCTGGCGGTGGTCACACAAAAAAATTTATGACTCACCAAAAAAAAAATGTGACCAACCAAAACCAAAAAGCACCGCTCCGCCGCCACCATCGCTGCCGCCATCGACGGTGGTCACAAAAAAATTTGTGACTCACCAAAAAAAAATGTGACTGACCCAAAACAAAAAACCGCCGATCCGCCGCCGTCGCCGGCTGTGGTCATAAAAACATTTTTGTGACTTACAAAAAAAAAATATGACTAACTTAAAAAAAAGAGAATAGGCGGCGTTTTTTTGGGTTACTCACAATTTTTTTTTGTGAGTCACAATTTTTTTTATGTGACCACCGCCGGCGACGGCGGTGATGGTGGCGGCGAAGCGGCGGTTTCTTTTTTTTGAGTCAGTCACTTTTTTTTTTGTGACCACCGTTGACGACGGCGGCGGCGGCAACAACGATGGTGGCGGCGGAGCGGCTGTTACTTTTTTTTTTGGTGATCACATTTTTTTTTTGATAAGTTATAATTTTTTTTTGTGACCACCACCGGCCACGACGGCGGCGGAGATGGTTGCGGCGAAGTGGCGGTTTTTTTTTTTGGGTCGGTCACATTTTTTTTTATGAGTTACAAAATTTTTTGTGTGACCTCCGGCGGCGGCTGCGATGGTGGTGACGCGGCCTCCGAAAGGCGGTGACAGTGGTGGTGGAAAGGTTTGAGTTTGGAGTAGAGAAATTTGAAAACTAATAAATCACCAAATAATCTTTGTTACTTTAGTATTTTGGTGATTTGCACTTAAGATGAAGGGTAAAAAAATCACAAAGTGCTATAATTATAACAAATTATAAAATGTGCTATAATTTAAAAGTGATAGAAGAAAAGTGTTATTTCAACTATCCTCTCAATTATATATCCCATGAGTTAAAATTTTGTCTATCTTAGAATTTTCACCAACTCATCTGTTAAAGAGCTGATATTCATTTCGCAATTGATGATATTTTTCAAAGAGTCTTGTTCAAGTAAAGATAATACTCCTTCCGACTTATTGATATTGTTATGTTATTTTCGGCACGGAGATCAAGAATAAAAAAAGATAGAAAGTAAGTATGTCCCATCACTTTTAAATGATTTTAAAGGGTTAAAACTTTCCTTATAGAAGATGACAATATGAGTGAGACACCTAAATAAGGAAATGATGATAATATAAGTGGAGGGAGTAGTTAGTTTATCTGACTGATCTAAAGAATTACAGTCTAAGTCAGATTTTATGACTATCACATAGACTAGAAAGTCAATAGCAGTTATTACTGACGCCTTAAAGACTAAAGCAGAAAAAAACATTCATTGAGTGAGCCCAAGCTCACTGATGCTGAGGAAGTACATTTTAGCAAACGTGGACCAATCAACAGTGAACAACTCAACCTAGCCTTTCTATGAATGCCGCAGTTTCGTACATGAAAACTAGGAAGCATGCAAACTTTGAAAAGAGAAAGAAAGGACAACCTTCCAGACGGGAAGAAGATAGAAGCAATAAGCATACTGAAGTCCCTCTAGTTGCTGGAATAACCTTTGCAATTATAAATACCACCGTCACTCAAATGTGAAAGGTACTAATTCAAGAACAAATACTCTAAAACAAGAAACTATCTCTAAAGCTCATCATCCAAAACTCTTAGAAGTTGTTAGCTATTTTGTTCTAAGTTTCAGTCTCTAGGCAAACACTCTATAATCCAACCCTAGAATCCAGCGAGCTTACCGACTAAGAGCACTCGTTGTAAAAGTTTGTTCATAGTTGGAAAAACCTTTTGAAAACCCCAAGCCTTAGTAGAAGGAAGAAAATTGTAAAGAGGTGTGAAAAAAAGTTAGGTCACAACCTCGGAATCTGTCTTGATCAAAAGGAGTTGATTGTGAAGTAGCCTTGCAACTCTAAAAACAAGACTCTAGATTCACCGCGGACGTATGAAAGTTTGCTCTGAACCACGTAAAAGTCTATGTCGTTTATATTTCTATTAGTATCTTTACTGTTGCAAATTCATATTTCTGCACAAACTAGCTCACTGTTAGATCAGTAAGTTGTTATTCTGTATGAAGAATTCTGTATGAAGAAAAGTTTTTCAAACCAAACGAGATCCAAATCCACCACATTCAGCATTGCATCAGTTGTCAGTTCAACTGAGATATACTTGTTATACTTAGTAGAATTTATAATTGTCAATTCGTCTCTTTTCAAGAGAATCAAAAGTTTCAGAAAAAGTTTTATAGTGGTATATTTATCCCCTCTGTGCCTGTAACTCGTCTCGGGACCGAGACCATCATACATGAATGGATTTAAGAAGTTGTAATAGGCGACAATATTGTGCTAGTGCGACGGATGAGCCAATTGTTGTCAGCCGAGAAATAGAATTGAAAAAGAGGAAGTTAGTGAAGATGGAGCAGTAGCTTACGCGTCAAAGATGTATTTATTTATTTTTCTTTTTCTTTCCATTAATATTTATTTCGTTTAATAACTTACTTTTATAATTCTTTAATAATTTTGGCTCTACTTTATCTTAATACTTTTAGTTTAGAGAGAAATTTAAGAGTAGCCATTCTCACCTTATGTTTTTAAATTTTATCCCTTCCAATTTTTTTTTAAAATTCTAGCCATTTCGGACATTTATACCCTTCCTTTAGATTGGAAATTACAATTATTGTCCAGTCACAAAATTTATGACTATTACCATTCCTTTTTGTTATTTTTATCGTATTTCATCCCTTCATTTCTCATCCTTTCATCTCTTTAACCTAGGGTAACTTCTCTCCTTTCTTTCTTTGTGTCGGCGTCGCCTAGTCGTATTTCATCCATTCGTTTCGCCGTTGTTGGAGTGTTCTGATTACAAGATCGTCATCGGCGTTTGAAGTTCTTGTTTTTGTTGTTGAGGTAGTTAGAAACTGAATTTTGTTTATAGTGATTTTCTTCTTTTCGTTTCTCCATTCTTTGTTTCTGCAAAGATAACTTCTATTTTTGATTTTAAACTTCGATATAGTGCAATATTGCTTTTCCTTTGAGTTATCAATTTAATTTGTACATCTGGTGTTTACTTTAACTAGATATTAGTTTTATTCACATTTGAGTTATCGATATTGTGATTTGATTTGCGGTTTTTTTTCTTTGTTGGTGGCTACTCTTAATATAGATATGGAAGAAGAAAGTCAAGATCCGCCGAGTTTCTTGCTATCGAATGAGACAACTACCATTGGGGGTCCAAGTCGAAGTTCACATGATGTAGATCTGCCGGTAAATTTTACTGTAAATCTGGTTTTAGAGTATATTTATTGTTGAAGTTTATTTTACTGCTCCGATATGCTGTTGACATTAAGGAATTTGGACTTTTTTGTGGTTGCACATTTTTTTTATTTTCAACATTGACGATAACAGTAATTGTTTTTTTTGTGATTGCACAATTTTGTGGGAGTACAAAATATGTGTTATGTTTTGTGAAAGAACAATTTTTTTTTTTAGAAAGAACAAAAAATTCATGTGATTACGTTTTGTGATGTAACAAAAAAATTTTTGTGCATTAATAAATGTTTTGGTATCTCAAAATTTTGTGATGTAACAAAAAAAAATTGTGACTTGCATAAAATGATACATCACAAAATTTAATTATAAAATTTGTGGATTCACAAAAACAAAAAGGATTTTGTGCATTCACAAATTAATTTCTGATAAAATATGACATAAATAGTGAATTCACAAAAAAATATGAAGATTAGTGCATTGACAAATGAATTTGTAAATTCTGTTGAGCTTCCACATAAAGAAGTTTGTATATTTTGTTCTTCCACTATTTTGAGGATTGCAAAAATTAGTGAATAAAAAACATAATAGAGTGTTATTCTGATTTCATAATAGTATAGAATTTTTAGTTTTGCAGCATGGGTGGAGGTTTAAAAGACCAACATTACAAGGTGTAAGTTACAAGATTAATTATTATTATAAGGAGGAGGTGCTAGGAAGCATTAGAACAACATTGAATTAACATGGAACAGATTTGTTTGCTAAATTTGAGAACTCTTGCTTTGGAAAGTTTTATGTTTTTCCTGGGAAGTTAGGAAAATCAATGAGCACCATTCATGAACTTATGACCTATCAAATAAAGTATAGAAAGGAACAACCATACAATGTTCGAGAGCTTACTTTCTTTGTAAAGGGTAAAATTGTGAAATTCAGAAGAGAGGAATTTCATTAGTGACAGGGCTGAATTTTGGTGGATTAGATTTTGATCCACATAAAGAGCCGTTGGTGATGACTCATGATTCTATGTATGCGAACTGTACGTTGGTGAGAAAACAAGCCATTCTCAGCTGTTTGATGACTTCGAGAATAACAGGTTTGATACTGGTGATGAATACTTGAAAGCTGCAAAGATATTGTTTGTGTACAATATTCTTTTAGGTGTACCAAAAATGCAAAAAATAGCTCAATGGATGTAATACCCCAAACTTTTTCTACAGTCTTTAAAAATAAAAGTTAATAATAATTATGGCTTTGCACGCCTAAGATCATGAATTTCAATTCTAAGATTTGCGGTGAAATCCGTTTTAGAAAATAATTTCCAGAAGTCGGACGAACGACTACTGTATTAGGGTTTTCGCGTCCGTTAAGTTTTCGCCCGAAAACTCGGAATCAAATTCCGTCAGAATTTACATTCACTTTTTCTTCGAGACGAATTCACCGGAGAAAGTTAGTTTTTATGATTTTCCGGACGAATTTTGGACTGTGATGTTCCGACTTTTTCTCGGATTTTGAAAAACGAATTAGATTTTCCGAGTACGTAAATTCTTTCCAATCTAACGGATGAATTAGATTTCGTCAATTCCGTAACTAACTAGGAAAGTATTTCTCGACTTTTAAAACGACGTTTAAGAGCCAGAAACGAGATATTTCGTCAAATTTTTTCCACGCCAATTGCATCCCTAGCGAGTCACATTACTTTAGTTGGATATTTTCTTTACTTATGACTCACCGTACATAAGTCATCTCCCTCTCCCTCACAATTCCCTCTTTACCCCCCCCCCCCCCCCCCCCCCCCCCCCCCCCCCCCCCTCCTTAAGCTCTCTCTTCCATTTCTTCTTTCCACCATTGAAGGAGTTCAACCTTTTGCAAGATCCAAGTTCATAAGTCATTCAATCATCCATTGATTTCCATTCTTCTTTCATTAATCATCAAGGTAATCATCTCCTCCATTGATCTATCCAATTAGAATTCCTTTCTTTTCATTTTTCTTGAGGATCGATTTTTATGATGATGATGTAGTAGTTGATTTAAGTTTTAATATGCAATTAGATGTATAAGGGAGTGATTCTATGGTTTAATTGAAAGAGGAAATCAAGAACCCTAAAATCTAGTTATTACCGATTTTTAGGGAAAAATTGGGGCTTTGTTCGTGCTCGATTTCTTTGTCGATTTAATGATAGATTAGTGTTCCTTATGATGTTAATTGACCGTATGAATTGTTTTAGATTTTTCTAAAATTAAAATGTGAAACCTAAGAGACGGAGGAGGCTCGATTTAGGATAGTAAACGTTATGATATGCTCGATTGGTTGATGAAAATGAGATATATGATGCATGAGGTCGAATATATATTTAATTGAGTTTTTTTTAAAAATAAAATGAGAAATGTAAGAGACGAAAATGTGTCGATAAGTCGAAGCTCGATAATATTTTGATATTATGATTTGCATGTTAGTAATGCTCATTAGATGATAATCGTTGTCGTAAAATTTGAATGAAAACGGAGAACGTAAAATTTTACGTAAGAGACGAACGACGGACGATAAGTCGAGAATAGATAATGATATGAGGATGTGAATTACGTATTTATGATCCTTGATAGATGATTAATAATGTGGTAAAATTTGATTAAATTCTAATAACGTTTGAAATTTGGTAAGAGACGAAGCGTCGAGAATAAGTATTGATAGAAAAGACGAACTAAGGAAATAATTGGATATTGATGATTATTAATGATTAACGAACGAGTTTGTAGTTGACGACATTGAGTCAGGAAGTAGAGACGTCCGAGTTATAAAATGATGAGTTGTAGTTATAAACGAGAAGTAGAGGCGAGAAGTTGAACTTGATTTGGTATAGTAATTGCGTAGTTAATGAGACGAGGTTTTAAACGTCGAGCTTATAAATGAGAAATGAAAAGGGGTTCAACACGTATGAGGATACGTGTAGACTGCATTGAGTCAGGAATTTCATGGAAAATGAAGTGGAATAACGTAAGTCGAACCTAGAAAGTCGTGCGCCGAGTTATCGAGCCTTAGGGTTAAACTCAGACTGCTTTGCGACGTCTCACAGAAACTGTCATATCTTTTAGCTTGTTTATCGGAATTGAGATCCATAAATTGGAGAGTAAACTAGACACTCGTACCTTTCTTGTGGTATAAGATTTGTACCCTGTTTCGCAATCCCCTGTTCTGAAAAAACCTACTGATGTGAACAGTAATTTCCAAAACATAGATTCTTAAGTTGAATTCTTCTCAACTTAATTCCTTTCAATCTTTTAAGTCGTTTCAAGTTATCGACTACTCTTTATCTACTGACCTCAGAGTCAAGTACAAGGCCTATTGAGTATTAAACGAGATGAGTTCGTATCTCGTTCCCGTTTAACTAAAAGAATCTAGTTTAGCGTACAAATGCCTAAAAAGCTTAAAAGACTAAATCGTTTTCGATTTCGATTTCCGTTTTCTTTTGTCATCTCAACAACTTATCGAGGATATGTTTTATGTACGATGAAGGAGGAAGTCGGCATAAGGAAAGGACGGAAGATTGAAGAACGGAAGCACGTTTAATAGTTCTGTAATCTATAAGGTGGGCTTTTCCTATATATATGAAACAAAACGAGCAATGCTCGAAAACCTTTTCTTTATTGCTTTGATAATCGTATTTTCAAAGTGATAATTATGGCATGAACTGTTTTGTATTTTATGTGAGTTCTCTTGTACCTTATGAGTTAATCAAAAGGGGTTAACTAACGATCGACTTTGAGTTAGTCAAGAGGGGCTTTCCAAAGTTAGTGCACTTGTAGCCTGTGGTGTATGTGGTATCCTGTTGAAGGGTAGCCAGCCACGGTGAATTATGACTGGTCAAGATTTGAACGTAACATCTATGAAAAATGCTCTGCAGAGCTAACCTTTATGAAAATGAGAACGAAAATGTTTAGTAGGCACGGGCTCTTAAAAAGAAAAACCCCAGTGCGCTACAGAAACGAAATGCCTGATTATCTATACTTATGATTATGTTTTCGGCAACGTGCCCACTAAGTACTTTTGTACTTAGCCCTGCATATGTTTTCTAAATGTACAGGTTGAAGCGACGGAGGCGGCGACGATTGAGTTAGAGTGAATAGGGTTAAGGAAGACTTCTGTATATAGTTCACAATTCCGCTGCTAGACTCTAAACTCTTTTTGATGTTGTGTAATGATCACTGTAGTCTAAGTTCTGTAATATAACTTAGAAGCTTTTGAAGTACTTTGCCAAGAAATCTTTCGAGATTAACTCTTTCCTTTCGTCAATAAAGTCTTGTTCATAGAAGATAAGTTGTATGTATGTATGTCTATTCATTCATTCCCTTTCTTCCCCGCTTCTTTAATCCAATCCCAGTCGCACCCCGGCTTCTGCCGTCCCTCGGGATTTGGGGCCGTGACAATGGATGTGTACAATGTTCTTTTAGGTGTACAATGTTGGCCGAGGATGAAGAAGCGTGGGAATCATTTCCTTGGGGTAGCTACTATTGCAATTCTTAATCCACAATCTAAATGCCATAAAGACAAATAGGAAGGGGGAAGACAAGAATTGATGTTATCATCTTAATGGATTTGTGACTGTCTTCTTGGAAAGTAAATTTTTAGTACGTTATATCTTATTTATAAGCCCATTTGTTTTGTAATTAAAAATATTTAACATGTACATTTAATTTTGAAGGGATGGATATTTTGTGCCTTCCCTGAAGTAGGCATGGAGTCCTGATTGAGGGATGAGGGTCGTATTCCAAGAATGCTAAGATATTAATATTTGGCAGGGCTTCGAGAGTTGATGGAATTGATTATCTCAGTAAGTTTTTCATTACAAAATGTCAATTGTAATGTTTTTACTAATAACATCTAATCACATGTGAAAATAGGTAGAAGAAACAGTGAAGCCGTCAGATGATGAGTTGGATGCATTGTACTTGGAACAGTTGAAGGGGAGAATGAGCAATTTAAAGTGTACTTTCGTAAATATGTTGTTATTGTGCCGGAGCTTGGACCATGACACTAATGAACAAGGAAATGGGGGTCAGAATGAAAGAGTAATTCGAGTCAGAGTTAATTAGGGGCGAGGGGGTCATAGAAGAGATTGTTTAACAGTTGAAAACGCAACGAATTTGATAACAACAATCCTAATAAGTGATGAAGTAGTCAAGCAGTTTGCCAATGCCACAGTTACTTTGCTTATTGATAGAATGTGTACATCACCACTTGCAACGGTAAACATGCATTGATGGTAGTTTAAATTTGTGCATGAACTAAATTAATTTTGTGCATGCACTAAATCAAAATTTGTGGATGCACTAAAGTAGTTTTTGTGTTTTGTATAATTCGTGTAGTAACAAAATTTTATTTGAAGGAAGTACAAAAAGAACATTTGTGCATTCACAAATACATGTATTAGAGAGAAAGTTTGGTGAATTCACAAAAAATTTAGTTGTGAAAGCACAATATGTGTCTTGGTATTTTGTGAATGAACAAAATTGTACTTGTAGTTTGACAAAATTATAAGTTAAATTTCATGGAGGCAATAAAGTAATGTTTGTGTATTGTGTAATACGTGTAGTAACAATTTTTATTTAGATGAAGCACAAAAGCAATATTAGTGCATGCACAAAAATGTAATGATAAGTAAAAAAAAAAAAAAAATTGAAATCACAAGCAATATTAGTGTGTAAACTGAAATTTGTTTTTCTATGTTAAAACCTGCTAAGTTGAAGGAATAAAATTGTTGACAATGTATATATCTCAAAAAGATTAAGAGAAATAGTGAAGCAACTCCAGACGAAAACACATATTTCCATACATAAAAACATAGTAAGATCATTAACATACATCACAAATAAAGAGTACTAATATATTGAAACCAATTTATAAATACAAGACTAAAAGATTACAAGTTGTAGATATCTAATAAGCTACAACAATAAGAGTGATTCCTACGACATAATTCTTCCACCGCATCTTCAATTTCAAACCATAAATTTCCTTCCTCGGTGAAAAGTCATTCAGAGTAAGATCGCCGTTAGATTCTTCGGCATCATTCCTTGCTATACAGAGTTCATTACGTTCAAACTCTGCAATACATAGTTTCTGCTGAAGATCATACATCTCCGTACGATACTGTGCAGCCACGATAGATGCAAAATTTTTTGATAAAAATATCTTCCTATAAGCATCTTGTAGATGGCCTAGCTGTTCCTTATACATATCGCGATCATGACGAAGTTGTTTGTATTCAAGTTAAATATCAGTAACATTATGATCAATCCAATCACAAAATTGACAAACATCCTTCTGTAAATTACACAAAAATGGCAGACATACAATAATTAGTTCATATATTGCTTTATAATGCACAGAAAAATTGAAACAACGAATTTACCTCAGCATTAGGACAACTAAGATACCTCCTTGCAGGATCGTCATCAGACCAAGACGTATTAACACTAGCTTTCAAACCATGTTTACATGTGATCTCAGACATGCTTATTGACAAAGATGGGAAGAACATGTACAAAATAGAATTAAAAACAAATAGAATCTAGAAAATGAGACAACAATTCCTATTCAGTGAAATATTACAAAAGAATTAGGCAATAAAAAAGAAAAACTAATATAATACATTGAAATTTCAGACATACATATTTTTTTTTAGCATTCACAAAGAGAAGGAAATATGTTCACATTACAAATGGACTGTGTTGGGAACAAAATATATTTACATTACAAATGGAATCATCTTGATGCATTCACAACAATAAAAAGAATTATACAGTAAATATGCAGCAATAATTTTTTGCATTCAAAAAACATTATAAATTTTATATAATAATTAAGCTGATTCGTGATTTCACATAAACAAAAAACTTATTATATTGTGCAGTCACAATTAAGAATTATTTTGAGAATTCACAAAAACGAAAAAAAAATTACTTGAGACCTCAAATTGAATCTTTTGGGGAAAAACAACAGAAAGAACATACTCTGCTTAATTCACTAAATTTTGTGCATGCACTAAATCAAAGTTCGTTGAGGCACTAAAGTATAGTTTTTTGTGTTTTGTCTAATTCGTGTAGTAACAATATTTTATTTAAAGGAAGTACCAAAACAACATTGTTGCATTCAAAATTACATGTATTACAAACAAAGTTTTGTGAATTCACAGGCAAACAAATAAAAAAATTACCAAACAAACAAACTGAGCGCATTCATAGAAGAATAACAACATTAATTTGTGAAAAATAAAATAAGTAAAAACAACTACAAACCAATCTAAAGAAAAATACACAACGCAAAATTCAATAACAGATGAACAATAAACGAAAAAAAATTACCGGAAAAGATAGAGAATTCCAACAACCTCTCGCCGGAACAGAAGGAAATGTGGTCGGAATAAATGTACGACTCAGAAACAAGATCTTCGGAAAATGGATGAATCGAGGAAAAAGAAGTCACAAAAAACAGCAACGAAGAAGTAATTGTGGCCGGAATAAATGTGCGACTCAGAAACGGTGCTTTGAATCGCAGGTTTTAAATCGGTGGTGCCGGTTCCAGAACAAGAAAGCTGGAGTTCTAGTCGGGGCCGTTAAGGTAGCAGAGGGCGTCGATGCCGGAGTAGTAGGGGAGCTAGGTAGACGGCGGCGACGAGGTCGGGGTCGGCGGTGATGCAGGGGTACTAGAGCATGCGGCGGATGTGGATCCATCGGTTTGTGCAGTGAGGTTCTGGATTAGAGTCTTGGGCGGCGGCAGTGGCGGTGAGGAGGAGGGGGAGGAGGAGGGGGAGGAGGAGGAGGAGGAGGAGGAGGAAGAGGAGGAGGAGGAGGGGGAGAGGTGGAGGCATGGCAACTGAAATTCACCGACAATCGGAACCAGTGGATGTGAGTTGTCGGCAAATTAAATTAATGAATCTAGAATTGAAGCATAACAAGATTCGATCTGATTTCGCATCACCTGTGATATTTGGTTTGAAGAAATTAAAGGTTTTTGGAGTGTTTCCTTCCAGATTTGTATGGTGGGAGAAATGTCATC
This sequence comes from Schizonepeta tenuifolia, assembly GCA_029490685.1. Classification (NCBI taxonomy): domain Eukaryota; kingdom Viridiplantae; phylum Streptophyta; class Magnoliopsida; order Lamiales; family Lamiaceae; genus Schizonepeta; species Schizonepeta tenuifolia. The sequence continues at coordinate 79,277,619 of CM055955.1, read as the reverse complement.
AAAAATTTAGACAAAACGATGAACATAAGAAAAGAATAGAATGATAGACGAGAAAAGAGAGAAGTAAAGTAGCAAAAAAAATAAAATAAAGGAATATGATAGACAAAGGTATAAGAGTCCAAATTTTGAAAAAATGGCTAAAATTTTAAAAAATAATGGCTATGGCTAAAATTTAAAATTACAAGGGAAGAATGGCTAGTAATGAGGTATTTCTCTTTAGTTTATGTTTGTTGTGATGGTTTGATCCTTTTATGTCTTGTTGGTCTTAAAAGCCTTAAATATTTCTTTCTAATTTGGGTTTAAATATTTTGAGATAAAACTTTCCTAGATTGAATTTAACATTGAAAATTGGGGGTACAAACGCCTTGATACACAATACTTTTCTCTAATTAACAATATAATAAATTTTTTTTCTTAATGTGGGGGCAGGGACGGAGCCAGGAATTTCGTATAGGGGGCGAACTTTCTCAAAATCCAAAGTATAGAATTTAATATTTATATATCAGCTGAGCAGAGCATGTCGACTAAATCGAATGCGTCCTCAAGCTTAAGAGGTGCAAACACCAACACAATATGTTATGGGCATAAAATTCCTGCCATTGTCGACACTTCTTGTACACAAACTAATCTAGAGATGAGGTTTTATTGTTTCTCTCGCAGGAAGGTAAAGGTTTCAATTTTTTTTTTCTTATGTAGTTACTCTATATTTCTCAAAATGGTGTTAGTTTTCATTGTAGTGGGACAATTGCAATTTTTTGCTATGAGTAGATCCTGAACTGGATTCATAATATAAATTGTGTATGAACAAGAAAAAGCTTGAAAGGGGGCTCTTGAGTAGTTGAAGTCCAGCAAATTAATGGATGAAAGAAAATATGAAAAGATGGAGGTTGCAATAGAGGCTAGATATGAGGAATTGGTGAGCTTATTTGAGATAAAGACTGCCGAGGCCGAAGACTTGAAGGTGTTGTCCGAGGGGCAAGAGCTTAAAATTAACAAGCTTTAAAGGAAACTTATAAAAGTGTATCTCTTGGTAGCTTTTCTTGTTTGTGTTTTGTTCTTGAGCAATTTAGGTTGATGAATGTAGCTGAGATGATGTTTTGTAATGTATGAAATTATTTAGGGCATGACTACCTCAGTATTTTGTTGTTAATGTAGCTGAGATGTTTTGTAATGTATGAAATGATTAATGGGCATGACTACCTCAGTATTTTGTGATATTTGTTTGTCAGTGTGGATCCTGTAATGCAATCAACATCTTTCACTTTCAAACCATAATGTTAACACTAGCAAAGTAGATCTAAAATGACAATAATGACAATAGTAAAAAGCATAACTTCTTCATTTAAACATTCAAGTTCACAGTAGCATCTAGACTTGAGAATTACAAAAAAAATGAAGATTCAATATCCCTGTTTCGACACACAAGATGACATCCAAGTTCATCTTCATTAAAACCTTCAAGCACATATTGAAGGACAAAAAAAGTAAAGATGAGATGTTTCATTCAAAAACAACATTTACAGCAGCCTAATTATGTTGAGAAGATGAGGCCCCTTGACTTGATCCAGCACCATCAATTCGGCTTCTAGTCTTGTAGACAAAGTGGACTACATTGGAACGGGGCTCACTATAGTATATGTTCCCTATGGTCTCACTAGTGTATAAACCACCTCCTCTTGCAAAGTTCCTCTCTCTGATTAAATGGACAGTCCTACCAACTGTAGAGCGTGGAGCTTGAAATGTTGCCGCACCTCTTCTTCCCCTGCCACCTCTTTCCCTTCCAGCACTTGCAACACCTCTTTCCCTGCCACCACTTGCAATACCTCTTCCCCTGCCACCACTTGCAGCACCTCTTCTCTTTCCACTGCTTGTACCTGCACCACTTGTACCTGCACCACTTGTTTCAGTGTTGACTAAGCATTTTGAAGCTACAACTGGTTGTTTAGCAGGCCTTCCAGGCTTCCCCTAATATCACAGGTTATCATCAATGAGTATAAAAACAAGATGATGTAAACATAGTGTTTTAATTGATTCATACCTTTGGTTTAGGTGGTGGCTTTGGGAGAGTCATGTTCTGGCACGTTTTCTTGTTGTGGCCTGCTCCTCCACACCTCCTGCAGTTCATGACCATGCCATGTCTTGGCAACTTGTTTGGATTCCTTTCTTTCTCACCAGCAGAACGAATCCTCTTCTTCTTAGGCCTTCCAGTTTGTCTTCTTAGTGCATGAGGTTTTACAATAAAACCATCCACTTGTGGCCACAACTTTTCTCCATTAATGGGTTGCAACCCATGTTGATATCCCTTCAAGCATGTCTCCGCTATGTAGTATTCATCCACATATTCTGCTGGCTCCCTTTCAAGGTAATGAATTGCAGATAATGCATGCACACAAGGGATACCAGATTCCCTACAACTACATGATCTCTGACCCAAATTAACAATAAACTTATTTTCAAAGTGACCCACCTCAAAGATGTTATCAAGATTGGGTTTAGGGTGGCAATCCTTCACTTTTGCTCTCTTTTTCTCTATCTCCTTCCTAATGTTAGGGCAAATTCTATCTGTTACTCTCAACAGTTCATCCCTCATTTTCACTTGCCTCCCCATCATTTTAGTCCTAATCTTTTCACACATGTGGATAACATGTTTTCCTCTAGCTCTCAAAATCCAACCATTGAAGCATTCAACAATGTTATTAGTGATCATGTCACAACGCACAAAAGTGGATAGAAATGCCTTACAGAATTTTGTTATGTCTCTACTCATGAAATCCTGGTATGCAACCATGCTTTCCTTCTACATCTCCAACAGATAGTCCTTCAGGTGCTGCTCATAAGTGCTTCTTGTGGCATAGAGAAAAAGGTTTTTTAGTGTGGATTAACGAACATCAACACCACGGATTCAATTGCAACTTCAGGTTTTATTTCAATTCAAGTTTGTGAGTTTATTTGTTTTACTTTGTGCTTATGGATTCTTGTTATGATTTATGTCTTTATGATCATTAGATTAGATTTTCATTCTTGCCTAGGATTAATCTATGTTTAATTTATCTTATTGCCTAGTAATAAACAAACAATCCAATTTGATTTACTGCTTTATTTTTCTTTTCTTTTCTTTTCGCAATATGAACGTTGCCATGTTAAGTCTTCCTCGAGAGATATGATATTCGGGTTTAACTTGTTAATTCTATTTCGACCACATTTAATTGTGTGCAATCTAGAATTTTTAGGTTGAACAACCACCATGGTGAATAAAAAGCCCAAATAAATCTCTGCAAATAACAAATAAATGGCTCAAAACAAAATAAACCCTACTTGCGCAAGAAATTAACTAAAAACTTGAAAAGTTGGTGTACTTACTGTCCATCCATTTCTTCTAATCCACCACCTTCAACACGTTCTTGTCTCTGTCGGGTTCTCTTTTTCTAACTCCAGCTTCTCGAAACGGGAAAGTGATTCAAGCGTATTTCTGTGCATAAGCCCTAATCGTCGCCGTATTCTCTCTTTCTCTCAGTTTTTGGGGTTTGGTTTCAGTCTCTCAATCGTCGCGGGAGAAATGAGGGTAATGGTTCGATTTTTTTAATTATGTTTAGATATTGGAAGGAAAATGGTGTAATACGACGTCGTTTTAGGCTAAGGGGGGACGATGTCATTTAGTTTGTCGCGCCGTTGTGTCCATCGTGGAGTTCTGATAAGCCATGTCAGGAAAAAATTGGGGGAAATCGACCGGAAGTGCAAAATAAAAAAAAAGGCAGGTTAGGTTATCTGTGCGAAAATTAAAAAGTCATATACAATTCCTGAATTTGAAAAAAGGTTGAGCTTTTATAAACAATTATCCCTAATTTTAATAACCACGCATTTCTCACTTAATCAATTCAACACCATCGCCACCCTCCACCATATTTAATCACACAAAGTTCCAAACAACATTTACCCTAATGCTATATTACCATTTGCCTCTTTAACATATGCCTCTTTAATCTGGAGGAGGAAATTTTCACCTCCAGATTAATGAGGCAAATGGTAATATAGCATTAGGTTACATGTTTTTATCAAATTTTGTCAAAAAGTTGACTTTTGACAAAAAATTGGGTCATATTGTGCCCTATTTGACAGAAATACCCTTATAGATATGTCTGTATGTTTGATTCCAAAAACATTTATCACTCAATTTCTCTCTCATTCTCTCTTCAAAATCTTCTCTGCGACGCTTCCTCTTCCCTCCGCCTCTTCGCCTCTCTTCGCCTCTCTCCACCGTCGACCGTCTCTACTCCATCATCAACCTCTTGCAACCACCAACCTAGATGGCGCCACACTCAAAGAAGGTAAAAACCACCGAAGCCACGAAGGAGAAAACAACCGCCGCGACCACGAGCGAAGCAACAACAATGGCGGCAAAGGACAAAACCACCGCCATGACGACGAGCGAAGCACCAAACCTGGTGGTGAAGGACAAAACCGCCGCGATGAAGACTAAAACCACCGCGACGAAGAGCAAGAGTCGACGCGTCGAACCGCCTCCGCCTCCGTCTCCGCCTCCGCCAACACAACCCATCTCCGCCATCGAAGAAGAGACCGTACAAAGAGAATCAGAGCAAGAGTAGTCGACGCTGCTGGAAGAAGCCCCATCTTCGCCGCCGCACGAGATCTAAGACTAGGAAACCGCTGTCGAGGATGCCGAGGATCCATTTTCGGTAAGTTTTCGCATTATTTAATTTTCAAAATATAGATTTGAAAGTTAGGGCTCCTTGCATGTTTGATTATCACTTGATTTCTTCGATTCGCAAGTTTATTATGTTTTGAAAGTTAGGGCTCCTTGCATGTTTGATTATCAGTACACACAGATCTGTAATTTCTGGAATTGAGGATAGTTTGTTATTGATTTTCTGAGATTATGCATGATGAATTTTGCATTCGGTTTGACGTGATTCGGTTGATGTGAATATGTCATTGTATGATTAAAATTGGTACGATTTTGTAAATGCGTACCCAGTTACGCAGCATATAAGTTGCAACTCGGTAAGCATTTGCAAATACGTACCAACATAACTAGTGTGTATCTGGTAAAGTTTGTACGCATTTGCAAATATGTACTAAGCGTACCACTAATATGATTTTTTGCTAGTACGTATTTGCAAATGTGTACCTACATTGTAAGTACACTTGGTACGCATTGTAAAAAACGTACCGAGTGTACCAATATTTGATTGTTTGCAATTACGTATTTGCAAATGCGTACCTACATTACAAGTACACTCGGTACGCATTAGCAAAAATGTACCGAGTGTACCAGTAATTTGATATTTTGCTAGTACGTCTTTGCCAATGCGTACCTAATTTACAAGTAAACTTGGTACGTATTTGTAAAAGTTTACCACTTATACCAAGTAGATTATGACTAAACAGTGAATATGAATTTGTTATTGAATTGTTTTTTGTTCTATTGCAGCATAACTCGATATATAAAAGGATTGAACTCAGTAATTTGAAAAACAAGGTGATGACTCATGGTTATGAGTCACTTATTGCTGACATCCGAGAATGCCTCAAACCATGATGACTCGGTACGATTTATGAAATACGTATCGGGTGTAATTTACAATTGGTAAACTCAGTACAATTTTGTCAATGCGTACCAGGTGTACCATTTTACAATTGGTAAACTCAGTACGATTTTGTCAATGTGTACCAGATGTACCAGTATAGAATTGGTAAACTCGGTACGATTTTGACAATGCATACCAGGAGTACCATTTTACTATTGGTAAACTGGGTACGATTTTGACAATGCGTACCAAGTTTAATTAATATAATATTCATTCAAAATAGGAAGAATGTCGGAGCCTATTGTGGTGTGGATAAGACCTTTTTTGAGGCTATCATGAATCCAACAGGCCAGCTGGACATAGAACACAGCCTACCTTGCTGTTCTCGTGGCGAATCCTATTCGCCGGATTGGTAGAAGTTCACACTAAGTGTGCGGTGACGTCTTGCTATTTCATGGTAATTTCAACAATTTAAACTGATTTTAATTGTTTACACTAAAACTTTAACACAAGTCAGATATATTTTACATTTATTTGTAGGAAACGGTCGAGAATGTATTTGACTTAGTAAACCAATCTAAGAGACGCAGTCCTTTTGATCCGTACAATCATAAGATATTTAACTCGAATGTTGAAGAGATTTTCCCTGATGAAGAAATGAATAGGTTGCTCTTATTTTCCAAAGGAGTTCAGCCAGCTTGGGGAGAGAACATGAGGCATTGGGTAGACTAGGACAAGGTGAGATTTTATTAATACGTAACAATAAATTGTGGTACACTCGGTACGCATTGGTAAAATCATACTAGTTTTACGAAATGCATATATGGTAAATACGGTACAACATTACAATTTCGTACCGAGTGTAATTGGTTTGGCTGTACGCATTTACAGTTACGTACCGTGTTTTCTTCGATTTGTGGTACACATTTACAATAACGTACCATGTTTAATTGCGTTTTTAAATAGTTGCTTTATGCTTCTATAAGGATCACTGGGGCACCTTGTTGATAGATCTGAAAAAGTAGAAGATCACTCTCTCTGACTCCAAGGAACATACATATGAAGACCACTATTCGGACAATCGACAAGATCTCTTCCTCCCAATAGCGAGAATGATGCTGCAAATCATGAAGGCCATTGGATACTACAAGGAGCATCGCATAAAAAACTCACAATACAGCAGTGAAAATTATGCTTTCCTCCAAAGAGGGGCCACAAAAGAAACAAATTCGAGCATAATAACGGTTATGATTGTGGAATCTACGTGCTCAAGTATGTCGAGCAACTCATTTGAAAAAATCCAATGCAAAGATGTTTGCAAGAGCCACAAGACTGTGAGCAGTACCGAGACCACATAGCAAGGAGGATTTATGCCCACAACACGGAACAAGTGACACCGGCAATCCTCATGGATTTGGATGGAGGCAATGAAGAAACGGTGAAGTAGTGTTAGTATTTTGTGGATGATAGATAGTATTTTGTGAATGCATGAACATTAGTATATGTGTATTTTGGATGACTATTAGCATGTGCTACTCGTACTATGTATATTTTGCTACTCGTACTCTGTATATTTTGATCTCTATTGGTATAGATTGTATTATCATGACTATTAGCATGTTGCAATATGGTACGCGCAGTACGCAAATGTAATTTTCATTACAGTTTTTCTAGTATGCAAGGTAAGCAATTATACAAAACGTACCAAGATTTACTTACCTATCTGTTATAATATATGTAAAAACGTACGAATTTTTGCAATAATATTTGACACAAAATTCATAAAAACGTACCGATGAATACCATAATTAAAAATTCAAACAAAAACCATGACAAATAGTACACATCTAATCGAATTCAATGAATCTCCATAATACAAAAATTATCAACCAAATCTATGTGGATTTTGACATGTTTGGAGAGTATGACCCACAACACCACAAATACCACATTTATTGGTTTTGCGAGTTCGCGGTTTGACGCTTGGTTGGTTGCTACTCCCTTCTTGTTCCGGGTTAATAGCGTCTTAGAGGGCATGTACTCATATAATGACCTTTCTCATGACACCACAAACACCCTCGAGTGCGTTTGGTATGGGATCCAGTGGGAATTCTCTTTGTACGCGATCGTCCAGCTTGCTTAGGATCGTTGGGTGTAAGAACAATCCTTGAAGCAACCTCCGGCGGCACACACCACGAATCTTTATGCGGAATAGGCATCAAGTCATCAGCATAAATCTCGTGCCACGTCGCAGTAGAATAAATTTCATGCACATATGATAGTAGGGATTCCTTCTTAAACCTTAAAATGTCTAACAAATTAATACTTCATCGAAGGAAAACATGGTACGAAATTGTAATTGCGTACCATGTGTACTACATCAGAACTTGGATACTTGATACGCATTCACCAATGCATACTGGTGTACCTAATCTGAGCAAAGTTGGTACGCAATTGTAAGTGCATACCAGGTGTACCCCATCTGAACTTGCATACTTGGTACGCATTGGGTAATGCGTACCAGCGTACCAAGTCCTGATGAGCAAACTTGGTACGCAATTGTAACTACGTACCAGGTGTACCGCATCAAAACTTGGTAAGCAGGTACGCATTGGTCAAAGCGTACCTGCGTACCAAGTTCTGATGCGATACACCTGGTACGCATTAACATTTGCGTACAAGGTGTACTAGGAAGTTTGGCAAAATAGGTACGAATATCCAATTAATCCCAACACAAAAAACTTCAACTTCACCTGAGTGTTGCTGAAGCGTGAGAGCAAGGTATTAAGTCCAGATCCCATGTCCGACATGAACACTTCCTAGAAGCAACATAAACAACATTGCTCTTTACTTCAAAAATGACATTAAACTTCGTGTCAAATATTGGTTCAACTCTCATCACGCGCCCTGCCTCAACTGCTTTACCTAATTCCCTTGTTGCGTATACTGATAATTCTTCATTTCTAGATCCAGATTTTGCTCGCCGCTCGAAGAACTAATATTGGGCAACATTACGACAATATTCTAGAAGAGAACATGCCGAAAGTTTTCTAGCCCATCGAAGTCTAGAATTAATATTCTCTACAGCATTGGAGGTACCAAACCCAAACTTCCGCACGGGGTATAACGCAACAGACCATCTGCTGGGACCAATACTCATAAGCTTTTCGTAGCCACTAGGAGAGGCCTCCTTCAAATAGTTCACGTACTCCTCAAAGTCTTGTACTTTGTAAGCATTGGCAGCAAGATGGATTAGATCAATCACAACGGTACCCCAAGTCTTCATATTACCTTGTATATGAAACGAACAAAGACCATGAGGGATGCCAGGATAAACTTGATCTATAGCATTCTTGATGCTCAGATGCTGATCAGAAACTATCATAAAATCCCGGGGGCAACCAAACGTCCGACGGACATGCTCCAAAAACCACGACCAAGATGAAGTATCCTCCACATCACCAATGCCAAATGCTAATGGAATAATATGTTCATTAGCGTCCTTCATAGCTGCAATAAACAAAATGCCCTTGTATTTCTTTTTCAAGTGTGTGCTGTCAATGACAATCATCGGTCGACATGCACAAAACGCTCTTATGCACGCAGAGAGAGCAAAGTAACACTATTGAAACGAACCGTCTGAACATGTCTGAAAGTCCACAATTGAACATGGATTTATCTGCTCCAACATGTATAAGAACTTGAGAATCATCTGAAAGAATTCATCTCAATTAATACAGATAATCACTGAAAGTACACTTGATAAACATGGTACGCGTTTGAAAAAAACGTACCAAATGTATCAGTAATATAGTTGCAAACCTGGTAAACGTTTACAAAAACGTACCGATTGTATTAAGACAATTGGTAAACTTGGTACGTTTTTAGAAATACGTAACACCAGACTATAATAATTGTTGTACACTAGGTACGTAATAGTAATTTTGTACCAGAATTGTAAGTGTATTACTGGTACACTGGGTACAATTTCGTAAAATCGTACCTGGTGTACCGGTAACAGAGTTGCAAACCTGGCATGTAATTTCAAATTCGTACCACTCGAACCAAAATTACCAATAATAATTAGGCGATAACAATATAGAGAAAGGATAGAGAAACCTGAAATGAATTATCGGCATCGCCATGTGAAAGTTCCAGAGCATGGTTCTTACCAGCCAAAGCAGTAGAATATTTTACATTCACACCAAATTTCCTTCATATTTGTGATTGTATATCCTTTGGCCTAAGACACGAGCTATCTTCCCCAAAATTTGGGCCAAGGTGTACAACAACAACTCTAGATGAAACCTTAGGATCAGGGTGATATCTCAAATCATCCACACAAGAGTGATGAGTGAAGAGATTGATTTGCCACAAATTAGATGTTGGACTTGCTCGCATCTCAAACTCACATTATTCTACCAGTTTGCATCTCACGTGGTAGTACACCTTGTTTGATCGAATCATCATAAACTCGAGATGCCTTTTCATGTGATATAAACCAAGAGCTAACTTCATTTTCTTCTTTCCGACAAAAGTGTCACCCTGAACAAGCTTATCCACACGCACAACGGGTGCAACTACTTTTTCCGACAGAAGAGATGCTTGTTGGGCTGCACTGGGAACAACCCACAAACGCCGTCCTTCACTACTTTCATAACCCACATTACCATCCATATTGCTATTACCAACATCATGGTCATCATTCTCACAACTGCCATCAAAATCCAACTCATCACAAGAAACATTAAAATTGTTCTGGTCTTCATTCTGCACACCACCATCAATTAAAGGACTTCTCATATTATGAGATTCATCAATCGTTGGAGAAACAATCACATATACAGTAGGAAACTTCAACACATCCATCAAAAAAGACAACTCAAAATTATCTGTAATCTTCATATTCTCATAGTTTCACCATTAGGAGATTGCACTAAACTATCTATATCAAACATATACATACTCTTATCCTTCTTCATTCGAACTTCAAGCTTTGTTAATAAAGATTCAAAGCTTATACCACTAGGCGGTATAGGAATATACTCTTTCCTATCACCCTCATAAATGTTCTCTTTTCAGTATCCTCCATGCGCAATCACTAAAGAAGATGGCCTCACCTGCATCATAATATATAGATGAAACTTGGTACACATTAATAAATACGTACTGCGTATCAAGTAAACTTGGTACGTAGTGGTAAATACATACTGCGTACCTTACTTTGTTTTCTTGGAATGCAGTACGTATTTACAACGTACCAAGTAAACTTGGTACGTACTAGCAAATACGTACTACGTTGCAAGAAAACAAATTAAGGTACGCAGTACGTATTTATCAATACGTACTATGTACCAAGTTCCGTATGCAATTACAAAAACGTACCAATTCAAAAACAAATCAGAAATCGAAATCGACAACCCAGAATTCATACTGCCAGAAAATTACCTCCATAGCTTTGTCGCCACAACCAAACATCGCTGAAAAATTACAATCGAACACAAGTGACACTTTTTAGATGGTTATCCAAGAATAAATCATAGCAAATCGCACAAAATCGTAGCCAAATTGTAGGAAAAGAAAACGAAACAACTTGCAGTAAAATCGCAGCCAAATTGCAGAAAAGAACGAAGCAACTTGCAGCAAAATCGCAGGAGAGAGATCATGACGAAGACAAAGCAACTTGCAGATAAAAATTGAGTATGACGACGACGACGATGAAAATCGAGTTCATGTCTTCGACCGGTTAACGAGCTGAGGGAGGAAAAAGAGAGAGAAATACGTGAGCTGAGGGAAGAAGAGAGAGAAATGAGAGAGAAGAAAATTAATAAAAAAGTAGGAGAGAGTGTTATTAGATGGAATAAAGGATAAAAATAAGGTATAATTATCCAAAAAGTAAACATATGACAGATATTTATAAAATTTAAACTAGTGACTTTTTTTTACATGAAGTAATTGCTAATGACATATGACTACATTTCCTCCAGACTAAACCTCATTGTTGATAATATCTACCTTATTATATAGTAGGTTATTTAATTAAGTAGGTCCCAATATATATAAGTTTCAATTTTAATGATTTGACATTGAGCTCGAATAATAAGTTTAAAATTGATTAATACAATTTTATAGTCTAATAATTAGTTTATAATGTGTATATATAAGAGTAATCGTGCAATCCCTATAAAAACACACAGAATAATCAAAAAGGCTAACAAAGATGGGGCTTATATATACTTTTTAACTACATAAATTTATAATAAATAAATACATATATTATAAGTTAGAAAATTTGAGGGGGGTGGCCGCCACCACCTGCCATCCCTTAGCTCCGTCTCTGTTTGGTGGTGCAGCACCCTGTTGCACTTTGCTGGATATACCTACAAATATGGCCGACCTTGACATTTCAGGGGCTCAAGGGAAAAAAAAATGAGCTTTTCATCATTGAAGATCATTAACAAGATCAGGTTTTTTCAGGATTTCATTTTCAATGCATATAATTGAAAGTTGATTTGACCGTGCTTAAGACATAGTAAACGCAATAGAAAACACAATTTTATTTATTTTAATTGTGAAAAAACTTCTTTCTGTTGAAGCTATAGTCAATAATATTCTATAATCAATAGAAACATTAGCAAAGCAAGTTTTAATAATTCAAGATCAACAACAATCGATTTATTTTTAAAGGTAAAAATCAATTCTCATATGAAATTACAGACTGAGGGAGAGGGAGAGCAAGGTACATGAGAGAGAGAGAGAAAGAGAGTACGAGAATATAATTGAGAGAGAGAAAAATAATGGCTAATTTTACTTTGAGTGATGTTATTTAGCGATAATGTGGCTAGTCATAATTTGATTCATTTTGTGAAAATTGATCGATTTAGTTAGATTTTTTTTAAAGAGTACAAACATATATTTTATGTTACTATCATATAGTTGGCAATTAAATTATGTCATTCATTAGTGTAAATGTATTCTCTCTCATTCTTTTAATAAAAAGCTTTGTATTCACTCTATTATATTTGTTGGGAAAATTATGAAAGGTTTCGAATGATACCAAAATCCCAACTCACCCCAATCGAGTAAATGAATGCCTTCAATATGAACTTAGCTAGAGCTCATTGTTTGAGCATAGAGATTTTATCTTTACACGTTTCAAGCAGAAGAAGATAGTCGGACTGAAGAAGGAAGTTCGTGAAGAACTCAACCGAGACCCAAACTCAGCTGAGATACAAACTCAGATGAGACCTCAACCTCAGCTGAACCACAGACTCGGTTGGACACAGTTTAGTTGACTCCTCAAGTGACCCATGCAGCTGAAGGCATACAGCTCAAGTATGAAGAGAAGTTGTGTAGAAGTCAGACGTCGCGAAGCGGAGAAGAGAATCCTCTGAAGACATAGAAGGCAGAAGAGTTGCAGTCCAGATTCAAATCCATGGAAGAACAAGTCAGTAGGAGAACTTACTATAAATGGACCGACAAAAGCGACGTGCATAAAGCAACGCTCACAGTTTCCATTTTAGGAAAGTTTCCAAAAAATAGGTGGAGTGCCATTATCACAGCCCCAAATCCAGAGGGACGGCAAAGCCGGGGTGCGACTAGGGGTTGGATTAAAGAAACGAGGAAGAAGGGGGATAAATGAATAAATAGACAACGATTAAATAACAACTGATATCTATGAACAGATTTTATATTAAAAGAAAGAGAGAGTCGACCTTGAAGGGTCACTCGACAAGTTGTTCAAAAGTTAACTAAGTTCATTGTACGAGACTTAGGCCAATTGTTCAAAAGTTAACTAAGTTCATTGTACGGGACTTAGACCAAAAAGGTTTACATTAACTTAAAAGATTGGCAGTGGAAAGCGTAAAGCTAGATACAAGGTTTTTCTTCCTAACTACAACTCTTTACTCAACCTCCGCCGCTCCCGTCACTCAACCTGCACATTTATAAAACATATGCAGGGCTAAGTGATGGTCCCGAAACGAGTTACTGGTGTATGGGGGGGGGGGGGAATACACCAGTTAGGATTTAAAAACTTTACTCTAAACAATCACTTCAACTAAGTAAAAAGGACTCAGTTGGAATCTTACAGCTGAGTAAACAACCTCAGCTGGAAGAGTGAGGCTGTGCGGAATGTGGTGGAAAAAATAAACTCGTTAAAACAACTCACACAAAACAGCTCGGTTGGAAATGTGCAAATGAGGTTTGTATGCCGGTTAGTTCGGTCAGTTAAAAATGCAATATGTAACTGAAAAAGAATAAACACAGACACACAGGAATTAACGTGGTTCGGAGATAACCCTCGTACGTCCACGGGGAGATGTGAATCCTCACACCTTAGTCCAAGTTCTTCTGGACAGAACCACTCAGCCTACGCGGCTGAGCAACCATTAAGGATAAGTTTACGGGTACTTATGGACCTTACAGTTTAGTTTCCGGGCACTAAACAACCTATGTCAAGTTTGCGGGTACTTGACGACCTGACTACTCAATTACTGGAAGAGTAAGGTCCTAGCACACTTTTTAGGGTGCGAGTGTGGGTGGGATTTCCAACTACAGCTCGATCACGAATGAGAGCTGGATCTAAGGTTTGAACGAATAAACACTCAAACTAAGATCTAAGATTGAATTTCACTCTATGAACCCTCAGCTACTAATGTTCTATCACTCTTGAACTCTCAGCTGCTGATGTTCTTAGAATAGGATTTTTGCAGATTTTCTTTTGCTTGATTCTCTTATGATTGCACTTTTCTATCTCTTGTCTCGCATATCGTTAGTTACTATTGAATGAGAGAATGCCTCTATTTATAGGCGGAGAGTATCAACTAGCCGTTGGAGGAGCTGTTGATCTCTGATCGTTGAAAACGATGGCTTGTCTCTTGTTTCTGCAGACTTTCCCGATATGGTATCTGTGCTCTTCTGCTTTCCATCTGAGACAGCCTTGTGTTGGGCCAAATGGGGTAATGACTGACGGTCAAACCCTCATGTGACTTCCTTTTGAAATTCAAATCTTAACCTTCCTGACAGTCAACCTCGGTCAGTTGGTTGAAAGTCTTGATCTTCATCTGAGTGGTCTTCAGCTGATGTTCCGAGCTGTTTGAACTCTCAGCTGACTTTGAACTTCAAGTAGTTGGACTTCTTGGTTGGATTCTACAACTGAGGTTCTAAAATTGAACACTCAGTTGTCTTCCGTGTGTTTACTCAGTTGGGTTTGAACCCTCAGATGACTTCCTTTTCATCTGATGTTCTCTTCCTCTCTACTGCTTCTCATCTGATGAACCCTCAGTTGGTTTCCTTCTCAACTGATGTTTTGAAGACTTCCCCCTTTTTGTATCGGAACAATGAGCTTTCAGTTGTGTTTTGTGACAACTGATGTTTTGTCTGAGTGATGCCTTGTTGCCATCTTCAGCTGGAGACCTGTAAAGATAAAATCTTAACTTTGCTCAAACAGCGAGCCTAAATTCTAACATTAGGTTCTGGCAACATCTACTCGGTTGGGATCAGTCGGTTTTGGAATTCATCAAAACTTATACTAATAAATTTCCCAACAATTTCCCCCTTTTTGATGATGCCAAAACCACTTACAACTTTAAACCACTATTGATCTAAAATCTCAGCTGAAATTCTAGACAGTTTATAAGATAAAACATCAAAGGGTTAGAACAGATATAACATGATATTGAAAGACTTTGTGATTCAGAGCTTGGACAATGAGGAATTGTTCATCAAGGTGAATCGTATTATATACTTTGAAGTTTTTATTACAACTGAAGGTAACAAGGTTAAGCACAAAACAGATAAAGATACAACAGTTGCTTCAAAAACTACAACATCCAAAAACTTCATCAGCTCAAAAACTTTGACAGCTCAAAAATACTGTTGACCGTACTTGCTGAAGATACGGTCGAAAATCTCTTTCTTCGCAGCTGACTCGATCCCAGTGTTGACACCATGTTCCTTGCAGACTTGTCTCGCCTCAGCCATGATCGCGTTTCTGTTTGGCGTGCTCGTGCCTTTGATCATCTGAGGGTGGTATATGCACTTCTTTGGAACTGGAACGGTGTTGGGATCGAGCTGAGCATTCAGCATAGCTCGCTTGAACTGACTAAACATTCCAGGGTCTCCAGATCTGAGTTTCCACAGGGCTTCCTTGAAGGCTTGCCTTGGGTCTTCGGTCGAGTAGACTTTCCTGTAGTAAAAGTCATTGATGAATTCATGCTTGAACTGCTCCCAGTCATCGTTCCACTCAGCATTTATCCACTTGTCAATATGTGGGTACCGAGACGGGAGCGGAGCATTCTTCTGCAGTTGGCGCGTCGACTTCCTAGCCTCAGCCTTCATCTGGTGCTTGTTGATTCTTCGCACACTCCGGCTAGCTTTATTCCTGTCGACGTTTTTCTCCACCTTGGCGAGCTCCTTCTCGAACTTGGCCACCTTCTTGGCCTGATCGGCAACGAACTTCTTGATCCAGGAGGGATTCAAGTACTTCTCCTTTGGCTCCCCCATAGCTTTGGCAGCTTCGATGCAGTCTTCAACAGATATTCCTCTGTCAAGTTCTGCTTCGAGCTCGGCCGTAAGCTCGGCTACGAGGTCGTGGGAGACTTCCAGTTCGGGCTGCGATCCTTCAGCTTCAGCTCCTTCAGCTGGCACTCCTTCCCCTTCAGCTTGCTGGAGAACAGTTTTCCCTCGTCCAGCAACAGCTGCTGGCTCCTTGTCTTCCCCATCTGCTGGCTCCTTATCTTCCCCCTTTTTGGCATCATCCAAAAGGGTGGCTACAGTGCCATCCAGAGAGGTCAACTTGGCTTCAGCCTGTTGAACTCGGTAAAACAGTTCGTCAACAGCATCCTTCTCAGCTACCTTCTTGGCCAACTCCAAGTCTTGGCGCTCCTGCTCAGCTCGCTGCACAGCTGCAAAGGTCGCAGAGACCTCTTTGTGGAGAGAGACGAACTCAGCTCGGAAAGAGGCGAACTGAGACATCCACTCCTGGTCCTGAGTCTGTTGGGACTTTGCGAGATCAGATTCAGCAACGGTCTTGAACACGTTGAAATCCGAGCTGAGGCTCTGAACGGCCTTCCTTAGAGCCGAGACCTCCGAGCTGGAAGAAGTGGAGAGGTCTGCGAACTTCAGCTGCAGGGAAGAGGAAAGGTGTTCGAGCTGATTCTTCAAGCTGGCATTCTCGGCCATCAGCTGCTGCATCCTGTCAGCTTCCTCCTCCTTGCTGTGCTGGATCTTGGATAACATCTCCTGCCTCAGCTGGTTGACTCTCTCCGAGATCAGCTCGCAGATGACATCGGTTGAGAGCGCTGGCTGATCGGAGGGTCCAGGCAGGTGTTGTGGTTGAGGCTGGGCAGATGGCGTCATGACAATCATGGCAGATCGGCTGGCGAGGTAGGCCTTGAGCTTCTCTTTTTCTCTCTTGGCCGCCTCATCAGCCGCGTCGACGTCCTCCATGGAGGTGGCATTCTTGGCCAGCATATCATCAAGGAACTGAACAGCTCCAGGGTTGTTGCACAGCTCCCTGGTGTCTGTCCCTTCTTGAATGCTCCTGTCCAGACGTCGTCGTAGCACAGCCACCTTCTGGTTGTAAGCCACCTCCAAGTTCTGGTAGTTGAAGTATTCCCTCAGGTTGGACTCCTCGACCTTTAACCTGTCCCAACCATGGATCCTGAGGGTTTCCTCCTTCACGTACCAATAGCTGAATATGACGCTGAATTGGAGAGCAGTTCCGTCCCGAACATAGTGAATATGGGCATTGAGGCTGCCTCGGGGAACATACCAATCAGCTTGTGGAAGCAGTAGCTGAGTCTTCCTTCATATTCAGCCAGGATCGCCTGGCGGTTGGCTTCTTCATCGGTTGGAGAGGGGTCGATATCGAAGGTTACAAGTTCGATGGTTTCATCATCGTTGGCCGAAGGAATGGTCACAACGTTGGCATCGAGCGAGAGGCTCGGACTATCTGACTGAGGACCAGTTGAGAGAACTGGATCCTTTTTAGGTGGTGAGTCGGCTGGCTCGAGGGTTTCTTCAGACACAGGTGGGTTTACCTGGCTAGCATCAGCTCCAGTTTGACTGTCGTGGGACTCCTCAGATGAAGAAGAGTCATCTGAGGAGGAGCTGGCATCCACCACTTGGATCTCCACGTCTTCAGCTGCTTCCTCCTGACGGGGCTGAAAAATGAACCTAGCTGGGTCAACCGATTGGCTGGATTCGGTTGACTCCTTTGCCTCAACCGGCTTAACCACTACTGGACTTGTTGTGGATGGTTGAGCCGCTGGTTGGATGATTCTGATCCTTGGCCTCTTCTGCAGAGGTTCCTCCTCTTCCTCTTCTTCGTCTTCTTCTTCCTCAGCTACCTCCTCCAGCTGGCGCTTCGCCTGCTTGGTCCTCGAAAGGCGGCGAGCAGCTGACTCCACAGCTGGCTTGGGGGCACCCTTGGGGGTGTAGACAGCCTCTACAACATCCCTGGCCTTCTCGGCTGAGGGGAACAACGACAGCTTGCTGACCGGAGTGTCCTCACTCCCTTCCCATGTCAGCGGCAATCCTTTTGTGGCTTGGAAGATGAGGGCGGATATTTTTATCTTAAAGTTGAGAGTTCCCTTGACACTCAACAGCAGTTCTCCGGACTCAGCTGTCGTCTCGGATATCTTCTGCTTCTCCAGCAACAGCTGGCTCTCCAGATATCCCAGCCAATCCACCTGGTGCTGTTCCTCCAGAGCCTTCTGCTGCTTGAGCTTAGGTCGGCTTATGTCACCGAAGGCTCCACCATATGTGAAGACGCACTTGGAGATTACGTCGAAGAGAAGTCGGTGAGCTGGCTTCAACTTCGTCCTCTGCATGCTCCCCTTCAATGGCTCGGGAACAATGAGGATTGATTGAAGGAAGGTATCAGCTTCTTTGTCAGTGAAGTTCCCCAGCACATCTATGGCTTCGCGGTTTCTGGGGATGAGCTTCTCCAGCTCCTTGGATACCTTTATCTCCACGACGGTGTCTTCTACTGTCCGGGATGTTCTGTGGCGTTGCTTGCACGGGATGATCGTGACAAGCCCGTCTTCTGCAACTCGCTGCAGATTCCGATAGAAATGTACGACTTGCTTCCTGAGCAACAGGGACGGAGAGAGGGTTGCCTAGTCAAGCAGATGGTGGTCGGAGAGAATGGCAGCGACGGGAGTGAGCTCAGGCGAGGAGAGAGCCGCTCTGGATAAAATTTGTTCGAAATGAATCTTCGACATCACCATGTCGAACGATTCCCGGAAAGTGGCAGGCTCTGAGGAAACCATCTTCTTTGAAGCTTTGGATTTGGGCGCCATCTCGAGTAGATATATGTGCAAAGACGAGGGAAAAATCTTTACTGAAAATGGCGAAACAAGATTTAAGAAGATGATGAATAGTGAGTAAAGATATGCACGAAAAGAGAAGGTAAGGATCACTTCCTGATTTGCCGTATTATATAATCTTTGACTCGGATAAAATCACGGCTAGGGTTAAATCGCGCGTATTTATCAACGGCTGTGATTTCGCGACTGTTGAGTAATTTTGACTGATATACCACGCGCGCGAGTGAGAAGGTGAATAGTTTAGGGTGTCAGCCCAGTCGCACTATAAAGTAAGGCTATAGGTGTTCAGCCAGACTTTACATTAAATGTGATATGATGGCTTGTTTAGTCTAGCTGACATGTTCAGGAATGTTTGAATTTATTTCAAACATTCTCATTTAATATCATAACACCTTCAGTCATAAATGATACCTGGCAGCTGATGTCGATATCAGCTGTATACCTCAGTTGTGCTCCTCAGTTGCCGCATACCATCAGCTGACTCGAATTCGTCTATTCGGCTGACGTTTGATGTCTTCAGTTGGCAATTCGCATCTGAGATTCCCCCTTCATCTGAGCTTCCCCCTCAGATGGATATCTGACTCTTCAGCTCGGATGGGTCTTCATCAGCTCGGATGAATTTTCAGCTCGGATGACTCTTCAGCTCGGATCCAAGAGTCCTAGAAGGTCACACAGCATCTTGAACCGGGCTTCAGGAAGAGGTTTGGTGAAGATGTCAGCTCTCTGAATCTCAGTTGGGATCTTCTCCATGGACATATCCTTCTTCTCAATATGATCTCGGATGAAATGATGACGAATGTCGATATGCTTAGTCCGAGAGTGGTGAACAGGATTTAGAGAGATAGCTATGGCACTCGAGCTATCACAATGAATGGGAACCTGTCCAGTTGTGACTTCATAATCTCTCAGTTGCTGCTTCAGCCACAATACTTGCATGCAACAGCTTCCGGCTGCCATGTACTCTGACTCGGTTGTCGAAGTAGCAACACACGCTTGTTTCTTGGAGAACCATGAAACCAGCTTGCTTCCCATGAACTGACAGTGTCTAGAAGTAGACTTCCTGTCCAACCGATCTCCTGCTAGGTCGGCATCTGAGTATCCAGTCAGCTGGATATTGTCATCAGTTGGGTACCACAACCCAACATTGACAGTTCCCTTCAGATACTTAATGATGTTCTTTGCTGCCAACATGTGTGCTTCTCTTGGTTGGACTTGAAAACGAGCACACACTCCAACTGCGTATGAAATGTCTGGTCGGCTGGCAGTTAGGTAGAGCAGTGAACCGATGATCCCTCTATACTGGCTGGCATCAACGAGCTTTCCCTCAGCTCCTGGTTCGATCTTCCAGTTCGTATTCATAGGGATCTTTGTTGTCTTACTTGTCTGCAATCCGAACTTGGTGATGAGCTCCTTTGTATACTTGGACTGGTTGATGAAAATCCCTTCAGGTGACTGCTTCACTTGTAATCCAAGGAAATAATTCATCTCGCCCATCATTGACATCTCGAACTTCTCCTTCATGAGATCGGAGAATTTCTTGCACAGCTCCTCCGACTTGGAGCCGAAAATGATGTCATCGACATAAATTTGCACAACAAGTATATCTTCTCCAACTTTGATGGTGAACAGAGTTTTATCAAGTGAACCTCGTTTGAACCCCGAGTTCAGAAGAAATCCACAAAGAGTGTCATACCATGCCCTTGGTGCTTGCTTTAGACCATAGATAGCTTTCTTCAGCTTGTACACTCTTCCATCTCCAGTCTCAAAACCAGGAGGCTGTTCAACATATACATCTTCTTTGATATCTCCATTGAGGAATGCACACTTCACATCCATCTGATATACTTTGAACTTGTGATGTGCCGCATAAGCTAGAAAGATTCGGATGGCCTCCAGCCTTGCAACAGGTGCGAAGGAATCTTCAAAGTCAATTCCTTCTTGTTGGCAGTATCCTTGAGCTACCAACCTTGCTTTATTCATTACAATGAATCCAATGGCGTCTCTCTTGTTCTTGAAAATCCACTTCAATCCAATCACCTTGACACCTTTTGGTCTTTCTACCAACTCCCATACGCAGTTGCGTAGAAACTCATTCAGTTCTTCTTGCATGGCTGTTGTCCAGTGGACACAGTTGAGAGCTTCCCCAACATTCTTCGGTTCTGGCACATCAGCTACAAAGAAAGAAATCATGGCAACATCTCCAGCTTGCTCGAACTCCTCTAGAACTGCCAATTCTTTAGCATATTGGGCATAAGTGTTGGAATCTTCCTCGGTTGATTCAGGATTTGCAACTCTGCTCCGTGTGCGCACACCCTCGGTTGGATCTCCGATGATGTCGTTGGTGGAATGTACTTCATACCATCTTCGGTTGCGTCTTCCTTCTTCTTCCAACTGTGGCTATTCAGAAATCTGAGTTGGAGTCTTTAGAGCTGGTGATTGATCAGCTGTTGAGTCTGGATCCTCAACATTCACAATAGTTCGAGCTGAGTTTGGTTCTGCTTCAGATGTTGATGCAGTTGGAGGGGCATCAGCTGAAGTTCCCCCTTGGGACGAGCTGAGGTCTTCGCATTCATCTTCAGAGGAGTATGGGTCTTCATCCTCAGTTGCCCATACCAGTGGTTCAGCTCGGTTCTTTTCCCGAAGTGCTTGTGATCTGGTGAGAACTGGTAGAACAGCTGGATCCACATGTTGTTCCTTTACCTGTTCCCTGCACTCAAAGGTAGATTCATCAAAACTAACATGAGGTGTTATTTCCACAACACGAGAGCTGTTGTTGAAAACTCTATATGCCTTGATCCGAGCTGCATATCCAAGAAATATGCCCTTCGAAGCTTTGGCATCAAAAGTTTTCAACTGAGTCTTCTCATTGTTGTGAATATAACACTTAGAACCAAAAATACGAAAATAAGAAATATCTGGCTTTCTGCGTCTCCACAGCTCGTATGGCGTCTTTCCCAACCGCTTGGTGAGAAGAGATCGATTCTGAGTGTAGCATGCTGTGTTGATTGCTTCAGCCCAAAATCTCTTTGGCAGAGCTGAGCTCGCTAACATGGATGTGGCAGCATCCTTCAGCGTTCTGTTTCTTCGCTCAGCTACCCCATTCTGTTGCGGAGTACGCGCGGGTGATGTCTGATGAGTTATTCCATTCTTCTCGCAATACTCGATGATGGTTTCATTTAGAAACTCAGTTCTACGATCTGATCGGATGGATGTGATCTTCATCTCTTGTTGGTTCGAAATCCGATCCATCAGCTTGGGCAGCTCATCTCGGGTTTCACTCTTGTGGCGCATGAAGATGGTCCACGTATATCTTAAGTAGTCATCAGTTACAACCAATGTGTATTCATTGCCATTTATGCTTTTTGGTGTAACTAGCCCGAAGAGATCCATATGGATCAGCTGTAACACTCGGTTGGTTGAGGGAGATGACTTCAATCGGAAGGAGGTTCTAGCGAGCTTTCCCAGCTGGCATGCACTGCAGATGTGTGTTGTTGAAAACACTCGGTTAGGTATGCCTCTTGCATGTTCTTGTCTGGCGAGACGGTTCATCGTCTTGAAGTTCAGATGGTTGAGCCTTTTGTGCCACAGCCAGCTCACATCCGAACTGCTCTTTGATAACAGGCAAGTGTCAGGGAGGTTGCTGTTCCAGTCAGCGTAGTAAACATTCCCTGTTGGAGATCGATTTTCCAACAATATCACCTGCTTTGATCCGACATCTTTAACTTTGCAACCCTGTGCATCAAACTTGACAGAGAAACCATTATCACAGAATTGGTTGATGGAGAGCAGGTTATGCTTCAATCCATCAACATAAGAAACATTAGAGATTGAAACATGATTGGTTTCAAGGGTACCGTAACCTCTGGTGTAACCTTTTGAGTTATCACCAAAAGTAACTGATGGACCTTCTTTCTCCACGAAACTTCCAAGCAAATCCTTCAGATTCGTCATGTGTTTCGAGCATCCACTATCCATCACCCACATTGTAGCAGACGCCTTCTTCTTTCTCAGCTGTTTCTCCTGCACCTGCAAAGAGAAACTCGCTTAGGTCCCCAATTTCAGTTGGGTCCTGGAGGGTTAGAACCAGTTCCCGCTAGAACTGTGCGTCGCTTTTCCCTATAAACTCGAATGGATTTATCATTCCAGATTACTTTTCCTTCATCATCAACTATAACAACACCTCGGTTATCCTTAGGCTTGTTGTTATTAGTGATGTTCTGTTTCTTGGGAGGAGTTGGATTTCTCCCATGTTGAGCTTTAGGAGATGAGGCTTTTCCCCTGTTTTGATGGCGATTCTTATCCTGTTGAGTTTGTCTATGAGGTCGGATGCCATGTTGGAATCTTTGTGGCTGATTATGATTCCAACTTCCTGAGGGTTGACTGTAGCTGTTCATACCCTGTCGATGATTCATATTATGGCATGAATATCTCCAGTTGTTTGACCAGTTCCTCATTGGTTGACTAGGTTGGAACCTTTGGTCGAACTGATGTTGGAACCGCTGTTGATTCAGATGATTGAACCCATGTCTGTTCTGAGGTCGGTTCCATTCCTTCTGACGTTGACTTTGAGGTTGATGCAGAGGTCGGTTCTGGTTCTGAGTTCGGTTGCGGTTATACCTTCGACGCCTCAGATTCCTCTTCTGACTTTTGAAACATTCCCCCTCAGTTGATGTCCCAACCGATGGAACATTCTGTCCTACATCCGCTACTCCTTTTCCCTTCTCAGTTGTGATTCTATTGGTCGGTTGAACTTGCTGAGAGGTGGAGGTTGAATTAGCTTCTGGAGACTCAGCTGTGTTTGGCTCGACAGCTGTAACTTCTACTGCCTTGATGAAGGTAGCTGGTGGAATCCCAGTATCCTTGACAACATCATAGCCGAGACCTGACACGTCATCCATCTGTCTACTATAGCTGATAAGATTCTCTATGATCTTGGATGACTGATACAACTTAATTAGATTGTCCTTCTCAGTTTGCAATTCTTTGATGAGTACAGCTATCTGCTCGGTTTTACCATCTGACTCCTTTATCAGCTGGTCAATCTGAGCCTCTTGATTTTTCAACTGATCTTGCTGTTCCTTGTTCTGCTTTGTCAACTCTTCATCGGATGGTGTCTTAGCTTCTTTCAGTTGACTCTTGAGATTTTCAATCTCCTGAGTTTGGCTCTTAATCAGATCGTCCTTTTCGGTTAAGGAATCTTCCAGCTTGGCAAACTGAGCTTGAAGACTCTTAAACTCAACCGACTGTTGATGCAGTTCCTCACTGAGTTCTTGAAAATCATTCCACGATGGTTCTAACTCATCGCTCAGAGATTCCTGCATGTTAGAAGTATTGAAAGAATTTAAGCGAGCAGGATTAGATTGTACCTCAATATCATCTTGGTCGGTTCCAAGTACCATGAGGCATTGATCCAGACTGATGACTTTTTTGGTAGAGGTCAGTTCATCCTCATCTTCAGTGTCTGTGAAGATGTCCATATCGTCAGCTGCTTCTTCAGCTACCATGGCCTTGTTCTTTGCAGTTTGCTTGGCCCTCAGTGCTTCTCTTTCCTTCTTTGAGAGGTCTGGGCAGTCAGCTTTGAAGTGTCCTTCCTTGCCGCATTCGAAGCAACCATTGGTGACTGGCTTCGAACTGTCTCGAGTTCGGTTTGATTTATAGAAACGTTTATATTTGCCGAACCGAGTGTCCATGTCGGCTAGTTTCTTTGACAACGCTGCAATGTTCTGTTGCAGTTCCTCTCTGTTCGGCTCCTTTGCAGTCGTGTCAGCCGATCTGGTTGGCCTTGACGATCTCAACTTTGAGTAGTCAGCTCGGAGGGCAACTGACTTTGATGCCGAGCCAACATCCTCAATTCTATTTGTCTGACCTGAGGGCTGCGATCTCCTTCTGTTGACCTTATACTCATTTCCTTTCAAGATTGAGAACAATCTTTCAGTTCCCATTTCACCAAGGTCAGCTCGGCTCTCGTGGATATTTGTGAAAGTATCCCACTCAGCCGGTAGAGCTTGCAATACTTTGAGGTTAATTTCTCTTAGTGTGTATTTTCCTTTCCGGATGGACTGGATTCTTCTGATGATGTCCATAAACCGGAGCTCTAGCTGATAGATAGTCTCATCAGGTCGCAGACTGAAGTTGTCGAAATCTTGACATGCATGTGAGAACTTGTTTTCCTTCGTCTCGTCGCTTCCTTCACTTAGCGAAGCCAGGATGTCCCACATCTCTTTTACAGTCTCACACTCCTCTATCCAGGGCAGATAATCTTGTCCAACTGTGGACATTATTGTGCTCTGAGCCCAGATATCCAGCTAGCTCACCTTGGCCTCCTCTGGAGAGTAGTCTTCTGGCTGTTTTTCCAAATACTCCACCACTGCGTTTCTATCGTTGGGATTTGTGGGAGTGCGAAGTATTCTATCTTTTATGACGATTGGTCCAGAAGTGAGAACTTGATGCATCATATGATGCTTTGACAGAAGGATCTTCTTCATTCGAGTTCTCCATGATGTATAATTGACTATAGAGAACATGACGACGATCTTGTCCTTGACGTCCATCTGCACAAACAAAAATAGGACAAAAATGTGAGCAAGTATGCACTAGTATGAAAAGATCTGTTCAGTTGACCACTGAAGAAAAATTCACACCTCGTGAAACAGAGTCAGCAGTCTTTTGAACCACTGCTTTGATACCACTTGATGGTCCCAAAACGAGTTACTGGTGTATGGGGGGGGGGGAATACACCAGTTAGGATTTAAAAACTTTACTCTGAACAATCACTTCAACTGAGTAAAAAGGACTCAGTTGGAATCTTACAGCTGAGTAAACAACCTCAGCTGGAAGAGTGAGGCTGTGCGGAATGTGGTGGAAAAAATAAACTCGTTAAAACAACTCACGCAAAACAGCTCGGTTGGTCAAAAACCAAAACAGCTCGATTGGAAATGTGCAAATGAGGTTTGTATGCCGGTTAGTTCGGTCAGTTAAAAATGCAATATGTAACTGAAAAAGAATAAACACAGACACACAGGAATTAACGTGGTTCGGAGATAACCCTCCTACGTCCACGGGGAGATGTGAATCCTCACACCTCAGTCCAAGTTCTTCTGGACAGAACCACTCAGCTTACGCGGGCTGAGCAACCGTTAAGGATAAGTTTACGGGTACTTATCGACCTTACAGTTTAGTTTTCGGGCACTAAACAGCCTATGTCAAGTTTGCGGGTACTTGACGACCTGACTACTCAACTACAGGAAGAGTAAGGTCCTAGCACACTTTTTAGGGTGTGAGTGTGGGTGGGATTTCCAACTACAGCTCGATCACGAATGAGAGCTGGATCTAAGGTTTGAACGAATAAACACTCAAACTAAGATCTAAGATTGAATTTCACTCTATGAACCCTCAGCTACTAATGTTCTATCACTCTTGAACTCTCAGCTGCTGATGTTCTTAGAATAGGATTTTTGCAGATTTTCTTTTGCTTGATTCTCTTATGATTGCACTTCTCTATCTCTTGTCTCGCATATCGTTAGTTACTCTTGAATGAGAGAATGCCTCTATTTATAGGCGGAGAGTATCAACTAGCCGTTGGATGAGCTGTTGATCTCTGATCGTTGAAAGCGATGGCTTGTCTCTTGTTTCTGCAGACTTTCCCGATATGGTATCTGTGCTCTTCTGCTTTCCATCTGAGACAGCCTTGTGTTGGGCCAAATAAGGTAATGACTGAACGGTCAAACCCTCATGTGACTTCCTTTTGAAATTCAAATCTTAACCTTCCTGACAGTCAACCTCGGTCAGTTGGTTGAAAGTCTTGATCTTCATCTGAGTGGTCTTCAGCTGATGTTCCGAGTTGTTTGAACTCTCAGCTGACTTTGAACTTCAAGTAGTTGGACTTCTTGGTTGGATTCTACAACTGAGGTTCTGAAATTGAACACTCAGTTGTCTTCCGTGTGTTTACTCAGTTGGGTTTGAACCCTCAGATGACTTCCTTTTCATCTGATGTTCTCTTCCTCTCTACTGCTTCTCATCTGATGAACCCTCAGTTGGTTTCCTTCTCAACTAATGTTTTGAAGACTTCCCCCTTTTTGTATCGGAACAATGAGCTCTCAGTTGTGTTTTGTGACAATTGATGTTTTGTCTGAGTGATGCCTTGTTGCCATCTTCAGCTGGAGACCTATAAAGATAAAATCTTAACTTTGCTCAAACAGCGAGCCTAAATTCTAACATTAGGTTCTGGCAACATCTACTCGGTTGGGGTCAGTCGGTTTTGGAATTCATCAAAACTTATACTAATAAATTTCCCAACACTAAGTATAAACATACTTAGTGGGCACATTGCCGAAAACATATCATAAGTATAGATAAATCAGGCATCTTGATAAATAGCGCATCGGGGGTTTTCAACAAATACCCGAGCCTACTAAACATTTTCTTTCACTTTCACAATATAGCTTGGCCAAGCATTTTACTTGATGTTACGTTCAAACTTGCACAACTTCTGTTTCAATGCCGGGGAAGAGTTAACTTCTTCCGCGCACGTTCTATTCACCGCAGCTGGCTACCCCTCAACAGGGTACCACACACACCGGCTACCGTGTACACTTAACCCTGGAAAACCCTTTCTGGTTAACTCAGCGGTCCGATCGATTAGTTAGACCCCTTTTGGCTAACTCAGAAAGGCATAAGAGAACTCACATAAAACAAATATTTTCATGCTCTGATTATCATGTTGAAAATACAATTATCAAAGCTTGTAAATAAAGATTTTCGAGCATCGCTCGTTTTATTTCGTATATAGAAAAGCCCACCTTAAAGTCTACAGAACTATAATACGAGCTTCCGTCTCTGGTCTTCCGTCCTATCCTTGGTGCTGACTTCCCCCTTTTATCGTAAATAAATAAACTTAAATAACTTGGTCGCAACGATAAAAGAAACAGGAAATCGAATCGGTTTTAGTCTTTTAGGCCTTTGCACTTTACTACTTTCTTTTGATTAACTAATAAACGAGACTCGATCAATTCTCGTTCACAAACTGACTCAGCTTATTACTCGACACTTAGGTCAGTAGATAATGGATGTTGATAACTTATAACGACTTAAAAGTTCACAAGGAACGAAGTTGAAAAGAATTCAACTTAAGAAATCAAGTTTTGAAATCTTTCTGCACAAGTCAGTGATTCTGGAGTTCGCACAGAACAGAGAATATTAAAATAGGAGATGAAATTTATACCAAAATAAATCTACGGATGTCTAGTTTACTCTCCAATTTACGGATCTCGATTTCGTTAAGCGAGCTAAAAGTTATGACAGTTTCCGTGAAACGTCGCAAAACAGTCGCGCGAAACCCTAATGCTCGACAAAACACGACGCACGATTCCCTAGGTTCGATTAATGCTATTCCACTTTTATTTTCACGAAAATTTCATCTCAATGCAGTCAACATGCAATATTCCTTAATCGGGTTCACATTCACGTCCTTTTATTAAACACACGACGAGCATTTCCACGTCATTTTAAACTAACCAAATCAAATTTCAATTTCTATTTCATTCTTCGACTTCTCGTTTATTAACTAAAACTCAAAACATCTCGTATCTCGGATGGAAATATTGTCAATTACAATATCGTTCGTCAAACGACTACAATCATTATCATTAAATTGGTTTTCCTTATTCGACTTTTCTATCGGCTTTTAATCTCGTTTCTCCGTCTCTTATCAAAATTCGAACCTTCTTAGAATTCGTTCAAATTTTGCGGTTACGATCATTAACTAACAAGATTATCATAGGTTCGAATCACAAACCTAAATTATTATCTATTCTCGACTTATTGACGATTCTTCGTCTTTTAGCAAAATTCCGACTTCCTCAGATTTCGTTCAAATTTTACAACAACGATCATCATCTATCTAGCATCATTAATATGTAAACCATATTCTAAAAATATTATCGAGCTTCAACTTATCGACAAGTTTCTGTCTCTTACGTTTTTCAATTTATTTTTAGAAAAATCTCAATAAATTATATATTCATCTACATACATACTACATCTCATTTCCATTAACAAATCATGCATATCATAACATATACTATACCAAATCACCCATTCTTCATCTCTTACACTTTTATTTTTATTTTTAGAAAATTCTAAATTAATTCATGTAGTTATCTAACATCATGTAGAACAAGAATCCATCAAACAATCATCAAGAAAATCGAGCTACGAAAAACCCCTAAATCCTTAGAAATTTTCGGTAATAATCTAATTCAAAGAGGGATGATTTTCTTCATGATTCGATTCATAAAACCTAACTCTAAGCATACTATATCATGTATTAATCAAGGGTTCAACATGCTTCTTCATCTCCATAATTTCGAAAAAATAAAATAGATAGAAATTGATACCTTGCGAAATATGAACTCGGTAATAATGTATTGTTCGGTTCATAACGTAGACGATGTTCCTACCTTGCGAAATATGAACTCGGAAATGAAATCGACCGGTAGAAGGATGACTTGTGATCTTGAGAAAATCTTGAAGGATGAACTTTAATGGAGGAATTTGAGAGAGAAATGAGAGAGAGGGAGTGATGGAGGTGGCGGCAATGGGAGAGAGGGAGAGAGAGATGACTAAGCTTAATACTATTACATAAAGGTGTTAAATATCTAATTACAAAGGTGATGACTCGTTAAGGGGCGTTTGGATGCATTTTAATAACCGAAATATCTCGTTTCCAGGTCTAGAACGACGTTTATAAAAGTCGAGAAATAAATTCTTAGATAGTTACGTATTCGACGAAATCTAATTCGTCCGTTAGATTAGAAATAAATCACATACTCAGAAAACCTAATTCGTTTTTCAAAATTCGATAAAAAAGTCGAGATTAGACAGTCTAAATTTCGCCCGGAAAAATCATAAAAACTGACTTTCTCCGGTGAGCTCGTATTGAAGAAAAAGTGAATGTAAATTCTGACGGTTTTTCAATCTGAGTTTTTGGACAAAAATTCTATCGGACGCGAAAACCCTAATACAGTAGTCGTTCGACCGACTTCTGGAATTTATTTTCAGAAACGGATTTCACCGTAAATCTTAGAATCGAAAATCCTTAACTTAGGCGTGCAAAGCCTTAATTATTAATTAACTTTTTATTTTGATGACGGAAGAATTATCCGGGGTATTACAACCATGTTTTTGGCATAGATCAAACGGCTCTTTCCAACGGTTAGTTAGATCTCCCTCTATAAATAAAGGTCTCCACATCAAAGCTCGGTGCGCAAGAGCCAAAGGAGAGAAGAGAGAAAAGAAGATTAAGTCGCAGATAGAATCGCACACGGTTAAGTAGCAGCAGCAGCTTACTACCACTCTCTCCAGCAAGAAGACCTCAGTTGCACACCAGTAGAAGTTGAGTGTCCATCCCTCCTCATGATCTTTCTTCTAGCGTCTCAAAAAGCATCGTCTTTGATTGAGTCTAGAGTACAGGTTCTTGCACAAATTATGTCCAAGCAGACTCTCTCTCAAAAGATCGAGTCTCTAAGCCTTAGGACGAAGCCTCCACTTCTCTCTGTGTAGAAGGCTTCATAGTTAGAAATCCCCCCAACCCCCAAACCTGAGGTCCTACTTTGAACCCGTAATCAAAGTCACCAGGTCCCTTGGTACCCGCAATCTATGACCAGGCCCTTGGAACCCGGAACCAAGACTAGGTCCCTTACAACCTGGAATCTAAGCCCCAGGTTGTGCACTTGCCCGGAAAAGTGTTGTAAGTCTTGTTCGAACCCGTAATCGAACTGGTTAGGTTTGTTTGGTACCCGGAAACCAAGTGGTGCATTTGGTAAATACGCTTAAGCTTATCTAGTGGATTACTTCCACAAAAAGGAAGTCGTGGACGTAGGAGGTTGATCTCTGAACCATGTTAAAATATTGTGTTCTTTACTCTCAGTATTTACATTCAGTATTTTATATTCAGTTTCCGAACCAACTGACCCAACATACAATGTGCATACAAACTGCACAAGCACACAACTGCACAAACTTTGGGAACTTGACCTTCCCTGTTTTCACAAAGGTTTCAGTTTTTGTAACGAGCTCAAACTCCACCAACCTCCGCAACGCAAAACTGTTTTAAACCGCAGTTAGCCCATACAGCTGACCTTTAGTCATAGGAGCCAGCTGTGCCCCCTACTGTGTGATCAGCTCCAATTGACAACCTCAGTTGTTGAGCCGCTCCAATTGACTTTTTCAATTGTCGAGGAAACTGACCTGAGCAGTTTACTCAGTGAAAAGATTACGAAAGCAAATTGAAAATTGTTATTGGTGTATTCCCCCTCCCCATACACCAGATACTCGTTACCGGGACCATCAATATTTATCGAGATTTATGTTTCCTTTAAA
Organism: Schizonepeta tenuifolia; assembly: GCA_029490685.1. NCBI lineage: Eukaryota > Viridiplantae > Streptophyta > Magnoliopsida > Lamiales > Lamiaceae > Schizonepeta > Schizonepeta tenuifolia. The sequence continues at coordinate 79,246,361 of CM055955.1, read as the reverse complement.
TTCAAATTTATCAATATAAGTTTGTAGAAACTACAAATTTAAATTATTAGAAGTCATTTAAAACTTAAAATCATAAATTAATTAAGTTTTCTTTTACTTAAATGAATTTATAACGAGCCATAATATGGATGTATAGATTTATCCTTATACTTTCCCCCTTTGCATAGGTGTATATGTATTCTTCTTGCTGAGGAAATTGTTTTTTCTTTTCCTTTTTCTCTCTCTTAATAATAGGCTATTTCTTAAATTTTAGGGCTCCTCAAATTAAGGGCCCTAGTCATTTGCCCCCTTGGCCTACTGTTAAGGCGGGGCCTGCATGTAAATATATGAATTATTATTTAATTTTTCTAATGGAACATCCTCAATTTTTAATTTAAAATGTCACTTGTTTCTTATCCGGCATATATTTATATACATGTGTGTATCAAATATTTTTAAAAGAAATTCAACTAAGCAATTTGATCCCACACACCCATAAACCCATTTATTTAATAATAATTTAGTTTATGGAAAATATTTCTTCCAACCTTTCAAGTCTGTACATCAACTTACCAAAGAAATTAATTTAGTAATACTACTATATCTAAACAGGTAAATTTATCTCAAAAACAATTACAAAACTAATTTTGCTTTATACAACTAATTCTTAGATATTGTTTTTAGAGGAATGGGAATGAAATAGAATGATATCTTGCATTTGATTGAGGATTGTAAATTTAATCCTTCAATAATAAAGTATTTGAATTAGAGCTGCACTTCCATGCAACCAGTTGCATACGATGCAACCAATTTGGCCCATCAACCCGACCCGTCCCAAGCCCAAACCCGCGCGCCTGCTCTAGTTATAGAAAACATTGTTTTAAAAAAAAATATTTTTGGCAAATAACGCTCCCAAAGAGAATCGAACACGGGATGCCAATAACAGAAAGCTCTAAGTTTGAGCCGTTTACCACTAGACTAAAGTCACCTTTGATTGTTATAAGGTAGTGCATATTATTTATAGGTCTTACACTTGGTTTTATTGATTTAAAGTACTCCCTCCGTTCATCTATAAGTGTCCACTTTGGAACAGTAACCACGTTCGCCTATAAGTGTCCACTTTGCCTTTTTGTACAATATTACCCTCTTACTTACCCAATATTACTACCCTTTGCTACTCACTTATCAATCCCCCTTTAATTAAACTATATTTACAATTCACTAATTAAAACACTAATTAAAACAGAAAATTAACACCCACACTCATTACAAAACTAGCCCAAATCTGGAAAAAGCCCAAGATCTGCTTATCTCTCTTCTTTCATGTTTACAAGAAAACCCTAATCTGTATTCTTCATTTCCGCAGCGCACCACTCTCTCGTGCTAATCACCATCACACCGCATTCATCCCCTCCAATCTCCCCTCCGCCACCGCCCCCTCAATCTGCTCTGTTTTCTCGCCGCTTGCCGTACCTCACCTCACCCGTCGCCGCTCGCTGGCGCCGCCCCTGAAATTGAAAATCAGTCAATACCAAAATATCTATAACTTCCTAAGAGCTCGTGAATTTCATCAGCGCCTTCGTCCCCTCAGACACGGCACCTACATTGTGCACCTTGAAGATGTAGATCTTGTAGATCTCTATGCTCTTCTTGTTCCGCTTCTTCTTCTTATCTCCAGCGGCGGCGTCGGCTTCCTTCGGTAGCTTCTTACCGGCCTTGGGCTTCTTCTCCGCCAGAGAAATAGACAAACATGAGTAGCTTCTTACCGGCCTTGGGCTTTTGAAATACAGCTGTTATAACCCCAATTTTTTTGGAAATTCTTGTTATCTCGTTTATTTTAAATTGTTGACTCATTTTTTTAAATTCTTGTTATCTCCTTTTCATTTGGGCAGTGTGAACCGTTTAGTGCGAAGGAGATTTTGATTTTTCAATCAATTAGTTGTCGAGCAAGGCTGATTTTCTCCTCCGACTTTGAGGTATTGGCTTGTTAAGCCCAAACTGACCATTTTTTTTACAGATGGAATGCTTTCTTAATTATGATATTGATCGCTATTGTACATAAAGCTCATCAATTTTTTTTTGGTTTTGTTAGATGACATCCCATCCCGATGGCCGTAAATATCCTAAGTCGTCGGAATTATGGATTCCACCGAGGTGGTAACCATCCCCCTTGGCTCCTACCCGCGATACTCCAGACTGTATGGAAGATTTCTGGGTTCCACCGGGGTGGGAACCATCCCCCTCGAATCCTTCGATGATGCCGGCCGCCGCTTCGACGTTGGCTTGTGGATCTGTTGCGCCTCCTCTAGCATTGCCGAAATCCGATGCCACGGTGCCACCTGCTGGATCCCTCCAGGCTGCGACATCGACAACGGCGACCGGAGCTAGGCGGCAGCCATCTGACAGTGAAGCGGTGGCAGTGACTTCTGCTCCGGTGGTTGAGGAGAAATCTGAGTATCTCACCTTTGAGGAATGTAGTGACAAAAACCTTAAAGCTTTCCTGGGAAGTTAATGCTTCTAACGAGGTGAATTCAGTCCTTATTTACTCATTTATATGGTGTTGGGGGCTGGTGATGCCATTTACATGCTCGTGGTGATTCCTATGATGAAACTGTGCTGCCTTGTGTCGATTTTCTTGATGAAAACAGATACTACAACTTGATTTCTGTGATGCCTTGTGTCAATTTATTTGATATATGAAGCATTGCTGATTTCCTCCATGATGGTATGCTGAATTGGGTACATTTTCTTGATGAAAACAGATACTACAACTTGATTTCTGTGATGTTTGTGAATGGTGAATTGTCTTATCATATCATGCCACCACTAGGTTGATTTTAACCTAGTTTAGGAGGTTGACATATGATTTATAAGTGGTCAATGATGCAAACAGCTAAAATAAACATTCATTAAAACTGCTGAGACTACAAACCTTCAAAAAACAGCTCCCAAAAAGACAATTTACATTCCAAACATCAAATACCTACTGTGATGTTTGTCCCTGTAAACCTGCTGCCAAACACTTCTTCTTTCTTTCAGATCCTACTCTTCTAAATTGACACCTTCAATGCCATTAATTAGTGTGTCAATGGTGTAGGGTGCTTCTTGTTCACTCCCATGCAGATTTAGATATGTAATGCTGTCTGTCACTAGCTGTTCATCCACCTCTAGACATTCTGGCAGAATTCCCTGACTTCTAAGCCTTCCTTTGCCAAGGTGTGGGATGTCATAGTTGCCACTGTGCTACTTGATTCCTCCTGTCATATGTCAGATTTGGAGTTGGAGGCATTTTGGTGGTTGAAGAAAAGAATTTAAGGACTCCTACTGTAATGAATGCTAGTTTTAAATCTGTAATGAATGCTAGTACTGTATTTATAGGCTTTTTTCTGCTGAAACTTCCTACCAAATCTGTTTTGGTGGGAATATTTGAAATTTAGATGTGTTTTCCCTCACTTTTGGTAATCAATTTAAATTTTTGCCCCTGATTTTATTCCATCTCGCAGGATACTTGCTCTGTTATTGATTATTTAGTTTTCTTGTTAAATTTATTAATCATTGACAATAATAGGAAATTTAAATTAAATTAACAGAAAAATAAAAAAGATGATTAAGAGCAAAATAAAGGAATGGATAAGAAAAAAAATGAAAAGGACGTGAGAAGTTGAAAGGAAAAGATAAGGATATAATTAACAAACTAAACCACTTTATTAACAATACCCATATGGTCATTTTCACCCCACTCACTTTCACTTTATCACCTTTCTTAATCTCCGTACCCAGTACAAACTGGACACTTATAGATGAATGGAGGGAGTACCATTTTTCGTTTTCTATTTTCTTTTTTTTAATTTTTAATTTTCATTTTATTATGTGTCCTAAATGTTATTCTTTTTTTTTTATTTTTTTTCATGTTTTCTTCTTTTGTATTTTGCCTTTTTTTCATTTTTTTTTATTATGTTGTCTCCTATTATTCATTTTATTTATTTTTGAAACATGACATTTGTCCATATCAATAATTAATTTTCATCACGACAACAATTAGTGGACCGAATTAGTTTACGTACAATTTATCGTGAGCAAAAGTAAACATTGTCATTAAAAAAAGTAATAGTTGTGAAACATTACCTTTATTCATATCAATAATTACTTTTCATCATGACGATAATTACTTGACCAAATAACTAAAAATATAAGTTGTCGTAAATAAAAGTAAACACTATCGTTAAGAAAAGTAATGATTGTGAAACATTACCTTTCTTCATATCAATAATTACTATTCATGATGCAGCCGAAGGTTCGTCGTTCGTGCAAGATCCGGTGCATGTTCCTGTTGGACCGGTTATAAGATCACGAGCTAAGAAGTTCAAGAAGAGTTTGATGGGTTTAATCCAAGAAGTCTGGGATCAAGAGGTGTTGAAGAAGACTATTTGGAGATGGTGGACTTGGTGAATTGGACAACCCAAGTTATGTTAATCTTATCATGTGCGAGTGGGCTCAAGTTTCAAGACTTGTTTTGTCTAAGAAGACTTTATTTATTTATTTTCGTTTAGTTCGGTCATTAGTGTTAGTCTTGTTATTTTCGTTATTTTAGGCTTGTTTAGTTGATTAGTTAGTTGGGTTATTATTATAAGCCCATCCATTAAGTTGTTTCCTTTCTAGACTAGGTTATGATTTGTGCTTATATATAGGCTATTGGACACGTTTTTTAGACACCTTTTGATTAATATAATTCGTGAGTTTTAATTCTCTCTTGAGAGTTTTCGGGTTTTTCTTGGTTTTGCCAAGACGAGTTCATCTTTCGGCGAATCAGCGAGTCAATCATCCCTCGTTGTGTGTCATGCATCGTCCCCGAGTTGTTGTGTCATCTTTTTGTTGGGTTTTAGGAAACTTACATACGCCTAATTCACTTCGAGGGATAGATCCAGAGATTTTGGGATCTCCATCATTTGGTATTCAGTTTGAGTCTTCTGTCTGCGATCGAGGATCATATCATTTTGGCATCAGGAGCCACGTTTCGTATCCAGGTTTCTTCGTTTCTATTTTTTGGAATTTTGTCTTGTTCTTCGCATTTTTCAAATCTACGTTCCGAGATTGTACAAAAAACAAGTATAGAAATTTCCTAAATTCATTGTGGGTAAATTTTTTCCTTGGGTTCCTTGAGTCGTGTAGAGTCTTTTGGAGCAGTTTCTGCGTGCACTTTTTTCGACTTTCGGTTAAGCCTTGTAGTAATTTTTGGGTTCCTTAGGTCGTATAGAATCGTTTGGGACAATTTCTATGCAACACGTTTTTTAGTTTTCCGTTTCTGTTTGTTCGTGTCTTTCTGTTCTTGTTCCAGTTTTCCGTGTCTTTTGGTTGTTTCATTGTTTGTTGGTGGTGAATTCAAGTGGTAGATTGAGAGAACTCGTTTCCTTGAGAGAGAATTTGAATGGAAAAAGGCAGGAGATAGTGAGATTATTAGAGTGAAAAGAGCCATAAATGAGTGATACACGAGTGCTGAGTAGTTCAATATTGAGTGATACACAACTGCTTGTGAGGTGGTGAGGTTTTGTTTTATTTTTACTAACCTTTATTTCTGTGTCAAGATGTTAAAAGATAGTAAACATGTTTCAGGTTCGGAGGATCACTCTATTATTGATCCAAAGATGGAGTATTTAATGGAGGCACTTACAGCAGAATTGGGGAGGTTTATGAAATAAGAGTTGGAGGTGGTATATGATAGACTTGACCAGATCGAGCAGTCTCAGATTCGAGATACTAGTTCCAATCGTGGTCGAGGCGGTAGAGGAGGATGTGGTGGTAGAGGACGTGGTAGAGGAGGACGTGCAGAGTATGAGGATTATGTCGAGGATACAGAGCTCAATGAAGATGAAGAGGGCAGCTGGCATAGAGTTGGTGCTCAGGATAACTACCTGGGCAATATCAAGATGAGCATTCCCTCATTCCAAGGGAAAAACGATCCAGAGTTGTACCTTGAGTAGGAGAGAAAGGTGGAGCTTATGTTTGACTGCCATAACTATTCAGAACTCAAGAAGGTAAAGTTAGCAGCTGTTGAATTTTCAGATTATGCACTTGTTTGGTGGGATCAGTTTGTAACTAGTAGGAGGCGAAGCAATGAGCCACCTCTTGAGACTTGGCATGAGATATAGATAGTGATGAGAAGCGATTTGTGCCTAATTATTACTACCGAGAGCTTTACAACAAGTTGCAGAGTTTGAAGTAGGAGAATAGAAGTGTGGATGAATACTTCAAGGAGATGGAGATAGCCATGATTCGAGCCAATATTGTGGAGGAACGAGAGGCGACCATGGCGAGATTTTTGGCCGGTTTGCAATAGGACATTTGAGACAAGGTGGAGCTGCAGCATTATGTTGAACTGGAGGATATGGTTCACATGGCCATAAAAATAGAGAACCAACTCAAGAGGAGGGGCAACAACAACAGCAGTCAGAGGCCAAATCAGACCAATTGGAGGCAATCCCAACCAGCCTCTAATGCTTATTCAGCAAAAGGGAACCAATGGAATAGAGGCTTCGAGTCCAGCCAATCCGATCAAACCAGTGACCCCTGATAGCCGGAATCGAGATAAGAAGTGTTTCAAGTTCCAAGGATTTGGGCATACCATGAGTGAGTGTTCGAATAGAAGAATCATGATCTGGAGAGATGATGGTGAAGCGGTGACTGATGATGAGGATCGTGATCCGGAGATGCCAGCCTTAGAGGAGTCCGACGAAGAAGCTGAGGAGATCTTACCTCCTGTTGGGCAGTTGTTGGTTATTAGGAGAGTGTTGAGTGCCCAAACTTAACCCGATGATAAGGAGCAGCGAGAGAATCTCTTTCAGACGAGGTGTCACATTCGAGATAAAGAGTGCAGCATTATCATTGATGGAGGGAGTTGCACGAATGTGGCTAGTCAGACATGGTTGAGAGACTGGGGTTGCCTGTGGTGAAGCATCCCAAGCCGTATCGATTGCAGTGGTTGAATGCATCCGACATTATCAAAGTGATGAAGCAAGTGAAGGTTCCTTTTCGCATTGGAAAGTATGAGGATGAAGTGATGTGTGATGTGATTCTAATGCAGGCGAGTCATATTTTGTTGGGGCATCCGTGGCAATTCGATAGGCGAGTGACTCATGATGGCTTCACCAACAAATATTCCTTCGAGTATAAGCAAATGAAGGTATAACTTGTTCCTCTTACTCCTAAACAAGTTTATGAGGATCAAGTGCAGTTGCAAAGAGAGGCGAATAAGATGATGTCCAAGGAGTCGGCCGAACAGAAAAAAGAGTGCGGGTTGGCGCATAATTCATTTTTAGCCAGACCGAGAGATTTGAAGTGGGCCGTGAAGGAAGAGAGACCGATGTATTTGTTGTTGTACAAGAAGATTCTGCATGCTGATAACGAATTCTCTTCTCTACGCCCTTCTATTAGTTCTGTTTTGCAGGAATATGATGATGTCTTTTCCGACGAGATTCCACCATGTTTACCACCAATTCATGAGATAGAGCATCAAATTGATTTTGTTCCCAGAGTTGTCCTTCCCAACTGACCAGCTTATTGGACCAGCCCCGAGGAAATGAAGGAGTTGGATCGACAAATCGGAGATTTGATGGCGAATGGGTGTGTGAGGGAGAGTATAAGTCTGTGTGCTGTGCCGATTTTGCTCGTTCCAAAGAAGGATTCATTGTTGAGAATGTGTTGTGATTGTAGAGCCATCAACAATATCACGGTAAAGTATCATTTTCCTATTCCTCATTTAGATGATATGCTTGATGAGTTGCATGGTGCTTGTATGTTTTCTAAGATTGATTTGCGTAGTGGGTACCATCAGATTAGGATTAAGGAGGGCGATGAATGTAAAACTGCTTTTAAGACAAAACTTGGTTTGTTTGAATGGTTGGTTATTCCTTTTGAGTTGACTAATGCATCGAGTACATTTATGGGTCTTATGAACCATGTTTTGCATGCTTTTATAGGTAGATTTGTTGTGGTTTATTTTGATGATATTCTTATTTATAGTAAAAGTCATGATGAGCATGTTGAGCATTTGAAGGCTATTTTGGATGCACTTAGAAAAGAAAAGTTATATGCTAACCTTAAGAAGTGTTATATACAAGCTTGTGTTTCTTGGTTTTGTTGTTAGTGCACAAGGTGTACAGGTTGATGAAGAAAAGATACGAGCTATCCAAGAGTGGCCGACACCAAAGAACGTCGGAGAAGTGAGAAGTTTCCATGGACTTTCTAGCTTCTATCGGCGGTTCGTACCTCACTTTAGCAGTGTGGCAGCACCTTTGACGGAAGTCATCAAGAAGAATGTGGAGTTCAAATGGGGGAAGGCGCAAGAAGAGGCATTGCAACTATTGAAGCATAAATTGACTCATTCCCCGGTATTATCTCTTCCTAACTTTTCTAAATCTTTTGAGATTGAATGTGATGCTTCTGGTGTTGGTATTAGTGCAGTTTTGATGCAAGAAAGAAGGCTCGTTGCGTACTTCAGTAAGAAGCTCAATGGATCGACATTGAGTTATCCCACATATGATAAGAAGCTGTACGCGTTGGTGAGAGCCCTCAAAATGTGGCAACATTATTTATGGGCTAAGGAGTTTTTCATACACACCGATCATGAGTCATTGAAGAATTTGAAGGGGTAGCACAAGTTGAACAAGAGGCATGCTCGTTGGATGGAGTTCATTGAGACGTTTCCATACGTCATCAAATACAAGCAAGGTAAAGAGAATGTTGTGGCTGATGCACTTTCTCGGAGGTATGCCTTGATCTCTACTTTAGATGCTAAGTTGCTTGGTTTTGAGTGTCTTAAGAGTATATATGAGCATGATGCTGAGTTTGGTGAGATTTATCGAGCATGTGAGCGATCTGCTAGTGGTGAGTATTTTAGGCATGATAACTATCTTTTTAGGAAGAATAAGTTGTGTGTTCCTAAGTGCTCTATACGTGATTTGTTGTTGCTTGAATCTCATGGTGGGGGTTTAATGGGATATTTTGGCATTGCTAAGACTTTAGCTGTTTTGCAAGAACATTTCTTTCGGCCTCATATGAAACGTGATGTTGAAAAAATTTGTGATCGATGTGTTACATGTAAGCAAGCTAAGTCTAGAGTAAACTCCCATGGTTTTTATACACCATTGCCTATTCCTACTGCACCTTGGATTAATATTTCTATGGATTTTGTGTTAGATTTGCCTCGGACTAAGCATGGTCGTGACTCTATCTTTGTTGTGGTTGATCGGTTTTCTAAGATGGCACATTTCATTCCATATCATAAATCTTATGATGCATCTCATATAGCTAATCTGTTCTTTAGAGAGATTGTTAGATTGCATGGCATGCCTAGGACTATTGTTTCTGATAGGGATTCAAAGTTTTTAAGCTACTTTTGGAAGACTTTGCGGTGTAAGTTAGGTACTAAGCTCTTGTTTTCTACTACTTGTCATCCACAAACTGATGGTCAAACCGAGGTAGTAAATAGGACTTTGTCTACTTTACTTCGTGCTATAATTAAGAAGAACATTAAGTCTTGGGAAGAATGTTTGCCGCATGTTGAGTTTGCATATAATCGTTCTGTTCATTCTGCTACTCAGTTTTCACCATTTAAGATTGTTTATGATTTTAATCCTTTAACTCCTTTGGATTTATCACCTTCACCTGAGCATAAGCACGCTGGTCTTGATGGCTGAAAAAGGGCTGATTTTGTGAAACAGATTCATGAGAAGGCGAGGATGAACATCGAGCGACGCATTGAACAGTATGCCAAACAAGTAAAAAGGGCGTCACAAGGTGGTCTTTGAACCCGGTGATTGGGTGTGGTTGCATATGTGCAAGGAAAGGTTTCCATTGCAGCGGCGATCTAAGTTACTTCCTCGAGGCGATGGACCATTCCAAGTTTTGGAGCGCATCAATGATAATGCCTACAAGTTGGACTTGCCCGGTGAGTATAATGTGAGTGCTACTTTTAATGTTACTGATTTGAGTCCTTTTGATGTAGGTGACGACTTGGATTTGAGGACAAATCCTCTTCAAGAGGATGGGAATGATGCAGCCCAAGGTTCGTCGTTCGTGCAAGATCCGGTGCATATTCCTGTTGGACCGGTTACAAGATCACGAGCCAAGAAGTTCAAGGAGAGCTTGATAGGTTTAATCCAAGAAGTCTGGGATCAAGAGTTGTTAAAGAAGTCCATTGGAGAGGTCAACTTGGTGAATTGAATAGCCCAAGTTATGTTAATCTTATCATGTGCGAGTGGGCTCAAGTTTGAAGACTTGTTTTGTCTAGAAGACTTTATTTATTTATTTTCGTTTAGTTCGGTCATTAGTGTTAGTCTTGTTATTTTTGTTATTTTAGGCTTGTTTAGTTGATTAGTGAGTTGGGTTATTATTATAAGCTCATCCATTAAGTTGTTTCCTTTCTTGACTAGGTTATGATTTGCGCCTATATATAAGCTATGTTGGACAGGTTTTTGAGACACCTTTTGATTAATATAATTCGTGAGTTTTAATTTTCTCTTGAGAGTTTTCAAGTTCCTCTTGGTTTTTCCAAGACGAGTTCATCTATCGGCGAATCAGCAAGTTAATCATCCCTCGTTGTGTGTCATTCATCATCCCCGAGTTATTGTGTCATCTTTTCGTTGGGTTTTAGGAAACTTACGTACGCCTAATTCACTTCGAGGGATATATCCGGAGGTTTTGCGATCTCCATTGTTTGGTATTCAGTTCGAGTCTTCTGTCTGCGATCGAGGATCATATCAATTCATCACAAAAATAATTACTTGACCGAATTACTAAAAGTACAAGTTGTCGTGAATAAAGGTAAATATTGTGGTTAAGAAAAGTAATAGTTGTGAAACATTACTTTCCTTCATGTTATTGGGAAAATTAGTAAAAGGTTTCGATTGATACCAAAACTCCAACTGACCCTAACCGAGTACATGAATGCTTTCAGTCTGAACTTAGCTAGAGCTTACTGTTTGAGCGTAGGGATTTTATCTTTACAGGTTTCAACCAGAAGAAGACAACCGGATTGAAGAAGGTAGTTCCTAAAGAACTCAGCTGAGACCCAAAGTCAGCTAAAATACAAACTTAGTTGAGACCTCAACCGCAGCTGAATTACAGACTCAGTTGGATAGCAACTCAGTTGACTCCTCAGCTGACCCATGCAGCTGAAGTGTGATGAGAAGTTATGTTGAAGTCAAACGTTGCAAAGCAGAAAAGAGAAGACTTTGAAGACGTACAAGGCAGAAAATTTGCAGTCCAGATTCAAATCCACTCGGAAGCACAAGTCAGCTGGAGAACTTACCATAAATTAACCGACAACAATGACGTGCAAAAAACAACGCTCGCAGTTTCTATTTTAGGAAAGTTTCCAGAAAAGCAAGTGGAGTGTCATGCTTTTGGCAGAGATCAAACGGCTCTTTCCAACGGCTAGTTCGATCTTCCTCTATAAATAGAGGTCTCCACATCAAAGCTCATGGGCAGACATAAGCACGCAAAAGTGCCAAGAGAGACAAAATCAAGAGTGAAGTAGCAGCAGCAGACCACCTCTCTCTCCAGCAAAAAGACCTCAATTTAAGTCCAGTAAAACTCGAGTGTACAAGCCTCCTCATGTTTTTCCATCTAGCCTCTCAGAAATCCCCTTCTTTGATCGATTCCAAAAGATAGGTTCTTGCATAAATTGTGTATGACCAGACTCTCTCCCATGAGATCGAGTCTGAAGCCTTAGGATGAAGCCTCCACTTTTCTCAGTGTTGAAGGCTTCTTAGTTGGATATCCCCTCAATCCCCCAAACCTCAGGTTCAACTTTGAACCCGTAATCAAAGTCACCAGGTCCCTTGGAACCTGCAATCTAAGACTAGGTCCCTTGGAACCCGCAATTCAAGACTAGGCCCCTTAGCACTCGGAATCTAAGCCCAGGCTATGCACTTACTCGAAAAAGTGTTGTAAGATCTTGTTCCAACCCATAATCGAACTGGATTGGTTTGCTTGGTATCCGGAAACCAAGTGGAGCGTTTGGTAAGCACGCTTAAGCTTATCTAGTGGATTACTTCCTCGAAAAGAAAGTCGTGAATGTAGGAGGTCAATCTCTAAACTACGTCCTTTACATTATGTATTTACATTCAGTATTTTACTTTCAGTTTCCTAACCAACTGACCCAGCATACGATTTGCATACAAACTGGACAAGCACACAACTGCACTATCTTTGAGAACTTGAGCTTCCCCATTTTCATAAAGGTTTCAGTTTTTGTAACGAGCTTTAACTCTTATGACCTTCAGTTATAGGAGCCAGCTGTGCACCTAACTGTGTAATTCGCTCCAACTGACCATTTCAGTTGTTGAGCTGCTCCAACTAACTTTCCTTGTTGTCGAGCAAACTGACCTAAGCAGTGTTACTCAGTGAAAACATTTTAAAAGCAAATCAAACATTTCTCCTAGTGTATCCCCCCCTCACCTCATACACCAAATACTCGTTACCGGGGCCATCACAAGTCAATAATTATTTTTCATGATGACAATAATTATTTGACCAAATAACTTAAAAGTACAAGTTATCATGAATAAAAGTAAACATTGCTATAAAGAAAAGTACTCCCTCCATTCTACAATAAATGTCATACTTCCCCTTTAAAATTCATTCACCAATAAATGTCCTACTATATTTTTTTATCATACTACCCTCTTTAAATTCTAAAATTACTACCCATTGCCATTAGGGGACCCACCTTTACCCCACTAAAAACAACTTTATTCCTAGTTTTTAGTCAACACAACAACTTTATTCCTACTTTTTGGTCAATACCACCATTTTTTTATCAAAACCACTATTTTTTTGTCATTATTCTACTGCCTCTATATTTTAACTTTTACCCTACTAAAAGCAACTTTATCAGATTTCTTAATCTCTGTGCCTACACCAAAATGGGACATCTATTAGAGAATGGAGGGAGTAAAAAGAATAATTTTCATTTATTTAAAAATTTAAATAAAATAAAGTACGAAAAAATAATTATGAAAACAAAAGAAGAGAAAGAAAGAAAAAATAATTAAAAACAGAAAGAAGAAAAAAAAGAAGCTGATAAAAAATAATTATAAAAAAAAGAATAAAAAGAAAGAAAAAGAAAAAAGAAACAGAAAAAAAAGAAAAAAATACAAAAAAACAAATAAAATAAAAGCACTAGTTATCATGAAAAAAAGTAAACATTGTTGTAAAGAAAAGTAATATTTTTAAACTTATAATTGAAAAAAAAGAACAATTATTATTTATTTAAACTAAAAAAATAAAAATAAAAAATAAGCTAATAAAAAAAATAATTATAAAAAAGAAAGAATAAAAAGAAAGAAAAAGAAAAAAAAATAGAAACAGAAAAAAAAAGACAAAAAAAAAGACAGAAAAACAAATAAAATAAGAAGGAAAAAATAATGGAATTGTGTTGCAAACAACACTCGAACCTTGGCCAACAAGGGCTCAAGGAACTATTGGCATTGCTATAGCCATTGCGTTAACAGCTTATGTACGAGAGGTGAAAGATTACAATTGTTAATATCGATTAAAATAACAAGAAAGTTAAACAATTAAAAATAGAGCTTAGAAAGAGTCGAATCCTGATCAACATGGCAAAGGAAAGGCGTTGAACCACTGCGCTAGCAGCCAACATATAGCTTTTTCAGGAGAGTGTTTACTTATAGTAATGACGGCGTAAAAAAAAAAGAAAAAAGGGATGGGCGGGTCAAGCAACCAGTTGCAGTTGCATGGAAGTCTTTGCCTTTGAATTATGCGGCATCGCCTCTATTCTATAGCCTATAATCTTTTTCTGATACTACGCGTGGAAATTGAAAAATTAATCCTAAATCAATATTATTTTAAAATTGTAATCAATCAGTGATATAGTTGTTGCCATCTAGACTCGATATGCTGCACCAGATGATGATTATTTATTCCACGACTTATATTAAATTTCATTTTCCAATTGGTATCATGAGGTTAAAGGCTACGGTGCACTTAAGTGCAATGCACGGGCACACTTGGATGGCCGCCATGTGTCCCACATTTTAAATTTCATTAGACATCAAGTTAAAAGGTGGGACACGTGACATCTATCCAAGTGTGCTTGTGCATTGCACTTAGGTGCACCGTAGCCCTTACCGTGTCATGAGTGATGAGTGATGAATACTAATGCTACGTACATACCAAACATACTTGAAAAATTCGACCGAAATAAAGTAACATTTGAATAGACTGCAAAGTCAACCCCTCTCTCTCTCTCTCTCTCTCTCTCTCTCTCTCTCTCTCTCTCTCTCTCTCTCTCTCTCTCTCCCTCTCTCCTTTGTGAATAGGATATTCGTATATTCCTATTTACTATTTAGTACTTACTTTTCTTAATTAGAAAAAAATATGGAGCAATCTCCTATGAGATTTTGCATATGTTGGATTGTATCCACTTTGCTCGATTCGTATTCTATCACACCATACTAAATTTGAATCCATCAGTCACTAATTTTAAATACATCATTTTTTGTAACTCACGACAATGGGTATCCAAAGGACTAAATCAATATATTGGTGTACATGTATTTTCGACTTAGATCTATGATCTACTTGTTTCATGAATTTTGACCTAACTATCACATGATTTGAAATTTTTTTATTTAGTTGGGGGAAGGAGTGTGACGAGGTTTGAACTTAAATGGCTAAACCTCTTTCTTTGATAGATGGATGTTCACAACTTAGACATCCTTCTCTGTGAAACACAACAAAACAACACTATCAAGTAATCTAATATGAAAATTTGTGGTTAAACTTATATGTGCATTGGTACATTTGTGCTACAATTCATGGAGGTCTACTGAAAATATTTATGCATTAGGCTTATAAAGTTAATTGTATTAGGGAATTTGCTATGGAGTGACGTAAAAAAATGGGTCGGGGCCCGAACGATGGCTAAATGCACCACACTTTGTTCTCTTCTCAATTCTCACACAAAAGCATCTTAGTAGTAACTAGGTCATCGATAAAATTTATGGCTCATGGGTGTTCAACTATTCACATTAATGTGTGATGTATAGTATCGTGTTAACGATTGATATATATATATATATAAGAACTCTACTTTATATGAGAACTAAGAATCAATTTAAGCCATCCATCTACTTCGATCTATGAATGATATTCACTCTTGGCTTTTAACTCAAATTAACAGATTTACAAATCATTAAGGTAAATATTGTAATTCTGCATAATTAGTTCATCGCTGAGCTGTTTTTTTTTTTTTTATCAATCTTTTCTTCCCTATCTACGAAATTCAGTCGTTGTTAAAACTAAGAAATTCTAAAAATCGTGAGTGAATATATGGAGCGTGAAGATTGTGCAAAGGAGGATGAAAATAGAAAAATTGATGATGCAGGTGAATAAAGCAATGACAATGTCGATTAGGAGTACAATTCAATGATTAAGGGAGCCGTTTCCAGCGGAACGAGGAAGTAACATCGTGCTCCTGTGTAGATATATTTGTAGAGATAGAGGGGGGAATACGAGAGAGCGAAAGAAGAAAGATTATCGATGAAGATGAGCAGGTGATGTAGTTTCAGGGAAAATTCATATGTGATGATGTTTGTTTTCTTGTTTTTAGTTTGAAGATTCATAATTTTTTTTCTCTTTTTGATTACTTTACAGTAAACATACTAATTTTGAATGTAGAAAGCTTTATAGTCGTTTCCTTTTTTTAAGGGATTTATAGTCGATTTAGATTATCCAGGTATTATAAATTTATTTATATTGATTAATGTATTAAATTTTGTGCATTTATGCATTTAATATAAGGACTAAATGCATTATGTTCAAATATTATTATTGAGTTATATATTAGTTTTAGTACATTGTTTACATAGTTGTTGATAAGACGATGAATATAATGGATAAATATATGTTGCTTATATTCCAAAATATAGAACTGAAATGCTTGTGTCCTCATATTGGTCGTATATATTTAGTAATTTTATTTTGTTCACCTTCAATATTCTAAAGTTTGATCATAGTCATTTATATATTTTAAACGCTAATTTATATGTGCCATTTTTAATTTGAGATTTTTTTCTTTATATTTTTATGCATTATTTTGGATTTATGCAATCTTATGATGTCGTAATGTAGTGATTGGTTTATTCTATACGAAGTTTTACTTGTTTAATAGATTGAGTAGTTTTCAATATATGATAACGTATTAATGCATTAGGTTTTCAGTATGTGTGCATTTGTATCAAATATTAAATGCATTATATACATTGAGAATATACATCTTGTATGTTATATTCATTGTTTTTTATTGTTTCATTAGTTATTGGTTAAGAGACTTAATTTGATGGATGTTTAGAAGAATCATATGTTGTTTGAAAAATGTTAGGCTCATCTATTGCCTCTCGATCTCATGAAAAAAACCAAAGGCAGGGATCAATTGAAAGAAAACGCATTGTTAAATATGAACAAGCCAAGATGACATTAACAATAGCATTCAGATGAGAAATCATGACAAATAAATATGTATCACATTGATGGAAATCTGTTTTATCTAGATATTCCAAAGTTTTTATCTAGTTGTGTTGTGATAAAGAGTCTTTGATTTTTGTAATTACATTCACAATTGTTATGGGTGGACCTGATAAAATTACTTGATTATTCTAATGATAAAACTATTAGTTTTAGTTATTGTGAAACAGATACAACATTATAACGCATTAGTCCACGAATATAAATGCATTATATATAATTAACTAAAAATATATATATAAATGATTGATTGTACGTGGTTTAGCAGGTAATTTGCAATGAACTGAACCTCTATATAAATGCAATTCCAAGTTAATTACAATTGAGGTCAAGATACATTAAATAGATTTTATCAATCCTAATAAAAGAAATTTTTGAATCATAATTAGCTTTTCTTATTCAATAATTAGGATTTATTTACAGAAACTAGCATTTGTTTACCATAAATTAGAAATCGTAGTCCTCCACTTGAGTTTATTAAATCTATATTCGGATGTATCAAATATTAAATAAATAAATATATTGTAATTCCCCGATCTTTTATAAGTCTTTAAGTTCATCTTAAATGAGTTTATGTGCTTTGATAATGTGCTTTTTTGTGTTAAAAATTTCCGAGAAAAGAAATTTTTCTCGTGAAATTACCAAAATACCCTTGAGTACCTTTACGTGATTTTTCTCGTTTCGGTTATCCGAATCGAATGTCTAATAAATTGCTTGAGTATAATTACATGATTATGAGTCTGAGTTTAAAAATTAGGAAAATTCTGAGTCTGAGTTTTCACTATTTATCGAATTTTTTCGAATTTCGTCTAATTAGTCTCTTTCGAGTATAAAAATTATTTAAAAGCTTTGAGATATATTTGAGATTTATTTGAGTCTGTCTGAGAAAGATTTGAGTTATAAGTTCGAGAACCCTAATATGAATAGTGATTTCTGAGATTTTATTTGTTTCTCGAAATTTTGATTTGAAAACTGGATTTCTGGAGTCCTTGATTTAATTGGTGAAGTATAAGATAAAGTAGAGAGCATTTCGACATCGACAAAGAGTCGTGGTGGTTTTAAGTCATTTGAGAGTTAAATGAAAAAGTAGGGTTGTTTTGCACCGGAATACTTTTCTTTCCGGCGATTTATATCGCAATTTTGACTTGGGTGCATCTCTTTTTCCTTATTAAATTTTCCCCACTCTCACATTTCCCTCACACTCTCTCTCGCTCTACTCTCCCTCTCTCGTGAATATCTCTCTCTCCCTCTCTCATTGCCGGCATCACTCTTCTCTTTCTCCCTGCTCTCTCTCGGCAACAAACACTCACACATACACACAAGAAAAACCTCCATTGATGCTTTAAGATGAAGGCCTAGAGTTGCAAGGAAGATAGCCACCGATCATCCATCGATTAATCCGACAAGGTATTCTTGATCCTCTCTTCTTGATGATCATTTCTAGACTAGGATTTCCCTCCTTCCTCTCATTTTCATTTTCGGCATCTTCATGCCTAAGAGGGATGGTTCGAACCTAGCTAATTTTGGAGTCTAGAAATCGATCCTTGCATAATTTCATGCATGAAATTGGAAGTTAAAGTCTTGATCATCCAAGCCCTATGAATGCCGATTTTTATAGCTTAAAATAGGGGTTTTCATGTTCTCTTTTATAGCAAAATTGATGGTAAAATCAAGTTCAATGGATTAATCTTAGGTGTTGTGTATGATTAATTGAAAGAAGTCGAATTCCTTGCTAATTTCTTCAAAAATCTCGAAGGTTTCTAGCATGGAAAATTGGAGTTTTGTCTTGATGAACTTGATGAATGAATTTATGATGTTTGAGTATGATTTAAGTAGCATAAAGCGTGAAAATTTGATTGAGATGAAGAGCATGAATTGGTTACTAATTTTCTTGAAAATTTCGAACTATATGCTTAAGAGTAGTTGATAGATTTTGATGATTTTGATGAGTATTATTAAAATTGAGTGATATATGATGATATATGCATGAATATGTGATTAAGTTGAAGAAATAAATTTAACCCATTTTTCCCCAAAATATTCGAACTATATGAGTGAAGAAATTGATGATTTTTTGTATTGTAGAGTCTTGATTGTTTGTTTGATGATTGATAAGTGACATTGAGCATATTAAGAGCTTAAGTTTAAGAGGAATGAAGAAAGAAACTCGTTTGCCAAAAAGATGGAAAAATTCGAACTATGTAGGCCTTAGAACTTGTGATTTTTGTAGTTCATTTGTTCTAAGTGCTAAATTGAATGAGGATTAGTGAAATTGGAATTATTTAAGGTATAATAGAGTTTAGAATTATTAAAATCAGATGTCTATAGAGAAAGCCCCAAAATAATCGAAGGTTTTGAGAATAAAAAGAGGATTTTTAGTAATTGAGCTCGTTTGATGAAATTGATTGAGAAATCGATCAATTGGAACTTTTATAAGTACGATAGAAACTTGAATTTTTGAATTTGGACAAGTTTGGCACTAAAGTCCAAAAATTTCAAACCATATAAGATTTTTAAGTTTGGAATTTTTTATCTTGAGCATTTTTGAGTGATTTGATGATAAATTCGTGAAATTGAATGTATTTTAAGCATGTTAGAGCTTTGAATTTCTAAAATCGAACATGTATAGGTATACATATGAAAATTTCAAAGCTTAAGAGGAAATAAAGCATGAGACTTCATGTTCTTGACTTTGTTTGATAAGTTTGATGATTAAATGATGAAATTGGAGTAAAAATAACTAAGTTAGCTTCTTGAATTTCTTGAGTCGGACTTTGCATGCAAAAGTTATAAAAATTAAGGTTAAGAATGAAAAATCGAGATTTTCGTAAGTTAAAAGTGAAATTAAGTAAAATTGATCGAGTAATTGATCAATTGGAATTATTTTGAGCTAATCTGTCAAGTTTGATAATTTTCCAAACATGTGCACGTTTTATGAGAAAAAGTGACGTAGACTTTAATCCGAGATATTTTGTTTGAGGTTTCTCATTTTGAATTTGATTCCATAATTGTAATGCCCCGGAAATTCCTTACGATCTCAAAATTTAAAGTTAATAAAATAAATGGCTTTGCACGCCTAAGTTTACGATTTTGAATTCTAAGACTAACGGACGATTCCGTTTCCGAAAATAAATTACGGAAGTTAGCTAGATGACTACTGTATTTAGGGTTAGCGCGTAGGAAAAATTTTAAGTTCGTGAACTCAGAACGAAAAACCGTCTGATTTTTACATTCACGAAATCGCGATACGAACTCGCCCGAGAAAGTTCGTTTTTATGATCTTCCGGACGAAACTCGGACTGTGTCGTCCCGAGTTTTGTCGGAATTAATTTTATAAATTTTATTTTATTTTCCAATTAAGTTTTATACGTTAGAATTTTTGGACGAATCGGATCGTGACGATTTTGTGCCGAGCTACGTTTTTCGTCGTTCGATTTCCGTAACGTCGTATCGCGTCGGAAAAGCGCGTATTTTCCCTCCCTTCCCTCTCATAACCGATCTCTCTCTCTCTTTAGCAAGATATTTCATCTTTTATATAGTTTTTACTTTTTACCTACTACTATTACTAATACTATTCACTTTACACCTATTTAACCTAAAGTATATAACCTTGTTATATCAACTAAATCACATCTCCTCCCTCCCTCAAAATTTTCGGCTGCCCTCTCCCTCTCTCCCATCTTCATTTCTTTTCTCCATTGTTGAATCTCCAAGTTCTTGAAGAAAAAATCACACAAGTCCTCATTCATCCATCAAAAACCTATTACTTCCTTTAGTAAAGATCAAGGTATTCACCTCCTCTATGTTTCTATCCATCCAACATCCTTTTCTTTTTATTTTCTTTTGATCGAAATTATAGGGATGAAGAACTAGATGTTTTGATCTTCGATTAGTTTAACTAGTTGTGTTTGGATATGAATCCTAGGGTTAAAATTGATTGAAAATCATGAACCCTAAGTCTTGCATAATACCGAAATTTTAGGGCTTTTGTGTAGGTTGATAAAATTCTTCAATTGATGTTAAATCCATGCTTAGTAAGTGTTTAATTAGTGATTAGAACCAAGAGAAATCGAAAGCCCTTTGTTTGTTTGAAATCGATTTAGGGTTTAGGGTTTAAAATTGGGGGTTTTTGCTTTTTAATGTGTAATTGGACTTGAATTGATTAATTGATGTTCTAATAGGATGATTAAGAGTTAAATGATGTTAATTGATGAAGAAAAACACCCTCTTAATCTATGTATTAAAACCGAAAATAAGTAGAAAATTAGGGGTTTTCATGTGTTTGATTTAGATGATGTTTGGTTGATGGAATAAGGTTGTAATTAGTATTAATTGTTGATAGAAATTTATTTGAGAATTTTCAAAAATTATTTTGTGGGATGTAAGAGACAAAGAACTCGTCGTAAGTTGAAATATAGTGTTGATGTGAAGTGATTATATGCATGAAAGTGATTCTAGTTAGATGTTGTTAAATGACGTAAAATTTGAACGAAATCCGACAACTTTGAAAACTGTGTAAGAGACGAACAATTAGTCGTAACTAATAACCGAGAAGTCGAATGAGAATTCTAACTTGATATTATTGTTTATGATGGACTTGAGAATAACTTTGTAGTTAA
Organism: Schizonepeta tenuifolia; assembly: GCA_029490685.1. Classification (NCBI taxonomy): domain Eukaryota; kingdom Viridiplantae; phylum Streptophyta; class Magnoliopsida; order Lamiales; family Lamiaceae; genus Schizonepeta; species Schizonepeta tenuifolia. The sequence goes on along the minus strand of CM055955.1, from coordinate 79,225,218 downwards.
CGTCATGAGCTTTCGAGCTAATATAATATGAGTTATAGTGATAGTCGAGAACTAGAACGGGAAATTGATAACTTGTTGGTTTAGTACATGTTAGTTGAAAGCCGACGTTTAGAACGTCGTGCTATTGGACGAGTTTTGAGAAGGAGTTCATCACGTACGGGGGTACGTGTTGACTGCCTTGAGGGTCAAGTCTCATAAGAAATCGAATACGAGAACTTAGAAAGAACCTAAGAAGCTATACGTCGATTCTATTGAGCAACTAGGGTTAGCGCGGCAGTTTTGCGACCCTTGCCGGAAACTGTAATAACTTCTAACTCGTTTATCGGATTTGCGATCCGTAAATTGGAGCGTAAACTAGACATCCCAAACTTTCAAACGGTACAGGGTTCATCCCCTTTCTCCAGATCCCCTGTTCTGGGAAGTCCCCAGAGTTTCTGTACTGCGCAGTGAAATTTCAGTTTTCATTCTTCTAAGTTGTTTCGTTCGCAACTTAGTTTTCTTTCGATCGTTTAAGCCGTAATAACTAACGACTATCTTCCTACTGACCCTAGAGTCAAGAAAGGAGCCTTGAGTGCTAAATGAGACGAGACCTTACCTTTTATCCGTTCAAGTAAAGAAGTTTAGTTAAGCGAGAAATTGCTTAAGTCGTATAATGAACTAAAACGTAATTTTCCTAAGTCGATTCTTTCCAACTTAGTTCCTTATGATCTTTTAAGTCGTATCAAGCTATCGACTACCCTCTCTACTGACCTAAGAGTCGAGTATGAAACCTTTCGAGTTCTAAACGGGATTTGTTCGAGTCTCGTTCCCGTTTAAGTAAAATGAATCTAGTAAGCGTGCAAATGCCTAAAGAATGAAACGACTAAAACCTATTTCGATTTTCTTTGATCGATTATCTTTTACGACCCGAGTTTAAGTATTATTATTTTACGATGAAGGAGGAAGCCAGCAGTAAAGAAAGGACGGAAGATCCGAAGATTGGAAGCTAGTACTTCTTAGTTCTGTATTACGAGGTGAGCTTTTATATATAAAATAAAACGAGCAATGCTCTGAAAATCTTTCTTTATCGCTTTGATATCTGTGTTTTCAAAGTGATATTATGGCATGAATTGTTTTATGTTTTATGTGAGTTCTCTTGTACCTATCTGAGTCAACATTCGTGTTTTCCAGATTTAGAGTTAATCTAACTAGGTTAACTAACGATCAGCTCTGAGTTAGCTGCTAAGTGCTTTCCAGAGTTAGTGCACTTTGTAACCTGTGGTATATGTGATATCCTGTTGAGGGGTACCAGCCACGGTGAATGAGTTTTGGTCAAGATTGAACGTAACATACCAGAAAAATGCTTGCAAGCTAATTTGAGAAAAGAGTCAGAAAATGTTTAGTAGACACGGGCCTCTTTCAATAAAACCCCGATGTGCTACCTTTATGAAATGCCATATTTATCTATACTTATGATTATGATTTCGGCATCATGCCTACTAAGTACGTTTGTACTTAGCCCTGCATTGTTTTCTAAATGTGCAGGTTGAAGCAACGTAAGCGGCAACGGTTGAAGTAGAGTTGAAAAGATAGGATGCTTTAGTTAGGACTCTTCCGCTGCCAAACTCTAAGTCTTTTGAGAACCTGTCTATTGAACAAAACTCTGTAGTATAAGTCTATAAACTTGAACTTAGTTTACTATCCTGTACATTTGTCGAGTAATCTCTCGTGATTAACTCTTTCTTTGTTATATTAAAGTCTTGTTCATTTATCGTTTGATGTCTTTTATATATGTTAATCAGTTAGCCCTCTTATTCCCCGCTTCTTTAATCCAACCCCAGTCGCACCCCGGCTTCGGCCGTCCCTCGGGATTTGGGGCTGTGACAATAATTGAATTCCTTGATTTATTTTGAGAATAACGAAATTATTTCGTTAAAATCCGAAGACTTTTATTTTTCGAGTTAAAGGTCGAGCAGTATTGAGTCAACATGACACTATATTGAGAAATGAATGAAATTCTGAGTTGATATTCATGTTTATGTGAATTTGTTTGATTTTCTGAGATATTTGGAAAAAATTTCTTTTTTCGTCTATGTATCGAAGTCAGTCGTTTACCTATTTGTGAATGTTCGATTCTTGATGTGAAAGTCTGCATGTGAATGATTTGTGATTTTAATAACCGAGAATTAATCTCGTAATTTTCTGAGTTCGTTTGACTCGAGAAATCGAGAAATACGAAGTTTATGTCGTGAATAGTAAATTCTCAATTTTCGTGAATTGTTTAAGTTTTAATTTGTTTGATGATATCAAGTTAAGTGCCCGAGTCTAAGAGTCTGTTGTTGTAGTACTTGGGTAGAGTTGAAAAATCGAGAAAGATTGAGTTAGTCGAGCCGAGATAAGTTAAGAAATCCGAGTCAAGTAATAGTCCTTCAGCCGAGCGTTAGAACTCGTTTCGTTTTTCAAGAAACTAGACTCGTCCTCAAAAGATGTTATTTTTGAAGGAACGAGCGGGACCGAGAAGTAAAGGAAGAAGAAGAAGGAAGCTACCCCAACTAACCCTACTCAGTCACGTGGGCTTTATAAACCAGAACCATTGAATGCTATTACGTATTGATTACTACGTGAGTTTTTAAATTAATTGACTTGCCATTTTATCTGAGTTTTGGTATGTTTGATTATCTACTTGAGTTATTATCCTGTGTGAGACAAGAACACACGTGTTGTTATTTGAATTATTTGAGGTGACTGTGAGCCTTGCTTCGGTTAAGAGTTTGAAAATTTTCGGCTGCCCTCTCCCTCTCTCCCATCTTCATTTCTTTTCTCCATTGTTGAATCTCCAAGTTCTTGAAGAAGAAATCACAGAAGTCCTCATTCATCCATCAAAAACCTATTACTTCCTTTAGTAAAGATCAAGGTATTCACCTCCTCTATGTTTCTATCCATCCAACATCCTTTTCTTTCTATTTTCTTTTGATCGAAATTATAGGGATGAAGAACTAGATGTTTTGATCTTCGATTAGTTTAACTAGTTGTGTTTGTATATGAATCCTAGGGTTAAAATTGATTGAAAATCATGAACCCTAAGTCTTGCATAATATCGAAATTTTAGGGCTTTTGTGTAGGTTGATGGAATTCTTCAATTGATGTTAAATTCATGCTTAGGAAGTGTTTAATTAGTGATTAGAACCAAGAGAAGTCGAAAGCCCTTTGTTTGTTTGAAATCGATTTAGGGTTTAGGGTTTAAAATTGGGGGTTTTTGCTTTTTAATGTGTAATTGGACTTGAATTGATTAATTGATGTTATAATAGGATGATTAAGAGTTAAATGATGTCAGGGTTCAGGGTTCAGGGTCTCAAACTAAGATTCTAGTTTCAAATTTAAATCTTTACGCAAATCGAGAAGTTACCATTCATCTCGTCTTAAACTTCTCAAGTTCTCGAGTTATGTAAACTCGGAAAATCGTAATATTAATTCTCGACTATCATCATCTCAAATCATTCATGTTATCATCGAATACTAATATCAACAATCAATCATTCATATTGATAATCAAGTATTCACATCAAACTTTCACATCAACAGTCGAGCATTCTCATTTAAATAATCAATCAACTCAAATATTTTCATAATGATCAAGCATCTATATCATTAATTAAATATTTATAATAAGTAATCACTTCTTAAATAAGTAGGTTAATATAATCCTACTTAGTCACATAATCTCAATCAAGCATAGTAATCTTAAAAATAATTCATATCTTAAACACATTCACATAATAATGAGTTACTACTCGACTCTTACCTTTTGAAAACTTATAACTTCAAACTCTAACGAAAATCATTTCGTTAAACTCAAATAATAATAATTATTTTGAATTTAATATTCAAAATTCTACTTCGTATTTCTTGACTCAAAATTATTTCCTCAAAATACGTATTCTTATACGTCATCATTTTCTTCAAAATACGTATTCTTATACGTATAAAATACGTACTCATATACGTATACAATACTTAACCAAATACTTAAGATAAAATAATCATTATTTTATCTTTTTCTTTATTTAAAACTAAATTTTTATTTTTATTTAATAAATACTCGATTTTTCATTTAAAAACTTTACTGCTCGATAACTTCTATGTCTTAGCTCCTTTTTAAGTGATTCAAAAGCAAACTTGCTTAATTCTACTCAATTAACATCATCGAATCACTTAACACATCATATAACATCAATTACTCATCACAAAAATATTTTGAAACTTAACTTCATTCATTTTTTTTCACATAATATAATTATTTTCTCGTTTTTCAACTTCTACTACTTTTCTTACTCGATTAACATCTCGTCACATCAATTAAGCACTCAAAGAACACTTAATATCACTTTAAATTCACATCATTCAAACATTTTCATTTTTAATGAAAATATTCCATTTAAATCAAATATTCTATTATTATTTCTATTATTTTTTAATAGAAATTCTTTTCAACTTCTCGTTTGTAACAAACGATCTCAAATACGAACATCTTATCTCTTTATCTCATACTCATGACTTCTAACTCATTTCTTATAGAAATTTCATTTTCTATTATTTTATTCTCTTTTTATTCCCAAATATTACTATTAATATAAATACTCATTTTCTCTTTTTAATCATTAACATCAAACTCATACTTATCTTCTTACCATCATTCTAACATCATCATCTAACAAGAAATATCTTTCTTGTATAATCACTCATATTTTCATTTATTTCATTTTCTCATAATATATATATCGATTTTAATGAAATAAAATTCATAAAATTTCATGTTCTACTCAAATCACTCCAAATATACTCAATATCTCATTTATTTATCTATTTGTTGGGAAATTTATTAGTAAAAGTTTTGATGAATTCCAAAACCGACTGACCCCAACCGAGTAGATGTTGCCAGAACCTAATGTTAGAATTTAGGCTCGCTATTTGAGCAAAGTTAAGATTTTATCTGTACAGGTCTCCAGCTGAAGATGGCAACAAGGCGTCACTCAGACAGAACATCAATTGTGAAGAAAGACAACTGAGAGTTCATATGTTCAGATGCAAACAAGGGGAAGTCTTCAGAACATCAGTTGTGAAGGAAACCAACTGAGCGTTCATCAGATGAGAAACAGTTGAAAAGAAGAGAACATCAGATGAAAAGGAAAGTCATCTGAGGGTTCAAACCTAACTGAGTAAATACAAGGAAGACAACTGAGTGTTCAGTTTCAGAACCTCAGTTGTAGAACTCGAACAAGAAGATCAACTGCTTGAAGTTCAAAGTCAGCTGAGAGTTCAACAGTTCAGAACATCAGCTGAAGACCACTCAGATGAAGATCAAGACTTTCAACCGACGAACCGAAGTTGACTGTCAGAAAGGTTAAGATTTGAATTTCAAAAGGAAGTCACATGAGGGTTTGACCGTTCAGTCATTACCCCATCTGGCCCAACACAAGGCTGTCTCAGATGGAAAGCAGAAGAGCACAGATGCCATATCGGGAAAGTCTGTAGAGACGAGAGACAAGCCATCGCTATCAACCGATCAGAGATCAACTGCTCCTCCAACGGCTAGTTGATTCTCTCCGCCTATAAATAGAGGCATTCTCTCATTCGAGAGATATACACACACGAGACAGACTGAAGCAAGAGAGAAAAGTGCAATCACAAGAGAATCAAGCGAAAGAAAAATCTTCTAAGAACATCAGCAGCTGAGAGTTCAAGAGTGATAGAACATTAGTAGCTGAGGGTTCATAGAGTAAAAATCTGTCTTAGATCTTAGTTTGAGTGTTTATTCGTTCAAGCCATAGATCCAGCTCTCATTCGTGATCGAGCTGTAGTTGGAAATCCCACCCTTTCTCACACCCTAAAAAGTGTGCTAGGACCTTACTCTTTCTGTAATCGAGTAGTCAGGTTGTCAAGTACCCGCAAACTTGACATAGGCTGTTTAGTGCCCGGAAACTAAACTGTAAGGTCGATAAGTACCCGCAAACTTATCCTTAACGGTTGCTCAGCCCGCGTAAGCTGAGTGGTTCTGTCCAGAAGAACTTGGACTGGGGTGTGAGGATTCACACCTCCCCGTGGACGTAGGAGGGTTATCTCCGAACCACGTTAAATCCTGTGTGTCTGTGTTTGTTTTTATTCAGTTGCATCTGCATTTTTATCTGATCAATCTAACTGACATACAAACCTCATTTGCACATTTTCAACCGAGCTGTTTTGGTTCTTGACCAACCGAGCTGTTTTGCGTGAGTTGCATTTAAAGAGTTTATTTTTTCCACCACATTCCGCACAGCCTCACTCTTCCAGCTGAAGTCGCTTACTCAGCTGTGAAATTCCAACTGAGTCATCTTTTACTTAGTTGAAGTGATTTTTCAGGTTTAAGTTTTTAAATCCTAACTGGTGTATTCCCCCCCCCATACACCAGTAACTCGTTTCGGGACCATCACTATTTCATTTTTATCTAATGAAATTCCTCAATATATATATAATATATATATTTTTCAAAATAATATATAAAAATAAATATTTTCTATTTAATTTAATTCATCTTCAAATCTCCAAGTTTTTCTCATGAACTTGAAGAACACATCTTCAAAAACTCATATTGATAATAAGAACATCATACTTATTTTTAAACCTATTTTTCTTCATTTCTTTCGAATTTTAGTCAAATAAATTCCATAAAAATACTAAAAATCATATTTCTCAATTTCCATACTCAAAATTTACTCAAAAATTTTCTAATACATCTTATCATCATAATCATCATCAATATCATCATATTTCATCAAAAATCACCAAAAATCATTTTTCCTCATAAATAAGCATAATTCGAATTTTTATGCAAAAATCATAAAAATTCATATTTCATATTAAAACACATCTAGATCATATTTTCATGTATCATCATGCTCATAAACATCATTAAACTCAGAAAATTCATAAATCATAATTTATTCATATTTTCTCTATTTTTCATCAATTAAATCCATAAAAAATTCAATAAATTCACCAAAAATTCTCATAAACACATATATGCATATAAATCACATGAAAAATCATAATAAGCATATATCATCATCATATCATCAAATAAGCATCAAAACTCATCAAGAATTAATTTTTTTCTATTATTTTCATTTTAGCCGATTTAGGGGTTTTTACCTATCTTAGGTTCTTTTATCTTTTAAACTCCTAAATCATGCTTATATCCTCATTTTGATCATCATCACAACCCTAAGGTTTGCCTAAGCATAAAGTAAACCATGCATGATTTCCTTATTTTCTTGGTTTACATATACATCTTATAAATGAATCATACTTTAAAATAAATAGAACTTTATCTCTTCTTGGCTTGAAGGTTTGGATGGCTTGGAGGATAAAAGATGATGGATTTGGTAACTCCTTTCCTTGCATGAAACAATATACAAGGCATCAAATCATGGTTTTGAAAAACAAGATCAAAACCCTCACTTTTCCATCAAGAAAAATCGATGGATAGGGTTAAGCTTCTAAGCTTATTTCAAGCTTTGAAATGAATGAAAAAAAAAATAGAACTTACTTATTAGATTATCTTAGATATGAAGGAGATGATATACATCATAGAATTCTCAAGAATGAAGCATGATTTCATCAAAGAAGCTAGGTTTATGCATGGAATTTTCGAAATAGTGCTGCTGTTGTTTGGCGATGAAGTTCACAGCTTGTGCAGCTGGTTTCTTCGAGTTTTAGGGCTATGGAAGATGATGGAGAGGTAGGGGATGATCTCTAGATGTTTAGGGTGAAGATATTGAAGTCATGGAGGTGATAACAAAAGAGAAAACTGCTGCAAATTGCAACTTTGCTGCTGTTCTTCTTCTAGGCAGTGAGAAGGTTTCGATGGAGAGAGAGAGTTATGGTTGCTTGAGAGAGAAGAGAGAGATGATGATAAGAACGAAATGAAAGCATGAAATGAGGGGATGAATCTTCTTACATGATATATCTTGCAAGATATGCAAAGATATGAGAGAGAGATAGGTGAAGATTGAGAGAGATATGGAGAGATTTGGAGAGAGAGAGAGAAAGAGAGAGAGAGAGAGAGGACAATGTGTTGACTTCATGAGAGGGAGAGTGGCATTCACATGCCTTAGTGAAAGTGATATCAGAGTTAGGGGTTCTCTTATGGATAAGAATGCAGTTTTTATCTGCTAATTTCGCCCGATTAAATAAATTTTCAGGTAGAAAATATCCCCGTCTTTCTCGTCTCTTTCTCGTCGTCCAAATTCTCTCTAATTTGTCTTATATTTCTCAAAATAAATTAAGGAATCCAATGATATCATTTTTATGTCAAGATTCCTTCTAACGAATAAGTTTATAAAAACTGCTCGGCTAAACGTGTCGTTAAGCAATTATTTTTAAAACCACTTCAAACGATCTCGGAAAATTCTCCGACTTATCTCAAAAGTATTAGAATAAATTCTAGTTTCAAATGAAACTAATTAGACTAAATTCAGAGTCGGTCAATGAATAGTATTTTCTCGGTTATCATTACTATTCATCTGAAATTCAAAGTTCTCAGAAAATTCTGAAATTCATACTCCAGCTCATATTCATATAAATAAGCTCAAACAATTCATCACATACTCGAGGTAATCGAAACGAGAAAAATCACATTAGAGCACATAAGGGCATTTTAGTCTTTTCACAGAAAAATTTATTTTCGCGAAAATTTTTAGCACTCTAAACTCATCATTTAGGCATATTAATATAATTAATATGCACTTAAGAACTTAGAAAAGTTCGGGGTATTACAGAAACTAGCAAGGCGGTTAAGAGCAGAAACAAGAATGGAAAAGGAGGAGAAAGTATACGAGATCTGCAAGCCCGAGCTGCAGATCTTGACGAGAAACATAGAGATCTCAAGAAAGAAGATCCAGATCTAGAAGCAGAGACCCGACTGAAAACAAGATTGTAGACAACAATCAAGAGGAGCCAGAGCGCACGATGAGGAAAATGGTGTTCCTCACCAACCTCAACCTGCGACGTATGGGCATTAGGTTGCCCGAACCAACTAGGAATTGGGACCTGAAGCATACTTCCATACAAAATAATCCCAAAATTCAGCACTATGCCTGGTAAGGACCCTTAGAGACACCTTCAAGATTTCGAGATGGTGGTCTCAACAGTCCGCACGGAGGGCAATATGGGAGAATTTATCCGGCTAATATTTTTTCCCTTTACACTTCATGATAATGCGAGAGCCTGGTTATATTCTTTGGAAGAAGGGAGTGTGACGACGTGGGCACAACTTCAACAGAGTTTCTGGAAAGATACTTCCCAGCAGCATGCATCTTGGCCATGAGGAAGGCTATCACGAGAATCAAAATGGGCACTGGGGAGTCCTTTTATGACTATTGGTAACGATACAAGAAGTTGATAGCCAAATGCCCACAACACATCATCTCAACTCATTATTTGGTGCAAAACTTCGTGAGAGGTCTGAGACCGACGGAGAAGTCATTCATCAACAGTTGTTGTCGAGGAAACATCACAAACAAGGCTCCAAGCGAAGCTTTCAAATTGTTGGGTGATATGGTAGAGGATTCCCACGACGATGGAGGAGAAACGTTTAAGAAACCAACCACAGAGCTCACAATAGTGAAGGCCAACACTGATGACTTATGTTCTGCAGTGAAGATGTTGGTCAACAACTTGGGCTCACAATAGAAAAAGATGGTCAAACCCTGCGAATTTTGTCAAGCCACACACATGAGACCAATGCTTGCCCCACACTATTCGTGGAAGATGTGAATGCTTTGATGCAAGGAGGAAACAACAACAACAACAACAACAACAACAACAACAACAACATAGAAAGTTCAATCCAAACTCTCAATATTACAACCCTTCTTGGAAGAATCATGAGAATCTGCGATGGGGACCCACCCTTGGGCATCAAGGGAACCAGCAAGGGCATGACCATCAATACCCACAGAAACAGAACCAAAATAGAGGGCCATCTTTGACCTAGATTTTATGACTGGACAAAGAGAGGAAATACAGCCATTTGGGTGATTGTGGGTAGACTGACGAAGTTTGCACATTTCATACCTATTCCTATCACCTATAGATCAGATAAGTTAGCCCAGATTTATGTTAAAGAGATTGTGCGATTTCATGAAGTTCTGAATACGATCACTTCAGATCGAGATTCCAAGTTTACCGCCCATTTTCGGGAAAGTTTTCAGAAAGAGCTAGGAACACAATTGCAGTTTAGTACAGCTTATCACCCTCAGACGTATGGTCAGTCAGAAAGGACAATCAAAATTCTAGAAGATATGTTGAGAGTCGTGGTGCTAGATAAAGGAGATAACTGGGAGAAAATTTTGCCATTAGTTGAGTTTGCTTACAACAACAGCTATCAGAATACGATTGGAATGGCCCCTTACGAAGCCCTTTATAGAAAGAAGTGTATATCTCTGCTCTACTGGGACGAAGTAGGCGAGAGAAAGGTAATAGAACCCGAGGCTATCGAGGAGATGATAGAATATGTCCGTCAGATTTGTGAGAAAATTAAAGAAGCTCAGAGTCGGCAGAAGTCGTACGCCAACAATCGAAGATCAGAGATAGAATTCGAGAGAGGAAGTAAAGTCTTGAAAGTATCTCCTTCGAGAGGAGTACATTGATTTGGAGTTAAAGGAAAGCTGAAACCTAGATTTATAGGACCGTACGAGATCCTGGAAAGGATTGGAGCTATATCGTATAGGCTAACTTTGCCGCCAAGTTTCAGAAATTGGCATAACGTGTTTCACGTATCGCAGTTGCGTAAGTACGTGTTCGACCCGAAGCACGTGATTCTCCAAGAAGATGTAGCTCTAAAGCCTGACTTGAGTTATGAGGAAAGACCTGAGGAAATTCTGGATCGTAAGATTCAGCAGCTTAGGACGAAATCGATTCCCTTAGTTAAAATTAGGTGGCGACACCATGATCTGAAAGAAGCTACGTGGGAACTAGAAGATAAGATGAAAGAAAAGTTTCCCGAGCTCTTCTTTTCTCAAGGTTAGCAAATTTTGGGACGAAATTTCTTTTAAGGGGGTGAGGATGTAATACCCCGATCTTTTATAAGTCTTTAAGTTCATCTTGATTGAATTTGTGTGCCTTTTTATGATAAAATTTCCGAGAAAAGAAATTTTTTCGTGAAATTACTGAAATGACCTTGAGTGATTTTACGTGATTTTTCTCATTTCGGTTATCCGAATTGATTGTGTGACGAATTGATTGAGCATGATTATATGAGTTTGAATTTGAGTTCGAATTTCGAAAAATTCTGATAAGTTTCATTCTTAGATGAATAGTAGCTTTTCTAGAGTTTTCACTATTCATCAAGCTTCTCCGAATGTCGTCTAATTAGTGTCTTTTGAGTCTACAAATTATCTTACAAGCTTTGAGATATGTTTGAGAGTCATCAGAGAGCATCTGAGAGAAATTCAAGTTGAAGGTCCAGAAAACCCTAATATGAATAGTGAATTTCGACTTTTTATTCATTACTCAAAATTTTAGTTTGAAAACTGAATTTTTGGATTCCTTGATTTATTTGGTGAAGTTTGAGACAAAGTAGAGAGTTTTCCGATGTCGAGAAAGAGTCGTGGTGAGTTTTAAATCGTTTGAGAGTTTGATGAAAAGTAGGGTTAAATTGCACCGGATAACTTTTTCTTCCGGCAAAATTTATATCGCGTTTTTGACCACCGGGTGCAACTAATTCCTAATTAAAACTATCCTACTCTCACTCTCAACTCACTCTCTCTCACGCTCTCCCTGTCTCTCGATCAACTCTCTCTCTCTCCATTCTCTCTCCAATTCTCTCTCTTCTCTCTCCCCTCTCTCTAGCCGACCTCTCTCTCTCTCTCGTCGACTACACACACACACACACACAATATGAAATCCTCTATTGAAGAACACACTCCCAAGGTCTAGAGTTGCGAGGAATTTTACTACCGATCATCCAACGAGCAATCCAACTAGGTATTCTTGATCTCCAAGTTCTTGTGATTATTTCAAGACTAGGATCATCCCTTTTTTCCCTCCCTTCATTTTTGGCACTCTCAAGCCTTGGAGGAGTGTTCATCTTAGCTTGATTTGAGGGATATAAATCTGTTCTAGCATGAATCTTTGCATGAATATTGAGTCTAAAATTTTGATCATCTAAGCCCTATAAGTACCGATTTTTATGGCCACAAATAGGGATTTATTCAAGAGTTTGATGTTCTTGTTTTGATCATGATTTAGATGATGAATTTGTGTTCTAGGGATTTATTTAAGAGTTTCTATGTGATTGATTGAATGAGAAAAATGGTGATATATATATGTATGTATGTACGAAAATTTAGTTAAAATTTAGGGATTTTCACGTTGATGTTCTTAGCTTGAATTTGATGATGAATTTATGCTCTAAAAATTTATTTAAGACCTCCTATGAAATCGATTTAATGAGAAAATTTTCCACCTCTTTTTCTTATGATGAAGTCGATGGTTTTATGAATATAGATTTAGGAATTTTGATGTATTGTTCTTGATATGTGAGTTGATTATGATAATGATTATTTTTAGTATATATATGAGGATAAATTGAAGAAAGGAATTAAATTGCTATTTTTTTTTAAATGCCGGTTTATATATATACATGAAGATTTGATGACTTTGTGATGAATTTGATAATATTTGTGGAGATTATGAGTTGTTTGATGATATGAGAATGATTGAATTAGAAAAATGAGAAGTATGAATTTTTGTGTTATTAAACTAAAAAATTTCGAACTATATATGTGTATGAAATAGATGATTATTGATGTTGTATGTTAGTATTGCTTAATTCGAGGATTGATAAATGATTTCTAGTATAAATTGAGCTTAAGTATAGAAGGAATTGAAGAAAGAAAATCGTTTGCCCAAAAGATAAAAGTTCGGTCTACATGAGCTTAAGAAGAAGATTTTTCGTGTTTGAGTTCGTTTGAGTGAATTAATTGAAAAGTCGATCAAATGGAATTTTTCTAAGTATTATAGAATCACGAATTTTTGAATTCGGATACATTTTGCACTAAATACCAAAAATGTCGATCAAAATGAAAATGTTAAGTTGGAATTTTTGATCTTGAGTTTATTTGAGTGATTTGATGTTATATTCATGAAATTAAAATTATTCTAAGTATGTTAGAGCCTTAAATTTTGAAAATCGAGCAAGTATTGTTGCTATATATATAAATAAGTCGATGATTATGAGTAATTTGAGCATGAAATTCTGAGTTCTTGATGTTTTTTGAAGTGCTTGATGATTAGATGATGAAATTGGAGTAAAAATAGCTAAATTAGCTTTTTGAAATGTTTGAATTCGAGTTAGTATGTGGAAGTTATCGAGTATTGAAGATTAAGAATGAAAAATCGAGTTTTCTTAAGTTAAAAATGAAATAATGTGAAATTAATCAAGTAATTAGTTAATTAAAATTATTTTGAGTCATTTTGCTAAGTTTGATAATTTTTCCAAGCATGTGCACGTTTTACGAGAAAAGTGACGTAGACTTTATTCCGAAAAATTTCTATTAAGAGTTCGGATTTTAAATCCGATTTCATATTTGAAGTCTTTGAATTATTATAAGAAAAATGAAACTATTTTCATTTAAATCTAATAACTTTTATTTTTCAAAGTTATAATCAAGCAGAGTCTAGTCAGCATGAGTTAATAACCGAGCATTGATTAAGTATCCGAATTGATAATTGTGATTAAATGAATTTATGTGATTTTCTAGAAAATTTCTAGAATATTTAATTATATTTGGAAAATTTTTCTTTTTCCATCTATTTATCGAAGTTGATTGTTTACCTATCTGTGAATGTCCGATTCCTGATGTGAAAGTCTGTATGTGAATGATTTGTAATATTAGAACCCGAGAATTAATCTCGTAATATTCTGAGTTTGTTTGACTCGAGAAATCGAGAAAAAAACGAGATGTGTGATGTGATTAGTGATTTCTTGATATTTGTGAATTATTTAAGATTAATTTGTCTGATGTTATCAAGTTATATTTTCCGAGTCTGAGAATCTATTGGTTTAGTACTTGGGTAGAATCGAGAAATCGAGAAAGATCAAGTTAGACAAGTCGAGATAAGTTAAGAAAACCCGAGTCAAGTAGAAGTCCTTCAGCTGAGTGTTAGAACTCGTTTTCGTCTTTAGAAAGTAGACTCATCCTTATGAGATGTTATTCTTGAAAGAACGAGTGGATCTGAGAAGTAGACGAAGAGAAGAAAAGGAAGCTACCTCGACCTAAACCCGTTGCAGTCGGGTGGGATTTTTAACCAAAACAAATGGATGAATGTATATACTAATATCATATTATGTGAGTTTTTAAATTAATTAACTTGCCATTTTATCTGAGTTTTTGGTATGTTTAATCATCTACTTGAGTTATTATTGTCCTGTGTGAGACAGGAACACACGTGTTGTTAATTGTTTGAAGTGACTGTGAGCCTTACTTCGGTTAGGCCAATCACAGTGTTTGAGATGGAGGCCTACTTCTCGACACAAGAGATTATGTGGTAGATTGATTCATACCTGTTGTTTATATTATATATGTTGACTGCGCAGTCGTTTCCAGAAAAAGAAAATGATTTTTGCATGCACAAGTAAAATGTTTTAAACTGTACTAACAGTGGCAAGGCAAGTTCAATTATATAGCTTTATCAAGCAAAGTCTTAAATTATTTTGGCATGTGTTCACTGAGTACGAAGTACTCAGTCCTGCATATATTTCTAAACGTGCAGGTTAGCTGGATGATGATGGCGGAGGGTGATCGGCAGTGTATTCAAATAAAGTCGAGTCTTTTATTTAAGCTTGCAATTGCATATCTTCATATATGTAATTGTGGGACTTGAGTTGATATTCCGCTGCATAAACAACTATGTTTTATTTGTTTTCTTAAACTATTACTCTGATATTTGTGTTGATACAATGAACTTGATGCTCGAACTATTTCCTATTTCCTTATTATTTTACTTGACTTGGATTTGAGATATCTTATTTATCTTCGACACTTGAATTATTTATCAATGCTCGTTTACTTGAGTTAAGAATTGAAAGCATGTCCTTATTTGTTATCGCTTTCAATATATATTCCCTTGTTCTCGAGCATGATCCCTTGTTGAGTTATGTTTTATTCTGAGGTTTCACCCTCACTGTCCAATGGATTCTAGTCATTTTTATATACTGGAATTCGGGTTGTGACAAGCATATCAGATTTATTTGAACTAAGACGAAGAGCAAGAGTTGAGTATTGGCGATGTAGCAGTAGTAAAGGAGTATAAAGACGTTTTTCCAGAAGTTATGACCGGATTGCCTCCCGATAAGCAAATGGAGTTCACAATTGATCTAGAGCCTAGATCAGCCCCGATTTCAAAAGCTCTATATAGAATAGCCCCATAAGAGCTACAAGAATTAAAGATCCATTTGCAAGAGTTGTTAGATTTAAGTTTTATTCGACCAAGTGTTTCTCCTTGGGGAGCACCGATTCTGTTTGAGAAGAAAAAGGACGATAGTTTGAGGATGTGTAATGACTATCGAGAGCTCAACAAGATTACACTCAAGAACAAGTATCATTTGCCAAGGATAGACGATCTTTTTGATCAGCTTAAAGGAGTCAGTGTCTTTTCCAAAATTGATTTATGGTTTGGATATCACCAGTTGAAGATTAGACAAAATTATGTTCCAAAGACTGCTTTCAGAACGAGATACGGACATTATAAATTACTAGTAATGTCGTTTTGATTGACAAATTCCCTAGCAGTGTTCATGGATCTAATGAACCGAGTCTTTCATGAATTTTTGGACAAGTTTGTGATCGTATTCATTGATGATATTTTGTTCTATTCAAAAGATGAAGCCGATCATGAGAAGTATCTTAGAATTGTGTTGGAGAAATTGAGAGTCGAGAAGTTGTATGCCAAATTAAGCAAGTGTGACTTCTGGCTAAAGGAAGAGAATTTTCTAGGATACGTTGTTTTGTCCGGCAGAATAAAAGTTGATTCAGCTAAAGTGCAAGCAGTTCAAGAATGGAAATCTCCGACTTTAGTTTAAGAAATCCGTAGTTTCCTAGGTTTGGCAGGTTATTGCCGAAGATTCATAGAAGGATTCTCATATAGCAAAGCTGATGATGAGATTATTGAAGAAAGAGTCAAAGTTTAAATGGACGAAAGAATGTGAAGAAAGTTTTCAAGAGCTCAGATCGAGATTAACTTTAGCCCCAATGTTAGCCCTTCCTGAAGTGAGAAAGGACTACACCATCTTTCCAGATGCGTCATTGAATGGTTTGGAATATGTCCTAATGCAAGACGGAAAGGTGATAGCATACGCTTCAAGACAACTTAAGCCACCTGAGCATAAGTATCCGACCCATGATTTGGAATTAGCAGCCGTAGTGCAAGCCTTAAAGATATGGAGACATCATCTTTATAGAGCCAAGTGCAAAATCTTTTCAGATCATAAGAGTTTAAAGTATTTCTTTGAGCATAAGGAGTTGAATATGAGGCGGAGAAGGTGGCTTGAGTTAGTGAAGGACTATGATTGTAAAATTTCTTATCACCCCGGAAAAGCAAATGTTGTAGCCGATGCTTTGAGTAGAAAAGGAAAGTCTGAGTTAGGATTCCTTTTCTCAGAAGAAGAGAAACTGATGGAAGAATTTGGAAAAATGAGAATAAAAGTTGTTCAGCCTCTGATGTCGGCGGAGCAAGTAATAGCATCTCTAGTAGTTGCACCAGACTTGAGAACTAGAATCATAGAAGGTCAGAAAAAAGATGATAAATTGGAGAATTGAAGGCTCAGAGTCAGAAAAGAAGGAGTTGAAGAATTTCGATAATTGAACGACAACGCTTTGTTGTTATGTAGCAGAATTTGTGTACCGAATGATGAAGAGTTAAGAAATGAGATTATGAGCGAAGCTCATGATACTGCGTACACCGCATATCCGGGAAGTAAAAAGATGTACCAGGATTTGAAGCAGCAATTCTGGTGGGAAGGAAAGAAGAAGGACGTGGTGATGTACGTGGAAAGATGTCTAGCGTGCCAGCAAGTGAAGTCTTTGCATCAGAGACCCTATGATCCTTTACAACCATTGCCATTCCCAGCTTGGAAGTGGGATGATATCAATAAGGATTTTGTGACGGGTTTGTCAAAGACGAAAAGAAGAAATACCGCCATTTGGGTGATTGTGGATAGACTAACCAAGTCAGCTCATTTCATACCTATCCCTATCACTTATGGATCGGATAAGTTGGCACAGATCTACGTGAAAGTGATTGTGCATTTACATGGAGTTCCGAGTTCGATCACGTCAGATCGAGCCTCCAAGTTTACCGCTCGTTTCTGGAAAAGTTTTCAAGAAGAGTTGGGAATGCAGTTTCAGTTCAATACTACTTATCCCCCTCAGACACATGGTCAGTCGGAAAGGTTTATCCAAGTTTTGGAAGATATGTTGAGAGCCGTTGTGTTAGACAAAGAAGACAATTAGGAGCAAATTTTACCTCTTGTCGAATTTTTCTACAACTATAGTTATTAGAATATGATTGGAATGACGCCTTATGAAGCCTTGTATGGAAAGAAATGTAGGTCTCCACTCTATTGGGATGAAATAGGCGAGAGAAAAATAATAAGGCCTGAAGCAATCAAGGAGATGATAGAATTTGTTCGTTAGATTCATGAGAAGATAAAGGAAGCCCAGAGTCGCTAGAAGTCGTATGCCGAAAACAAATACAATATCAGAATTAGAGTCCATAGTAGGAAATAAAGTTTTCCTGAAGGTATCCCCTATGAGAGGAGTGCGCCGGTTTTGTGTCAAATGAAAGTTGAAGCCGAGATTCATATGACTGTATGAAATCCTCGCGAGAATTGGAGTCGTTTCTTATAAGCTAGCTTTGCCTCCCAGTTTTGGGAATTCGCATAACGTGTATCACGTATCGCAGTTGCATAAGTACGTTCTTTATCTGAAGCACGTGATTCGTCAAAAAGACGTAGCTCTTGTGCCAGACTTGAGTTACGAGGAAAAACCCAAGGAGATTTTAGGTCGTAAGATCCAGCAGCTTAGAACGAAGTCAATTCCCTTAGTAAAGATCAAGTGGCGACATCACGATCCTGAAGAAGCGACGTGGGAGCTAGAAGACAAGATGAAGGAGAAGTTCCACGAACGCTTTTCTCAAGGTTAGCAAATTTCGAGACGAAAATTCTTTAAGGGGGTGAGGATGTTATACCCCGATCTTCTGTGAGTCTTTATATTCGTCTTGAATGTGTTTATATGCCTTGAGATATCCATTAATCTGCTTATGTATGATAAAACTTTCTGAGAAAAGAAATTTTTTTTGTGAAATTACCAAAATACCATTGAGTGCTCTTAAGTGATTTTCCTCATTTCGGTTATTCGAATCGAGGATGTGATGAGTTATTTGAGCATGATAATATGAGTTTGAGTTTGAGTTTGATATTAAATTTTGGAAAATTCTGAAAAGTTTTATTTTTCGATGAATAGTAATTTTTCCCGAGTTTTCACTATTCATCGAGTTTTTCCAAATTTTGTCTAATTAGTCTCTTTTGAGTGTAAAAATTCTTTTAAACCCTTTGAGATATGTTTGAGAATCATTTGAGATTGTGTCAGAAGAGTTTGAGTTTAGATTTCAAAAACCCTAATATGAATATTATTTTCGAGAATCTTTTTCATCGATTGAAATTTTAATTTGAAAACTGGATTTCTAGCATCCTTGATTTATTTGGTGAGATATGAGACAAAGTAGAGAACTTTTGGACGTCGAGAAAGAGTTGTGGTGAGTTTGATGCCTTTTTGAGAGTTAGTCGAAAAAGTGGAATATTTTCCACCGGAAAAATCTTTCTTTCCGGCGAATTTTATCAGGTTGGAATCTTGGCCAAATATTTTAAATGTTTCCCCCACACTCACTCTCATCTGACTCTCCCTCGCTCTCCTGAAGCAAGTAAGAATTCTTCACCAATCATTCTCCTTCCCGAAGCAAGTAAGAATTCTTTTTCTTTGTTTGATAGTGATCGATTTAAGATCAAGAAAATTCATTTTTTTCCACCCTCTTAATCGATGCAAATAGGATTGAAGAAGGAGTCTTGATCTTTGTATTTTTGAAATTGAAATCATGTTCTTTGCATGAATTCATGCATGAAAATGAGAAAGAAAAATCCTTGATCTTCCCTATTTGTTTCTACCGAAAATTTCTCTTATTTTTGGGGGTTTTCGACTCAAGATCTTGATCTTGATTTTGATGATAAAATCAAATCCAAGAAATTAGTCTATGATGTTGTGTTTGATCAACTTCGAGAAAAGAATTCATATGCTTATTTCCCCTAAAATTTTCAAAGGATATGGGTTTAGGAGTTAGGAGTTTTTTATTGATGATCTTGATGGTCAATTTGATGATGTTCTTGATGGATTTAATTGGTTTAAGTCTTGATAAAATGACTAATTGAAGAGTATGAATTGTTCTCTTAATTTTCTTAAAAATTTCGAAAACAGTTAAGTGAGAGAAATTGTGATTTGGTTGGTGATCTTGTAATAATATTGATAAATTGATAATGATTTCATGAGATTGAGAATGATCTATGCATTATTATGTGATCAATTAGACAAAATAAATTCCTATTGTTTATTTCTGTGGAAATTTCGAAGTATATATGCATGTAGAAGTGTGATTTTTGAGTTCTTGAGTCCTAGTTGATGAATTGATGATGTATTATCGAAATTGAATTTATTTGTAGTATTATAGTATGTTGAATCGTTAAATTTGGATTCCTTTTGCAAAAATCCTAAAAATTTCGAAGTTAATGAGTTAAAATTTGGGATTTTTCTTGTCGATGTTTGTTTGATGAAATTGATTGTAAAATCGATCACTTGGAATTTTTTAAGTATATTAGGATCTCGAATTATTGAATTTGGATGAGTTATGCTCCATTTCAAAAAAAATTGAAAGTTATTGAATTTTGGAATTGAGAATTATTTTTATTTTGATCTTGTTTGAATCAATTGATGTTAAATATATGAAATTGGATTTATTTTAAGTATATTAGAACTTTGAATTTTCGAAATCAAGCATGTAAAGCTATATATTTGAAAAATTCGAAAATTATGAAGAATTGAGCATGAGATTTTGTGTTCTTGATGATTTATGAAGCATGTTATGATTCTATGATGAAATTGGAATTAAAATAAGCATGTTACCTTTTCGAATTTTTGAATTTGGATGTCGTCTGAAAAAATTATGCAAAATCAAAGATTTTGATTATGTTTTAGAATGAAATTGAATGAGATTATGAGTTAATTGAGCTTATATATTTTTATCGAGCATGTTAGAACTTGAATCGAGAGAAAACGAACCCTTATGCATGAAAGATTGAAAAAAAAAAGTCAAAAGTTATAGAGAAATTAGGGTTAGGGTTTTCTAGATTCGTTTGTCGAAAGTTGAAATTGATTGATTAATTGTTCAACTAGATTTATTTTAAGCTAAGTGTGAAAATTTGAGAATTTTCTGAGCACGTTTTTTCGAGAAATGCAAATACCTGACGTGTAACACTTTATTCCGAAGAATTTGTATGAGGTCTCGGATTTGGAATCCGATTCTATATTTGAATTCCTTGAATTATTTTAAGAGAAATGAAACTGAATTCGTTCAAAACCGATAACTTTCGTTTTTTAAGTTTAAAAGTCTAGCAGTATCAAGTGAACATGAGATAGTGTTTGAGTCCTGATTGAATTTCCAAGTCTGAAATTGAGTTTGTATGAATATTTGTGAATTTCTGCAATTTTTCTGAAATATTTTGAGAAGTTTTGAAAATTTTTCTTTTTCCTGCTATTTATCAAAGTCAGTTGTTTACCTTTCTGTGAATGTCTGATTCGAGATGTGACGATTTGATTGTGAATAAATTGTGTTTAAAGTAATCGAGATTTAATCTCGTAATTTTCTGAAATCGTTTGTTGTGTTACATCGAGAAATTCCGAGTTAATGGAATGAATGGTGGATTCTCGATTTTTGATTAAGTGTTTAAGTTTTTAATTTATCTGATGTTATCTAGTTGTCGAGTCTGTTGATCAAGTTTGAGGAAGTCCGTTGGTTTAGTACTTGAATAGAGTTAAGAATCGATTAAATTCGATTAGTCGAGCCGAGAAAAGTTAAGAAATCCCGAGTCAAGTAGAAATCCAAATAATTGAGATAACAATTCATTTTGTTTTGAGAAAGTAAAATTCTTCCTTATAAGATGTTATTCTTGAAGGAACGAGCGGAGTTGAAAAGTAGCGAGCGAGCAGGAGAAGAGATTTCCACCGAGTAGACCCTTCTGACAAGTGGGCTTTTTAAACCGAGAACAAATGAATGATATTAGTTAATTATTATTATTACGTGAGTTTTTAAATTAATTGACTTGCTAATATTTCAAGTTTTTGGTATGTTTGATCATCTACTTTAGTTATTAATCCTGTGTGAGACGGGATAACACATGTCGTGGTTATATTATTAGACGTGACTGCGAGCCTTGCTTCGGTTAGGCCAGTCGCAGTGTCTGAGAAGGAGACCTACTTCTCAACACACTTATATGTGGTAGATTGATTCATACCTTACTGGTATGTATTTGACTGCGCAGTCGTTTCAGAAAAGAAAATATTTTTGCATTCACAAGTTAACTGTTTTACAGGCACTAACGCTTGTGATGAAGTGGACAGGCAAGTTCAATTTATAGCTCTATCGAGCAAGCTTTTCAATTCATTTTTGGCATGTTTTCACTGAGTACGAAGTACTTAGCCTTGCATGTGTTTTCTAAACGTGCAAGTTAGCTCGAATGATGGTCCTACGGTGTGCTCGGCTACGTGTTAATGTTTTGAGTTAAGTTGTGTTTAAGCTTGAAGTTATGTGTCTTCATACATGTAGCTTTGGGACTTGAGTTTTTATTTCCGCTACAATACTGATATTTTATTCGTGTTCTAAAACTTATACTCTGATGGTTGGTACAAGAGCCTCCGTGCTCGATAATCTATTCCTTAACCTTGATTTCTACTTGTATAATATATCTCCTTGGGATTTGTGATCTGAGTTTGAAAGCATGTTCTTATTTGTTATTGCTTTCATTTGATATTCCCTTGTTCCCGAGCATTTCCCTTGTTGAGTTAGTCTATTATTCAGTTGTTTCACCTTCACTGTCCAATGGATTCTAGTCATTTCATACATTAGAATTCGAGCTGTGAAATAGTGGTATCAGAGCAGCTTGTCTGCTCTTAACTTAAACTTCTTCGAGAGTCGAGTCTATATTTAATTCCCTAGACTTCTTTGAGTCAGTAACGCGCTGAGCATCCCCATCTCATCCGACAACCGGGTACGAGTATTTTCAAGAGCTTCCCAAGTTTTAATTTGATGTCACAGCCCGAATTTTAGTGTATTGAAATGACTAGGATCCATTAGACAGTGAAGGTGAAACAACTAGATAAAATACAACTCAACATGGGAACATGCTCGAAAACAAGGGAATACAAATTGAAAGCGATAACAAATAAAGCATGCTTCCAAGGTCAGGACATTAATTCCAAAATAGATATTCGAATTTCAAGTAGAAATCAGGGATAATAAGAAATGTATCGAGCACAGAGGTTCATTATATCAAACATCAGAGTATAAGTTTTAAAACACAAATAGAATATCAATGTTGCAGCGGAAAATAAACTCAAGTCCCACAGCTACATGTATGAAGATAAATAACTGCAAGCCTAAACAAAAGACTCTACTCAAAAGCATTAACACACCACCGAGCAATCTACGCCACCATCATCTGAGCTAACCTGCACATTTAGAAAATACATGCAGGGCTGAGTACTTCGTACTCAGTGAACACATATCTAAAACAAATTGAAATCTTGCTCGATAGAGATATAAATTGAATTTGCCTTGCCACTGCATCACAAGTGTTATTACAATTTAAAACAATTAACTTCTGAATGCAAAAACATTTTCTTTTCTGAAACCAATGCGCAGTCAAACATATATATAATAGTAGGTATGAATCAATCTACCACATCAAGCTATGTGTTGAGAAGTAGGCCTTTTTTCTCAAATACTGTGACTGGCCTAACCGAAGCAAGGCTCACAGTCACCTCTAACAATCAAACAACAACACGTGTTATCTTGTCTCACACAGGAATCATATTATCTAAAGTAGATGATTAAACATACCGAAACTCAAATATTGGAAAGTCAATTCATATAAAAACTCGCGTAATAATAATCAATAAATAATATCATTGATCAGTTCTCGGTTAAAAAGCCCACCTGTTAGAAGTGGTAAGTCGGGGCTACTTTTCTTTCTTTTGCTCGCTCCTTACTTCTCGGTTCCGCTCGTTCCTTAAAGAAAAATATCTTATAAGGACGAGTCTACTTTTCTCGAAAAAACTAAACAAATTCTAGGGCTCGGTTTTTGGATTTCTACTTGACTCGGGTTCTCTAACTTTCTTGGCTCGACTTAATCGAACTTTTTCAATTCCTAACTCTATTCAAGTACTATACCAACATACTTTTTTCGAACTCGACCACTCAACTCGATAACATCAGACAAATTAAAACTTAAACAAATATCAAAAATCGAGAAGTTACGATTCATTCCATAAACTTCGTATTTCTCGATTTAACACGTCAAACGACTTCAGAAAAATACGAGATTACTTCTCGATCACTTTTAACACAATTAATTCACAATCACATCTTCGCATTTCAAATTAGACATTCACAGATAGGTAAACGACTGACTTCGATAAATAGTCAGAAAAAGAAAATTTATCCAAACTTCACAAAATTTCTAGAAAAATTCAACAAAATCACATTAAATCATACGAACAGAATCTCGCACTCAGAAATTCATTTAGGACTCAAATACTGACTCATGTTGACTCGACACTACTCAACTCTTAACTTTAAAAATGAAAGTTATCGGATTTGAACGAAAATAGTTTCACCTTCCTTAAAATAAATCAATGAATTCAAATATGGAATCGGATTCGAAATCCGAAACATTAATCAAAATTTCTCGAAATAAAGTGTACGTCATTTTTCTCGAAAAACGCGCACATGTTCTGAAAATTCTCAAACTTTCAAAATTGATTTTAAATAAATCTAATTGAATAATTACTCGATCAATATCAACTGTCGATAAATGAAACGGGAAAAACTCTTAACTCTAATTCCATAAACTTTCAACTTTTTCATAATAACATGCATAAGGGTTCGTTTTCTCCAGATTCAATTTCTAACATGCTCGATAAATACTAAGCTCAATTAACATATAATATCGACTAATTTCATCTCAAATTATGCACTTCGATTTTTAATTAATAAAATCTTCAATTTTTCATAACATATGAACTCCAAATTAAGAATTTCAAAAGGCTATTATGTTTATTTCACTCCAATTTCAACATAGAATCATTACGTGCATCAAACAACATCAAGAACACAAAATTCATGCTTCAAAATTCTCATGAGTTTCAAAAATTTCACATATATAGCTATACATTCTCGATTTCGAAAATTTAAAGCTCTAACATTCTTGAAATAAATCTAATTTCATAGATATAACATCAAATGATACATACAAGGTCAAAATAAAAAGTTCCTAATTAAAATTTTGTTAAGTTTCAAAAATTTTGGGGTTTCACTTAAAACTTATACGAATTCAAAATTCGAGATTCTATTATACTTAGAAAAATTTCAATTGAATTTTGACAAATAACATCAAACATCAATAATCCTATGTTTAAGCTTTTAAACCTTCTAATTTTTTAGGTTTTTCGAAAAAACCCTAAATCTAAGAAAAATTTTCGGTAATCATATATATATATATAATATCAAGAGGGTTTTCTTTCTCACTTTCATGCATGATCTTATGCAAGGATCAAGGAATCAAATTCAAAAAGAACAAGATCGTTTCTCTTCCTCAAGAACTCATGACTACCGAAACAAGAGAGGAGAAGGGAAGATGGAGATTCTTAGATAGAATCGATCACAAGAACTTGAGGATCAAGAATCCTTACTTGCTTTGGGAAGGTGATCGATGAATGAATGAGAATCCTCGCAACTCTAGCTTCCTCAAGCTTTTTTTTAATGGAGGAAAATGGAGGTATATGTATTTGTTTGTATGTGTGTGAGCCGACGTGAAGGAAAGAGAGAAGAGAGAGAGAGAGAGAGAGAGAGAGAGAGAGAGATAGCGTGAAAGAGAGGGAGAGATTGACTAGAGAGAGGAGAGTGGGACAACGTGAGAGAGAGGTGAGAGTAGGATAGTATTAATAGGAGTTTAACAAGATTTCGGTGAGATAAAAATCGCCGGAAGGAAAAAGTTTTCTGGTGCAAAACATTCCACCTTTGTCGATTAACTCTGAAACGACTCAAAACTCACCATGACAATTTCTCAACGTCCAAAAGATCTCTACTTCGTCTCATTCCTCACCAAATAAATCAAGAATACTAGAAATCCAGTTTTCGAAATAAAATTTCGAGCGACGAAGAAAATCTCAGAAATCACTCTTCATATTAGGACTTTTGAAATAAAACTCAAATCTTTTCTCAAATGATCTCAAATGACTCTCAAACATATCTCAAAGGTCCTAAAAGAACTTTTATACTCAAAAGACACTGATTAAACAAAATTTGCAAAGACTCGACGAATAGCGAAAACTCGGAAAAAGTTACTATTCATCAAAAAATGAAACTTTCACAATTTTTTGAAATTCATACTCGAACTCAAACTCATAAAATCATGCTCAAAAAATTCATCACATCTTCGAATCGGATAACCGAAACGAGAAAAATCACAAAAGAGCACTCAAGGGCATTTTGGTAATTTCACGAGAAAATTTATTTTCTCGAAAATTTTTATCACACAGAAGCAAATTAACAGACAATTCAAAGAACATTAACTCATTCAAGATGAATTTAAAGACTTATAAAAGATCGGGGTATAACATCCTAACCCTCTAAAAAAAAAATTCATCCCGGAATTCGCTAACCTTGAGAAAAGAGCTCGAGAAACTTCTCATTCATCTTATCCTGTAGTTCCCATGTCGTTATTCAAGATCATGATGTCGCCATCTTATCTTCACTAAGGGAATCAATTTCGTTCTAAGATTTCCTCGAGCTTTGCTTCATAACTCAAGTCTGGCTTAAGGGCTACGTCTTCTTGACGAATCACGAGCTTCGGATCGAAAACATACTTATGCAAATGCGACACGTGAAACACGTTATGTGAATTCCCAAAACTCGGCAACAGAGCTAACTTATAGGAAACGACTCCTATTCGCTCGAGGATTTCGAATGGTCCTATAAATCTAGGCTTCAGTTTTCCTTTGAAACCAAACCGGTGCACTCCTCTCGAAGGGGATACTTTCAAAAAAAAACTTTATCTCCAACTGCAAACTCTAACTCTAAGCTTCGGTTGTCGGCATACGACTTCTGCCTACTCCGAGCTTATTTTATTTTCTCACAAATCTGACGAACAGATTCTATCATCTCCTCGATCACTTCAGGCCCTATCACTTTCCTTTCGCCTACTTCATCCCAGTAGAGTGGAGATCTACACTTCTTTCCATACAAAGCTTTATATGGCATCATTCCAATCGTATTCTGATAACTGTTGTTCTAGACAAATTAGACAAGGGGTTAAAATTTGCTCCTGAATCAACTAAAATGTGTACTTCTTAGTTGCTCGCAAAGAACGAGGTCCTATGTAGTACGGATAGCTAACCCAAGTCGTATCACAAGGAAAGCTTAACAACGCAAAGTAACGAGCTAACACGAAATAAAACGACATTCCTAAACATTCTAATCAAGCTTTTTGTTGAGTTCTTATAGCTAGAGTAATTAATACCTTAAATTAAAAGGGAATTCAATCAATGGAAGCGTCTAGGATTTAAATCCTTCTTCTCGAAATTACCAAAACAAGGAATTTGTCATGCTCAATTGATTAGTTTCTTAATAACATTAATGAAGTTTCCAATCTACTAACTTTCGTATTCATAGACTTGAACTACGCCAATGAAATTACTAAAACATAAGCACGAAAACAAATGCCTAAAGCCTTCCCCGGCAATGGTGCCAAAATTTTGGATCAACTAAATATGTTCTTCCTAGTTGCTCGCAAGAGAACGAGGTCCTAAGTAGTTCAATAAGCTAACCCAAGTCGTATTCTCAAGGAAGGCTTAGCAGGGCAATGTAATCGAGCTAGTACATATTACACACAATATAATTCACACGTCCTAAACATTCTACCAAATTTTCGTTGAGTTTTTATAGCTAGAATATTAAATAACTTCAAATAAATGGAAATTCAATAAATGAAAACATCTAGGATTAAAGTCCTTCTCCTTGGAATTAACAAAACAAGTAACTTGGAATGCTCAGTCAATTAGTTTACTTAATAACATTGATGAAGTTCTCTATCTATTAACCTTCGTATTCATAGATTTAAACTTACACCAACGAAATTAAACAGACATGCTCAACAATTAATCTACGCGTTTCCGATTAAGATTAACTCTATTTCAATCTCAACTTTTAATGAAATCATCTCTCGATCTCATTCGTTACTAAAACAATCAAACATTGATCAAGTGGTCGAAAGATACTACAACCAATTGAAATAGACAACGAGAATTTCCATTCCACAAATAATATAACAATCCCAAGTTGAAGAACTAAATTCCAAATGAATTACACACCAAGACAATTAAATAACACGTTGAAGATCCAACCACCACGTGCTTCCCAAAGATGTTTTATTGCTCAGGGTACTTAGCAATTCCATTTCACAAAAACGTTTGCACAAATATTCCATTTCTTTCGATTTCCAACACCAAAATACAACATTAGGGAGAGCACTCTAAAGCAATTTAGTTATTCAAGTTACTTATAAACAT
Organism: Schizonepeta tenuifolia; assembly: GCA_029490685.1. Taxonomy (NCBI): domain Eukaryota; kingdom Viridiplantae; phylum Streptophyta; class Magnoliopsida; order Lamiales; family Lamiaceae; genus Schizonepeta; species Schizonepeta tenuifolia. Next base: position 79,197,253 of record CM055955.1, on the reverse strand, counting down.
CTTTACTCTAGACAAGCGCAAATAGCAAAACTGAATAGCTTAAAATTAAACTGATAACTTGAAAAGCTCTTGAAAATACTCGCACCTAGTTTCTGGATGAGATGGGGATGCTCAACGTGTTACTAACTCAAACAAGTCTAGGAAATTAAAACTAGACTCGACTCTCAAAGAAGTTTAAGCTTAAGAGCAGACGAGCTGCTCTGATACCACTATGTCACAGCCCGAATTTTAGTGTATTGAAACGACTAGAATCCATTGGACATTGAGGATGAAACAACTGGATAAAATACAACTCAATAGGGGAACATACTCGGGAACAAGGGAATACCAATTGAAAGCGATAACAAATTAAATAAAGCATGCTTCCAAGCTCAGGACATTAATTCCAAAATAGATATTCGAAGTTCAAGTAGAAATCAGGGATAATAAGAAATGTATCGAGCACAGAGGTTCATTGTATCAACCATCAGAGTATAAGTTTTAAAACACAAATAGAATATCAATGGTGCAGCGGAAAATAAACTCAAGTCCCACAGCTACATGTATGAAGATATATAACTGCAAGCTTAAACAAATGACTCGACTCAAAAGAATTAACACACCACCGAGCAATCCACGCCACCATCATCCGAGCTAACCTGCACGTTTAGAAAACACATGCAGGGTTGAGTACTTCGTACTCAGTGAACACATGCCAAAAATAAATTGAAAACTTGCTCGATACAGCTATAAATTGAACTTGCCTTGCCACTGCATCACAAGTGTTAGTAGAATTTAAAATAATTAACTTGTGAATACAAAAACATTTTCTTTTCTGAAATGACTACGCAATTAAACATATATATAACAGTAGGTATGAATCAATCTACCACATCAAGTTGTATGTCGAGAAATAGGCCTCCTTCTCAAACACCGTGACTGGCCTAATCGAAGAAAGGCTCACAATCACTTATAATAATCAAACAACAACGCGTGTTATCCTGTCTCACACAGGATTCATAATATCTCAAGTAGATGATTAAACATACCAAAACTCAAATATTGGCAAGTCAATTAATTTAAAATCTCACGTAATAATACTCAATAAATAATATTATACATCAGTTCTCGGTTAAAAGTTCCACCTGTCAAAAAGGGAAAGTCCACCTTTCTTTTGCTCACTCCTTACTTCTTGGTTCCTCTCGTTCCTTCAAGAATAACATCTTATAAGGATAAGTCTACTTTTCTCGAAAAAATGAAACGAATTCTAAGGCTCAGTTTTTGAATTTCTACTTGACTCGGGTTCTCTAACTTTCTTGGCTCGACTTAATCGAACATTTTTAATTCCTAACTTTATTCAATTACTATACCAACAAACTTCTTCAAACTCGACCACTCAACTCGATAACATCAGACAAATTAAAACTTAAACAAATATCAAAAATCGAGAAGTTGCTATTCATTCCATAAACTTCGTATTTCTCGATTTAACAAGTCAAACGACTTCAGAAAAATACGAGATTACCTCTCGATCACTTTTAACACAAATCATTCTCAATCACATCTTCGCATTTCAAATCTGACATTCACAGATAGGTAAACGACTGACTTCGATAAATAGTCGGAACACGAAAAATTTTCCAAACTTCTCAAAATATTCTAAAAAAATTCTAGAAAATCACATCAATCATACGAACACAATCTCAGAAGCAGAAATTCATTCCGGACTCAAATACTGACTCATGCTGACTCGACACTACTCGACTCTTAACTTTAAAAATGAAAGTTATCGGATTTGAACGAAAATAGTTTCATCGTCCTTAAAATATATCAAGGAATTCAAATATGGAATCGGATTCGAAATCCGAAACCTTAGTCAAAATTTTTCGGAATAAAGTGTATGTCATTTTTCTCGAAAAGTGTGCACGTGCTCAGAAAATTCTCAAACTTTCAAAATTGACTTAAAATAAATCTAATTGAAATAATTACTCGATCAATTTCAACTTTCGATAAATGAAACGGGAAAAACTCTTAACTCTAATTCCATAAACTTTCAACTTTTTCATAATTACATGCATAAGGATTCGTTTTCTCCCGATTCAAGTTCTAACATGCACGATAAATATATCTAAGCTCAATTAACTCATAATCTCAACTAATTTCAGCTCAAATTATGCATTTCGATTTTTAATTAACAAAATTTTCAATTTTTCGTAACTTTCTCATACGAACTCCAAATCAAGAATTTCAACAGGCTATTATGCTTATTTTCACTCCAATCTCAACATAGAACCATCACATACATCAAACAACATCAAGAACACAAAATTCATGCTTCAAAATTCTCATAAGTATCGAAAATTTCACATATATAGCTATAATGCTCGATTTCAAAAATTCAAAGCTCTAACATGCTTCAAATAAATCTAATTTCATAGATATAACATCAATTTATCCATACAAGGTCAAAATCAAAAATTCCTTGTTCAAAATTTTGCTAAGCTTTAAAAATTTTGGAGTTTTGCTCAAAACTTATCCGAATTAAAAAATTCGAGATTCTATTATGTTTAGAAAAATTCCAATTGATCGATTCTTCAATCAAGTTTGACAAATAACATTCAACGATTCAACATCCCAATATGCTTAAAATAATTTCAATTCAATATTATTTCATCAATTCATCAATTAGGACTCAAGATTTGCAAAAATCACACTTCTAAGGCTCAAATGTTTCGAAAATTTAGGGTTCTTAAGCAATACAATTCATCTCATCGATTCTTCTCAAACATAAGCTCAATATATGCTCAATTTGATTAATCAATCATCAATTTCACAATCAAGACTCAAAATCATCCAAATCATGAATTTATATACCTAAATACTTTGAAATTTTTGGGGGAAAGAGGGAAGATGATCATGCTCTTCTATAGCTCAAATTATCATGCATTAGATCACACAAATTCATCAATCATCATCAATTCATCAACCAAGATCATCAAAATAAAAATCCCTATTTTCAACCCTAAAACTTTCGAAATTTTAGGGAAAACAAAGAAATATAGTTCTTCTTCCAAAAATGATTAATAAGTAAATTCTAGAACACAATTTCTCAATCAAAATCAAGATCACATGAAAGACATGAAAACCCCTAAATTTAAGAAAAAATTTCGATAATCATATATATATGACCAAGAGGGTTTTCTTTCTCACATGCATGATCTCATGCAAGGATCAAGGAATCAAATTCAAAAATAACAATATCATATATCTTTCTCAAGAACTCATGAATGCCAAAACAAGAGAGGAGAAGGGAAGAGGGAGATTCTTAGCTAGATTCGATCACAAGAACTTGAGGATCAAGAATCCTTACTTCCTTCGGGAAGGTGATCGATGAATGAATGAGAATCCTCGCAACTCTAGCTTCCTCAAGCTTCCACCAATGGAGGAAAATGGAGGTGTATGTATTTGTGTGTGTGTGTGTATATGTGTGTGCCGACGTGAGGAGGAGAGAGAATGGACATAGAGAGATAGAGCGTGAAAGAGAGAGAGAGATTGACGCGAGAGAGAGGAGAGTGGGAGGGCGTGAGAGAGAGGTGAGAGTAGGATAGTATTAATAGGAGTTTAACAAGATTTCAGTGAGATAAAAATCGCCAAAAGGAAAATTTTTTCCGGTGCAAAGCATCCCACTTTTATCGATTAACTCTCAAACGACTCAAAACTCACCACGACACTTTCTCAACGTCCAAAAGATCTCTACTTCGTCTCATTTCTCAACAAATAAATTAAGAATACTAGAAATCCAAGTTTCGAAATAAAATTTTGAACGACGAAGAAAATCTCGGAAATCACTATTCATATTAGGGTTTTTGAAATAAAACTCAAATATTTTCTCAAATGACTCTCAAACATATCCCAAAGGTCCTAAAATAACTTTTATACTCAAAAGACACTGATTAAACGAATTTTGCAAAAACTCGACGAATGGCGAAAACTCCGAAAAAGTTATTATTCATCGAAAAACAAAACTTCTCATAATTTTCCAAAATTTATACTCGAACTCAAACTCATATAATCATGCTCTAACAATTCATCACATCTTCGAATCGGATAATCGAAACGAGAAAAATTACATAAGAGCACTCAAGGGTAATTTGGTAATTTCACGAGAAAAAAAAAATCTCGGAAATTTTTATCACACAGAAGCACATTAACAGAAAAATTCAAAGCACATTAACTCATTCAAGACGAACTCATTCAGGGTATTACATTTGAATTTCAAGTTATTCAGTATTGCTAATTGCGCTTGTCTAGAGTAAAGAGCTTGATAAGTAGCTTAAATAACTAGATTGCTTTAGAGTTTCTCTCCCTAATATCGTGTTTTGGTGTTGGAATTGAAAGGATAGAACGTTTGTGCAAACGTTTTCGTGAAATGGAATTACCAAGTACCTTTAGCATTAAATCATCTGTGGGAAGCAAGAACGAGTATGTGGTGGATGGAATTTCAAACGTGTTATTACCTGTTTTGGTGTGCTTAATTCATTTGATTTGTATTGGATGGACGACGAGGGCAACTGAGCGATGATGCAGGAGTATCTGCATATGAGGAAGAATTATCAGGAGACGCTCGCCGAGTTCTTAGCAAGGTTCCACAAGGTGTGGGAGATCGTCAAGTATCTTGACGTGAGTGCCTTTAATGGAATGGTTCATCTGATCTACGCCCTCCCCGAAGAGTGGCGCAAATGGGCAACCTCTCTTGTGCCGAGCCACATCGGATGTCAGTACCTTGGCGTCTATCTCTACAGTGACTCCAATGGATTCATCGCCACCATCTTCAATCAGTTCCTCAGGGAAGGTGCTCCGCCTTTTTGACCGTTTGACCCTCTTCCACGAGTCGAGCCGAATGGGATTGGTTCTGAGCCTCAGCCTCAGGACGACCCTGTTCCGTTCCTTATCTCTCCTCCACCTCGCCCCGTGTCGAGAGCCGCATTTCAGTAGAGCAGATACTCGGGAGACGTACTTCCAATCAGATGGGAGACGTACTTCCGACCCAGTGTGAGCTGTAGCCGAGCCTTCTAGGCCGACGCACATAGGCTACAGTGATGACGATGAGCCGTTTGAAGACCCAATGGAAGAGATGACGGTTGAAACCGGTCATCTTCAGCTGATCTCGAGCGGCCGCCTTGGCTTTTTGTACCAAGCTTTTGAGACTCTGCTCTTGAGGCCCAGCTAGGAGCTCGAGCTAGAACTCGACGACACGATCGATGTAGCCGCGTACCTTCGACGCGAGGAGAGCAGCCCCGAGACTTCTCCGTGTGACTAAGACGAGCTTGAGGACGTCAACGCTCTCTTTGAGGACGAGCAGACTGGAGACATGACCAACCCTTAGGATGCACCAGAGGCCAACCTCAGTCATCTTGAAGAGATGTTGGCCGCTGTCGAGAGCAGTGAGGATGAGGATCCAGAAGAGGACCCCGAGGAGGAGCCACCAGTGGATGGCGACCCGAGTGACGACGGTTCTTACGCTTAGAGTGTAGTTCAAGAAATTTGTGGAAGTTCCAAGCAATCTTTTTATTTAATGTCACAAGAGTTTAACTCTTTTTATTTTGATATTAAAAATCCTTTTTATCATATATTTATAAGTAATATTAATTTTTAAAAAGCAAAATAAGAAATAAGTGAAAGAAATAGAGTATCAACTGTTTTGTGTTAACAATAGCGCGCAACATTGTAGAAAAGTGTTTGCATCTTTCTTGATCATTATCTTCAAATTGATCGTTTAAATGTTGTCATCTCTCATCATTTTATTTATTTAAATTTACATAATTTTCAATTTAAACAAAGAAATTAGGAATAATGTTGTTCTATTTTTACGCAAAATATTGGGGATTACTGATTCTGTTATATTTATATGCGATGTTGTATTTTTATGTAAATTGTTGGAGGTGGTCTAATTACACACGGAATAATTGTGCTACATTTTATCATAAATTAATCATGTTTATAGCATATACTCCCTCCGTTCCTCCGCCCATTCAACTTGACTAATTTTTTTTTGATACGACCGAAATTAAAAATAAGAAGATTAGATGTAAAGACTGTGACTATTGTAGTTGGTAAGAATATTTTATTGTTAATAATAAAGTTGAGATAGTACTTTTTCACTATTCTGCATAAAAGGTGTGTTTAGTGTAGTTTGTATAGAATATTCTATTGTTAATTATAAAGTAATAGAAAATGATCCAAGTTGAGTAAGACGCACAAAAAGGAATATGAGCTAAGTTGAACGAGACGGAGAGAATATATCATTGTAGTGGCAGGTTCTGGATTTATCGCCTGGATAAGGGTAATTTACATTTAAATAGCCAAACTATTTATCTTTTAACAATTATATTCCAAACTATTTGAAATGTCATTTTAATGGCCAAACTATTAAATGTTTCACAATTATATTCTAGCTTCAATTTTCCGGCTAAAAAAATGATTTGGCATGCCGGAAAAGCTTGTGTACTTGTAAAAAATATACTGAGGTGACGTGGATTTTCCACATTTAAATCCTAATTTTCAAATAGATTAAACAAATACATGGTACTAAGAAAAATGAAATCATTATCTCTCTCTATGCAACAATTCTCCCTCTCTCGTCGTCGTTCTGTCTACCACCAAAGTTATCGCCGTTTCTATCCAACGTTTTGCCACCCCCCCCCCCAAAAAAAAAAACTCTCTCTTTCTATCTCTCTCTCTCTCTCTAACTCGCCAAACCCAGATTTGGGTCACTGGACTTCTGCTTTCGACAGCAACATTTCCACCCACATTCAAGTATTAAAATTTCTATGTTTCCCGATTCAATTCTTTACCAGACACAGCAAACACAATCTATTAACATATAAAATGTGTAACGCAATTCACTCTATAATACGGAAACATTCACCAGACAACACCAATTAAATTTAAGCATTTGTAAATTGCAACCAACGAAATTCTCTCCACTATTCAACATTGAAAAAGAGAAAATGAATCAAAAAATCAAAAACAATTTATTGAGTAAAAAATGCACTCGACGGCCGATATCATCTTGAGCTCTAAAGGCGTTGAGACTGGCGTCGCGGAATTTGCTGATTGAGCGGTGGCAGCTACAATAGCGGCGAAGGAGATAGTGAATGGTTGAGGGATATTCATATTTTGATTTTCAGTTTTCATTAATTTTTTTTAAGTTCAAAACTGCCATCTCATTTTGAAAAAAAAGTCGACCTAAGCCGGCGTGCCACGTCAGTTTTCTTAGCCGGAAAATTGAGGTTAGATTATAATTGTGAAAAATCTAATAGTTTGATCATTTAATTGACATTTCAAATAGTTTGGAATATAATTATGAAAAGTTAAATAATTTGGTTATTTAATTGAAAATTGCCCCCTGGATAATTGTCATGAGAATCGAGGTCGTGGTGAAGAAAAGAGGGAGGTATTAGGTTTTCCAATTGAGCAGAGATAGACGACAAGATTGAAGTTTTGGGTGTTTTGAGTTAATGTTTTCGTGGTAAAGAAATAAACATAGATGTTTATTAGGACACGTGCCTGCATCTGAGCGGTAGGAATAAATTGATCTCGTGCATCCGTTTGTGAAATGCGAGTTTCAATTAGTTTTGTGAGCAGCAGCAGTTTTGTAATATTCCCTCTGTTCCCTATATTTATGCATAATTTTCCTTTTTCATCTGTTCCCTAAAATTGTGCATAATCCACTTTACGAAATAAATATTTCATTTATTACCTTTATAATGTAGGACCTTATATTCATTTACACTTACTTTTTTTCCACTTAATCTCACTTTTGAGAATTTTTTTAAAACTCGTACCCACCAAAACTATATGGACGAAGGTATTTTTATTATGTTGGGCCCATATAGACTGTATTTAGGATGGCCTGGGGAAGGATAAAAATATCATAAAATTATCCCAAACTTCCTCTCTCTAACTTTCCTATCTTCTTCTCTCTCCCAATTCTCTTCTTCTCCAAGCTACTGTTACATTGAATCAATAATCCAGATCTCTCACTAAAATAAATAAAATAATCTAATTTACCCTCAACTTTGGGTAGGAATCACAACAATAACCCGCCGCCTCTGCTTCGCCACCGCCATTTTACCACCAACTGAAAACCTATCATCGCCAGCCACACTGGAATACGGCTGCTCTTCGAGTACCTTAACGTGGCTTAGCAGAAATTGTTTGAATAAAAATAAAATATTCCCTATGATAGTGTTTTTTCTAATCAAAATGACTAAAATAAATAAAAAAAATTGACTAGCTAAAAATTTATATTTTATCGTGTTGAAAAAAGCAATATGATGTGCATTAATATCTTTGACCAATCAAAAAATTAATATTATATTGTGTTGAAAAAAGAATATGATGTAATTTATATGATATTGTGTTGAAAAAAGAAATATGATGTTCAACAATACTTTTTTTAACTTAGCCAAGTGTTGATTCATGTGATAATTTAAAAGTATAGTTTTGCCACCTCTTGCCAAAATCACAAATTTCTCTTATTCAAAGGAATAAGTGCGTAACTATTTGTTTTAAGATATCTAAAAAGTATTACCATATTAGGTGGATCAAGCCACGTGCAGTCTAGGACTTTTTCGTTTTTCATGAATTTCAAGTGTAATTGACCATTCACGCTTTAATACTATCCTCTTGTTGGCCTTTCTTGACTTGGAGAGATAATGAATCCTCACTCAGTTTTTTACTATTGTGCAAAAGATATTTTTTATAAAGAACAAGAAAGAAAACTTAGAACCGAGAATTCTCAGTTTTATTATTGTATGCCACACTTGTGCGCATCACACATGATCTTCTGTTACTAATTTATGCTAGTATTACTTAATTTCTTGTATTATTATTATCATGTGCCAATATTATCCTCAACCAACTTCTGCATGCATTTGAGTAGATTAAGCTTCACACAAAATGATTAAATTAATAAAAAATATATTTGACCAGCTAAGAATTTATATCTTGTTGTGTTGAAAAACAAATATGATGTAGTACAATAATATGTTCGACGAATTAGAAATTTATATTTTGTTGTGTTGAAAAATTGAAAATGATGTGACGATTAAAAATTCTAATTTTGCCCTCCTGTTGCTGATTTTCTTAAATCGCAAGATAAGCATGGCGTATTGGATTTATTATTTTAATACAACTTACCAATTTTACCGTTCGTGAGGATTGACTTTAAATAGAAATTAGGGGGTAGAGGCAAGGGTAGACGCAAAAAATACAAAAAGAAAAAAGAAGAAAAATGCATATTTTCCTTGTGCTTTGTGTGGCGTTGGTAGCAGCATGGGTGGTGTACTCAAGGTGGCCCGTTCGTCGCGGCGAGTTCCCTCCCGGTCCGCCTCGTCTGGCTATCGTCGGCAACATTTTCCAACTTGGAATAAACCCCCACAAGTCGCTCGCTCAACTGGCACAAAAATACGGCCCTCTCATGTCCCTCCAGCTGGGTGCTCAATTCGCCGTCGTGGTTTCATCGCCGGAGATGGCGACGGAAACACTGCAGAAGCAAGGCCCTCTCTTCTCGGACCGGACCTTCCCGGACGCGGTGCGCGTACACGGCCACGACCAGGTATCAATGAACTTCCTACCGGGAAAGTCCGACCGGTGGAATAAACTTCGGCGAATAGTGAGAGAGAAGCTGTTCTGCAATGAAGCTCTTCAAGCCAGCCAGGGGCTCCGCCGTAAGAGGCTGCAGAAGCTGATGGAGCACGCGGCGGCATGCAGTGATGAAGGGCGCGTGATGAACGTGGGAGAAGCAACCTTCACAACCATGTTCAATCTCGTGTTCGCTACGCTTTTCTCCGTCGAGTACGGCGGCGGCGATTCAGTTGAAAAATTCAAAGAGCATGTGGATGGTTTCACGAGGTATGTAGGAGTTCCGAACATCTCGGATTTCTTCCCCGTTTTTGCTCCGTTTGATCCGCAAGGAATCAGGCGAAAGATGAGGCATCACGTTAGGAGTTTGCTGGAGATAGTCGACGCCATGACCGACCACCGCCTGCAACAACGAACGGCGCTCAATTACCAAAAACAGAATGATTTGCTCGAAACCCTACTAGACGTAATGGAAGGAAACGACTATGATTTGTCCATCAAAGAAATTAAGCATTTATGCCTGGTCAGTATACATATCCATTTTTTTTGTTTTTTTATTAACTAATCCTAATTGTGGACTTAATAAACTCTAATATCCCCCCTCATCTTCTGCACATGTAAACTCTTTACCTTTTGGCAAATTTTTATAGGGTTGGTTCATTTTTCGGATTCTTAATGATGTCGTTTCTAATTAACATGAAAACAAGAAATTAACTCCACATGTCGTTCTAACTCTAGCTAGTTCACTTTAGGACTTATTAGTTGCAGGATCAGACACAAGTGCAGCGACGACCGAGTGGGCAATGGTTGAATTACTGCTACACCCTGAGAAGTTGAAAAAGGTGAAACAAGAGCTAAAGAGTGTTGTTGGAGAGGGAAGAATGGTTGAAGAATCAGACGTGTCAAGACTCCCGTACTTGCAAGCCACCATCAAAGAAGTCTTTCGGTATCACCCGATCGCTCCTCTATTAGCTCCTCGTGAGGCGGTAGAGGAAACACGAGTACATGGATTTATAATCCCAAAAGGAACAAGGTTGATCGTAAACTTTTGGGCAATTACTAGAGATCCAAGCGTATGGAAGAATCCCGAGTGTTTTGAGCCTGAAAGATTTTTAGACAACAATATAAGTTTTGGAGGCCAACATTCTGAATTCATTCCATTTGGATCGGGACGAAGAATTTGCCCTGGTTTGCCACTCGCTAACCGGATGGTGCACAGTATGGTGGCCAATTTGTGCCATAACTTTGATTGGGAACTTCAAGAAGGGGATAAATCGGAGCAATTACAAAGAGCGGACGTGTTTGGACTAGCACTGCAAAAGAAATACCCCCTTAAGGCTATTCCTCATCGAGGTTTAATTTGAATATATTGATTTGATGGTTTTATATATCATCCTTTGTATGCATTACTTGTAATTAGATACATATAAAATAAAATGGTGACCATAAATATAATCAAATACTCCCTCCGTACCGTTCAACTTGGCTCATTTCTTTTTGGCACGGAGATGAAGAATGAAGGGATTGCATGTAAAAGGTGTGTTTAGTTATGTTCAGAATATTTTATTGTTGATAATAGAGTTGAGATAGTGTTTTTTCTCTGTTCTCTTTAAAGGGTATATTTAGTGTAGTTAATATAAAATTTTTTATTGTTGATATTAAAGTTTTTTTTGCCAAAAAAGGAAACAAGCCAAGTTGAATGGGACGCCTAAAAAGCATACAAACCAAGTTGAACGGGACGGAGGGAGTACATAAAGAGGGGTGCAACTCACAATCGAGCTATAAAATTCAAATATTACAACTTAAGCAACAAAATCACAACCTCTCAAGACAAAAGGAGGGATTTCAAATTCAATCTCCAAAATTAAAACAAACAATACTAGGAAAAAGATTTGACAATAATCTCACTTAGTTTGATCATCTCAACTAAGTGATCCTCAACATCTCGCCATATTCTTGAACACCGCCCCATTTTAATGATTTCATAAATTTCACCCATACATATCCAAATAATTACTAATAAGCTTATAAAAGTTATAACAAAATTTATCTTCTTGAAAATAAAAAAGAATTCGAGAAAAAAAAAAATGGGCCATATAATTATGATTAAGTGTGTACGATGTCAGTCCATATAATGATTCAAATATTGACACAAAATATTAATCCATAAAATCGAAAATATATTAATTTCTCCATTGGTATGGAATTATATTTCTTAAATTAAGGACTTTTCGTGATTTATGTTGTATTAAAAGTTCATTATTAATTGGCAGATCATTGAATGACAATTTGAACTAAACTTGTAGCAGTTAAACATATCATTTTCAAAACCAGCACGTTATAAGTGGATGTCATATAAATTGACTTTTTACATATATATATATATATATATATATATAAAAGAAAAATAGAGAAATTGTTACATAGAGAGATACATGATTGTGGTGATCTCAATATATCTTGGTATTATATACTCCTTTTGTCACATAGAATGATGCAAAGTTGGGTTAACATGAATTTGAAGAAATCTAGTGTTATTTGTATTGTAAGTGGAGAAATAGTGAGTAATAGTCTTACATTATTGATGATTCCGGTAACGAGTATCTGGTGTATGGGGGAGAAGGGGAATACACCAGTAGCAATTTTTTCGTTTTCCAAATCTTTTCACTGAGTTAATTGCTCAGGTCAGTTCGCTCAACAACTGAGAAATTCAGTTGGAGCTGATCACACAGCCAGGTGCACAGCTGACTGAGGGTCAGCTGTGTAATCTAACTGAGATTTCAAAGAGTTAAGTTATGCAGAAGTTGATGGAAATTAAAGCTCGTTACTTAAACAGAAACCCTTATGAAAACAGGGAAGGTCAAATTCTCAAAACTTAGTACAGTTTGTAAGTATGCAGTTTGTATGCAGAGTCAGTTGCTTAGTTAACTGAAATGTCAATACTGAACGTAAATACTAGAAATAAATGACATAGTATTTTTACGTGGTTCAGAGATTGACCTCCTACATCCACGACTTCCTTTTCGGGGAAGTAATCAACTAGATAAGCTTAAGCGTGCTTATCAAACGTTCCACTTGGTTTGCGAGTACCAAGCAACCTAATCAGTTCGATTACGGGTTCAAACTAAACCTTACAACACTTTTGCGGGCAAGTGTACAACCTAGTCTGGACCTATTATCTTTGATTGCAGGTTTAAAGACATACCTGAGGTTTGGGGGTTGGGGGTTTTTCCAACTATGAAGCTTTCTACACTGAGAGAAGTAGAGGCGTCTTCCTAAGGCTTAGAGACTCGATCTTTTAGGAGAAAGTTTGCTCAGAAATAATTATGCAAGAACCTATATTCTAGACTCGATCAAAGATAGGGCTTTTTGAGAGGCTAGATAAAAGAACAGAAGGAGGTATAGACACTCGACTTCTACTGATTCTTCGACTTGGTTGTTCTTGCTCTAGAGAGAGTGGTTGACTGCTACTTTGCTTGAATATCTTCACTTCACTCTGCGCTTTTCTCTCTCGGCATCTCTCTCTACCTCTCTCTCTCACTTTTCTTCAATGTGGAGACCACTATTTATATAGAGGGAGATCTAATTAGCTGTCGGAATGAGCCGTTTGATCTCTGTCAAAAGCATGGCACTCCACCTACTTCATTGCAAACTTTCTAAAATGGCAACTGCGACCTTCACTTTGTGCGCGTCTCTGTGGTCGGTCCATTTATAGTAAGTTTCCAGGCTGTCTTGTGCTTTTGAGTAGATTTGAATTTGGACTTCAACTCTTCTTTCTTCAACGTCTTCAAAGTCTTCTCTTCTCAGCTTTGTGACGTCTGACTTCAACACAACTTCTCTTCGTGCTTAAACTGCACGGTTCAGTTATGGAGTCAACTGAGTTGTGGTATAACTGACCAAGTTCCTCACGAACTGTCTTTTTCAGTCTTGTTGATTTCTTCTGCTCGAACCCTGTAAAGATAAGAAATCCCTACACTTAAACAGTAAGCTCTAGCTAAGTTCAGACTGATGGCTTTCATCTACTCAGTTGGGATCAGTTGGGTTTTGGGATAAATCAAAATCTTTACTAATTTTCCCACAATATTAATTTGGGACTGAAGGAATACTATTTTTCTATTGTAATTTGTGTATACTATTTTTCTATTGTAATTTGTGTAAACTATTGGAGATGCATATTACTGATCTGCAGTACTTTTGTACTGAAAATTCTATAGTTTTATGTAAGTTGTTGAGATGGAGTAGCACACTATTGGAGCGGTGATCGTGCTTCAGTTTACCGTAAATAACGTTTACGGCAACTCATTGGGGATTGTCTAATGTTAATCGATCTTTCTGTTGGAGATGAAGCCGTAATAGTCGTCGACAACACACAGTATTTGCCACCACTTGCCTTGTAGGTGGCAACCACACCGTTCTCCACGAATACGGCGGCTCTCCGAGCACCACAACGGATTAGGTGAAATTGTTTGAATAAAAAATTAAATATTTCCTATGATGTTAATGTTTTTCCGAACTCAAATGATTAAAATAAAAAGTAAATTTGACCTACAACTAAAAGTTTATAATATATTATGTTGAAAATGAAATATGATGTGCAATACTTTGACTTTTTTTTTAAAAAATTCATGGGAATCCGCAGCCGCTACTTTTGGTGTGTATTGGGTAAACTTCTGTCCTTGTGCAATAGACTGTAAATCACATAAGGCAGGTAAACCATATCTTCCAAATACAAGCGTGACAGTCTCGACCTATAGAGGCGTCAGTGGAGATTGAACCTAAGATCTCTCAGTTTCAGGTAGCCCACTCTACCACTAAGTCATTCCCAAGGGGACATCAACGTAGCAATCTAAAACAATACTTTGACTTTAACCTAGCTCAGTGTTGATTCATTGAAAATTAAATATTGTGATAATTAAAAATCTAGATTTGCCTTCTTGCAAACGAATTTATTAAATCCAATTACTTGCAAGACCTGCTGTTGTTTGTTTGAATATCTCAAATTCAAACTACGAATAAATTGATGAAGTATTCAATACATGCGGGCGCGAAACTAACTACTTTTAGATTATCTAAAACAATTTTCTCATGCAGATCGAGTAGGACATTTTCGTTTTTCCGGAAATTGAATGTAATTTACTCTTTAATTGTGCCGGTTCGGATCCATATATAGTTTTATTTAATATTGTTGTGCCACACGTGCACCAATCTTATATTGACAATTTATGTGACATTCTATATTGCTTTCGTTGGATGATTAATGGTGCGTAATAATGAGAAGTAAGTAGAATTTATTTCACCCAATTAATTAAGTTATATAGTTAGTATTATTTGAATAATTGTGTTCAGCCACACAAGCTAAAAAAGGTAATATAGAGTTTGTAAAGGAAATATATCATAATTAGGGTCATAAATCGTAAGGAGAAATATAACTATTTCTATTTACAGTTAACTTTCTTTTTTTAACGCGTATGACTAGACGCATCGTGACCATATAGAATTTCTCTATGGTTATATGTCATTAATCCAACAAAGATAATAAAAAAAATGTCACACAAATTGATAATAGAAGATCCGAATGAGTTGTTTCATGGTCAATATTAGTATTATTTTTTTAATACAAATTTATTTACAACCACACAGAGTAGCACAATTAACAATATGGGTGAATAAACGGGTACCCGTGGATATTTATACCCGTATTTGCGGGTATCCGTACCCAAATAAGCAAAAAATGAATATCCATACCCTTTCCATTTTAGTCGAACGGGTACCCAATACCCGGCCGAGTATACCTGGCCCGGGTATAGGGTACCCGGTGTACCCGTTTAGAAAATAAAAAAAAAAGATAAAAATATGGTAATTTTTTACCCGCTCGATTTTTCGATAATTTTCAACTACAAATTAATAACCAACTATGTAACAATAACTAGACGACAACAACAAATCAATACTAAACGTAGTTTAAACATTTAAGTTCAACAAATAAATTATTATAAATATATATTATTCATAGGTTATGTTTAGAGTTATATTTAGCTAGGTTTAGGTTTTAGCTTAAAAATGAATATATATTATGAATATATTTATAATTTATAGTATAAAATTAGTAATTATATATAATAAATAATTGTATATTGTTGATCGGGTGTTTGACCTGGTACCCAATAACCTAACGGGTATATCCATTAGGGTATTTTCTAAAAATCTCATACCCATACCCATCCAATATCCGCAAATTACGGGTATTGAATACCCAATACCCGACCGGGTACGGATAGGATATGGGTAACCCGGAAACCCGTTTTCCATACTTTCACCCCTAATTAACAATTCAACTGGAATCATGAGTGTGTGAATTGTCTTTTTATTTTATTTTATTTTTATTTTTTTTATTTTTTTTATCAAAGTGTGGATTGTCTTTAAATAGAGACAAGGAGGATGGAGTACTGGTCAAAGTTAGAACTTAAGTAACACGAGAAAAAGCCCAAAAACTACAAGAAAAGTAAAATGCATATTTTCCTTCTCCTTTGTGTGGCGCCGGTAGCAGCATGGGTGGTGTACTCATGGTGGTCCGTTCGTCGGCGAGGCGGCAGCGAGTTCCCTCCCGGGCCGCCTCCTCTCCCGATCGTAGGCAACATTCTCCAGCTTGGCCTAAACCCCCACAAGTCGCTTGCTCAACTGGCGAAAAAGTACGGCCCTCTGATGTCCCTGCAACTGGGGACTCAATTCACACTCGTGGTTTCGTCGCCGGAGATGGCGATGGAAACACTGCAAAAGCAAGGCCATATCTTCGCGAACCGGTCCGTCCCGAACGCTGTGTGCGTACTCGGGCACGACCAGATATCGGTGACCTCACTCCCGGCTAAGATGGAGCGATGGAATAGACTCCGGCGAGTAGTGAAAGAGAAGTTGGTCTGCAATGAAGCTCTTCAAGCCAGCCAGGGGCTCCGGCGCGAGTGGCTGCGGAAGCTGGTGGAGCACGGGGCGGCGTGCAGCGACGAAGGGCGCGTGATGAACGTGGGAGAAGCAACCTTCACGACCATGTTCAATGTCCTGTATGCCACGCTTTTCTCCGCCGAGTACGGCGGCGGCGGCGATTCGATGAAGGAATTCAAAGAGCATGTGGATGCTGTGAATAGGTTAACAGGTATTCCAAACTTGGCGGATTTCTTCCCCATCATTGCTCCTTTTGATCCGCAGGGAATGAGACGAAAGACGAAGCATCACGTTGCGAGTTTGCTGAAGATAGTCGAAGCCATGACCGACTACCGCCTGCAACAACGGACGGCGCTGGATTACCAAAAGAAGAATGATTTGCTTGAAACCCTAATAGACGTAATGGAAGGAAACGACTATGATTTGACTATCAAAGAAATTAAGCATTTATGCGTGGTCGGTACAATATCTACTTCTATATCTCTATACGTTGCACCGTTTTTCTTATTTTTTTTATTCATGAGTATATATCTAGGAAATATATAGTAATTAATCTGAGGATGGTACACCCAAATTGATCTCATCTTCTACACTTGTGTGAGTGTGTGTGTACTCTTACATCATTATTCCCAATTTTATATAGGGTTGGTTAATTTCATTTTCAAGACTAAGTCAATTTTTCGATTTCCTAATATGTCGTGTATAATTGATATAAAAATAAGAATTACAACACCAATATTTTTATTCGAGTATTAATTAATTAATTTTCTGACTCTAGCTAGTGCACTTTAGGATTTAATCATTGCAGGATCAGACTCAAATGCAGCGTTGGTAGAATGGACAATGGTCGAATTACTACTGCACCCTGAGAAAATGGAAAAGGTGAAAATAGAGCTAAAGAGTGTTATTGGAGAGGGAAGAGTGGTTGAAGAATCAGAAATATCGAGACTCCCATACTTGCAAGCCACCGTCAAAGAAGCTTCCCGGTACCACCCGATCGCTCCCCTATTAGGTCCTCGTGAGGCGGTAGAGGATACAAAAGTAAATGGATTTATAATCCCAAAAAATACAAAGTTGATTGTAAACTTTTGGGCAATTTCAAGAGATCCAAACGTATGGAAGAATCCTGAGTGTTTTGAGCCTGAAAGATTTTTAGACAACGATATAGGTTTTCAAGGCCGACATTCTGAGTTCATTCCATTTGGATTGGGACGAAGAATTTGTCCTGGCTTGCCACTCGCTATCCGAATGGTGCCCAATATGGTGGCAAATTTGTGCCACAACTTTGATTGGGAACTTCAAGGAGGGGTTCAATCGGAACAACTACAAAGAGCCGATGTGTTTGGGCTAGCACTGCAGAAGAAATACCCCCTTAAGGCTATTCCCGTTAGGGTTTAATTTGAATATATATAACGATGCTTTATATATCATCACTTGTATGCATGGTTTTAAAGATATATATGAAATAAATTCGTGAGCTTATATTCTTTTTAGCTCAAATACCTAAAGAAGGGTCCAACCCACAATCAAGCTGTAGAATTCAAAAATTACGACTCAAACAACAAAATCACAACATTTCAAGGCAAAAATAAGGATACCATTCCAATCTCTCATATTAAAACTAAACAAGCAACACTAAGAAAAATATTCTAAAAAATCTCACTTTTTTATCATCTCAATTTTAAGTCCTTAGTAGCTCACCATATTCTTGAACACCGTCTAATTTCGATATTCTATAAGTTATACACGACATAAATTCAAAGAATTACGTACTAAACCTTACAAAAGTTCAAAACAATATTTTCACTTTAAAAAGCAAAGGATTCGAGAAAAGAAGTCCAAATAGATAAGTGCAATAACGATAAAACCCAATGCTCAGTTTATATTATAACCATTCTCTCTCTCTCTCTCTCTCTCTCTCTCTCTCATGTGGGGCTTTTACATGTTTCCGAAAGTTACACATCGGGTGGAGAAAGAAAGAGGCGAGGGAGGAAAGATTATAGAGTATTTAGGTGTTTATATAATGCTAACTTGCTAAGTCAAGGTTTGAAGATCCATCATTTGAAGATCTATCTTGTTGAATTTGAGGCGTGGTTGCTCAAGAAGTGATGCTGCTTAAATATGTTGGCAAAGTTTATGTAGTCAAAAGTATAGCTGAAGTGTCAAGCCGCTACATAAATCAAACTCTGTGAAGTGTGCTTCACTCTGTGCTACGAGAACATAGAATAGTCTGGCGGAGACTTTCCTTATCTACGCTGATTTTGTAGGATCTTTTCCATGTTTATCTTAGATGCCAAAAAGATATTTACTTAGCAGATATTTGGAGTGTTCTCCAAGCCTTATCCTCACAAGGAAAGAAGATCAAAGAAGACTGATCTAGGGTTTCAAACCTATATATATTCGATATCAACCTAGTGAAGATGAGCAGTTTTGTTTATTGTTCGAGTGCATATACTTTCTTGAGAGTATTGTAACTGAGTGCATGAATTAATGAGAGTTTATCTTGATAAATTCAGTTTGTAAAGAGAGTTAAGTGTTGGACTGACAGTTCAAACTTAGGTTGTGTGATTGCAAATCTAGCAACCACTAATTCACGCGACATCAGGAAGAGAGTGAGCGAAAGGGTAGCATAAAGTGATGGCATATATGTGTAAGATCCTCTGTAGCCATTTTTTCGAGTAGAGAGTTTTTTTTAGGCCCATAACGTAGGCAAGTTACAATAGAAGACAATTTTTTATGGATTTGCAATTGTAGGACAATATTTAAAAAAATTGGTAACTGAAGGACAATATTTTAAAAAAAAATGGTAATTAAAGGACAAATTTAAGTCCGATTGGGCCAAATTACACATTTTTCCACATGGCGGGATTTATGTGGCCCGATGGCTACGTGGCTAGATATAGTATGAACTTTTGCAGTCTCGTAATCAACACAAACCAAATAATATTCTTACACCTCCAATATAGCCAACAAAAATTATTTAGCACATACACATGTACCCAAATTGATTAATTGGAAGTAAATTTCAAACTGTAAATAATATAAAATATTAAATATTTAAATTAAGGTAAAGGTGACTAAACTAACACATAACATTTCAATTCCAAAAGTATAATATTTTTTACATTGTCTAGTTTCAAAATATGGCCAAATTAATCTCATAAAATAGCTAGAAGTTTAAGCTAAATATTGCACAAAATGCGATATAAATTTTGCTTATGTAAAGTCCATGCAGGCATCGGGCTGAGAAAAATGTGTAATTTGGCCCACTCGGGCTTAAATTTGTCTTTTAATTGCCATTGTTTTTAATATTGTCCTCCAATTGCTAATTTTTTTAAATATTGTCCTGCAATTGCCAATTTGTTTAAATATTTGCCAAATTGATTCTCTTTTGGACAAAAGTCCCCCAGACATAGGTTGGAAAATCGAACTGGATTACCATATTGTGTGTCTTTTTATTCTGCATAGTTTATTATTTTTGTTATACTAATTGTGCTAAGATTTACAGTAACACAACATCTTTATATGCATAAAGTGTTTGCTTAGATATAACATATTTTGTAATCATTTCGGTGATATATTTCTTCTAAATGGTTAAGTGTTGGATGCTTTGTGTGTGAATGATATGACAAATTATCTATTAGAATGTGGAGGGTGAGTTTTCTTTCTTATGGATTTAACGTAATACTCATTTTTATATAAATGTCAAATTCTGAGTGAAGAGATGATAAAATATTGTAACGGTGATTATTAGAGATTTTAATACATATCTAATGAATGATTATTTTATTGTAAATATAATATAGCATATTACTAAGAGAAATTGTCATTAGATTAAATATATAATAAGTAATTCATATTTCGTAAATAACTCTTGTTAGGGTAATTTATAGTTTATGATCCAACTTTTAGCGTTTTTTTAATTATGGTTCCCACTTAAATTTATTTGAAAAAGCACCTCACCTTTTTTTTTTTTAACAATATTGCAAGGAAATTTAAATACCGCGTGACGGAGGACTCGAATCCGTGACCTTTGGCCCGGGCATTAACCTCACTACACTAGGCTATCACACACACAAGCACCTCACCTTTATTGTTTGATATATGGCCTCGTGTTATTTTCTGGCAACCGACGGCGACTCACCTTCCTGAAATATGACATGGATTTTTAAATGCCACATCTTAAGAAAAGACGCCGTTTCTTATTTCTAATTGAAAATAAATAATTCAAAGTTGGGGACGTAAAATATAAATTATTTCTTTTCAATTAGAAATACGAAACAACTTCATTTCTTGAAACGTGGCGTTTAAAAATCCACGTCATACTACTAAGAGTTGAGTCAGTGGTCGGTCTTCGCAAAATAACACGGGGGCCATACATCAAACATTTCTCGAAGGTGAGGTACTTTTTCAAATAAATTTAAGTTGAGACCATAAATCAAAAGCGTAGTGCTATTTGAACACACTGTGGTCGGTCACAAGTTAAAAATGGTAATATAGGTTTTGAAAATTGAAATATACCTTAATTGGGGAAGCTTAAAACCCTAGAAGGAAATGTGATTATTTTTATTTTTACAATCAACTTTTGATGGTCCCGAAACGAGTTACTGGTGTATGGGGAGGGGAATACACCAGTTAGGATTTTAAAAATAAACTCTTTAAAATTACTTCAACCGAGTAAAAAGACTCAGTTGGAATCTCACAGCTGAGTAAGCAACCTCAGCTGGAAGAGTGGTGCGGTGCGGAATGTGGTGGAAATTATCAACTCGTAAAACAACTCACGTTTTTGTGCACGGTTGGTCAAAAATCAAAACAGTTGAGAATGTGTGGATGCAGATTGTATGCTGGTTAGTCAGTCAGTAGAGTATGCAAGAAATAACTGAATAAGGAAAAACACAAGCACACAGAGATTTAACGTGGTTCGGAGATAACCCTCCTACGTCCACGGGGAGTTGTGAGTCCACACAATTCTGTCCAAGTTCTTCTGGACAAACCACTCAGCTTACACGGGCTGAGCAACCGTTATGAATAAGTTTGTGGGTACTTATCAACCTTACAGTTTAGTTTACGGGTACTAAACGACCTAACTACTCAGTTGCAGGAAGAGTAGGATCCTAAACCTTTTCAGGTGAAAGAAAAATGTGTTTCCAACTAAAGGCTCGAACGATGTGAGCTATGATCTAACTCTCTACGAACTCTCAATAAGTGATGTTCTCAAGGTTCGATCTAAAGACACAAAACTAACTAACTCTAGAACTCTCAACAAGTGATGTTCTAAGAGATTAACTTCAGTTCAGCTCGTGAAAAATATTGCTCTTTCTTTTTTTTTTTGCTCTCTAGTTTCTTCTCGCGTGTGTGTCTTATATCTTCTTCGAATGAATGAAGGCCTCTATTTATAGGCGGAGAGTATCACCTAGCCGTTGGAGGAGCTGTTGATCTCTGTTCTTTGAAAGCGATGGCTTGTCTCTGATCTCTGCAGACTTTCCCGATATGGCATCTGTGCTCTTCTGCTTTCCATCTGAGATAGCCTTGTGTTGGGCCAAATGGGGTAATGACTGAACGATCAAACCCTCACGTGACTTTCTTTTTGAAATTCAAATCTTAACAACAGACTTCCAACAAGGGATGGTCGGTTAAGACTTTCGATCTTCAACTAGCTTGTTCTTCAACCGATGTTCTATCTGACAACTAACAGTTGAACTCTCAGCTGACTTCGTCTTCAAGCTGTTGATCTTCTTGGTTGAGTTCTATAACTGATGTTCTAAAACTGAACACTCAGTTGTCTTCCTTGTATCTGGTCAGTTGGGTTCGAACGCTCAGATGGCTTTCTTTCATCTGATGTTCTCTTCCCCTTTACTGCTTCTCATCTGATGAACGCTCAGTTGTTTTCCTTACAACTGATGTTCTATCTCTTGAATGTGACTTCCCCCTTTTTGCATTATGATGAAGTGAACGCTCAGTTCTCTTTCTTACAACTGATGTTCTGTCCGAGTGATGCCTTGTTGCCATCTTCAGCTGGAGACCTGTAAAGATAAAATCTTGATAATGCTCAAACAGCGAGCCTATCTACTAACAATAGGTTCTGGCAACATCTACTCGGTTGGGGTCAGTTGGTTTTGGAATTCATCAAAACTCTTACTAATAAATTTCCCAACAATTTCCCCCTTTTTGATGATGCCAAAACCACTTACAACTTTAAACCTCTACTGATCTAAACCTTACTAACTTATCTAAAATCTCAGCTGA
Organism: Schizonepeta tenuifolia; assembly: GCA_029490685.1. NCBI lineage: Eukaryota > Viridiplantae > Streptophyta > Magnoliopsida > Lamiales > Lamiaceae > Schizonepeta > Schizonepeta tenuifolia. The sequence continues at coordinate 79,174,444 of CM055955.1, read as the reverse complement.
AATTCTAGACAGACTATAAGATAAAACATCAAAAGGTTAGCACAGTTATAACATGGTATTTAAAAGACTTTGCGATTCAGAGCTTGGACAATGAGGGATTGTTCATCAAGGTGAATCAAATATATATACTTGAAGTTTTCATTACAACTGATGATTACACAGATATGCGCAAAAACCAAAAATTACAACAGTTGCTAGAAAACTAACTGAGCTAGAACTGTAGCCCATACTTACTAAAGATCCTAACAAAAATTTCCCTCTTAGCAGGTGACTCCTTGGAAATGTCCACTCCATGCTCCTTGCAAACCTGCCTCGCTTCAGATGCGATCTACGTGCGGTTCGGGTTGCTGGAATCTGGGAGAAGAGGAGGCCGATAAGTAACCCTCTTCGGAACTGGAACAGTGTTCAGGTCCAGGTTGGCGTCAATCATAGCCCGCCTGAACTGGCTGAACATGCCAGGATCCTCTGAGTGCAACTCGGTCAGCGCTTCCTTGAACGCTTTCCTTGGGTCGTCGGTTGCGTAAACCTTCCTATAGTAGAAGTCGTTCACGAACTCCTGCTTGAACAGCTCCCACTCTTCATTCCACTCGGTCGGCATCCACTTGTCAACATGCCTGAACCGACTCTCAACCTTGGACTTTGCAGGCAACCTTTGTTGCTTCAACCGAGCTTCCGCCTTTGATTGAATTTTGTTGATGCGGCATCGGCTGCGGGAGGCAACGTTGCGGTCCAGGTTCTGTGACACCTTTTTCAACTCAACCTCGAACTGGTTCACCCTCCTCGCCTGGCTGGCGGCAAACTTCCTGATCCAGCTCGGGTTCATGTAGTCCTTCTCCTCTACATCCATAGTCTTGGCCGCTGCAATGCACTCTTCGGTTCTTATCCCGTCGAGTTCAGAATCCAGCTCGGCTGCGATCTCGGCTATGGAGCTGTAGGAAACTCCAATCTTCTCTGCCTACTCCAAGTCTTTAGAAATCTCAGCTCCACCGACTTCGGTTGACTTGGGAGCAGCAAACTTCCTCCTCCTCAGCTGAGATTTGGATGGTTGAGCAGCTGGCACTCCTTGTTCTTGGGTTTCTTCTTCTTCCTGCGCCTCAACTTTCGTCTCCTTCTCTTCCCCCTTTTTGGCATTAGCAACAAGGTTTGCTACTGAACCGTCCAGAGAGTTGAGTTTATCCTCGGTTAGTTGAACACGGTTGAAGAGTTCATCGACTGCACACTCCAGCTCGATCTTCTTTGCCAGTTCGAAGTCCTGGCGCTCTTGTTCGGCCTTCTTCAAGACAGAGAGGTTGTCGTTGACCTCTGTCTGAAAGGCAACGAACTCAGCCCAACGCGACTCAAACCGGGACTCCCATTCAGCATCCTGCGTCTGTTGGGACTTGGCCAGATTTGAATCGGCCAAAGATTTGAAGACGTTCACCTCCGACTTCAATCCCAACAGAGTGGACTTCATCTCCGACATGTCCTGACTGGTGGAGGAGGAGAAATCATTCAGTTTGGTCTTCAGTTCAGCATTCTCCTCCACCAGTTGTTGGTACTTCGCTTCTTGTGCTGCCAACTCCCTCAGCTGGTCATCTTGTTGGTTCTAGAGGTTGGCGAGCAATTCGGTCCTCAACTGGTGGTCCCTCTCAGCTACCAGCTCGCAGATTTCTTCAGTTGATGGAACGTGCTGAGCAGCTGGAGGGGCTTGAGCGGACTGAGCTAGAGGCTCAGCTGTGACCATGGCTTGTCTGTTCACCAGGTATAGCTTCAGATCTTCCTCTTCTGCCTTCGCGGCGGCGGCTGCTGCATCGACATCCTCAAGGAAGTTAGCTGATTTCGCCAACATGTTGTCAAGGAAGTCGACACACTCCTTTCCAGCTGCCTCCCTTGTGTCCGTCCCTTCAGCCAGACTCTGGTCCATCCGTCGAGTGAGCAGCACAATCCGGTTGTTGTACGCCACCTCCAAGTTGGAATAGTTGAAGTAGGCTCAGATGCGGGACTCATCGGACTTCAGCCTCTCCCAGCTCTGCACCCTGATCGTATCCTCCTTAACGTACCAGTGGCTGAAGATCAGGTGGAACTGGTACAATAGCTCAGTTCCCAGAGTGGCGAAGATGGGCATGTTGCGAGCCTCAGGGAATAAGACTAACAGCTTTTGAAAGCAGTAGGCCACCCTGCCTTCATGCTCCTGAACAACTGCCTGCAGATCCTCCGCTTCATTAATTGAGGAGGGGGTAAGATTGTATGGCTCAGGTTCAAGAGGTTCATCGATGTTGGCCAAAGAGTTGGTCGCAATATCGGCATCGAGCTGAGAGCTCGGAATTTGGGATTCGATCGGGAGAGTAGGTTCAGAGGTTTCCTCAACATCGGCCAAAGGATCGGTCTCGATGTTGGCATCGAGCAGAGTGCTCGGAATATCTGGCTCTGGTTGGGTAGAAAGAGCAAGAGGCTCTGGAGCGGTACGGCATTGTCTCCTGCCGTGGGGGAGATGGTAACAATTTCAACGTCCTCAGATGAGGAGGATGCATCCGACGTCTCCATGCCCTCAACCTCATCAGCTCCGGGGGCTCAAGAGACGATCTCGAATGACGCGGCCTCAGCTGAGCGGCTGGATTCGGAACGCTCCTCAGCAGGTGTTGACTCAACCGGTGCTCCCTCCTCGGCTGGAGCTTGCTCCTCGGCTGGAGCTTGCTCCTCAGCTGGCTCCTCAGCTAGAACCTCAACTGGCTCATCAGCTGACTCATCAGTTGGCTCAGCAGCTGGCACCTCAGCTGCCTTCTTGGTCGACTTCTTGAACTGTACCCTTAACTTTTTCTGGGCAAGTTCTTCAGCTGACTCCTTTTCCGCCTCAGCTCGGCGGCGTGAGACTTTGGATTTGGCGGGGCGAGCAGCGGCTTGTTCCCCCTCAGCTGTTGACTCAGCTGGCTTTCCCGACTCTCTCTTGTCCTTAGGAGTGTAGACACTCCTAAGCACCTCCTGTGCTTTCTTGGCTGTCGGGAACAACAGCAGCTTCTTCAGCGGCGTCTCCTCGTAGTCAGCCCAGACCATGTTGCGGTCCTTCGTTGCGAGCAAGATGAAGGCGGAAATCTTACAGCCGAAGTTGAGTGTCCCCTTCACACTCAGCAGCTTCTCTCCGGACTCGGTTGTAGTCTCGGTGATCTTCAAGTTCTCCACCATCAACTGGTTCAGGAAATATTGGAACCAGTTGATTTGGTGTTGGTGCTCAAGTGCCACCAGCTGCGTCAGCTTGGGTCGGCTGATGTCCCCAAACGCACCACTGTAACCGAACACCACTTTCGACACTGCATCGAACAGCAGGCAATGTTTCGGCTTCAGCTTTGTCCGTTGCATGTAGCTCCTCAGCCTCTCCGGCTCGATCAAAGCATCTTGCAGAAACTCATCCGCCTGCTCATCGGTAATATTCTCCAGGAATTCGGTGGCGGTGTGGTTGACGGGAATGATGTACCGGAGGACATCGGACACATCGATGGGGAAGAAGACACGACGTATCGTCCTGGCCAGAACATCTCTTTGTCGGCAGGACACCTCCGTAGATACTCCCTCTGCACAGTAAAGGGGGCGCTTGAGGTTGACGTAGAATTCTCCGACTTGGCGTCTGAGCAAGTGGGAGGGGCAGAGTTTGGCCCATTCGAGGAAGCCATTCTCCCTGAGTGTGTTTGCGAGCGAGGCCAAGACCGGCGACTCCAGTTCCTCGTCGGAGAGGATTTGCTCGAAGTGAATCTTCGATACTAGCATATCGAACGATTCTTCATATGTGGTAGGGACGAGGGATGGTCCAGACGATGCCATTCTCTTACTTTTGGGTGCCATTAATGATCACTGCAAAGAGAATATATATAGAAGAAAGGAAAGACAATCTTTTGCAGAAAATGGGTTAGGCAGAAACTGGGAAGACGATGAACAGGTAATTAAGATATGCACGAATGAGGAAAGTAGGAGATATCTTCCTAATTTTTCGCCCTATATAGGTCTTGACTCAGATGAAATCGACGGCTGGGGTTAAATGGCGTGAATCCATCAACGGCTGAGATCACGCGACTGTTGACTATCTTTGACTTTACGTTTTGATCCGAGTTCCAATCAGCGCGTGAGAAGGTGTACAGTTTATCTTGTCAGCCCAGTCGCACTATAAAGTAGGCTATGGATGTTCAGCCGTACTTTACATTTAATGCGACATGATGGCTATTTTTAATGTAACTGACTAGTTCAGGAATGTTTGAATTTATTTCAAACATTCTTATTTAAGAACATATCACTTTCAGCCATAAATGTTACCTGCCAGCTGATGTCGAAATCAGCTGAGTTCCCATGTTGCAGCATACCATCAGCTGACTCGAGTTCGTCTGTTCAGCTGACGTCTGATGTCATCAGTTGGCGATCTGCATCTGAAATTCCCCCTTCATCTGAGCTTCCCCCTCAGATGGATATCTATCTCTTTTCCCCAGTTGACTCCTCATCTGGTGGATCCAACAGTCCAAGGAGGTCACAAAGCATCTTGAACCGTGCTTCAGCTAAAGGTTTGGTGAAGATATCAGCTCTCTGAATATCAGTTGGAATCTTTTCCATGGACACATCCTTCTTCTCAATGTGATCTCGGATAAAATAATGACGGATATCGATATGTTTTGTCCGAGAGTGGTGAACAGGATTTAAAGAGATAGCTATGGCACTCGAGCTATCACAATGAATGGGAACCTGTCCAGTTCCGACTTTATAATCTCTCAGTTGTTTCTTGAGCCACAACACTTGCATGCAACAGCTTTCGGCAGCCATATACTCTGATTCGGTTGTAGAAGTGGTAACACATGCTTGTTTCTTTGAGAACCACGAAACCAGCTTGCTTCCCATGAACTGACAGTGTCCAGATGTGGACTTCCTGTCCAACCGATCTCCTGCTAGATCTGCATCTGAGTATCCAATCAGTAGGATATTGTCGTCAGTTGGATACCACAATCCAACATTAACAGTTCCCTTCAGGTACTTGATGATATTCTTTGCTGCCAACATGTGTGCTTTCCTCGGTTGAACTTGGAACCGGCCACACACTCCAACTGCGTATGATATGTCTGGCCGGCTGGCAGTTAGGTATAGCAAAGAACCGATGATCCCTCTATACTTACTAGCATCCACGAGCTTTCCTTCAGTTCCTGGTTCAATCTTCCAGTTAGTATTCATTGGGATCCTCGTGATCTTACTTGTCTGCAATCCAAACTTGGTGATGAGCTCATTTGTATACTTGGATTGATTGATGAAAATCCCTTCTGGCGACTGCTTCACTTGTAATCCAAGGAAATAATTCATCTCACCCATCATTGACATCTCGAACTTCTCCTTCATGAGGTTTGAAAATTTTTCACACAGTTCCTCTGACTTGGAACCGAATATGATGTCATCCACGTAGATTTGCACCACAAGAATGTCATATCCAACTTTGATGGTGAACAGGGTTTTGTCAACTGAACCTTGTTTGAAACCCGAGTTCAGAAGAAAACCACAAAGAGTGTCATACCAAGCTCTCGGCGCTTGCTTTAGTCCATAGATAGCTTTCTTCAACTTGTACACTCTTCCATCTCCAGTCTCAAAACCAGGAGGCTATTCAACATATACATCTTCCTTGATATCTCCGTTGAGGAATGCACACTTCACATCCATCTGATACACCTTGAACTTGTGATGTGCGACATAAGCTAGAAAGATTCGGATGGCTTCCAGCCTTGCAACCGGCGCGAAGGAGTCCTCTAAATTGATTCCTTCTTGTTGGCAATATCCTTGAGCTACCAACCTTGCCTTATTCCTCACTATGAATCCAATGGCGTCTCTCTTGTTTTTGAAGATCCACTTCAATCCAATCACCTTGACAACATTTCGTCTTTCTACCAACTCCCATACACAGTTGCGTAGAAACTCATTCAGTTCTTCTTGCATGGCTGTTGTCCAGTGAACACAGTTGAGAGCTTCCACAACGTTCTTTGGTTCTGGCACATCAGCTACAAAGCAAGAAATCATGGCAACATCTCCAGCTTGCTTGAATTCCTCTAGAACTGCCAACTCCTCAGCATATTGGGCATAAGTGTTGGAATCTTCCTCGGTTGAATCCTGAGTCGCAACTCTGCTTCTTGTACGAACACCTTCTGTTGGATCTCCGATGATGTTGTCAGTGGAATGAACTTCATACCATCTTCGGTTGCGTCTTCCTTCTTCTTCCACCTGTGGCTGTTCCGTGATCTGAGTTGGAGTCTTCAGAGCTGGTGATTGATCAGCTGTTGAGTCTGGATCCTCAACATTGACATTATTTTGAAACGGACTTGGTTGAGCTTCGGATGCTGATGCAGTTGGAGGGGCATCATCTGGAGTTCCCCCTTGAGATGAGCTGGGGTCCTCGCATTCATCTTCAGAGGAGTATGGATTCTCATCCTTGGTTGCCCATACCAGTGGTTCAGCTAGATTCTTTTCCCTTAGAGCTTGTGATCTGGTGAGAACAGGTGGAACTTATGGATTGCCCTGTTGTCCTTTAGCATGTTCTCTGCACTCAAAAGTAGATTCATCAAAACTAACATGAGGTGTTATCTCCACAACACGAGAGCTATTGTTGAAAACTCTATAAGCCTTGATCCGAGCGGCATATCCGAGAAATATGCCTTTCGAAGCTTTGGCATCAAAAGTTTTCAACTGAGTTTTCCCGTTGTTGTGAATTTAACACTTAGAACCAAAAACGCGAAAATAAGAAATATCTGGCTTCCTACGTCTCCATAGCTCGTATGGTGTCTTTCCCAACCGCTTGGTCAGAAGAGACCGGTTCTGAGTATAGCATGCAGTGTTGATCGCCTCAACCCAAAATCTCTTTGGTAGAGCTGAGCTGGTTAACATGGATGTAGCTGCATCCTTCAGCGTTCTATTCCTTCGCTCAGCTACTCCATTCTGTTGCGGAGTACGCGCGGCTGATGTCTGATGGATAATTTCATTCTTCTCGCAATACTCGATGATGGTTTCATTTAGAAACTCAGTTCCACGATCTGATCGGATAAAAATAATCTTCATCTCTTGTTGGTTCGATATCCGATCCATTAGCTTGGGTAGCTCATCTCGGGTTTGACTCTAGTGGCGCATGAAGATGGTCCACGTATATCTTGAGTAGTCATCAGTTACAACCAGGGTGTACTCGTTCCCGTTCATGCTCTTGGGTGTAACTGGCCTGAAGAGATCCATATGGATCAGCTGTAACACTCGGTCGGTTGAGGGAGTTGATTTCAACCGGAAGGAGGATCTAGCGAGCTTTCCCAACTGGCATGCACTGCAGATATGTGTTGTTGAAAACACTCGGTTTGGTATGCCTCTTGCATGTTCTTGTCTGGCGAGTCGGTTCATTGTCTTGAAGTTCAGATGGTTGAGCCTTTTGTGCCACAGCCAGCTCATATCTGAACTGCTCTTTGATAGCAAGCAGGTGTCAGGAAGACTACTGTTCCAGTCAGCATAGTAGACTTTCCGGTTGGCGATCGATTCCCCAACAATATGACCTGCTTTGATGCGACATCTTTAACTCTGCAACCCTGTGCATTAAACTTGACAGAGAAACCATTATCACATAATTGGCTGATGGAGAGCAAGTTATGCTTCAATCCATCAACATAAGAGACATTAGAGATTGAAACATGATTGGTTTCAAGTGTACCGTAACCTCTGGTGTAACCTTTTGAGTTGTCACCAAAGGTAACTGATGGACCTTATTTCTCCACGAAACTTCCAAGCAAATCCTTCAAATTCGTCATGTGTTTCGAGCATCCATTGTCCATTACCCACATTGTTGCAGACGCTTTATTCTTCCTCAGCTGTTTCTCCTGTACCTGCAAAGAGAAACTCGCTTAGGTCCCCAATTTCAGTTGGGTCCTGGAGGGTTAGAACCAGTTCCCCCTGGAACTGTGCGTCGCTTTTCCCTGTAAACTCGGATGAATTTATCATTCCAGATCACTTTTCCTTCATCATCAACTATAACAACACCTTGGTTATCCTTAGGCTTGTTGTTAATAGTGATGTTTTGTTTCTTGGGAGGAGTTGGATTTCTCCCATTCTGAGCTTTCGGAGGAGAGGCTTTCCCCCTGTTTTAATGGCGATTCTTATCCTGTTGAATTTGTCTGTGAGGTCGGACGCCATGTTGGAACCTTTGTGGCTGATTCTGATTCCAACTCCTTGAGTGTTGTTGATAGGTGTTCATGCCCTGTTGATGATTCATGTTGTCGCATGAGTATCTCCAACTGTTCTACCTGTTCCTTATCGGTTGACTCGGTTGGAACCTTTGGTTGAACTGGGGATGGAACCGCTGTTGATTCATATGATTGAACCCTTGTCGGTTCTGCGGTCGGTTCCATTCTTTCTGTTGTTGACTCTGAGGTTGATGCAGAGGTCGGTTCTGATTCTGAGTTCGGTTGCGATTATGTCTTCGACACCTCTGATTCCTCTTCTAACTTTTGGAACATTTCCCCTCGGTTGATGTCCCAACCGATGGAACATTTTGTCCTTCATCTACTGTTCCTTTTCCCTTCTCAGTTGTGGTTGCATTGGTCGGTTGAGCTTGCTGAGAAGCGGAGGTTGAAATATTTTGTGGTGACTCAGGTTCCACTGTGTTCGGTTCAACAACTTTAACCTCGACAGCTTTGATGAAGGTTGCTGGAGGAATTCCACTATCTTTAATCACATCATAACTGGGTCCTGACACGTCATCCATCTGTCTGCTGTAACTGATAAGATTCTCTATGATCTTGGATGACTGATACAGCTTGATTAGATTGTCCTTCTCAGTTTGTAACTCCTTGAGGAGGACAGTTATCTGCTCGGTTTGTCCATCTGACTTCTTTATCAGCTGCTCGATCTGAGCCTCTTGATTTTTTAACTGATCTTGCTGTTCCTTGATCTGCTTCGTCAACTCCTCATCAGTTGGAGTCTTAGCCTCGTTCAGTTGACTCTTGAGATTCTCAATCTCCTCGGTTTGGCTCTTGATCAAATCGTCTTTTTCGGTTAAGAAATCTTCAAGTTTGGCGAACTGAGCTTGAAGACTCTTAAACTCAACCGATTGGAGATACATTTCCTCACTGAGTTCTTGAAAATCACTCCAGGAAGGTTCCAATTCTTCGTCTAGTGATTCCTGCATGTTAGAAATATTTGAAGAATTTAACTTAGCAGGATTAGAGTGTACCTCAGTATCATTCTGGTCGGTTCCAAGAGCCATGAGGCATTGATCCTGACCGGTAGCGTTGTTGGTGGAAGTCAACTCATCCTCATCTTCAGTGTCAGTGAAGATGTCCATGTCGTCAGCTGCTTCTTCTGCAACCATGGCCTTGTTCTTTCCAGCTTGTTTGGCCCTTAACGCTTCTCTCTCTTTCTTCGATAGATCTGGGCAGTCAGTCTTGAAATGACCTTCTTTCCCGCATTCAAAGCAACCGTTGGTGACAGGCTTTGAACTGTCTCGAGTTCGGTTTGATTTGTAGAATCGTTTGTATTTCCCAAACCGAGTGTCCATGTCGGCTAGTTTCTTTGACAGGGCTGCAATGTTCTGTTGCAGTTCTTCTCTGCTTGGCTCCTTTGCAGTCGTGTCAGCCGATCTGGTTGGCCTCGATGTTCTCGATTTTGAGTAGTCAGCTCGGAGAGCAACTGACTTTGAGGCTGAACCAACATCCTCAAGTCGACTCGTCTGAACCGAAGACTGAGATCTTCTTCGGTTCACCTTATACTCATTTCCCTTTAAGATTGAGAACAATCTTTCAGTTCCCATTTCACCAAGGTCAGCTCGGCTCTCGTGGATATTGGTGAAAGTATCTCACTCAGTCGGTAGAGCTTGTAACACTTTGAGATTAATTTCTCTTAGTGTGTATTTTCCTCTTCGGATGGACTGGATTCTTCTGAGGATGTCCATAAACCGAAGCTCTAGCTGATCAATTGTTTCATCTGTCTTTAGACAAAAATTGTCGAAGTCTTGGCATGCATGTGAGAATTTGTTCTCCTTCGTATCATCACTTCCTTCACTCAGCGATGCCAGGATGTCCAACATCTCTTTTGCAGTCTCACACTCCTCTATCCAAGGCAGATAATCTTGTCCAACTGTGGACATTATTGTGCTCTGAGCCCAGATGTCTAATTGGCTCACCTTGGCTTCCTCTGGAGTGTAGTCTTCCGGCTGCTTCTCCACAAACTCCACAACTGTGTCCCCATCGTTGGGATTTGTAGGAGTGCGAGCTATTCTTTCTTTGATGATGATCGGTCCGGAAGAAAGAATTTGTTGCATCCTATGATGCTTCGACAGTAAGATCTTCTTCATCCGTGTCCTCCAGGATGTATAATTTACAACCGAGAACATTACCACGATCTTATCCTTGACGTCCATCTGCACACAACAACAGAGCAAATATGCACTAGCGTGAAAAAGATCTGTTCAGTTGACCACTGAAGAAACTTTCTCGAATTCACACCTTGTGAAACAGAGTCAATAATCTTTTGAACCACTGCTCTGATACCACTTGATGGTCCCGAAACGAGTTACTGGTGTATGGGGAGGGGGGGAATACACCAGTTAGGATTTTAAAAATAAACTCTTGAAAATTACTTCAACCGAGTAAAAAAACTCAGTTGGAATCTCACACCTGAGTAAGCAACCTCAGCTGGAAGAGTGGTGCGGTGCGGAATATGGTGGAAATTATCAACTCGTAAAACAACTCACGTTTTTTTACACGGTTGGTCAAAAATCAAAACAGTTGTGAATGTGCGGATGCAGATTGTATGCTGGTTAGTCAGTCAGTAGAGTATGCAAGAAATAACTGAATAAGGAAAAACACAAGCACATAGAGATTTAACGTGGTTCGGAGATAACCCTCCTACGTCCATGGGGAGTTGTGAGTCCACACAACTCTGTCCAAGTTCTTCTGGACAAACCACTCAGCTTACGCGGGCTGAGCAACCGTTATGGATAAGTTTGCTGGTACTTATCAACCTTACAGTTTAGTTTACGGGTACTAAACGACCTAACTACTCAGTTGCAGGAAGAGTAGGATCCTAAACCTTTTCTGGTGAAAGAAAAATGTGTTTCCAACTAAAGGCTCGAACGATGTGAGCTATGATCTAACTCTCTACGAACTCTCACTAAGTGATGTTCTCAAGGTTCGATCTAAAGACACAAAACTAACTAACTCTAGAACTCTCAACAAGTGATGTTCTAAGAGATTAACTTCAGTTCAGCTCGTGAAGAATATTGCTCTTTCTTTTTTTTTGCTCTCTGGTTTCTTCTCGCGTGTGTGTCATATATCTTCTTCGAATGAATGAAGGCCTCTATTTATAGGCGGAGAGTATCAACTAGCCGTTGGAAGAGCTGTTGATCTCTGTTCTTTGAAAGCGATGGCTTGTCTCTGATCTCTGCAGACTTTCCCAATATGGCATCTGTGCTCTTCTGCTTTCCATCTGAGATAGCCTTGTGTTGGGCCAAATGGGGTAATGACTGAACGGTCAAACCCTCACGTGACTTCCTTTTTAAAATTTAAATCTTAACAACAGACTTCCAACAAAGGGTGGTCGGTTAAGACTTTCGATCTTCAACTAGCTTGTTCTTCAGCCGATGTTCTATCTGACAACTAACAGTTGAACTCTCAGCTGACTTCGTCTTCAAGCTGTTGATCTTCTTGGTTGAGTTCTACAACTGATGTTCTGAAACTGAACACTCAGTTGTCTTCCTTGTATCTGGTCAGTTGGGTTCGAACGCTCAGATGACTTTCTTTCATCTGATGTTCTTTTCCTCTTTACTACTTCTCATCTGATGAACGCTCAGTTGTTTTCCTTACAACTAATGTTCTATGTCTTGAATGTGACTTCCCCATTTTTGCATTATGATGAAGTGGACGCTCAGTTGTCTTTCTTACAACTGATGTTCTGTCCGAGTGATGCCTTGTTGTCATCTTCAGCTGGAGACCTGTAAAGATAAAATCTTGACAATGCTCAAACAGCGAGCCTATCTACAAACAATAGGTTCTGGCAACATCTACTCGGTTGGGGTCAGTTGATTTTAGAATACATCAAAACTCTTACTAATAAATTTCCCAACAACTTTCATTTTTCTTACGCGTATGGTTGATTACTGTATGACCGAATAACTTTATTGAAATCAAAAAACTCTAAAAGTTGGAACCATAAACTATAAATTACCCCTCTTTTTATATACTGGTTATTATTATAAATTATAGATAGATATAATAAGGCCGTGTTGCCTTTTTTGGCATCTTTATTCTGAAATTTTAGCCCTGATCATGAAAGTGAAAGGGTCGAAGAAAATTTATAATTTTGAATCGGGTCCATGTTTCTTGAGCCAAATTTTTGCAGCTATGCTACTTCTCCTGGGCTTCCGAAAGAATGGACCTCCCCGAATCTTTTGGACATATCGATTTCATCAATTTATAATTTGATTAATTTCCAAAGGCTATAGGTTTTTTATTCGAAATTTCCTAAGTGCGAGTTTTTAGGCTTAACTAAAGCTATTTAGATTATCCGCAGTGGTAGTGTCTCTATGAGATGTTTCTATGGGATGTGATGGAGATAGAGACAGTCAGCTGTAGTGGAACTGTGTCTATAGGGTGTCTCCATCTAAGTAATTTATTAATTTTAAATATTAATTTTGTCAATATATCACTGTCTCGAGACTGTCTCGTTCCAACGAGACAGTCTCGAAACAGGGGATGTTACAGTGAACTGTCTCTATGGATTGAGTGTCTCAAGACACCCATGAAAAGAGTCACTGCAGACAGTCTTTGGCCGTCTTCAAGTTCAACCCATAGCATCAAATTCAAACCCATTTTACAATAATTGTCAACAGTAATCCAAACTCAAAAAGAATATTCAATATATTTTTCTTTCTCATGCAATTTTTTATACTTTTACAATTATGCCTACATAATTTGTTTGACTAAATTGCATATAAATTCTCCACCTTTTACCAATTTCTCATTTATGACCTCGCATTTTTAAATTAGGTGAAAATTCCCCACATTTTAAGTATTCTTAATTCGACACCTCCAACCATTTTTCTCCAAATTAATGCTGACTTGGAATCCGAAAATGCTTATATGCAAAAGTCCAGCGGAAAAACAAATGACTTAGTTTTAAAAATACAAAACATTGTCGTTTCCTCAACCACAAACAATTATATTTATATCTATTTATGCGTATTAGGGCACCGATCGAAGAACAATACAAATGTTTTAAACTACATCGTTTTGTTTTTCTGTCAGGTTTTGCCATGTAAGCACTTTCGGATTTCATATCAGCGCTAATTTGGAGAAAAATAGTCAGAAGTATCGAATTGCAAAATTTTTAAAAGTGGGGAATTTTGACCTAATTTAAAAAGTAGGAATATAAACGAGAAATTAATAAAAGATGAGAAATTTATATGCAATTTAGCCTAATTTTAAAATATTACATATTGTCCACAAAATTTTTCAGAATAATTGTATACAAAAAAAAATTACTTTTAGATAACTTGAATATAAAGAAATAAATAAATAAAAGATATCTTTGTTGCATTTCCTAATATTTTATGTATTCTTATGTTTTAACTATATATTAAACCTATATGTTATGTTATCTTTGTATTTTTATTAATCTACAATAATAATTAATAATATTTGGTATTTTTCTTAATTAAATAAAAAATAATCATTATATTACTAAAAGGAAAATGATTCTTACTTTGAAAAAATCCTACGTAGCACCCCTTATATTCCTCCATTCATATTTATCTAAATTCTCAAATTTTTGAATTTTCAAATGTAAAATAATAGATTTTAAATATCTATACTAGAATTTTGTGTCCCACATCGATTTCTCAATGAAACTTCACCTATTGAAAAGCCTATAAATACCTAGAATCAATGTATATTTTCTCATCTTTTGCTCCACCAGTTTTATTTAACCAATTTATTTATTAATAATCGGTCGAATAAATAATTATATTTTATAATTTAATTTAATTTAATTTCGTCAATTTATTAATTGATCGAATATATAATTATTTTTTGTAGGAGTTTTATTTGGACAATTTATTTATTAATCGGACGAATAAATAACTACTATATTTTTATAGTTTAATTTAATTTAATTTGATCAACTGAATAGATAATTTTTTTTATTAGGGAATCAATTTATTAGTTAACAGAATAAATGGTTCCAAATAATTTGAATAATTTATTGGTGGACCGAATTAAATTTGAAAATAGTCTAATATTTTTTTATTCAATTTGATAAAAAAATAAGTAATTTCTAATTTGTCAATTAATTAGATAGACGGGTCAATTCCCAACTGACGGGTACCTCAACTCGGAATCCCACGTGACACATTAATTTCATTCTTTATTCTTATTAATTTTAAAATTTTTATTTTATTCATTTTTTTCATGTATTTTCTAAAATCTATAATCGTCATCTATGAATTGATTTTTACATTATTTGTAGTTGGGTTTTCCAACTTTGCATAATTTATAATTATAATTAGTAAATATTACTAATATACAGTTAAGATGAGAATGAATAGTACAATCATTTTTTTTTTATGTTTTGAGTCAATACAAATTCTATATGAGTTTGATAAATTATGCATTTATAAATAAAAATTGTGGTCAACGGGCCAATTCTGACCTGGAACTGTGGCGATAGACGAGACAATTCCCAACCAACGGTTACCTCAACTCGAGAAATTTTTTATTATATATTTTTTTTCCATGTATTTTCTAAAATCCATAATCGTCATCCATGAAATAATGTTTACATTATTTGTAGTTGGGTTTTCAACTTTGCATAATCTATAATTTTAATTAACGAATAGTACAATCATTATTTTTATTAAATTTTTGGATCTATATAAATTCTAAACAAATTTTATAAATTACGCACTTATAAATCAGAGTCGTCGTCAACGGACCAGTTTCGATGCAGAACTGTGGCGATAGATTAATATACGGATTTTTTTTCAAAAAGGAACACAAATAATTAATTTTTTAATCGAATTTTAAATAAGTACGAGTATATAAATTTCAAACAAGTTTGAATAATCCTAAACACATCATCTCAAATTGTTTGATTAATCGTCTCTGTTGGAAAACGTAGAATATGTAGGAAAATTGGTTGAAAAATTACTAACGATTTATCAACGAGCCAATTCCGACCAAGAATCGTGCGCATAGAGGGCCCAATTCAGTACTTGCGGGACAATTTTTTTTAATATATTAAAACGTAGAATATGTAGGAAAATTGGTAGAAAAATTAATAATGATTTATCAACGAGCCAATTCCAACCAAAAATCATGCGCGTAGAGGGACCAATTTAGTTCTTGCGGGACAACTTTTTTTTTAATATATTATATAATTTTGAACTCATAAAAGTAAGGATATTTATGGTCAACTTTTATCTTATATCATTGACTAAATAATTTTATGAATCACAATCATTCCACATAAAGTTTTGTAAAAAGGAAAAACTACCAAGTACATAGTGAAATAATTCTTGAAGTTCTATTCTCAGTTAAAAAAAATTATTCTCGAAGCTGGTAAAAAAGAAAACGAATGTCATTATTTATTTCTCTATGATTATATTTGGAAGATGATTATTTATATAATACTACAATTTATAATTAAATTTTTATTTATTAAATATTGTGTGAATATTTTTGGAATATAGTTATGTGTATAATTAAATACTAATTTCAGGTAAAACGAAAACAAATGCCATCATTAATTTTTTTGTGAATATATTTGGAAGATGATTATTTATATAATTTAAAATCAGTATTGTAGTCAGTAGGCTGGTCTCAGGTCAGAACCGTCGGGGTAGACGTGATGATTGTGAAGTGGTGGTTTAACTTATTTTTTTTCTTAATCTTGAGTTGAATTCATAATGTGGGGTATTTAGGATCACTTTCATCTTATAGACAATCTTAACATCTATAATATTATTCTCTATGTATATATCTCTTCTCTCTCTCTCTCTCTCACTACCCGCTCCTTCTCTTGCCTCTTTTTCTTCATAAAAAGTTAAAAGATTCAGCTTAATAGTCGCTTTCTTTTGAGAGATAAATATATTTTTGCCCACATCGGTTTTGTAGAAGAATAGAGCTTTAACAATTATCGAAAGTAATGAAAATATATTAGTTACTATAATTTTTAACAAACATAACTATATGGGTTTGAGACGTAAATATGTGGTAAAATTACTTTTTAATTGAATTTGAAATGTGTTCAAAAGATATAAATTCTAAGTGAGTTTAGTAGATTGTATAATCGAATTATTTAACACTAAAATAATTAACAAATAATATTTTTTAATCTATCACATATTAGTATTATTTAATAATTTTATTAATTTTTATAATTTTCCGTCAATTTTCGACGGGGTATATGTTAGTTGTTATAAAAAACAAGGATCGAAGCCTATTTTACAACGCTTAATATCCATAATCTTTGGATTACTTAATGCTGCTAGATGTGTCATAGAATTTTGAATTAATTTAATACCATTAAACTTTTTAAGCCCAACTAATTAGTCATATTAACGTATACTAGGTCAAATTGCATAACAATAACCGACCTTTTTTCAAATTCTGAACTTATTACAAACCTTTTAATTTCAGCAAAAAAAATAGCAACCTTTTAATTTGTCGCAATGTCCGTCCGGATCCAATTTGGGGAAAAAATTGACGATTACGTGTGCAATTCAAAATGACGTGGAGTTCAAAACGACGTCGTTTTAACTAAAACGACGTCGTTTTAATTAAGAATTAAAAAAAAAATTACACATCATTCCACCTCATCTTCCCTTTCCCTTCCACCTCATCTTCTCCTTCCCCTTCCCCCTTATCTCTCTCTCTCGCCCAACCCCTCTTCCTCAACTCTTCCCCAATACCAAATCTCAGATCGCAGCAGCACCCCTGAACGTCGCAATTCGAAAGGGAAGTGCAGATCTTGAGCAATCAACCGGCGGTGGAATCTAGGGTTTGTGACGGCGCCGACAAAACCTGTTCAGAAATTTGTGCGACCACCACCAAAAGCTTCGCGCTAATGTGGGGAAGACGATGGTGTACTCTGATTTTGAGTTAATTGGCCGGAAAAGTGGTGACGACGCCGACAGTGGTTGGCCGTTGAAGCCACTAGCCCGCCCAAAATAGATGAAATCGGTACCAATCAACTCGCTCTTAGAGCTATAATTGAACTTGTCTTGTCGTAGCATCACAAGTATTAATGCAATCAAAAATGTTTACTTGTGTATGTAAAAACATTTTATTTTTCTTGAAACGACGGCCCTGTCAAACATATTATGAACATACAGGTATGAATCATTTACACCTCATCTCTGTGTCGAGAAGTAGGTCTCCTTCTCAAACACTGTGAATGGCTTAACCGAAGTAAAGCTCACAGTCACCTCAAACATTTCAAATACCACACGTGGGCTCCTGCCTTTCACATGATAACTATAATAATATCTCAAGCAGATGATGAAGCATACCAACTCACATAAAAACGGCAAGTCAATTGAATTTAAAAACTCAAATAATAATACTCAAATAAATTTAAGTTGAGACCATAAATCAAAAGCGTAGTGCTATTTGAACACACTATGGTCGGTTACAAGTTAAAAATAGTAATATAAGTTTTGAAAATTGAAATATACCTTAACTGGGAAAGCTTAAAACCCTAAGAGGAAATGTGATTATTTTTATTTTTACAATCAACTTTCATTTTTCTTACGCGTATGGCTGATTACTGTATGACCGAATAACTTTATTGAAATCAAAAAACTCTAAAGTTGGAGCCATAAACTATAAATTACCCCTCTTTTTATATACTGGTTATTATTATAAATTATAGATAGATATAATAAGGCCTTGTTGCCTTTTTTGGCATCTTTATTCTGGAATTTTAGCCCTGATCATGAAAGTGAAAGGGTAGAAGAAAATTTATAATTTTGAATCGGGTCCATGTTTCTTGAGCCAAATTTTTGCAGCTATGCTACTTCTCCTGGGCTTCCGAAAGAATGGACCTCCCCGAATCTTTTGGACATATCGATTTCATCAATTTATAATTTGATTTCCAAAGGCTATAGGTTTTTTATTCGAAATTCTCTAAGTGCGAGTTTTAAGGCTTAATTAAAGCTACTTAGATTATCCGCAGTGGTAGTGTCTCTATGAGATGTCTCTATGGAATGTAATGGAGATAGAGACAGTCAGCTGTAGTGAAACTGTGTCTATAGGGTGTCTCCATCTAAGTAGTTTATTAATTTTAAATATTAATTTTGTCAATATATCACTGTCTCGAGACTGTCTCGTTCCAACGAGACAATCTCGAAACAGTGAATATTGCACTGAACTGTCTCTATGGATTGAATGTCTCGAGACACCTATGAAGAGAGTCACTGCAGACAGTCTTTGGCCGTCTTCAAGTCCAACCCATAGCATCAAATTCAAACGCATTTTACAATAATTGTCAATAGTAATCCAAACTCAAAAAGAATATTCAATATATTTTTCTTTCTCATACAATTTTTTATACTTTTCAGTTATGCTTACATAATTTTTTTGACTAAATTGCATATAAATTCTCCACCTTTTATCTCATTTATGACCTCGCCTTTTTAAATTAGGTGAAAATTCCCCACATTTTAAGTGTTCTTAATTCGACACCTCCAACCATTTTTCTCCAAATTAACGCTGACTTGGAATCCGAAAATGCTTATATGCAAAAGTCCAGTGGAAAAACAAACGACTTAGTTTTAAAAATACAAAACGTTGTCGTTTCCTCAACCACAAACAATTATATTTATATCTATTTATGCGTATTAGGGCACCGATCGAAGAACAATTCAAATGTTTTAAACTACCTCGTTTTGTTTTTCTGTCAGGTTTTGCCATGTAAGCACTTTCGGATTCCATATCAGCGCTAATTTGGAGAAAAATAGTCAGAGGTATCGAATTGCAAAATTTTCAAAGGTGGAGAATTTTGACCTAATTTAAAAGGTAGGGATATATGCGAGAAATTGATAAAAGGTGAGAAATTTATATGCAATTTAGTCTAATTTTTTAATATTACATATTGTCCCACAAAAATTTTCAGTATAATTGTATACAAAAAAAATATTACTTTTAGATAACTTGATTACAAAGAAATAAATAAATAAAAGATATCTTTGTTGCATTTCCTAATATTTTATGTATTCTTATGTTTTAACTATATATTAAATCTATATGTTAT
The DNA here is from genome assembly GCA_029490685.1 of Schizonepeta tenuifolia. Classification (NCBI taxonomy): domain Eukaryota; kingdom Viridiplantae; phylum Streptophyta; class Magnoliopsida; order Lamiales; family Lamiaceae; genus Schizonepeta; species Schizonepeta tenuifolia. The sequence goes on along the minus strand of CM055955.1, from coordinate 79,155,181 downwards.
GTTATCTTTGTATTTTTATTAATCTACAATAATAATTAATAATATTTGGTATTTTTCTCAATTAAATAAAAAAGTAATTGTTATAAAAAAAAAGGATCGAAGCCTATTTTACGACGCTTAATATCCATAATCTTCGGATTACTTAATGCTGCTAGATGTGTCATAGAATTTTGAATTAATTTAAGACCATTAAAATTTTTAAGCCCAACTAATTAGTCCATATTAACATATACTAGGCCAAATTGCATAACAATACCCGACCTTTTTTCAAATTCTGGACTTATTACAAAACTTTTAATTTCAGCAAAAAAAATAGCAACCTTTTAATTTGTCGCAATGTCCATCCGGATCCAATTTGGGGAAAAAAATGACGATGACGTGTGCAATTCAAAATGACGTAGAGTTCAAAACGACGTCGTTTTGATTAAGAATTAAAAAAAAATTACACATCATTCCACCTCATCTTCCCTTTCTCTTCCACCTCATATTCTCCTTCCCTTTCCCCATTATCTCTCTCTCTCGCCCAACCCCTCTTCCTCAACTTTTCCCCAATACCAAATCTCAGATCGTGGCAGCAACCCCTGAACGTCGCAATTCGAAAGGGAAGTGTAGATCTTGAGCAATCAACCGGCGGCAGAATCTAGGGTTTGTGACGGCGCCGACAAAACCTGTTCAGAATTTTGTGCGACCACCACCAAAAGCTTCGCGCTAATGTGGGGAAGACGATGGTGTACTCCGATTTTGAGTTAATTGGCTGGAAAAGTGGTGATGGCGCCGACAGTGGTTGGCTGTTGAAGCCACTAGCCGGCCCAAAATCGATGAAATCAGTACCAATCAACTCGCCAAGATGAGAAGAACAAGGATATGTGAACGATTATTCCAATTTCTGGCCGGAGGGGGTGTGGCGACGCCGCCTAGGGTTGGCCGTTGTAGCCCCCCACTCCTCCAGAATCGACGCCACCCACTGGACATGGCCCTCGCCGTCTATGCTCGCCCGCCCATCCGCCGTGTTCCTCGCCGTTTATGCAGTCGTTTTGTGGGGTTGATGGCTCGAAGGAGAGTTTCGATTGGGGGCTAGGGTTCTGAAATTGGGTCTTTCTTGTTTCAGAGAGATAGAGTCGAGAGGGAGTGGATGTGACGACAATGGTGATGACGGTGATGTGAAGGCGGTGACGATGTGCAGGTGGTGACGGCGACCGGCGAAGCACAGAGAGAGAGGAGAGGAGGAGATGATGTGGAAATTTTAAAATGGCATGTAATTTTTTTTTTATTTTTTTTTTGTTCTTAAATCAAAACGACGTCGTTTCAACTAAAACGACGTCGTTTTGAACTCCACGTCATTTTGAATTGCACACGTCATCATCAATTTTTTTCCCCAAATTGGATCCGGACGGACATTGCGACTAATTAAAAAGTTACTATTTTTTTTACTGAAATTAAAAGGTTTGTAATAAGTCCAGAATTTAGAAAAAGGTCGGGTATTATTATGCAATTTGGCCCATATACTACTACTACATATCCCTAATTTCTGGGCATTTTTTGTTTGCTCCTGATTGTGTCACTTCTCTCTCGAGAGGTATGTGCGTTTATCTCTTCTTTCTTCTTCTTTCTATTTTCTGTAAAACCAACAAATACAATCTTTTCTCCACTTTCCCATTTCTTCCATCCATAAGTATTTGGGGGTCTGATTTGAAAGATGAAAAAGTAGTTTGCGTTTTGAACAGTACAAAGCGCATATACGCGTTTTTATTGTTCATATATACCCAAAAAACGGCAAATTAATTGGGGAATAGGTATGGATTAGGGATGAAAAATCCACAACAGATCCCATTTTGCGGTTGGTTTGAGATGGTCGGTCTTAGATGAAGTGTGACAAGAGCAAGTTCGTATTTTAAAGTTTCACACACAACTAATATGGTTGCGAATTTGATACAATAGTAGAAAAATAGCTCACACTTTGGGATTAAAAAGACTAATTATAGCATATTTTGAAGAAAGGGCATGACTTGCATGTGACCTGCCGCATTCGCCATGCGACCCGGATCCAGGTTGGGTTGACCCGATTTTCTTTTTTAATTTCAGTTTTTTTTTCCGGCTCCACCTTCGGTTCCGATTTTACGGTCCGCCTTCGCTCTGATTACTAATATAAGGATAATCGTCATGCAACAATTTGAATTTTTTTTGCTCGCTCTAAGGCTTTCGATTCCCCTCGCTCGAATCTTGATCAAAGAATAAGCTGCAAATAAAAAAAAAAAAAAAGGAAAAAATATCTGGAAATTAAAAATTGAATAAATAAATAAAACTGAAAAACTAATTAATTAGATATTGTGACATAAATAAATACATTGGAAACACTTATTATATAACACTTTCGAAAAGTGTCTTAATAAGTCAGAAAATTAAAAAAAAAATATTAGGCGCGTACACCCCATGTGCAATCGCACGGGGTGCGACCTGCTGTAAACAAGTTTTTGCGTTGAAGAAAAGTAAAATAAAAGTACTTTTGGACATTTTTTGTCATTCCTTCTTGATTTCCAGTTGTCAATGTTCAAATTTTCAAATGTTAATCACATCATATAATATGTGAAAACATAAATATGTACATATGTGCTTTCACATAAAAAAATATTTGTAAAATCACAATTATATGAAAATAACGGACAATAATATGTGAATTCACATTTTACCAAGATAATACATGAAAGCACATAATGTGTACATTTGCTTTCACATAAGAACATTTGCATAAATTAAAACCACAGGTATTATATTACGTGCATATTTTATCAAGATAATATATGAAAGCACAAAAGTGTTCATTTACTTTCACATAAAAATATTTAATAAATCACAGTCATGTAAAAATTACTCATAAATAGTATTTGAATTTACATTTTAGAATATATATATAAAACGAAATTAGAAAAATGTGTCGCAAAAAGAATTGGAAACACAAATGTCCAGAAGTACAATTTTGATAATATTTTTTCAAAATGTGCAGTTGGTCTTTTTGACCTTACCTTAAAATGCTATTTTACTAGATTACTCAAGGAATAGATATTAGGTATATAAGTTACATGCTAAATTGGCCATTGGAAGGCCGACTAACAAACAAATTCAATAAATCGGAAAGTTTATGATTAATTATTAATATAGACAATTCAAAACTAATCATTGAAATATCGCATCATGAAATATATGGAACCGATCATTTTATTAGTAGCTTTTTGTATCGTCAAAATTATATTACTCTATTGTGTAGAATCATTTAAAAAGATCAGCCCAGATTGTTTTCAATTTATTTGGTAGATCGACTTAGGCTGCCAATATAATTAGAATTTAGACATCGGTGAAGTAAATGTAAAATAGTAAATGGAGCGCAAGGGAGAGAAGAGGAATGGAACGGCAGTAGATGTGGGGCCTACCTGACCTTAAAAAATAAAAACAAACGAAGTGGTCCCTTTGCTATCATCTTAATGGCAGCAGAAATTTGTCTTGAATTGGCAGCGATGAAAAAAGGGGGTGGGGACAGAGAGAACTTGTTGAAACGTCTTTATTATGAAGCAAACTACAGATTGTATAAATCCAATACATATTACAGTACGTTTTATTATTTGGTTTGGTTTGGTTCTTCTGTTTGTTTCATTTTATCCTAGCTAGTTCGCTTTTGAACAAACTCTAATTTGTTCGATAAAGACATCACCACAAAACCACCATCTTTATTTCCTTGTCTGTACAATTACAATACGGACTTTTCAGATTTCGAATGAATTTTCCTACTTGCATTTGCATGTGAATTTAGATGTGCAATTTTGAAAAGAATACCCTAGTTTGCTTCCTTGTTGGTTTTGTAGCAACACTTGCAGCCAAATATTGATTGAATTTTTAGAATATTTTACATTATCCCGTTTCTTGGGCTTTGCTAACATATCAGACGTTCGTGTAGTGAGACGTATCAAAAGATTCAAATATAACATGTAAGTTCATTTTTTATTTTTTTTTTACTTTAATTGTTGTAAAAATCCTTGTTGAGGGCCACAAAAAAAAAATCGGTTCCCTTTGTCCATTGTAAACGCCGATAAATAGGACTCACGTTGTTGATTCAAGACAACTGAGGACACGCAAATGAATAAGAATATTTTTCATAATACGCGTAAGTTTAAATGTTTTCGTAATAGATTTTCTTCAAATATTCGACAAAAAAAAAAAAAAAAAAAATTATAAGCTTCATACAATCTATGTATATTTAGGAATACATATTGGGATGACATATTGGAGGAATAGTTAGTTTTACGTTTGAACCTCACTTTAACATTTTATAGGTCAGTCTTTTACGCATTAATTTTCTAGTTGCATACTATTGTACAGTCGTACATGGTCATATGATTTCACCTTGTATGCACCTCTGATGAAAAGAAATAACACTATGCCAAATTCGCTCATAGATAACGGATATGTACAAAATCGTTCGTTAAGTATAGTGGTGATATCTATGTAGCGCTCATAGATAACGAACATTTATACGTTATCTATGTCAAATTACATAATGTTTATTACCATTATAAAAGTTCATAAATATCCGTTATCTTTACCGTTATAGATAACGGTAATTTTCATATACATTACAAACTTTTTTCCGTTATCTTTATCTTTATACATAACGTTTTGTTCCGTTATGAAAAATAATTTTTCTCCGTTATCAAAGGTTTTCATAGGTAACGGCCACTTTTTGTTATTACCTCATATTTATAATTTATTTGCAATTAAAGTTGACCTAAAACAACACAATAATAAAAATCATCCGTAAATCATGTCATATATCATCCAAAATATTTATACAATCATCATCCAAAGATATTTAACATTCTACACATGTTTTTATTACTTGTATGTCCAAATAAAGATAACACATTGATGATGCAACTAGCTAGCTAGTCATTTCGATCCAAACAACCTTCCTACAAAGATGAGAGGCGTCCATTCAGCATAAGGTAGGATCAGATGACTTGAAATCAAATGACGGTAGCATTATTTGATTGAACATAAGGTAAAACGGTATTGATCAGATGACTTCAAATCAACAATTCAATTACATAAATGTAAATCAAGAGTAACAATTAAGCAATGGAATATAACAAAAATCACTTGCATCTTTTGCAATTCTCTGACGCAAATCATTCTTTGCAGTCTCCAATCTCTGGATGGCAAGCCTATATAACAAAAGAATGAGCTTCAACATGACAATAAACTACTAATAGTTGCATTTTAAAAATAAATGAAATAGTGCAAGCATCATGAAAATTAAGCAATGTTTGATCAACATATCCTTCTACTCATATGCCTACACATCATGATCGGTTAAGTTAAACTAGGCATAAGATTTGCTCTGTCGAGCTAGCTAAACAAAGCCAATGCCAGCTTCAATGATTCAATATACTAAGTATGTTGAGTTCACATATTAGCAATTGAATGAATGAGAGACAAAACTGGATAAAGACTTGTGGGATCTTTTGCGAGGATCGGTAAATTGTTTGATATATATGGTCGAGACAGACGTTCAGACTCCATCATCCGACTAGTAAATTTAGGGCAAATTTATCAAGAAGACGTACCTCCTCGATGGTGCCATTTGCAATCTGAGGATTGAGAGAACTCATGACTTGCTCAAGTATATCCTCTACATCATCAATGTATACTTCATCTGCACATATTATTGAAGCAAACAGATTAACCATCACATCAATTGTTTGCTTAAAACAAAGATTACCAACCAACCAACCAACCAACCAAAATAATCACAACGAATAACAAATGATTGGATACCCAACATAAATATTAATACATAAACACTATATATATATATACTACTATAACACCAACAAAAGAAGCAATTTTGTTGGTGGTGTGAAATATGATATCTAGTGTCTCAGCATTTTGAATTTTGCAAGAAGGAACATAACAACAAACCCGACCATTTTGAATTGGGGAAGCCTGTGTGCGTCTTCACCGAGTTTCGTCCTCAAGATTGGGGAAACCTGCAGTCATATCATCGTGAAGCTTTTGAACTTTCCCAACCAACGCTTCCTCCCCTTCTACTCGATCTTCAAATTTTTTAGAACTATATCCATACATCAATCATTGATTACAACTAATAGTGATAGTAATAATAGATAATGATCTCTACTCTATTAAACTAAGTCAGTCTACTTACACCAAACAGTAGAGCAAATCTCCCAAACGATGCTTGATAAGGCTGTAACTAATCTTTTGCCCATCCATACCAGCTCCTCTCTCTATAGCCTGCAGTTCAATTCCACACATCACATCATCTAATTATATCTCCCATCACTACCAGCTAACATACAAATAAAATACTCGACCACTTTACCTGATTAGCCAAATTATAGAAATGCTAATATTCCGCATCATCCAAACACGCTTGTAGAATAGGCAATATTTGTCATATCTGTTGTCATTGCCAATGGAATCCACATAGATTATAAATATGCAACCATTCTATTGTTGAATTAGCCGGAATACAAATTCTTGATATGCTTAAACACAGGCAGAGGCATCTTGTTATAGGTAAAAGTTATCTCAACCTTGAGAATTGTTGATCTAATTTTAGGTAATAAATCTTAGTCCCTCTGAATGCTACTAATTTTTGTGTGGGACGTCGCATACAAAAAACCGCTATCTAGATCGCAAATTTCATTCATAAGGTACCTTGAATCACCAATTCCAAGCCCTAACCTCTGCTAAAAAGATAAATAAAACACTATGATCTTTTTGACTATCATTCCAAATTGTGCACATATTCAAATAATAGAGCAGAACCTTTTCATATAATTCAAGCATAGTCCTGAAATCCCCTTCAAGAATAGCATATTTCTTAATTTGTTTTGAGCTCTAAATATTTATTAGTCCAAGGTTGGTTAAATTATGCCACAATTCTAATTTACATTAAAGATGATTATATACACGTATGTGACTGTGTTGCAGCATAGAACAAATCCTAATTCTAATTGTAAATCAATGCTCTAACAATTCACACGCTATAACTAGAGCAATCAAAGTGAAAAGTGAATAAATAAATAAAAAACAGAACAAACCTTTGGTGTGGAAAGAGAGCAATTCGGAGAAGAGGGCAGGACGTCCTTGATGCCAAGAGAGGAGGGCAGAACGTCCCAATTGAGCCGAAACAGAAGCAAGAACACTCCTGGAGCGTCGCGAGCATCAGGGGGAAGGCCAGTCGCCGGCGAGAACCAACCGCCGCAAAAACTAGGGTTCGCGACGCCGCCGTCCAAAATCGTTCATAAATGCATCGTACCACCACCAGTCGACTCACCTTGGTTTGGGGAAGAAGATTCAGTGTTCACAATAAGGATCCATTGGCCAGAAAAGTCACCGCTGCAACTAGGGTTGGTGACGGCACCGACCAAACCCTTCAGCAATTGATGAGGTCGTCATAAACCAAGTTATGTTGTTGCATAATGGGCTTCACTACTGAGACGGAGAGATGGCAGCGAACGACAACTTGGGGATGAAGAGCAGCGGCGTGGGGAAGAAGAGCGCGGGGATAAATGCCTTAGAAATAATTTCGTGGTCGATCTCTAATCTATTTTGGGTGGAGAAAACCAAGTCAAAATTATTTGAATTAAAAATAAGAAAAAATAAAAATACATACATAACGTAAATTAATAACGCTACGTGTTACCGTTATTATAGTATGCTTATGCATAACACAGGGAATAACGATCCCAAAACAACGTTATAAATGAGAACATAAGTAACACTTATAGATAATGCATGACTCAAAAACGTTATATATGATCAGAGATAACACTTCCTTGATAACGGATTTTTGAAATCTCCGTTATTTATGTGAGAATGGCGCTCAAAGATAACGGATTTTTGAAATATTTGCTATGTACGATGTGTTATGTATGAACAAAATTGGCGTAGTGTAAGTAGATTGGAAGAGAAAGAACCTAGCGTCCTTATATTGTAACCTAAATTGATACTAAAATCATATAATATGGTCTACTTTTGGTATCTTTTGAATATCAAATTGTACTTGTGAGGGAGCCCCCACAAATTGCATGCATAAAATGATACTACTAAATATAAATAACATCCTAAAAATATCCTAAGAAACTATTCGTAATAAGAAGATAGTCAAAAGCATGAGTAGTATCCTGTTCAACCTAGTTAATCTCAGTTGCACACAATTAAACGTGGTCGTAATAGATTAAATAAGATAACTCGAATATCGTCTCTCAAGGAAAACTTAGCAGGAAAATTATTGTATTACAAAAAAGAAAAGAAAAATAAACCAGTAAATCAATTGGGTTATTTGTTCATAACTAGACTGAAAGAAAAATTAAACTTAAATTAAATCTAGACAAGAATTGAAATATAATCTAGCGCAAATTAAACCTAGGCAAAAATTGAAAGGAAAAATTAAACATGAATTAATCCTAGGCATGAATTGAAATTTAATCTAGTGACGGAAATAATAATCTCTAATTCTAACATAAATTCTAAGAAATCAATCTAAAAGAAATTATCGCAGAGGAAATTGAAAAACAAAAATTAAAGAACTCACAAACTTCAATGAAAATTGCGTAAATAACGTTGAAGTAGAATCTAAATAAATTCGTGGTGGTGTTGTTCTTGATTCCGGAATGAATAAATACTAGATGAAAGTAGAAGAAAAACTAAGGAGAAGAGTCTCTCCAGCCGTCACCAAGAAAATAAAGAACCTAGAAAAAGAGAAGTGAATCTCGTGTGCACAGAGAGCGGCGCTTAAATCTGTCATGTCACACAAGGCAGAGAGATCTGGTCAGCGAGGGAGCTCTAGATGCGCATGGCAAGGAGCTCTAGATGGCCAGGGAACTCTGCCCCTTGTTCCTGCACCAAACGATCAACAGGACAGGGAGCTCTAGTCGGCGAGGGATCTCTGCCCCTTTTTCCTGAACATGTAATGACACACTTTGGCAGAGACCCATAGTCAGTGAGGGAGCTCTGCCCCTTACTTCAACTCTACTCTCCTCCATACCTCTTTGTTCCAAGATCGGATTGAGTCCACTATGATCTTTAAACTTGCAATTCCATCTCAAAACCTACATTTCCACTAAAAACACTTGGACGAAACATGAGTGCAATTTTTTACTTAAGACAACGCAAAACAAACAAAGTAAAGTAAAAAACACACCTAAGAACCTATAGAAAATAGGACAAAAAATGGGTGAAACATGTCCTATTCTTTCAAATCTTTGTTTCTTCTTCTCATTCTCCTTTTTTTTCACCAGCTTTCTAATGTATATTTTACCAGACCATTTCACAAGAAATTAAATGAAAGTTTATTAGATGTTGGATATTAGGTGCGAAAATTCAAACAGTTTGGAGAACAAAAATTAGCGAAAATGCAAAACGAAAGAAATAATCAAATGAGATACTTCCCAAATATACACTCATCGACAAAGTATTACTGCCTCCGGTCCCTAAATTTCTTCCTATCTTTCCTTTTTGGAATGGTCCCCAAGTTTTTTCTTATCTACTTTTAGACACTACCCCACAACAAATTATTATCTCTTACCCTTACTTTATCAACTTATTTACCTAAAATACCATATATGATCCACCACTATCTCAATTAATTAATATATCATTACCTTCAATGTGGGACCCGATCTCCACTCACAACAAATTCAATCATTTTTTTCTCTACTCACAACTAATTCAACAACCTTTTGCCACTTCCTCCCAGGAAAAAACTTAGGGATCGGAGGTAGTATTAGTCACACTTTTTCCTAAATGTGACCATGTTATTTTTCGTTTCTCTTAATTACTTCAACACAAAACTTCCATGCACTAGTGCATAGAGTAAGACGGGTCAAATTTTTGACCCGTTGACCCGTGCATTCCATATTTAAAAAAAAACGACATTAACAATCAAACTAAAAATTTAGTCTAGCGGGTAGCTCCTCTCCTCCTTGCGTGATGGACCCGGGTTTGAGTATAAGCTAGCTAATTTCTTCTATTACTTCTTTCCTTTTTCATTTTCTCACTTTTTCATTTTCGCTTTTTCTTTTCTTTTTCCTTATTTCATTTTCGTGAGTAAATTGCACGATACACTCCTATGTTTTATAAAACCTGCACAAAACACCCATATGTTCTCTAAAATGCATAAAACACCTTCATGTTTTAAGAAATCCTGCATAGAAAACTCATTCCGTTAAATGTAACGGAGCGTGACATTCACTCGCCTCCTGTGCGTTTGGTTTATATTTTTATGCTTTTAAGAGGTGCAAATGGTCCAAAATACCGCCTAACAACCTATAAACCAACATACTCTTGTTCATTGTTCATTTACACATGTGAATGAATAGTTTAAGCTTTGTTGCTTGTTTTTAGTCCAAGTGACATGAAAAAATAATTGATTAAAAATAAATTCCATAATGCTCATAAGACCACAAAAATTTAAAATGACATGGTTCTCGCAACATTTCTATTTCTACTTCTCATCATATAATTGAGTGAACACCGCAAATTATTTATATTATCATATAATTGGTCGAATCACACTTCACAAATAAATATTTCAGTGGAGGGATGTGATTGTGGGGTTTCATATTCTCATTATAATACATATTTGAGCCTTGAACAACTCTATAAATCGATGATCCAAACAAAACAAAGAAATTGTAAATATTTAATGGAATTATTTTTTTCACTTAAATAGTAGGAAATACTATTGATTATGAAAAGACAATCATTTCCAAAAATTCTAGGAAAATAAGGAAGCAAAGAGGATATTCCAGGATATATTTTTATTGCAATTTTAGATTTTCTAGTTTGGTCAAATTTATGCAATGTATAAATTATCTATTGTCAGGTATTATATTTGTGAAATTTAATAAAAATCAACAAATAACCTTGATTCTTGTTTTGCAGGATATACGTGAATTCTAATCAAATTGAGTATCAAATCATGTATTATTAATTAATGTGCTTAATTTTTATTGTTATCAAGTTAAATATATAAGAGCCCTTAAATTTTGATCATATTAATTACAATTATAATCAAATGCAAATAAACTATACCAACATATTTTTTGTTTAGATTGACTGGATGACAAATACCCTCAAAATTATTTAATGAAGAAATCGTTATGCCAATGTCGAATTAGGCCGGTATGGGACCTTAGACAGAAAAAAATATATTTGTTGATACGAAGTTCATTGGAGAAAACAAGTCGCCGATACGACACAACTAGTGAACACATATTCTAGTGAGCAACAAACCTTAAACTATTCATTAACATATGTAAGTGTACAATGAATAAGAGTATGTTCTTTTATAGGTTATTAGGGGGTATTTTGGACTATTTGCACATCTTAAAAGCATAAAAACATAAGCCAAATGCATAGGGGGCGAGTTGATGTCACGCTCCGTTACATTTAACGGAATGAGTTTTCTATGCAGGATTTCTTAAAACATGAAGATGTTTTATGCATTTTAGAGAACATAATGTGCAGGTTTTATAGAACATGGGGGTGTATCGTAAAATTTGCTCCATTTTCGTTTTTTTCCTTTCGGCTTTATTTTATACATTTTTAGTTTTCTTTTTAATTTTATTAGTTTTTCATTTTTTCCAGGTTTTTTTTATATTTTAATTATTTTTAGTTTTCCTTTTCTAATGGTTTTCGTTCAATTTTTTTTCTCATCTTCAGGTTTATTTTTTTCATTTTTTAGTTTTTCTCCCTTTTCATATTTTTACATTTAACAAAAAATTTTCATTTCTCTTTTTTTTTCTTTTACCTATTTCATTTTACCTTTTTCCATTCTCATTTTTTTCTTTTCCTAGTTTGATTTTCTTTACACTTTCTTTTTTTTTTTTCAATTCTTTTTTAGTTTTTCATTTTACTTGTTTTTCAGGTTTTTTCTTCTTTTTAGGGTTCCTTTTTTCTTTATTTTAATTTTAGATTTCTTTTTTTCAACTTTTATTCACGATAAAAATATATGTAGAATTTTCTTTTGAATTAATTATTTTTGTTCATGAGAACTTGTACTTTTAGTTATTTGGTTAATTTTTGTAATTGGAAGTGATGGTCTAACGAGTAACTGGTGTATGGGAGGAATACACTAGTAGCAATTTTTGAACTTGAAAATCTTTTCACTAAGGAAACTGCTCAGGTCAGTTCGCTCAACAACTAATAAAGTCAGTTGGAGCTGATCACACAGTTAGGTGCACAACTGACTTCTTTGGCTGAGGGTCAGCTCTGTAATCTAACTGAGGTTTCAAATAGTTAAGCTATGCGAAAGTTGGTGGAAATTAAAGCTCGTTACTCAAACTGAAATCTTATGAAAATGGGGAAGGTCAAGTTCCCAAATCTTAGTGCACTTTGTAGAATGCAGTTTGTATGCAGAGTTAGTTGGTTAGATAACTAAAATGTAAAATACTGAAAGTAAATGACACGGTATTTTTACGTGGTTCAGAGATTGACCTCCTACATTCACGACTTCCTTTTCGGGAAAGTATACTACTAGATAAACTTATGTGTGCTTATCAAACGTTCCATTTGGTTTGTGGGTACCAAGTAACCTAACTAGTTCAATTACGGGTTCGAACCAAACCTTATAACACTTTTGCGGGCAGATGTACAACCTGATCTTAGATTACGGATTTTAAGGGACCTAGTCTTAGATTGCAGGCTCTAAGGGACCTATTCTTAGATTACGGGTTCTAACGGACCTAGTGTCTTTTATTGTGGGTTCAAAGAAAAACCTGGATTTTGTAGTTGGGGGTTTTTCCAACTATGAAGCCTTCTACACTGAGAGAAGTGGAGGCTTCTTCCTAAGGTTTACAGACTGGATCTTTTGGGAGAGAGTCTGTTTAGAACTATGTAAGAACCTAGATTCTAGACTCGATCAAAGAAAGGTCTTTTTGAAAGGTCAGATGAAAGAACAAGAGGAGGTGTGGACACTCGACTTCTACTGATTCTTTGACTTGGTTGTTCTTGCTCTGGAGAGATTGGTCGTCTGCTGCTTTGCGCGTATTGTTTTTCTCTCTTGTAATCTCTCTAGTTTCTTCAATGGGGAGAACTTTATTTATATAGAGGGAGATCTAATTAGCCGTTGGAAAGAGCCGTTTGATCTCTGCTAAAAGCATGACATTCCACATGCTTTACTGCAAACTTTACTAAAATGGCATTTGCAACCATCGTTTTTTGTGCGTCTCTGTGGTCGGTTCATTTATAGTAAGTTTCCAAGTTGTCTTGTGCTTCCGAGTAGATTTGAATTTGGACTTCAACTCTTCTGCCTTCAACGTCTTCCAAGTCTTTTCTTCTCAACTTTGTGATGTTTGACTTCAACACAACTTCTCTTCATGCTTGAGTTGCACGGTTCAGTTATGGAGTCAACTGAGTTGTGGTCCGGCTGACCAAGTTCCTCACAAACTGTCTTCTTCAGTCTGGCTGATTTCTTCTACTCAAATCTTGTAAAGATATAAATCCCTACGCTCAAACAGTGAGCTCTAGCTAAGTTCAGACTAATAGTTTTCATGTACTCGGTTGGGGTCAGTTGAATTTTGGGATAAATCAAAACCTTTACTAAGTTTCCCAACAGGAAGCATGATAAAAATACATAAATAATTCAAATAATTATTATCGTAAAAAAAAATAATTATTTGATCAAGTAATTATTGTCGTAAGAAAAAAGTAATCATTGATATAAAAAAGTAATGTTTCCAAAATATTACTTTTGTTCACGACAATGTTTACTTTTGTTCACGAGATCGTATACTTTTAATTCTTTTGCCAAGTAATTATTTTTGTAATGAAAAGTAATCATTGATATTAAGAAAGTTAATGTTTCAAAAATATTACTTTTTTTAACGATAATGTTTAATTTTATTGATGACAAATTGTACTTTTAGTTTTTTGGTCAAGTAATTATTGCCGTCATGAAAATTAATTATTGATATTAAGAAAAGTAATGTTTCAAAATTATTACTTTTCTTAACGGCAATTATTATTATTGTTCACGAGAAAATATACTTTTAATTATATAATCAAGTAATTATTGTCGTGATAAAAAATAGTCATTGATATAAAGAAATATAATTTTTCGAAAGTATTACTTTACTTAACGGCAATTGTTATTTTTGTTCACGAGAAAATGTACTTTTGATTATTTGCTCAAGTAATTATTGTCGTGATAAAAAGTAATTATTGAAATGAAGAAAGGTAATGTTTCAAAAATATTAGTTTTCTTCCCCACAATTATTATTTTTATTCACGAGAAGTTGTACTTTTAATTATTTGGTCAAGTAGTTATTGTCGTAAGGAAACATAATTGTTGAAATGAAGAAAGATAACGTTTCAAAAATAATATTTTTCTTCACGACAACCTGTACATTTAGTTATTTAGTAAAGTAATTATTGTCGTGATGAAAAGTAATTATTGACATGAACAAACGTAATGTTTTAAAAATATGGTTTTTAATTTCTTCACCACAATATTTATTTTTGTTCACGACAACTTGTATTTTTATATGGTCAAGTAATTATTGCAGTAATGAAAAAAAAAATATCATTAATTTAAAGAAAAGTAATGTTTCAAACTTCTTTCTTTTCTTCACAACAAATGTTATTTTTTTAAAAGAGAAAGTGTTATTTCATCAAATAATTGTTAATATAAAATTTTAAAAAAGTAAAGGATTAAAAAAAAAGGTCATTAATCAAAAATTGAAAATAAAAAAGGAAACCAAAATGTAAAGTGAAAATAAAAAAGGAAAAAAAAGTAAAGCAAAAAAAAGGGAAGGAAACATCAGTGGAAAAAAGAAAAAAAGAAAGCAAAATAAAAGAAGGAAACGATAGTGCAACGAAATTGCCTCAAGTGAGATGAGAATTAGGCGGCCTCTTCAACCACAAAGCTGTGGCCGGCCAATATTTTTTATACGAGGCAAATGATAGTATGTCATCACTCTACATGATAATAATAAATTTTGTCAAAAGTTTACTTTTGACAAAAATTGGATAAAATTGTATCCAATTTGACTCAAATAACCTTATAGGGTATTGGGGTGTGTATGGTTAAAATTGTACCCTCTCATTCTCTCTCCCCGTTTTCTCTCTCTTCCATTTCTCCTCCATTTCTCCTCCTCCGCGTATCCATCTCTGTCCACCGCCAACCACCTCTCCTCCTCCGCGTCTCCATCTCTCTCCACCGCCAAGCACCTCCTAAAGCCCGACTACACAGATCTCACCAGAAAGTCATAGATCTAAAATTGGGGTAATGAGTTTATTTGAATTTT
Source organism: Schizonepeta tenuifolia (assembly GCA_029490685.1). Taxonomy (NCBI): domain Eukaryota; kingdom Viridiplantae; phylum Streptophyta; class Magnoliopsida; order Lamiales; family Lamiaceae; genus Schizonepeta; species Schizonepeta tenuifolia. The sequence continues at coordinate 79,139,858 of CM055955.1, read as the reverse complement.
TTTTCAATTAATGATTTTTTAGCCTTGTTTTTACTCATTTATAGGTTTTTCGTTGAGTTTCTGATGATTTCTAGTGTATTGGAGTTGAATTCGGAGCGATTTCGATGTATTTGGGTAGATTTCTAATTTCTGATTTCTGATTTCCGAGCAAAACTGCTGTTGCTGGTTCAGGTTGGTACGTTTTCGTAATTGCGTACTGGTGCGTACCAAGTTTACCTGGTACGCAGTACGTATTTACCAGTACGTATCAAGTGTACTTGGTACGCAGTACGTATTTAAAAATGCGTACTGCGTAACTAATAAACTTGTTACGTTTTTGTAAATACGTACAGAGTTATCAAGTAAAATACAGGTACTACGTTTGATTATCACTTGATGTCTTCGATTTCGCGGGTTTACTATGTTTTGAATGTAGATTGCGTACCCAGTTTGTTGAGTAGAATGGAAATTAGGGTACGATTTGCATATTTGGGGGGAAATTGTAGTGGTACACCGGGTACATTTTGTGAAATACGTACCGGTAATTCCAGATCTGTAATTTCTGGAATTGTGGATAGCTTTTTGTTGAATTTCTGAATTTGTTTATGCATGATGTATTTTCCATTCGGTTCATTTGAATATGGCATTGTATGCTTAAAATTGGTAAGATTTTTGCAAATACGTACCAAGAAAACTAATGTATTTCTACTACACTCGGTACGCATTGTGAAAAACGTACCGAGTGTACCAGTATTTCATTGAAATGTAGGTACGTATTTACAAAAGCGTACCTACTTTACTGGTACACTTGGTACGCATTGTGAAAAACGTACCGAGTGTACTAGTATTTCATTGAATTGTAGGTACGTATTTACAAAAGCGTACCTACTTTACTGGTACACTTGGTACGCATTGTGAAAAACGTACCGAGTGTACCAGTATTTCATTATTTTCAAGTACGTATTTGCAAAAGCGTACCTAGTTTACTGGTACACTTGGTACGCATTGTCAAAAACGTACCGAATGTACCGAGGAATTTTAGTACGTATTTGTAAAAGTTTACCGCTTTTACCAAGCATATTATGACTAAACGGTCAATATGTATTTGTTATTGAATTGTTTTCTGTCTTATTGCAGCACAAATGGACATACAAGCGGCTGGAGCTTGCCACCTTGAAAAACAAGGTCATGGCTCATGGTTATGAGTCACTTATTTTAGACATCCGAGCATGCCTCGTTGCAAGTGGCAACTCAACCTTGGATAAGCTGAAGCAGTCCTGCCCATTTATGACCATATCACGGAGGATATGACACCGGAAGTCATAGATTTCAATGGAGTCAAGAATGAACAGTGAATTGGTGTTAATATTTTGTGCATGATGGATAGTATTTTCTGAATTCATAAACATTAGTATATTTTGAATGTGTATTTTGGATAACTATTAGCATATGCTACTGATGCTATGTATATTTTTGATCTTTATTAGTATTATGCATAAGATAACTATATACTTGCATTATGGTACGAACGGTACACAAATGTAATTTCGTTACAGTTTTTCTAGTACGCAAGGTAAGCAATTAAACAAAACGTACCAAGATTAACTTGAACACTTGATACGCAATGTGTAATGCGTACCGGCGTACCAATTTCTGATAAGCAAACTTGGTACGCAATTATAAATGCGTACCACGTGTACCACATCCGAACTTGGTATGACGGTACGTTTTTAGTCAAGTTCGTAACAGTTTTTTTAGTATGCAAGGTAAGCAATTAAACAAGACGTACCAATATTTACAATAATATTTGACACAGTATTAATAAAAACGTCAAAAATGTCAAACAAAAACCATGATAAACAGTACACATCTAATAGAATTCAATAAATCTCCAATTATCAACCAAATCCTCTTTGTATGCGGCCGTCCAACTTGCTTAGGTTCCTTAGGTGTAAGAACAATCCTTGAAGTAACATGTGGCGGCACACTCCACGAATATTTATCCGGAATAGGCATCACATCTTCATCATAAATCTCACGGCACGTCGCAGTAGAATAATATTCATGAACATATAACAGTGGGGATTCCTTCTTAAACCTAAAAACGTGTAAAAAATTAAAACTTCGTCAAAGGAAAACATGGTACGCATTAGGTAATGCGTACCAGCGTACCAAGTTCGCGTAAGAAAACTTGGTACGCAATTGTAAATGCGTACCAAGTTTGCTCATCCGATCTTGGTACGCCGGTACGTTTTTCTCAAAAGCGTAGCGGCGTACCAAGTTCTGATGAGCAAACTTGGTACGTAATTGTAATTACGTACCAAGTGTACCACATCGGAACTTCCTAACCAGGTACGCATTGATCAAAGCGTACATGTGTACCAAGTTACATGAGGTACACTTGGTACGCATTTACAAATTAAGGTACGCGGTACGTATTGATACACACCAGGTAAACTTGGTACACACCAGTACGCAATTCAGAGAAAACGTACCAACCTGAACCAGAAAATACAGTCGCCGGAAATTTACCTCCATAGCTTTGACGCCACAACCGAATTTTGCCGGAAAATTACAATTGATACACCATAACACTTTCTAAACAAAATTTAAAGCAACAACCACAGCAAAATCGCAACCAAAATTGTTGAATAAAAAAAAAACAAAATACAAAAAATTATCAACACAACACCATAAAATTGCTGCAAAAATCACAGCAAAAACACATAAATCTCCGGCGACGACGAAGCTAATCGCCACCACAAAATCAGAAGACACGGCGACGGCGAACAAGGTCCACCGCCGCGGAACAAACATCGACGATAGAGAGCGGTTAATCAATGACGGCATCTCAGCGGCAACGGCGACGACGACGTCGATGGCGATGGCAATGGCGACGGCGACGACAGAGAGGGAACAACAATGGAGAAATCACTAGATAAATTAAGCTTGAAGAAGAAGAAACTGAAAAAAAAAAAACGAGAGGGAAGACAGACGTGAGGTGAGGGAAAGAGAGGAAGATAGAGAAAAATAAAGTTAAAAAGTAGGAGAGAGAGAGTGTAGTAGGATGGAATAAGGTATAAAATATAGGGGTATAAATGTCCAAATAGTAAACATATGACAAAATTTGATAAAATTTGAACTAGTGACCCTTTTTGATATTACATTTCAGCTAATGACATATAGGTGCATTTCCTCTTTTTATATTACCGCAAATAATATTAGGTGTAGCGCTAAAAAAGGTGGGTCGTGCGCGTGGTCAACGCACCGCCCGTGGCAGCCAGCACGTGCATCGCACGCGCTACGTGCGGGTCGAGTTTATCCGGGTCAAATTCGTCTCATTGAGTGCACCAATGCACACAAGTTCACCCCTTACTTCAATAGTTCAATTGGTTCTTTATTTACCATAAATTGATTTTGAAACAACAAATATAATTGGTTAGTTTACATGAAAAGTAAATAACCTAAATTTCAATTAAACTCAATTACATACTAAATTTCCAAAAACAACTTACGTTATTTTTTGTTTTTATTTTAGGTTCTCATTTCCGAACTCTAGTATATATGATACTGAAAATTATGTTTTTATGTGTGTATGTGTGTTTTTTTAAGATAAGGAAATGGGTGAGTGATTGGGATTCAACCTTTGATCACCTCAATCTTATAGCAACACAAGAGATATTCACTATTTGGAATCCCATTCACTCCCAATTTGCACTTATATCACTCTCAATCTTATGTCATACTCACTCAGTCCATAAAAAGAATAGCTCATGAGAAATGACACGAAGAATTTTAGCTAAGTTTATTGTGAATGAAGTAAGGAACCCACATTATAAGGGTTAACAGAGCATTTGTAGTGGGGATCAATCACCAGTATCGATCCCGGTGTCGATCCCCTTTCGACCCCAGCGGGTATCGAGGCCGTTGTGGGGAGATGGATACCAGTGTCGATAATGGTGGTGTCGAAGGTGGTGTCTATATATCGACACCGCCTTCGACTTCGGTGGGGCATGGATTTGGGGACACGTGGTGTGTTCCCATTGGTCCGACGTTAATTTTTTTTTTATTAAAAAAAATTAATTTAATACCTAAAGGCTATTTACACAAAATCCACTATAAATATACTTTCATCCCATTCATTCTCCACACCAAAATCCAATCTTCATCTCAATCTCTTTCTTCTTCAATTTCAATCTTCAAATCTAATTTTATTTTCGTAATTATTGTATTTTTATTTTATTAATTAGTGTATGTTTTATTTTTTAAATTGAATAAAATTGTCATTTCTTAATTTTTGGATTTAATTAAGTATTTTTGTATGTTATTTATTACAAATAAAAAAAATAACAAAATAAAATCTACTCAATTATTGCCAATGATTATAGATACTAGGGTCTAACTCAATACCCGTAGTAAAAAAATTTATCAGCATCTTACTCAACACCACCAATCATTGAAATCACACTTCCCGGTAATAAACTCGAAGTCTAACTCAATACCCGTTGTGAATGCTCTAAGTGAACAAAAAGTGATAATGCTTACATATGTAAAAATGTTATTCTCCATAGAAGGACGAAAAAAGAAAGAATTGCATTCTCTTTATCGACCGGAATAGTATATTATAGATGCGTTCATTTGGAAGTATAAATTTATATCTCTACTTAGGGGTAGATGTAGGGATAAATAAAAATCTCACCCTTTAAATGATCCCTTTTTTTTTAAATCTCTCATTTCTACCGCTACAAAAGGGGATAATATTATCACATCTCTCATTTCCACCACCATAAGGAGGGATAATATTATCACTCCAATTTAGAGGATATAATATTATCCCTCCTTGTGGTGGTGGAAAGGAAAGATTTTAAAAAAAAAAATTTAAAGGGGTCAGATTTTTATTTATCCCTCTATTTAATGATAAATTAAAATATGAATTTATACTTTCAAGTGAACACACCCTATACTTACTATCATGTATCATCATTTAAATGGACCTCGCGAACCACAAATTCATGGCAACCACAAATTCAACGTGAAAATAATAATAATAATAATAAAAGAGTAGTAAATATTTTCATTTGCCGAACCTATAAAATATACTTATAAACTTTTCATCGTAACAACAACATCATTAACATTTTGCGAAGCCAATACAGTTGGTGAACTGTATTCGAATTACTCAAAATTAAAAGTTAGAAACTCCAAATATAACCAATCATCCATTTATTCTGTCAAATGCTTCTACTACGTCACCCACATTTCTCTTAATATAGGAGTATAATTATCAGCCACAAATTTTGAATTGAGCTAGTATCAAAGAATTAGAATAGGAGAAGCACTAATAGTAATAATAATAATAATTTAATATATTACTATCCGTTCTGGAACAATTGATTCGTTTCTTCTGGGTACGAGTTTTAAGGTAAAAGATAAAAAGTGGTTAAAATGGTCTGATCCATAATTTTTAAAGATCAATTATTTTCTTATTTGGAAACGAATTACTTATTAGGAAACGACCTGATACGATAAACCAGATACTTGGTACGAGATGTAGGGAATAATAAATAATAGCGTACAATTTTTTTCAAAGCAGTAAACTTAATTACAATTATTAATATTATAAATAATGCCTCGTTTCATTTCAATTTTGTAGGGATTACTCACCAAACCTCCATGTGACGGTGGAGAATTAACTCCAATTCTATTTTACTTTTTCTTTTTTTACCCATTTCTGACATTTAATTATGACCATGATGATATAGTGATATTGATGCTTTTCTCTCTCTCTCTCCACATACTAATTATTTCCTAATTATTTTCCCTCACTCCTATCGTCGTATTCAATTCCATCTCATTTATTGCCCCTACATATTTACCAAACTTCTCTGATCTTTTGCTTTGTCCTTTTGGAAAATTCCAACGTGGCTAATAAATTTTCCCACGTAGTAGTCTTTTCTCTTGACAATTAATGTGATATATATACGCATGTGGTTACTTGAATGTGATATATGCAATCACATAATTAATCTTTCTCGCTCGACATAAATTGTTTATACAACGTCTCAGGAAATGGAGTTCTGAGATACATCACATATACAAAATAAATAAGTTCGACCTTCAGGTTAATTGTGATCCTTAATTTTAAGATAAAAAATTGTGTGACACGGTCTAACAGATTTAATTTTATGGATTTCAATAAATTTCATTTTATAATCTATTTTTGTTTATTCTCTCAAAAAAAAAATCTATTTTTGTTTAACAGCGATGCAGAATAAATTAGGTCTGATTCCCTACCCCAATTCAAATTATATCAAGAGATGCCATGAACGGATTGTTTGGCTTGAAGATAAACAAGTGTAATTATTGTGATTTTTTTTTGTGAAAATGTATGATACTTATTGTTTATCAAAGTTAAATAGTCGTGTAATTTTCCGAAATCGTTAAATTGATACTAAGAGCATCCACTGCGGTGGGCAAGCGGAGGTGTCGAAGCCTGTGTCGAGCGTCGCTCGGCGCACCCTCGCTCGACCCACCCTGTGTCGATGCCATTGTGGGTGGTTCGACCCAGCCTAGGTCGAAGGGTGTGTCGAAGGCTGGGTCGATTTATCGACACACCCTTCGACTCGACGACGAAGCAACATGGGGACACGTGGCGTGTCTCCATTGGTCCGATGCATTATTTTTTTTTTCTGATTAAAAAAAATTAAAATAAAATTAGCAACGGCTATATTGAAGAAATCAGCAACGCCTATGAAGAAATCAACAACGGCTACTCCCTCATTTTTCACTATATATACCCCTTGATCATTCATTCATTCTCCACACCACACACCACACCAATTCATCCAATTCATTCATACAAATTCACTCTTTTTTTCAAAAAAAAAAATTATGAGTTGGCCGGGTGCGAGTTACAATCATGAAGAGGCAGAGGAGCGTCGCTGCCGACGTATGCAGTTGGCTCAGCGAGCCACAGAGCTTTACTAACTAGTGGTCGGGTCTGATTTGTCGGACGACGAACCGGATACGAGGACGTACCTGTACCGAAATCGTGAGGAGGCCGAACAACGTCTCGACGAGATTATTTTGTCGACCACCCTATATGGGGTGATATTGTCTTCCGCCGGCGGTTTCAAATGAGCACGAGTCTATTCTTGAGAATTGCTCAAACTCTTGAGGCTCGGGAGCATTTTTTTCAGTAACACCCGGATGCCACTGGAAGATTGGAGTTTCATGTTTTAATAGATTTGATTTAATAGATCCGGTCTAGGCAAGATGCAGATGCTGCTGAAAACTTCCTTGGTGCTTGCAAACTCGATCAACGGGAGGATCCTTTGATTTAAGATCTCGACTATAAGATCCCCCTTAGATGAGCCCTAGGGAACCAATTAAGAATAGGCTTATCCTCCCCCACTAATTCTTAAAGAAGGACATATAGAAATAGGCTTCTCAACTACGAACTCAGAGCAGCAAGAACTACTAGCTCTAGTTTTAGCTCATAGTTACGAGATTGGTCTTAATCTTCTGACAAAATCTGAGATAAAGCAGTCCAAGCCGGAAGTCGTGGGTGAAGTGCATCGTTGCTCTGAGGCAACTCGCTAATGGTGGAGCAACCGATCAGTACGACGAATATCTGCACTGTGGAGATACAACGGGCAATAATATCCTCAAGAATTTCTGTCTGGCCATCAAATCTGCTTTCTGCGACTACTATTTGAAGCGGCCAAACGAGACTGACATCGCCAGGATCACTGCATTGCATGAGAGGACGCACGGCTTTCCCGGGATGCTTGGAAGCATCGACTGTAGGCACTAGCAATGATAGAATTGTCCAACGGGTTGGAGAGGAATGTACACTGGACGAGAGGGTTATCCAACACTCATCCTTGAAGTTGTCGCCTCCCAAAATTTGTGGATTTGGCATGTTTTTTTCGGTGTCGCCGGCTCTCTGAACGACATCAATGTGCTCAATCAGTCCCCTCTCTTCAGCGACGTCCTCAATGGTAGAGCGCCGTCAACTGAATTCATGGCAAACGGCCGCTCGCACCACATGGGATATTATCTCGCCGACGGCATCTATCCGAAGTGGGCCTCTTTCGTGAAGACGCTTAATGCCCCAACAGATCCGAAGAGACAGCGATTCGCTCGGATGCAAGAAGCTACGCATAAAGATGTAAAAAAGGCTTTCGGCGTCCTCCAAGCTCGTTGGGCAATCATAAAGGGCCCTGCTCGCTTGTGGTTTCAGGAACATTTATGTGATGTCATGTATGTCTGCTTCATTTTGCATAACATGATTATTGAAGATGAAGGACCTAGAGCAACTGAATTCAATGCTGAATCCAGCACAAGGGGCGAAAGAAACGTGAACAGGGCACCAGTCCATCAAGGTATGCCAGTGCCACTCCAGCAATATATTGAGAGACAAGCTCGGATTCAGGATGCACGTGCCCACGACCGTCTTATGGAGGATGTGATTGAAGAGATTTTGGCACGTTTCGTCCCACTCCGTGAGTAGTTGTTGTGTTTTTTTTATTTCTTAATTATTGTATTTTTTTTAGTTATTGTATTTTTTTAAATTCAATAAAATTGTCATTTATTAATTTTTGAATTTAATTAAGTAATTTTTTATAATATTTTTATTACAGATAAAAAAATAACAACAAAATAAAATCTATTCAATCATTAAAATCACGCTTCCTGGTGCTTCAACCTAGGTTTTACTCAACATCACCATAATCGAAAAATCAATCTAAGTCTTACTCAACACCACCAATCATTAAAATCACGTTTTTCGGTGCTTCAATCTAGGTCTTACTAAACCATTGTAGTAGATGCTCTAATGATACTATGTGAATTGTGATTTTATTCTATTTTTATTTTGTCTTTCACGATCCACTAGAATTTAAAAAGAGACCTTACTGATCAGCATACATTATATAAGTTGGCCACAATAATTAACGGTAGAGGACATTGGGTATGCGGACCGCACCCTAAAGATCAAAGCATTTTTTTTTTCAATTTTATTAATTTTTTATTAATATTAGTACGGTAAAATATAACTTCTAATATATTAGATTTCTAAATTACTTCAAACCATCAAAAAGGGGTGATTAAATTAGATTTAAATTAGGTGTGATCTACTCGATCAATAAAGGTGATGTGTTTCAAACCAATAACATACAAAACACATAAGAAAAACAAATCATATATACTTGAAAAATCAAATGTGATAGACTCGAACTATAAAGACGCGATTAAGATTCGGACATGCAATTTTTTGTATAGGGATACTCACTCCACCAATAGGTCACTCAGAGAGGGTACTCACTCCCTTTGATGGATCTCGTTCAAAATGTTTCCCTTTTCGTATTGGGATGTTTTATTCGAAGTATCTCCATTTCCAAAAGCCACTTTTTATCGCATAAAAGTATAGTCATTCATTACTCTTTATCTCTTTATTTTTTTATCACTCTTTACTTAATTAAATACACGTGTTCACTTCGAAAGAAACGATACGTATTTTGTAATGAATATAAAAGAATGGAGATATAGGTGGATGTAAAGGTTGGGGTGAGAAGTAGGACAAGGAAGTGCATGGGGCTGGGGCCCGGGCCCGGGCCCGGTCGAGCGACCCCTACAATATTATATAGTGTGTGTTGTGTGATGTCCATGTCTGTAACAAGGGTGAAAATGACAAGTCCTCATATTTCCACCGTGCCGTCGGCATCTTCAATTCCTCTTGTTTCTTTTCTCTTACCCATCGCCTTCACTTTTTTACTTTTTACTTTTTTAACACAATCTCCATACGTTGCCCCATTCTTTCCTCTTTCTTTTCTTCACCCACAAATTTCCCCAAGTATATATTTGCTGCATTTACTGTTTCTTTATTAATTATGAAAAAAAAAATTACAGATTTTAACATTCATTTTTAGTAAATTAATACTCCCTCCCACCCACTCATATTGTCATCCTTTCATTATTTAAGTGTCACACCCATTTTGTCATCTTCCAAATAAGGAAAGTATTAATCCTTTTAAATCATTCAAAAGTGATGGACTTACCACTTTCTATCTTTTTTTCATTATTTTTAATCTCCGTGCCGAATAGTAGTATGATAATATCAATAGGTCAGAGGGAGTAGTAGTATTTCGATTGGATGATAAGTTAATGGCATTGTGTGGATAATGTGTGTGTTGTTATTGTTAGGCTACCCACACTACTAAAGACAATTAAGTGTCTCTATTTTCTGTGGGGTCCAGATAGAAATACTATCCATGCAACACATTATCTTTATCTCTGTCTCTAAATAATTAGTTTCTGAAAATTGATTTTTTCATTATTTTTAATTAAAATTCAAAAATTATATTAATTGAAATAAAATAAAACATTACATTTTCATGAAATAACAAAAAAATTACATAATTGAAAAATACTACTCCCTCCGTCCCGTTCTACTTGTTCCATTTTGTCATTTTGGGTGTCTCACTCTACTTGTCCCATTTCCTATTTTGAAAATAATTAAGCTCACTAACCTAAAAATTAGGCCTACTCAACCCATTTTAGTGAACAGTGATTTTCACTCAACCCACTTTATGTTTTATTGAACAATGATTTCTCACTCAACCCACTTTATCAACAATTAAATATTCTTCACAAAATAAAGTAAACATAATTTTTACCATCTAATACCCTTTTTCTTAGTCTCCATGCCGATCTCAAATAAGACAATTAGAACGGGACGGAGGGAGTACTAATTTGTAGAGGTCCAAATCGTGTCCAAAGGTGCTCGATCAAATCACTGGTAAGTCGATTGTGCTTGTATCTCTCAAGTCTGTTTCCCGTCGAAGATAATCTTCAAAAGCTATCGGAATGACTTGCCTAGCTGCACCACCACCACTAGACAACGGCCCATCCGCGTGGTCCCTCCAATTCCAGCATCCTCTCTCTCATCTTCTATGATCATGTTGTGCAAAATAATGCAAATAAACATGATATTCCGGAGGTGCTTCGTATACCACATCCGGGCTGGTTCCTGATTATTCCCCATCGGGCTTGAAGAACTCCAAATGCCCGTTCGATGTCCTTCTTCGCTGCTTCTTACATCTTCTTGAACATCGCTTACTTCGAGGCATTGAGATCGGAGGATCTTTATCGGTGTGGCCAACAAAGGTAGATTTCGTTCGTCAAATAGTATCCCTTGTCGTAGTGTCTACTATTGACAGTGATGTTGCATTCTAGAGCCTTATCCTCAAGAATGTCGGCGAATAAGGGCGACTGGTTGAGGACATTGATGTCGTTGTTGGAGCTGACCACCCCAAAAGAGTCATGTCAGATCCATAAATCTTAAGATGCCACGACCTCAAGAATTAAGGTTGGCACGCCCACATCTCCTTATGTAAAAGCAGCCGCCCACGCTTTCGAGCAATTCCTCCGTGCCCAATGCATACAGTCAAGGCTCTCGAGCATCCCCGAAAAGTCTTGTCTCTCCTCGTGCATCTGCAACAGTCGTGAGGTGTCTTCCGCGGTTGGCTTCCTCAAGTACCTATTTTCGAAGTGCTCGATGACAACTTTGCAAAACTTTCGGAGGCATTGACGGCTCGTCGTATCTCCAATCTTCAAGTACTCGTCAAAGATATCCACTGCACCATCGTGGCTAGTTGTCGCACAACCATCGTGCATTTTTGCATCGACGTCAACCCCCCCATCTTCCCAATGCATATTTTTTTATGCTTGAAATAGTGAACGTTGTCCTCCAACGTCTTGCAAATGCGCAAAAATAGATGCTTATGCATCCAAAAACGGCGTCGAAAAAATATCTCGCTGTAAGTGGGGTTGTCGACAAAGTAGTCGGCGTCTAGTTGCTTATATGCCCCCTCACGATCGCGGTAGTCGAATGGCCTAGATTGTTCTTCTTCTTCTTCTTCTTCTTCTTCTTCTTCTTCTACGCGGCTATGTGTGCACGAACAATCTGTTGCACGTTGGAGACAAGCGAGAAAATCTCGTTGTCGGTGCTGTGAAAATCGTATTTAGTGGAGGAAATTGAAACAAACGAAGATGAAGACATTTTTTAGGCAAAAATTTGAGAGAAATGAGAAGGGGGTGAATTGGATGTGAGTTGAAAATGGAGAGGAATATGTATATTTATAGTGTAAAATTGAATAAATAATAAAAGGAAAAATCGACATTTAGTCGTTGGCCAACGACCATTTCAAAAATTTGCCCATTTTCAAATTTGATTTTTTTTTCGAGTTTGTTGGAATTTTGGTTACTTACTAGCATTAAATCCATAATTAAGTTATGGAAAATCCTTAGGGATTATGCGGAAATCAATGGTAGAAACGAAGTCTACGGTTTGAGTACTATGATTTAATGTATTTATTTGTTCGATTCCATTAAAGAATGAATGAGCAATTAATTCATTAGCATAGCTACTTGAAACTAGAAAAGTGTGGTTTGTCCCACATTGAAAAAATATTGATGTGTTGTGCTATCTATATATAAGGAACAATACTTTAAGAGAGTATATCCTAGTGTGCTATCTTATGGTGCACCCTAGTGGCTCAAGTGTTGGCACATTTTGTGCTTAACCATGATTCTTACGAGGACAGTAGCACCGTCCGAGTCCGACTCTGACGACGTCGACGAGCACGTGCACGTGGCACTTGTCGCAATGGGCATTTTGAGACGCACTTGGTCAACTCTGCCATGTGTCGACTCCAGACAAGGCGTCGGTTTGCCTGCGCCATATGTCGCGCTCTGGTCGGCTAGCGGCCAAAACCGCCATGGAGGCAACCCTTCCGAACGGTCATGATCACCTACAGCCTATAAAAGGCCCCACAAATTTCGAATTTCATACACAACAGAATCAAAATTCAGTCGATTACATACATACATTTCCTATACAGTCGAGTCTAGGATCGAGTACTCGTCCCGAGTATCTGTATGTTCGCTACAAAGATCGAGTCGTCCAGTGCAGTCGATTCATCTTGAGAAACCGCTGTATCTTGGAAGCAAATGTAGTAGTCCGCCAACACATAAATAGCGGTGCATAGGGCTGGGAATTCGGTTAATCACGGTTAACCTTAACTTAAATTTCGGTTAACCTAACCTAAAAAACATGAAAATCATTAGCCATGACCTAACCATGGTCGGTTTTCGGTTAACCAATAACCATGTCGGTTATTTTTCGGTTAACCAATAACCAACAAAATAACCAAAATTCAACATATATGTATAAAATCATCACAAGTCCAAAGATCAAGTCTCAAACCAAAAACTAGAGTTACCGAACAGTCTAATGTAAATAGAAAACTAAAATCAACAACAAAGTAACTAATACATGCCAGGTTCAATAATATTTAAACAAACACACATATCATATCAAGTAACTTTAATTAGGGCTACGGGAATAAGGGGGTGGCGGCTTAACTTTAACTTATTTTGACATTTTGTGTATTATTTAATTCTTTCTATATTATATTTATTCAATATAAATTTTATATTATTTTTTAATTTTATTCGGTTATTTTGGTTAACCGACACGGTTATTCGATTAACCAATAACCGTCAATTTTTTCAGAGTCACTAACCATTTACCATGTATTAACCATTTTATACGGTTAATGATTAACCATTTATATTAACCATCGGTTTAATCAAGTTACCACGATTATTTCCCCAGCCCTAGCGGTGCATATTGTTTTATGAAGATAGTGCCTAGCACTAGCCTCGGTTTCGTATTTCTGTCTTTTTATTTTCATACATATTTCACACACCCCAAATATGACAAAGCTAGCGTGTGTAATACACGCGTCTGTCTCGAGCCCGTCTCCATCTTTAGGGACGGTCTCGAGACGCCCTCCCCTGCATCACATTGTCTCCATTTTTGTGGGTGTCTCGAGATGGGATCGAGACACCCACTGTGGAGAGCCTTATACACTAGTTTGATAGATCGATTTTTAGTAGATTTATGTTGAATATTAATATGACCTTAGACTGATTTTCCTATATAACCAATTTTTAACTTGTATGGCTGGCTACAGTGTGTCCGAATATCATTACCCATAATTATATTCAATCTCTTCAAGTTAGATATATATAGGCTGATCACTTATCCAAGACAATCACAAGTTTTGAGTTAATTCACGAAGCTTTAAGTGCGAATGCTTGAAATTTGTGTGTACATGTATTTCTTTATAATTCAAAATAAACTACTACATGAATGCATGAACACAAAGCATATTTTAGTCACGTTACCTAGTTCTTCGAGCATTTACATCGGGTAACGGGGGGGGGGGGGGGGGTGTCGAGTGTGAGGTCGAGTGGATCGACACACCCCCCCACTCGACTCACCCCTACGTCGAAGCAATGTGGGGGATCGACACACCCCTATGTCGAGGGGTGTGTCGATGGTGGTGTCGATCCCTCGACTCTCCACTCGACCTCAAGCACGCGATATATGGGGACACTTGTCGTGTCCCCATTGGTCTCTTATTTTTTTTTTTCGTTAAAAATTAAAAAAAAAAACGTTAATTACCAAATCCGCAACGTATACATTTTTTTATCTCCAACGTCTATATCTCATTTTTTCCCTATATATACCCATTCATCTCATTCATTCTCCACACAACCTAATTTCTCCATCCATTCTTCTCCCAAAAAATTTTCATTCTTTCAATTTATTTTGTACAAAAAAATGGCTGACGATCAGTTTAATTCGTGGTATTCGCAAACTTTTGGTTCAATCCCACCGAACCAATCTCCAAATCCGGCGAATCCACCTCCCAATCCGACGAATCCAAGCTCCGGGTTCTCATCAATTCCAGGTTTCGGCCAATACTCGGCCCCTGCAGGGTTTGGTGCTTTTTCCCCGACGCCGGGTTTCTCTGCATTCCCTCCGGCCACTGGGTTCTCGCAGTTCTCACAGCCGCAGGGGTACGGCCAATTCCCCCCTTCGGCTGGATTTCCACAGTCGCCCGGCTTCTCCCAAGTCCCTCCGTCATATGGCTTTTCACAGTCGCCGGGATTTTCACCTGCGTCGGGCTTCTCGCCTGCGCCGGGCTTCTCGCTGTCGCCGAGCTTCTCTCAAGTACCCCCGACATCCCGAAGGAGCCAATTCTCGCAGCCCCCAGTGGGTACGGCTCGACTCAGACGTTTCAACCTCAACGACGACGACGACCATGTTGAGGTGGAGGACGAGGAAGAGGAAGAGGAAGCGGCGTACGCCTCCCACCACTCGGAACGAACACGAGCAAACACCACCGCCCCCGCCCCGCCGCAAGGGGAAAGCTGTCGCGACATCAAGCACGGTCACTTCTCCGGCCAAGGGGAAGGGCAAGGCACGCCGCAAGGGAAAAGCGACCGCAGCCTCATCCGAGGGCCCAAGATTTGTACGCCGAGAAGTTCAACAAACCGTTCCCGTATAGGGCTGCGTGGGAGCTCTTGAGGCATATCCTAACTTTCACCAACCCGGCGAAGCCAACAGCTCCAAAGCGGACGAAGATAAATGAATTCGGCGAGTACACTTCGTCTGCCAGCGGCAACGCATCCACCACATCCGCGAGCGATGCAAACACTCTGCAGGTTCGACCCGAAGGAGTGAAAGCGGCGAAAGCGGCGAAGAAGGGGAAGAAGGGCAAAATTGCGCTACGGGAGCAGGCGGCAGAAGAGTTGGCATCTCTCAACAAGCAATCGAGGGAGGAGTGAGCGTTCAATATCTATATTGTCGACACGTCGCATATTCCCGAGCAAAAGGCGAGGTACGAAAATGTTCGCCGCAAACTTGCAAGGGAATTCAATTGGGAGGAGTAGTTGTCTTTTTTTTTTTTTTAAAATTATTGTAATGAAGTAGTTTTTTGTTATTGTATTTTTTTTTTAATTAGTGTATATTGTAGTTTTTTTTTAAATTCAATAAAATTGTCATTTATTAATTTCTGAATTTAATTAAGTTAATTTTTATAAAATTTATTACAAAAAAAAAAACAAAAAAAAAAAATCTATTCAATCATTAAAATCACGTTTCTCAATGCTTAGACCTAGGTCTTACTCAACCCCATTGATGTGGAGAAATCAACCTATGTCTAACTCAACACCACCAATTATTAAAATCACGCTTCCCAGTGCTTAGACCTAGGTCTTACTAGACACCCACTGTAAGTGCTCTTACATCTTAAAATATACACACGATTCTATATATTATTATAAACTTACACCAAAATGATCACTATTTTTGTAAGTTGTCTCCTTCAGCTTACTTTCAGATATACTAATATATAACGCATATTTATAGGTATCATAGTGTATCATAGTTTAAAAGTGCTGCAAAAATGAAAATCCGATTTTGATTGGGTATTAAAATGAGAGTGGCTTTCAATATTATTCAAGAGTTAATTTCTTACTCCCTCAGTCCCGTTCAACTTGTCTCATTTTATCATTTTGACCGTCCATTCAATTTGTTCTATTTCTTTTTAAGAAAATAATTAAAAAATCACTTTATTCACTTTATATCACTTCAAAATTACTTTATATCACTTTATGTCACTTCAGAAATACTATATATCACTTTATCAAATTAAAAATATTTTATATCACTTTATTCACTACACTAAACATACCATATATCATTTAATACTCTTATTTTTAATTTACATATCGATACCAAATAAGACAAATTCAACAGGAGGGAGGGAGTATTTTGAATCTTCTTCTCTTGGCCAATAAAGATCACTTTTATCCGCGAGAATTCCTCTTTAACCAATTACAAGCCTCTTTGTGTTTTTACTTTTATGACCTTAGACTGATTTCCCTTAATTTTTCTTTTCTGAGAGGATTTCGGCACTGTACTGTCTCATTCCCCACTATTCTTTAGGCTGTGTGTTAGTCTTTTTCTAGTTGATTGAATCCACTCATCAAATCTGCACCCATGGATTTGTAATCTTTGAGATTCCCCTGCACTGCACTTTTATACTTACATATATACATATATTCTCATATTACAATAAAGTAAGTATTTTCCCATATCTCAAAATTCATACTGCGACAAAAATACTTTATTTTTTTTCTCCCTTTTTGTTCTTATTCATATATCTACTTCCACTTCTACTACAATTGATTGAAAATTACAACTGACCTCTACACCAAACTTTTTTGATTTGCCAATACGGTGATGCTCTTGTTCTTGTATCATAAATCTTTTTTGATGCTCTTCCGCAGCCCACAATTTCTAGCATCCTTTTGGTTTAATTTTCAAGAAAATTCCTTTTCATAAATAACAATATTAATTCATCAAATTTATTTTGATTAAGACTTAGTTTAATAATAGTGTCATGGGACTCATAGTCATGCGGTGAGGAATTTGGAACTTTATTAAAGAGAGCACAACAAAAAATAATGATAAAATAAGTACAAAAATAAATCTAAATGGTTTTTATTAAATAATGAAGAAAAAGGTGGGATACGATTTGTAACACTAAGGACAGTAATCGTGCTTCCGCTCATCATCCAACTTTATACACAGTGATCATGCATTCAATATCACTTTTTCACAATTCCGAAAAATAAAAAATAAAAACTCACTTTTTCATTCTTCCTTTTTCTCATTTCATTTTCTTATAGATATCAACTTTTTACATGATTGTAGTTTTTGTACATATATATATAACTTACGAAACCTAACATTGTACTCTACTTTAATCAAAAAAACCTTCGTCTTTTATCTTCAATCTTTTTCGCAATGGCGTTACCATAGAAGATCTACTTCTGTCACTCAATAAAATCTTTTTGAATGGAAATATTGTGATAACTTGAAACCAGTGATCTGACACTTACTTTTTTCAAAGACAACAATTTCATTTTTTGAAACTCTTCACACGCGTATAAAGTTAAATATGTTGCTACCTTGTAGCCCACTATACATAACCACTGCCTTGTTACACTACATTATTTTTTTCTTCAATTGTACGTAAATCAAATCTTTGACCCTTTGGATTTTAAATTGTTTGACCTTTTTTGGGACCACCTTAATTATTATAAAAAATAACTTACACATATACTCAAATAAGTAAATGGATATTATGCGCGTCTTTAATTCGAGTTTATTGGTCAATGCTGATGAATGCCCGATAATGGTATACTTAAATGATTTTCGAGTATCTTAATTCTTTTAGGTGCGGTGAGCTGACTACAGTCAAATAATTACTTCTGTATTTAAGAATTCATTATGATGAGTTGAATACATTATGAACTCATTGTTTTAGATTAATGTATATTTCATTAACATTTAATTTATTATTCTCGACTGATATAACAACCAAAATTATGTACGTACATTTCACCCAGACCATGTTGACATAACCAAATAAACAGACGCAAGTTGTTATATACTCGAATAAATTAACGGACGTTTGATAGTGGATGAAGTTACAGAATATGTTTTTCTTTCTTTTTGAGTTATTCTTGTCGTATTAATGAATTTTAAATTTTTTGAACAACAATTATATACATAGGTTAAATACTGGAGTATTTCGGTTTCAATAGTTGTATGATTGATTACAACGAAATACATATACCATCAATTATTATTTTTAATTATCCTAAACATTTTTTCTTAACAATTGAGATGACCAACAGCAGAAAATCCATGGGAATAACGACATAAGAATTCCTTTTCTTTTTTTTTTTTTTATAAAAGAGTAAATACTAAAGTGTTTTAAACTATTCTTCGACATGCATTTTCACTTGAATACCCCAAAGTATAGATAATTATACGTGTTTATTTTTTATACTACAAGTGTTTATACTACAAGTGTTTCTCAAATTACACGAAAGTCCTACAAGTGGCATAACTTTGTGTGTGTGGTTACTGATATTAATAAGTACTAGTATCACATCTTAATTCATTATTCCCGTCCCAATAAATCATGTTCCATGTTTTTTTGGGTGTCTTATTAGTAATGTTACATAATAATAATAATAATAATAATAATAATAATAATAATAATAATAATAAAATCAAAAGTTGCACGTCGGACCAATTCACTTTTCACTGCTCTTGGTCTTAATCTTTATGCCCAAAAAGTATATGAAACATGCTTAGTGGGATTGAGAGAGTATACTTTAATAGAAATACACTCGTTGAATGAAAAAACAATACACTATCTGCCTTCTTCATCAATATATACTACTTCCTTCATCCCACAATAAGTGATTCGTATTTTTTTGTTAGGTTATTCATTCAATAAGTGGCTCGTTTTAAAAAATAAATAGTTATCCCTTCAAAATTATTGATCCCACCCACCACTTCAATTATTTTTACCATTCACCTTATTAAATAATGCTAAAATGTTTTGAGCCGAGGAGAGAGAGTACTACTTAGTAGTATTATAGTACTTCATGCATACTAAGTTGCATAATTTGAAATTCTTTTTGTCTCCGAATAATTGCAATGTTTTAAAATTCCATGTCAAAATAATGTTAAATTATCAATTTAATTATACTTATTGTCAATCCGGCGCGTGCGGAACACGCGTTCGATGAGAAAAAAAAATTTTAGCAAAGACGGCGGCGATTTGTTGAGGCTCGTGATGACAGGAGGTGTTGAGGGGCGGCGGAGGAGGGGCGAGTACCTCCGTTTGTCGAGATGCTCCTTGGGTTGGAGGGAACAGTTTGGTGTTGAGGATGAATTTGGAAGTGTAGATGGAATAGAGGAGGAGGATGGAGATGAAGAAGCAAGTGGCGGAGCTGCGGAAGGTGAGGGGAGGGCTGTGGGCGGAGGGGTTCATGTCACAGTTCTCGACGGCTGAGAGGAGAGAGATCGCCGGCGCCATGACCAAATTGAGGAGAATTTTTTGAGGAGAGAAAATGTACGGAAGGTGTTTGTGAAAATGATTGACAGAGAACTGAAACAACATCTCACTTGTATGATTAGTTGTGCGGCTTTTAAAATTAATATAATTAATTTACATTGATTAATGTATTGTAGTTATCATTTAAATTAATGAAAATTTTAAATTTTATTATTAAAATTAATGCAAAATACAAATTTTGAAATTAGATAGAGACACTCATAAAGACAGTCCCACTGTAGCTCACAGTCTCTATCTCCAAAAAACTTAAAGATACATTCTTAGAGACACTACCACTACAGATAGTCTTGGTAGTTAATAAGTAAATTTGCACACTTATTCATTTAAAAAAAAAAAATTGCACAATTATTGAGTGCTTGTGTTTTGAGTTCAGAAAATACCTTAGTAGGTGATGGAAGGATTTTTACTAGACGGAAGAAGTGTTTACTCTAAAATCGATTAAAGAAAAGAAAAATAGGTGGAATTAAGCGGAAATTCAGGTCGTTCCCGGGTAAAAACAGGAGGCGGACAACCCTACGCAGCTACAATGTGTAGGCTGTAGCTAAACAGAACAAGAAAGTACTGTTGCGTGCAACGACTTTTTACCTCATTCTTCAACCCAAAACTGCAAAATTACAGGCACGCCCTATCTTTTTTCATTATTTTTTTTATTATATCCTTTTTCATTATTTATTATCCTCTCTCTCTCCTCTTCCGGTTTTACCGCTATATCAACAGTTTGTTGCGCATTCTATTTTTCATTGAAAATATTTTTATTGAAAAATAATAGATAAAAAAATAAAAAAATGTTAATATTTTTATTATTATTTTTTTATCATATGTTTAATAGTATAGAAAAGAAAATTATCACATACTTCACTACCTTTTCTCCATTTTTATATTTTTTATTCATTAGAACTCACATAAAAAACTAAAAATAATATTATTCAATATTAAGTAAAAAAGAGTGAGAAAAGACTGCTCAAGAAATTTTTTAAACTTATCCAGAAATTATTTCATTACAGTAAACATGTGAAAAAAATGAAAAAGAGGTGGAAATTTTACTTTTCCACCCTCTTTTTCAAAGGCACCCTTAAACTAATAAACCTCCCTTTACTTATAAACTAATAAAATAGCACGTCGGCAAGCTGTGACAAATAAGCAATCAAGAAAATAGTAAACCAAAACAAAAATTATACTCCATCCGTCCCATCGAATATGTCATGTTTTTCATTTTAGAACGTTACATTATACTTGACATGTTTCCTTTAAAGGAAATAATTAATATATATTTAGCATTATAAAATGTTGCATTCACACTACATGTGACCCACAATTTCATCGAAACCCTACTAACCTACTCTCACTGCACACTATCCACCATTTTACCCAATATTTTTTTTCTTAGTCTCCGTACCCATAAACTACACCGTATTCGACATGACTGAGGGAGTACTATATGAATTTAACATGTATTCTACTACCCACCCACATGATAACATAATGATATTTTATTGATATATTAATAAAAACAAATTATGTGAAAGAATTCCTCAAACTCATAATTGGTTGAGTGTGAGATATAATTGAGAGAATAAAGGAGAAAGCTGCACACACACCTATACGTATGTATATATCTATGCATATCTCCGTAAATTCATAATAATAAAATTAGCGTACGTATAATTGTTAGATCTTTCGTTTTCATTCAATCCTTACTGCTCGATTATTATTATTATTTTTTTTTTAATTTGTCGAGAAAAATTCCTTTTCGGACCTCCGTATTCTTCCAGGATTCTGTTTTATATACCTATATTTAGCACATGTCTATGAATTCGAGACCGGAGAAATCAATGCAGTAAAGGCTTTCACGGTTGCGATCCAGCTGCTACGGATTCTGCGGTTTAATGTAAGCTTTTCGATGATTACGCATTGATTGAATGCGGAGTGTCGCGTTTTTATGTGTGGAATTGTTTGTTGTGTGTTTTGTTTCTTCTTATTTAAGCTTTTTGAATCTAACGCGATGCGAGATCTGAGAGGAATGGTTAATGGCATTGTTGAATTTCTCCGTTTAATGAGAATTGTTAATGTTGAATGTATAAACGGGAGGAAGGAATGTTGTGCTTGTGATCTAATTTCACTATGGAATTCGTTCCTCCTTTCTCTTATGAGAATAGCGTTAAGTAGTCAATATTTTCCCTTCTTTTTGATGTCGTTTGAATGAAGGACACGGAAATTTGAGCTGTTTTCCAATAGATTGCTGTTTATGGCTTATTGAACTTGATCTTGTTATTCTGAGTAATAAAACAGTTAATTTATGGAATTTGCATCTGAGTTAACCTAAAATTAAATTACGTAGAGAGGAGTTATGCAGAGAATGAGATTGAGAGTTTTAACATTACTGTTTTTTTTTTGGTTCATCTCTTTTTGTATTTGAATGTACGGTCTCAAAACTACTAACATTCTAAGTTTGAGTTTTGCGCAACTAGATGAAACTAGTTGTTAAAGATCCTTGGGATGGAATATAGCTCTGAGATTGCTTATCATTCAAGTTATGGGCACAAGTAATTCCAAGACTAAATATTGGGGATGGTTTTATTTGAATGTTTGCATCGTAAAGCACATAGGTCTTGTATCTGGCTTTACCTATACCCACTCCTGATTATATCTTTGGAGCCTTAGATTATAATTGTACTATAAATTTGCTACTAATATATTTGTTTCATCTATAATACAGTGCAACTTGGGCGTGTCAATCGTTCTGTTTCTGCACCAGGTGACTTGGAGTTTGAAGATCTAATTTCCTCTCCTTTGTACTTTACATCTTGGACCTGGCAGTAATGTCAGGTGGGTGGCTATTTAGCTGCTGCTTTTTCTTAATTTAAATGCTTATTACACAATCATTTATTTAAAACAAGCTCTAGAATCATGTTATTAGCTTCTGATTTTCTCTCTTTTCTCAATATGCAAGGCCTTGATGGAATCGATATTTATGACGACACAAGGGAGAGGAAATCGGATTATGACAACTCTGATGATGAGAAGAGGAAATCCAAAATTGGGGCTTTTAGAAAAAGGGCTATAAATGCTTCAAACAAGTTTACTCATTCTCTCAAGAAAAGAGGGAAAAGGAAAGTTCACTTTGGCGTGCCTTCCATGTCCATTGAGGATGTACGGGACTCAAGAGAGGAGAGCGCTGTTTGTGAATTACGTGAAAAACTCCTCGATAAGGATTTGCTGCCAGTCAAACATGATGATTACCATACTTTATTGAGGTGAGCATTCTCCTGTCTGACTTTCTCAATCAGTATTCTAATATTCCTATCTAATGGCATAGCCGACTTCAGACTTCATAGCACCTGGCACTGTTGGAAGGTTTGATCATTTGTAGTTGCTGGAGCCGTGACCCTCTAGGAACTTGGCTCTTGGCCCTTACTCATTTTGCCCGAGCAATTTGAAATAATCCGTGTTTTGCATGATGATATTTAATGTATACGAGATTGATCAATGCAAATGATGCATTGCATGTTTTCATTTTGTTTGATGCATGAATTTTTATTTATTTCTTGGGTTCTGATGTTGGTAATCATGACTTGAGGTTTGTATTGCCTGTCGGTTTCCTTAATCTTTGAACTCCGTGTTTGCTTTGAAGAAATTAGGGAGTGAAGTGGGAGGTTAGGGGACTGGCCATTCCCAGACTCCCCCCATCTTCACCATGTCATACAACACTGCTTCGTGTTTCATTTTGTTGGAGTAACCTAACTGTTGATACTATTGTTTTGTGATGGAGATTCTTGAAAGCAAGAGATTTTAACATGGACAAGACCATCCAGATGTGGAAAGAAATGCTCAACTGGAGGAGAGAGTATGGAGCAGACACCATTCTGGAGGTCTGTAATGCACATATTAAAGCAATAAAGCTTTTCTGATTGGATATCTTCAGACACTTACATATACTTCTCCATTCATATATGTACCTTAGGCGTGGTGTGGGGGGCTTAATGATTTCGTCATCATTCTGTAATTAAATGTCACATATATTTCTCCATTCATATATGTACCTTAGGCGTGGTGTGGGGGGCTTAATGATTTTGTCATCATTCTGTAATTAAATGTGTACTCATATATTTCAGGACTTCGAATTTACAGAGATGGAGGAAGTCTTACAATGTTATCCCCAAGGATACCATGGGGTTGACAGAGAAGGAAGACCTATATACATTGAAAGGCTTGGGAAAGCCCACCCTGGCAAATTAATGCGCATTACTTCTATTGAGCGGTATTTAAAATATCATGTTCAGGAGTTTGAGAAGGCTATTTTTGAGAAGTTCCCAGCTTGTTCTGTTGCTGCAAAGAGACGGATATGTTCATCCACCACAATCCTGGATGTACAAGGCCTGGTTAGTAGATCAAACACTCCAGCAATTTTAATTCATGAAAAACATAATTGAAAGTTCTGCAAATAAAATAGACTGCTCCATCCTGTCTTAGCAATAATCCATTTCTTCATGTTCCAGATAGATAGATATATCATCGAGAGCATATTTTTCTATATCATAATGCTTTGTATGGCATAACTCCGGAATATGTACACTGTTTTTATTTCTGATTCCTTTTCTCTTCATATTCTGAGTTTATCAGAAATTATATGTTGTTGGTCTAGAATAATTTGGAGGATGGTCATTGCAGGGGATGAAAAATTTCACGACGACTGCTACTAGTTTACTGGCTTCCATGACAAAGATTGATAATAATTATTACCCGGAGGTTATTATTATTATTATTTAAGCCATCAGAATATTTTGTTTCAGGCTATTTATCTATTCCCATTTTAAATCATTGAATTTGTATATGCAGACTCTTCACTGTATGTACATCGTTAATGCTGGAACTGGATTTAAGAAGGTGCTCTGGCCTGCGGCACAGAAGTTTCTGGATGCAAAAACTCTCTCTAAGATCCATGTAAGGATATACATCGTCCTTTCAAACCGTCTCTCTGTTTCTTCAGTTTCCAGTGGCCTAAATCGATTTTCACATTCTTTGCCGAACAGGTTTTGGACCCCAAGTCGCTAGGAAAACTACTGGACGCTATTGATCCAAGGTTTGATTTTCTCCTGTATCACCTCATT
This sequence comes from Schizonepeta tenuifolia, assembly GCA_029490685.1. Classification (NCBI taxonomy): domain Eukaryota; kingdom Viridiplantae; phylum Streptophyta; class Magnoliopsida; order Lamiales; family Lamiaceae; genus Schizonepeta; species Schizonepeta tenuifolia. The sequence goes on along the minus strand of CM055955.1, from coordinate 79,114,909 downwards.
TGTGGTTTACCTTTACCAACAAAATGTCATCTAACAATTTCTTGTTTTATTTATAGTCAATTACCCGACTTTTTGGGCGGAACATGTACTTGCAATATTGGTGGAGATTGCCTAAGGTCTAGTAAGGGTCCGTGGAACGATCCTCAAATACTCAAGGTTAGTACGATTAAGGGTAGTTCGTGTACTTGCTGTATACGAATTGTTGAACATTGCTCGAGTGTTGAAGTCTATCTATCTGTAGTTTAAATTCAAATGCAAATAACTGTCTTTTTGTAGCTTCTGCACGATACAGAAGCAGCTCTTGTCAGACATATTGCAAAATCAGCCAGTGACTCGTATATTCAAATTCGTCCATTAAAGGTAGTGCAAGTTTTATTTCATATTTCACATTTTTCAGTTCTTTGCTATGCCATGTATAACATTTTGATTTATCAAATTATCAGGGTGGATGTGGTGATATATCTATGCTTGAATCATGGTCTGATGGTGATGATCTTTGTTCTCCAACAAGACAAAATAGCTCAGTGACTTCAAATCTGGCTCCTGTTCATGAAGAAGTGAGTCTAATTTCATGCAAATTACCATTTGTAATTCTCAAAATACATCAAAGCACAATAACTAACCGGAATTATGGTGTTACAGTACATCAATTCCTTCCTCCCATCTCTCTCCTCTCCTCTCCTCTCCGCTCCCTTCCTCTCGCCCTCTCTGCACGTACCAACTTAAACATATGAACCAATCATGTTTTGTCATGGAACTTTTCTTTGGCAGCAAATGCCAGCAATAGAGTGTGGTTGCCTACTGATGCATAAATTGACGAATTTGACATTTTTCAGGTCAGAGCATCAGATCCATATATCTATCATAGTTGTGAGGAGCATTTTAGTGCAGTGGGCAGTCATGGGGATAATGAGTCTATAGATATGAACAACGTAAGAAATCCAGATGCTGATGCAAGACCAAGTATAAAAGGTTTGCAATTCAGTCCTCTTGTTTGATTCATGTTGAAGAGTTATATCACTAGTTGTTTTTTTCTTATTTAACTACAATTTAATCTCGATATAAATGAGAAAGCAAATCGTGAAAATGCATCTCTTTTAATTTCCTTTTGCTGTTGGACTTGTTGGTGACTATTTCTCTTCTATCTGATAAAAACCATGGGATTAATTTTTTAAGTTCTCTGCTTTAGAATCCGCCTCTTTTTGTTTTTCGCTTTCACCGGTTCGAAGTAAAAACTGAAAAATATATTAGATTATGTGATGCGGAACTTCTATTATCTTTTCTGACTAATAAATTACATTAGGCACTAGCCATTTCCCCTATTTACTTATTTTTTATATTTTTGATTAAGATTGTGGCATGGGATTGTGTCAGGTTCTATCAAGTATAAGCTGGATGTCATCATGGAGAAAGTTGTGAAGAGAAGTTTCGATTATACGTCAAGAACATTAATGTTTTTTGTGGTCAAGCTTTTGGCAGTTGTCCAGAAGATACCTAATGTTTACTCACCAAAGGGTTTAAGAAATGACCCTGAACCAAAAACCAACCCGTATGTCTACGAGAAAGCTGTTAAAAAAGAGGAGAGGGTTCATCCATGTGTATTGCGTCTCCAAAGACTTGAAAGTTTGCTGGAAGAACTGAATAGCAAACCTACTGAAATTCCAGCGGAGAAGAACCAAATTCTTCATCAATCTCTTGAGAGGATCAAGAACATGGAGTGTGATCTGGAGAAGACGAAGAGGGTAACTATCCACCAAATTTACTCCTTACATGTTGATTTTTGTCCAGATGAATTAAATGAATCTTTTTGTATCCAGGTGCTACACGCTACTGTGGTGAAGCAGCTGCAGATTGCTGAGTTTCTGGAGAATATGCAAGAGTCCAACATTCAGGTAAGCCATTTGGCCTAGCAGGGCTTCAACTTTACATTTGTCTCTCCCTCTGCTTGGTTTGGTTAGTGCAGTGGTGAGATGCAGTTTGGGCTTTATTTGCAGAAACGAAGATTTTTGTGTTAAATGGGGGAATGTTGGAAGCTTAAGATCACTGAACAGGCGGGCCAATCAAAATTGAGGAATGGGTATCTATCCGATCAATCTGTGAATGCAGCAGCTGTATGTTGAGGATTTGTTGTATTTCGAATAGCTTTACAATGCAGAGTTTAACCAATGGTCGTGGGAAGTGCATACTTTGTACATAAGTTAGTTCCTTGGTTGTAAAGGCATACTTGTTTTGATAGCAGCAGCCGGAATGGAATGGAATGACAAAAAGCGGACCAGACAAAGACGAAGCTGCAAAAGCAATTTTGGAATGCTCCAATTCCTCCGATGGCTGCGAATTACTTACTAGGTTAGGTGTTCTCATTTCTCAGTATATATTATCGCCATGTCAAAAAATAGAGCAAAGCAAACATTTAGAAAGCAATGCAGGTTTGAATTGATGATGATGATGATGTTTTAGTACTGTTATCATACATTTTATACAATCTCAACTTAAGCGGCGGCCCCTGCATTGCCTGCCTGGTGAGGAAATATCCATTTTTATTTTTATTTTATTTTAAATTAAGGAGCGAATTTTGGTTTGTTCTATAATGTGATACTCCCTCTATTCCACTCAATTTGACTACTTTCAAAAGGAAATTATTAACCCTTTAAAACCCTTAAAAAATGAGCACCTTCCCCTTACTATAATTATGAAGTTGCGAATGAAAGCTGTCTCGCACAAACTATACTAATCTACAGCTGCAACGAATGTATAAAGTTGATGCTTCCACGACGTGGACTTTTTTGCATATTTAGCTAAAAAAGTCAATGACAAGTGTGATGAGGAAAATTGGTTGGAGTTGGATCATGTATTACAATTTACAGATTACGGAATTTCAATTTGCATTCGATTTCAAATTAGACTACTGTAATCTGGAGACGGCACTTGTTTGCACATCCACGCGTCGCTCTTGTCTTATAGCTGTACCTGTAGGTCTAATTATACTACTCCCTCAATTTCGATAATAAGAATTATCTTTTCCTTTTTGTACGTTTCATTGACAAAGTCTTAATTCCAAAATGAAAATAATTAACTATTTAAAAGCTTATGAGATTTTACCATATAATTTTTTTAATCTTTTTAATGCTTGCTTCTTAATAATAGTGTTCAAAATCAGTAGTGAGATTTTGCTATTGAGACGAAGGAGTGCTATTATAGAAGGGAAAGTGAAGCCACATCTAATCAACTTTAACTTGAGAAAATTATATTGTATTATTATGGCAACTCTTAAACATTGCCTAAATTTCAAAACCCAAACAAAGAAAATAAAGAAACATCACATCTTATATATGGAATGGAACACCCGCTATTCATTTAATTAAAAAATAGACTCCCTTCTTTGCTGGGATAAGTGTCATGTTATTTTTCTTTTTGTGAGATAAAATAGATACTTCCTCTATATTGAGATAAGTGTCTTGTTCGAGACAAAGAGAGTATTATAATAAGTTCATAACTAATTTATAAAAAAAATGCTAATATTTAATTTCCAACTATAAGATATTAGAAACATATAATATTCCTCATTCATTTTCTGAAACACACATACATCTCTACTATTGACAATTTTTAATACGGCACCAAAAACACAACACAACCCAAACAAGTACATAATTAAATTTATATCGTATTAGCATCGGATCCGTATAGTATATAGTATATATTCATATAACAAGATAATTTTGTATTTGTATTTGTGTTCGTACAAAATTCATGTTTTTTTTAATAAAACATTAATATTTATATTAATATCTTTTTATTAATTTCTACTTTTGAATTTATCGTGATCATGTTGAGTCAACACAAACAAATTCATATTTGTGTTATGTTCGTGTTGAACCCGTATGTATGTAATTTATGTTGTGTTCGGTTGAGGCAAATCCTTAATAGATCATGTCTATATTTGGCCTTATCATTTCGTTATCATGCTGCTATGATAATGAATCGACACACACGTTTTATCAGTTCTACATTTTGTAGTTCATTTAGAATTTGCACCGACACCACCATCTCTTAAATTAGTGATTTTTCTTTTTTGGAAAAGTCCAAATACATTTGTATTTCATTTAGACTTTGCACCAGTCACCGTCTCTTAAATTAGTGAATTTTTATTTCTGAAAAAAAAAAATCCAAATACAATTACTATACAAGTAAAAATTAATAACCCCAAGACCATATTAAATTATAAACAAAACTAAGAAGTATTAAAATGCCAAACATAGTTAACTTTGCTTTCAAATATCATCTCGAGATCTAAAAGCTTTATAGTTTATAGTAGTAGTACATGGAGAAAAATAATTTTAATTTTTTTGTAAATGTTATAAAATCGCATTGTTATAATTATCCATCTGTTACTTCAGTTTGGATTTGTCATCTGATTGTCATATAATATCTTATTTTTTTTTAATAAATATAGATACTTTGTTTAATAATCGTGTGCAAAATGACATCATGTAAACACGACCACGTAAATATATAGATGTGTGTCATCAGTTTATAATTTGATCGTAATTTGACAGTTATAATTAAAATTAAGAACTAAGAAGTTTTGTTTAGAAGAAAATAAAAAAGATCAAAAGTGATGTATTTTTAAACAAAAAATTTAAAGTTGATACTATAAAAAATCAAAATTGATGTACTCTTTTTTAAATAAATCAAAAGATTATAGTAGTAGTATAGACGCGGAAGGCTGAATAATAAGTTTTCGCGTTAAAAACCAACTGGCAGTGGGCTGTCTGCCCTCCATGTTCTTTTTTCCCAACTTATTTATTTATTTTTATTTTTTTGAGATAACCCAACCATTTTTTCTTTAATAAACTACTAGTACTAGTAATAGTTATCTAGATACATTTAACGCTATAATTCCACAATTTTCCATTTGATCTAAAATCTATCTATCCTCCACACCGAAGAAATATATTCTATTCCTTCCAACTACGGCAGAATTAATTAAACTCACAGCTAATTTATTGCATATACCGGAAATCTAGAGAGAGAAAGAGAGATCTGCAAAGCAATTACCTTTTCGCCCTCAACACATTTTTTGGCGACAGTTTATGAGTTTGTGCGCACACAAACTGAGTTAATTGGATCTGGAAACCGAGTTACCTTAAACACAATGATGCTGAATTTAACTCAGATGAAGTTCTATGTGATTCTGGTTCTCTGTTTCTCGCTCTCTACCTCTCTCTGCTCTTCCACTTTCATTTCAGGTTTCTCGGATTTTCTGTTTTATTGTAATGGTATTATAATTATATTGGTTGAAATTATATAGTTGGCTGATCGTTGATCTTCGTTTTGTTTTAACTGGTGCAGATGGTGTATTTGGATCTTCAGTTTTGAGCGAGAGGAGGCTCCTTCAAGCTAAGAAACGTAGGTTTTCTTCTCTCTCTTATCCTTATTACTTCTTCCATTTTGTATTAGATTTTTTTCTATTTATGGTGTCCAAGTGTAATTTGGAAGTTACAGTATTATCTAAAATTTGACGAATCTGGCTCCATTTTTTTTTTCTCTCTCTTTTGAGGAAAATCTGTTAGATCTTTTTAATAGGTCAGACTAAGGAGAAATTATTTGCTTTGCCACCGCCGAAATCTTTCAGTTTTGAAATTTTTCAACCATACAAAAGCTAACTCAACTTTGCGAGTTTTTCAGATTGCAACCCATACTTTAATTTCGGCCATTAGCATATTTCTCATATTTTAGCTTGTTTTTTAAGAACTAAAGATTCATTCCAGTTTCAGTTCCCCTTTTCCTTAAAGAATTTCGCATGAATAGAATCCAATAAATCGTTGAATACTTGAAATTGCAAATAATTTATTTGAGAATAAATTTTGGTCGAATGTAGTTATTTCCTGCACTAATTCACAGAATGAATGATTTATTGGTGCCAAATTTTGTTGGGAGAGGAAAATGTGGGTTGCAGTGATTGTTAAATCCTTGAAAGCCACCGTCAATGCAATCCAATCCAGAGAAATAAATGGTTGAAAATTAAGCTTAAAAGGCTATTTGTAAAATTTGCAAAGTTTAGTTTGGTTTCTGTTTACAGATAAAAGTTTAGATTGCCAAGTTAGAAACAAGCATGGTTCGCTTCTTACTCGCTTAGTTTGGGAGGCTAACATTTTGTCCCGTTAGATATAATAATGTATGGAAACTCGAAGCAGGACTAACTTGAATGTTGGCATTGTTGCATGAATTGCTGGCTAGACTATATATTTGGAAGTGATTACTAAATTAAACTAGTTTCTTTGGTCTTCCCTATCTGCTGAGGATGTTTAGGGAGCTAGAAAGGTGTTTCTGTGTTTGATTTGTTTCACAAATGCCACCTCATTGAAATAGATACTAAATTGTGCTCACTCATTATCAAATAATTTGTTAATAGTTCTAATTCAAAGCGTTAATGAACACTTGGATGCACTGTTTAAGTTCGGCTTTGTACATATTGCACCTCACCATCGAGAGGGTATGTATTCATGCTCGTTCTTTACAGAACCACCTCTATATTTAGGGGTATATTGCAATCTCGTTCTTTAGCTTTTCTTCCCAATCACAATTTCTAGCTAAGTAATGTGGTTCAATAAATGGAATATTCACCTCTAATTTGTTCAACATTGTATTGAAGAATTGTATGTAACTGAGTTTGAGCTGATGACGTCCTAATTTGTGCAGCATGCCCTGTAAACTTCGAGTTTCAGAACTATACTATCATCACCAGCAAATGCAAGGGACCTGCATACCTACCAAACTTGTGCTGTCCAGCTCTGAAGGAGTTTGCGTGCCCATTTGCGGAGGAGTTGAATGATTTGTCCAATGACTGTGCTTCAACGATGTTCAGCTATATCAACCTGTCGGGCAAGTACCCACCTGGCTTATTTGCTAGCGAGTGCCACGATGGAAAGGAAGGCCTTGAATGCCCTGCACTACCTCCAGGATCTGCAGCATCGGTGAAAAATACTAATATCAACAGCGGAAATCAGATCGAATACAAGTTGCTGCCTGTTGCCGCCCTCACCCTCATTCTGTCGCTTCTATTTGTTTGAAGTTTTCAACTTGCTAGGTAACTCTGCATTCTTTTGTAATATTTATTGTGAAAATCAAATTTACTCCTAGTGTTAAAAGGAAGGATCTTTTTTTTTTTTTTTTTTTTTTTTTGGTATATCCACGTTGTTGGTTGTTATGAAGAGTGTGCAATACTATTTTTTGTAATAGGTTTTTAGTGATTATTAAATTAAGCTGCGGATAATTCTGGCTGGACTTGGTCTAAAGTGCATTTTTGAAAAAAGTTTTACTCAATACTCCCTCCCTATCTTTTCATTTTCATTAAGATCATTTGTTCGGGCGCGCATGTTAAGAAAATAAGTTGTTTATAATATATTTGAAAAAATAAAGTAATTTTTTAGGGGTATTTTTATCACATCAAGTAGGAAGGAGAATATAGTTAGTTGCTTTTTAGTGGTATATATGGTAATTTATGAGTTATAGTGAAGTATTTATCTTATGGTGTGTTTTCATTTTAGGAAATGGACTTAATAAAATGATACGTCTAAATAAAGTAAAATGGGATTAATGCAAAGATACGGAGGAAGTAGTTTATAAGTATATACTCCCTCCGTAATTGATATAATGTCCCAGTTACTGTTCTAAGCGGAGTTTAAAAAAGCTGGTAAAGTAGAATAAAATGGTGTAAAAAGACTTAAGGGGTAGTGTTAATCTTGACTTTTAATTGCAATTAACACTTGTGTATTCAAACTCTCTCTCCTCTTATTTAAAACAATCTGCATCACTTACAATTAAATTGAGAGTGTGATTCTTGAGTCTTTTTTTAATGCCTTAGAACAAAAATTAAATTTGTGTTCTTTGAGATGTTTATTTTGTTTCATGCATTTTAATGCCTTAGAATTACCCCACGATCTTGAGGAGTAATGTTTCAATTCCCGATAAAAAAAAAAGAATAACAGCAAAAGAAAAAAAAAACTGACACAGGAATAAAAAAAATTTATTTTTAAAATTTTGGGTTGAGTTATTAGTGTTGGATTAGGATGTTAATTAGTGTGAGTTAATTTAAATGGGTTTGGTAAAGGTAATGGTAAATGGTGTAACTAATTGTATTTTTTAAGGTTATATAAGTCCATAAAGTGAAACATGACATTTGATCAATTACAGTGAAATTTGGTAAATAGGGTATTTGATCAATTACGGAGGGAGTAACAATTTCGTTTCATATACCACCCATGTCCACGGTATCCTTATCACCCTTACCATTTTAGTCCATCTACAACATGTTTGCCACTTTCATATAGTAGGGTTCACATAACATGTCATCTTTTCTACCTTTTTTTCTACTTTATACAGTGGTCTCACTTATAACAATATCCATAGCTACTCATTACTACCCACTATTAACCACCGATGTCTTGAAACTTGTACCATTCATAATGTGGTAATCACTAATTTTTTGAAACTCGTATCGTCCATATGTCACAAGAATATCGTGAACGGAGAGGAGAGAGTATAAGTTACAATGACAACGGTGGACTGTACAATTATCAATTATCAAATGTATTCACTTTCTTAAATATAGAAATAAATTTAGATATAAAATGATTCTTATCTTCTTTTAAAAAATATACTCCTATAGGTATAACAAAATTCATTAAAATACTCACTTCTATAACATTAGCAGAGATCACATCTGTTTATTTTTTCCCATTTTTTGTTTTTCTCTTTTTATTTTAATCATAATCGAGATAATATTCATCAATTATACAATAATGTAAAAATACATTTTTCTGTAATAATGTTTGAAAATCTATCTCAAAAAAAAAAAAAAAAATCTAATAATTGCTTACATTTCTTTGGCAGATAACGTTATACTTTAGGTAAGAGGTTACATATACGGCATCTAATAAATAGAGAAACTTAGCTATGATAGCACTTTTTAGATTATAATTTTAAATTATGGCATTTTTTTAAATCCCCTTAAAAATCGAACTTGTTTCCAATTTTACCCCTCCTATTTGATTTCATATTTTTTTCCGATTGTTCCTCCCTCTCTCCCTCCCTCCCTCTCCAGCAATCACCACCACCATCTCCGCCGTCGCTGCCACGACGCCGCCCCAACCACCACAACTCCGGCGGCGCCTCTCTCTCTCTCACTCTCTTATCAAAGTGATGGCAGCAATCATCACCTCCACATCCTCGCTGTCGCTGGCCTGGCGCCGCCCCAACCACCACATCCTCGCCGTCGGCACCTCCTCCAACAGAGTGATGGTCGTCGAGCTCGACACTTTCAAGCAAGGCTTCGACCCCGACGACAACCACGTCGGCCTCGACCTCCACAGTGTCAGATCTGTCGCCGTCGATCTCTGGCTCCCCACAACAGCACTCTCACTTCCGAAAGCCCTTGGTTCTACAACGTCTGGATCGGCTACGACAGCGGAGACACGCGGATCCAAGTTTACATCGCCAAGCAGGCGGAGAAGGACGGCGCCACGTTGCCTCAGATCATTTATTCCGATTCAATCGCTGGAAAGCCTTACGTTGAAAAACTGCATCGCGCCGCCGCCAGCGAGTTTGGCGTGGCCACATCTGAAGCGTTTATCACTTGAGTTTTGTGGACTCCGGCGGCGCATCCTCCTCCTCCTCTCTCTCTCTCTCTCTCTGCATTCTTCTTCTTCAAGGCTAGACTATAGATCTGAATTTTGTTGTTCAGACTAAACCTCCTCCTCGCCGACCCTCTGCCGCAGTGGCGCCACCCTCCGCCGCCGCAGTGACTGCAGATCCTCGTCCGCCTCCGCCTGTACCCAATTGCTAGCTATAGGGGAGATCCTAGCTTTGCTTTTCCGTCGGCGGTCCATTTGGTCGAGCGCCACGCTGGCCTTCACGGCCAACGCTGCCATGTCGGAGGTGGCCAGCCGGTACCTGAAGCCTGGCGGTAGGGAGCGCAAAATAAATTTGAGTGGCGTCGAGCTGTTCGTGGGGAGCGAGAGATGGAATGAAATCGTCGAAGTAGAGGCGGTCGGAATTACACAAGAAGGAATTTGGGGATAAATCTAGGGATTCCAAAATCTGGGAAGCGGTTACGGGAAGAGTGAACCGCCGCACTTCTCCACTATCATGTATGAATTAATAAGATTAATTTTGGGGTAATTCTAAATGTAGCCCTCAAATTACTCTTTATAGCCACCTATAAAAAATAATTATTTAAATTGGTATAATTTTACTATTTTATTCCTATATTAATTTTACTCATATTAATATATAAATAAGCCCTAAACTAATAACAATAATCGATCAATAATAAATTCCCTAAATCATACCCCAACACAAAAAAAAAAACACCCATCGGCAATCTGATCAACCTTCAACCACTAATAGCTGCCATTAGAATTTTGATTGATCTGCAATGTCTTCGGCGGGTCTATCTGCCGGAGAGTATGTCGGTGCGGCGATGGCTTGTGGTTGCTCATCGATTTGGGCACTTTAGCGTCAACTTCTGGAGACATAGAAAGCACTAGAGTTGGTGACATAGATGATTTGAATTGAACAACCCTGAGCATCAAAACTTAGTCTAATTGGTATTATCAGTGCGTTATTTGGTATCAATTCTAATGTTGTTTGAACATCCGTACTGGTTGGTATCAATTCAATTACAAATCAAATTTCTTGATCTGAAAATAACGTTGCAGCGTCTAAATTAAGAATTTTCAATTATTAGATAGAAACACATAAATATGTTGTGGGTATGAATTAGTTTTTTTTTTTGTTTTTGCTTTTGTTTTTGTTTTTTTTTTTGAGATAAGGGTATGAATTAGTTGATTAATTAATTACCAATGAGAACTCCACGATGTCCCCAATGCGAGCTTGATTTAGGAGATGCACAACCACCCCCTGCGTGGGCTTCGTAAAACGTTGGGGGAGTATGAAAAAAATAAAATAAAAGGGAATAGAGTAGGGGGTTATATCATAAAGTAACTGTACAAATATTTTTATTAATTTAAAAAATGTGGTGGCTATACAAAGTAAAATAGAGGCTATGAATAGAATTACCCTTAATTTTGTGGTTGATTAATTGAGTTTGACGGGATTTGTAATTGTCATGAATTGTGAAGTTCATGGAGAAGAAGCATAACTCCGGCCTGAAATCTCCGCCGGAGAAGAGATGATGCCCCGCCAACTACTTTTGTGATTTTTTTTTTTTTTTTTGTGATTTCAAAACTATTCCTTTTGTGATTAAAACATTTTTTTTTGGTGATTAACACATTTGTTTTGGTTAGTCACAACAAAAAATTTGTAACCACCGAAGATGACGCTGCGGCGGTGGCGGCAGAGAGTAGTCAGCAAGTTTTTTTTTTTTTTTGGATGAGTCACAATTTTTTTTTGGTGAGTCATAAAATTTTTTTTCTGACCACCGGCGATTGTGGTAGCGGCAAAAGGGAGGTGATTTTTTTTTTTGTGAGTAAAAAAAAAAATTGTGACCACTAACGACGGCCCGACGGGGTGGCGGTGGCGGTAGAGAGTAGGCGACGGGTTTTAATTTTATTGGTGAATCACAATTTTTTTTTTGCCAGTCACAATATTTTTTCAGTGACAACTTCTTTTTTTTTTGGTGAGTCAATTTTTTTTTTGTGACCACCGGTGGCGATGGTGGTAGTGGTGCTGCGGTTTCTTTTGTTTTTTTTTTCCGTAAGTTACATTTTTTTTGGCGAGTCACAAATTTTTTTTTGTGATCACCGGCAGTGGCGACATCGGCGATGGTGGCGGCGGTGCGACAATATTTTTTTTTTGGTGAGTCACATTTTTTTTTTGTTGAGTTACAAAAATTTTTCTGTGACCACCGGTGGTGGCGCGGCGGCCGAAAGGCGGTGATGGTAGCGGTGAAAGGTTTGAGTTTGGAGTTGATAAATGTGAAAAACTATAAAATCACCAAATAATCTTTGTTACTTGGTATAATTGGTAATTTGACAAAAGATGTAGGGGCATAAGAGTTACAAAGTACTAAAATTTTAAGAAACTAAAAAAAGTGCTACTCCCTCTGTTCACCAAGTTATACCCTGTTTCACCTCTTTTTCTTTTCACCAAGTAATGCCCTGTTTTGTTTTTTTACCAATATATCCTTCATGCTTTATGTAAATTACTACCCTCTGTCATTATTTAACTCACTCATATTTAATTAACTGGTTAATTACAACCCACTAATTAATACAAATAACCCAAACCCACTCATTACTCGATCCAGTCCACCCACATCTCTCATTCTCTCAATCCACAGAAACCTTAATTCTCTCACAATCTCATTCCCTCATTCTCTCGATCCCCATTTCCATTCCATACAAACCCTAACCCAATTCTCTCATTCCCTCACATTTGAGACGATCTTCTTCATCAGATCGATCCCCACTGTATATTCTACAGAAACCCTAACCATATTCTCCCCATTTCCATTTCAATCGCTGTGTTCTCTAACCCTACCTTCACACCATCTTCTTCATCTCTCTACCACCGCCGACGACGATGGCATCCTCAGATCCGCTGCCCTCGTACGCTCCACTGTATAGCTCGGAAATTGAAGATCCACCAGCGCCGATGAAGTTGAACTCCTCAGATCCGCTGCACTCTGACTCTGAGCCGCCGGTGGATTTCATGCCTGAAACGGAGCTTGAGGCGGTGGAGGAGTTCGTGCCTGAAACGGAAGCTTCAGGCGGCGGATGACATCGTGCCTGAATCTGAGCTTGAGGCGCCGGTCGACTTCGTGCCTGAATCTGACCTTGAGGCGGCGGTCGACTTCGTGCCTGAATGTGAGCTTGAGGCGGCGGCTGAGGTCGTGCTTGAAACGCCGGCTGATGCGGCGGCTGAGGTGGCGGCTGTCACGGTGCCTGCAACTCCAAATTCTTATTTACCTTATGCATTTGCTTGAATGTGCTTGGTATTGGAGCTGGTGATGCCAATCTTTGATAACCTGGTTGATGCAATTCTTTGATTCTCTTGATTATTTACATGATGTTGAGGTGTTGTGATATCTGATTCTAAGTTGCCTTCTTTGATGGCTTTTAAAACTGATGAACATGGCACTACACTTGATTCTGATTCTGAAATTCATGCTATGAATGAATCTCTTGATTATTTACATAATGGATTTGAGAGAAAACTGATGAGCATGTGGTTCTGTGAAATCTGTACATGTGCTGTGATATCTGATTCTGTGTTGCCTTCTTTGATGGCTTTTAAAACTGATGAACATGGTACTACACTTGTTTCTGATTCTGAAATTTATGCTATAAATCTCTTGATTATTTACATGATGGATTTGAGAGAAAACTGATGAGCATGTGGTTCTGTGAAATCTGTACATGTGCTGTGATATGTGATTCTGTGTTGCCTTCTTTGATGACTTTTAAAACTGATGAACATGGTACTACACTTGTTTCTGATTCTGAAATTCATGCTATGAATCTCTTGATTATTTACATGATGGATTTGAGAGAAAACTGATGAGCATGTGGTTCTGTGAAATCTGTACATGTGCTGTGATATCTGATTTTGTGTTGCCTTCTTTGATGGCTTTTAAAACTGATGAACATGGTACTACACTTGTTTCTGATTCTGAAGTGTATTTGTGCTGCATTTGGCAGCTCTTTGCTTGTATATATAGGCCATTAGCTAGTTGGAAGTTGATTAGACAGTTGGATATTTAAATTTCCCCCCTAAACAGTCCCTCCAATTGTTTCCCTCCTTTGTTTTTTATTTCATTCTCTTATGTAATCAGGAATTTGAATGGTTAATGAAGTGATGTTTTGTGCATATGGTTCCCTTCTCATTCCTTCTGTACTTGTTTTTTTTTATTTGGATGCAGGCTGTACACATGTTTAATTAGAACAAGTAAGTAAGCAATAAAAAAAAATCGAACAGGAACAGAAAAAAAAAAAGAACAGGAACAGAAAAAAAAAAACGAACAAGTCATTGAGGAAAAAACAAATGAACAAGCACAACGCAAAAATTTCGAACAAGTCAATGAGAAAAAAAAAAAGACGAGCACGATTAAAAAAACTGAGCTCAGTAAATAAAATCGAACAAGTCATTAAGACAAAAAAAAACGAACAAGCGCAACACAAAAAAATCGAACAAGTCAGTGAGAAGAAAAAAAGACGAACAGGATGAGTTAAAAAAACGAGCTCAGTAAATAAAAATCGAACAAGTCAAAAAATAAGAAACGATTCCATTTACACACAATACTCCATTAAATAAATAAAAATAACCTCCACTAACTTTAATTAGAGATTAACAAAAGTAAGCATCTCATTAACACTATCCATACTTTTCAACTTTTACCCCACTCAAAACAGCTTTTTCAGATTTCTTAATCTCCCTGCCACCACTGAAATGGGGCATAACTTGGTAAACGAAGGGAGTATAATTTAAAATTATAATATCAAAAGTGTGCAAACGATATATCATGATTAGTTAAACATGACCAACAAACTAATGTTCTAAATACAAAATTATTATTACTCCTACCGTTCACGAAATGATGCCCTATTTGGTGTGCGGCATGAAAATTAAGAAAACTGATAAAGTTATTTTGAGTGGGATAAAAGTTAGAAAGTAGGGGTAGTGAGATAATGGCAAAAGAACAATGGTAATAACAAAAAAAGGGTGGTATTGATCAAAAGTCTCAATTGTGAAATATATCCACTTTCACTTTTTCACAATTAGTTATACATGCCTGTGAAGAATTAAATTAGTTATGTCCATGTTTGGTATGAAGAGACTAATTTATCCTTAATGTTGTATTTTTTATATTATATCTCTTACACATTGAGTGATGTTTTGACTGCTTCTCACTTTGATACTCATTAACCGAAAATGATTGTGATGTTAGGGCATGGAAGTTAGCAAAAGTGGTCAATAATTAGATAATTAGTGTTGCAATGATTAGTTTGTTTAGGACCTATCCAATTAATTATATTACTCAAATATATTTATGTAAACTCAATATTTTCGATACTATATAAAATAAATGAGGAAAAATATATAATTTATACTAAAATAATTAAAAATTCATGATATATCAAATAAACTAAGATTCCACTCGATCACATTAGCAAAAATTAAAGATCTCACTCGATATTTTTTGAGATTCCACTCGAGTGGGATCTTCAAATATCTCGAGCGGGATATTTCTTTTTTAAAGCTTTAAGATTATTATGATTAAATGGTTATCAATTACTATTATTTGAATTAAATTAATTATATAATAATATTGAATACGTATTAACTAATTAACTAATTAAAATAAAAACCAAAAAATATGTAAACTATACAAAAATCACCATAATTAATTAATTTGCCAACTACATAAAAATCCTGCTCGGATAATTTACAAATATTGGAAGATCCCACTCGAAATTTTTGAAGATCCCACTCGAGCGGGATCTTTCAATTTGAGAGCGGGATCTTGTGTTTTTGAAAGTTAAAAGATTATTATGAATAAATGATTAATTAATTACTCAATTTTTAATTAAATTACTTATATAATAATATTGAATACATATCAACTAATTAGCTAAGTTAATATTGAACACATGCCTATTCAACTTGTTTTCCTCTGTTAAGGCCGGTTTGATTGATGAGGTATGAGGCCTCATTTTTTTCTGCTTTATCCATGTTCCAACCAAAGTTTTGCTCATATTTAACTTCTCAGCAATAATTCTATATGAAGATCTTTCTAACACTGACAGATTTTTAAACTTTCCACATCCATCTCTTTCCTATCTTTATGAACTGTACCTTTCTTTTTTGAAATCAATTGGACAGGGGCTCCTGAGTCCAACTGTTGACGAGCTATCTTCCAGATGTTTTGAACGGTATTTCTGTGGCATCCAAACAGAGTTGCTGCCTTAGCCATTGCTCCATGTCTAATCTTCTTGTCTTTGCAGTTTTGAAGAAGCCATTGAGCCACCAAGTTCCTTTCATCCTGTGTCAAATTCAGCCGCCCCTTAGAAGAAACCATTTTGCTCGTTTTATGCTCTCATATGTGAATCTGAAATTTGTAGTTTGTGATGTAATTTCTGAATGGTTGTAGTCTATTTATAGTGTAGATTAGTTCGCTGGTTTTCCCTCCTAAATTTTGATCACATCATGTGTACAAAAGTGGTGTCTTTTGGGATTCTTGGAGTTGTTTATTGTAATTTTACTGATATTGCTGGCTGAAAAAAGGTGCCTACTTTGTGCTAATAAAGCTTGATTTCCCTCTTTTTTGCCATTTCAAGTTTTTCATTATTCTAATGCACAACATTTGTGATACAAACTGTTGTTTAATTATTGTTGTTGGAATCCGGCTTTATTTTTCCCTTCCACCGTTTTTTTTTATTCAATGGTGTACAAAATCATTTAGCAAATTTTGCTATTTTTCAATCAATACAAATTAAAAAAAAATCATATGGAAGCCTACAATAATTTAAAGCATAAAAAGAAAAAGTAGTACACTCTATGAATAGGAGAGATTAAGAGAATTAATCCTTCAATTAAATCACACTAAAAGTGGGACTCTTACTTCACTCACTACACATTTTACCAACTTTTTTAATCTCCGTGCCAATATCAAATGTACAAGTTTTTAGTGGCCGGAGGAAATATATGTTTAAAGAATACGAAGAAGTGATGCATCAAATGTAGACGAATCGTAAGTTTGACACCGTCCATTAGTGTGACACGATTAACAAACTTGAGTCGTTTATCGCCAAGCAGATTTATGAGTGCTCAAACACGTACCTTTCTCTCACTCATAACACAAAACATGTACCTTTCTCCAAGTGTTTGCGCTCATTATTCATACAAAAAGGAAAAGACATGAACGAGCAAAAAGGATTGAGATCAAAGAAAAGTAAGTTGAACAAGGCGGGGCTAAGAAAATGGAGGCCCTATGTGAGTTCGTAAATTTGGCCCTTTATTTATAACTAAAATTGAATAAAAAATATTTCATTGAAAGATAAATTTTTTTGTCCAATTACATAATAAAACATACAAAAAAAATAAGATATTCATTTCAAACGTCTTGCTTTGCTCGAAAGTTTTGAAACGAAATCATTAACAACATTTTCATCACTAATCAATAAAACTTTTCTACCAAAAGAATATTGTAAGTTGTAACATATCGCGGGAGACAAAGAGAAGAGATTTACGGTAGAGAGGAAAAAGAGAACTCAAAATTGAGAAATTTATAGTAGAGGGGAAAGAGATAGCTTGGAGCATATAGATAACAAATTAAGAGACGATTAATTGATTAAGAGACGTTTCATATTATAGGCTTTTTTAAGTTATAAGTAAAAATAATTAAGCGGTTAGGCTCAGTAACTTTTTAGTAAAAATAATTACGCCATTATTTATTAAGAGAATTTGAATATATGTGACTCCAGAACATACCGGTGCGTATACAAATTCATATTTATTTTATTTTATCAATAGATCATAAAGTGCCTATGAATATGTTGTATATGTCTACTACATTGTTTGAATCATGCATGCATTTTACTTGGCTATTGCAAGATTATTCTTTATATATCTCATAAAAGAATATGTACAATGGCATTACATCTATAAACACATGCATGTTATCGAATATGTACACGTATGAGTCAAAATACCTCGGACAATAAGAAATTGAAAGGTTGGTTTGTGATTTAAAAGTTGCTGCCGTCCCTGTGAAATCAAAAAAGAAAAACACGTTGCAGAATTAGCTGAGAAGGAAAAGAAGACGGGGCTGGAACTCGCCAAAGGCTCAAACAAAAAGATCACAGACGAGCTGAGAGAAGAGAAGATAGACGGACAAGACTTCTTTTCTGCAATATTTGTTTCAATTGTGTGGACTTGAACGTGGGGATAAGGATCTATTTAAAAGATTGGCTTTGAAGTTAGAGCATCACATCCGTTTAGGGGCTCAACGGATGCTCTGGCTCATGGATGAGCCGTTACCCATACTAGTCGGGCTCATCCGCAGGCTCATATCACTTAGTTTCCAGATATCAACATTTTTCGGTTTTTAATTTAATTTTAAAAATTGTATTAATGGAAATAAAATAATATTACATAAACATTAATGCACCATTACGAGAAAAAAAAATCACTCGACGGATCCGAATCGTCTCCAAAGGTGCTCGATCAAATCAGGTTGAAGCAATGTGGCTCTTCGTCTATCTCTAAGCTCCGCATCTCTAGCCAAATAGTCTTCGAAAGAAGGTGTGATAGCTCGTCGGGCCTCAGCGTCTTTCCTGCTCGCCGGCGGTGTGGCATCATCATCTCTCCATTGCGTAACAGTTTCTCCTTCATTTTCTACAATCATGTTGTGCAAGATGACACACACAATCATGATATTTCTGAGATATTTTACATACCATGGGCGTGCCGGAGATCTGATGATTCCCCATCGAGCCTGGAGCACTTCGAATGCACATTCGACGTCCTTACTTGCCGCTTCTTGCATGACCTTGAACCTTGCTTCCTTCTCGTCTACCGCCACTGTAACGCCCCGTAAATTCCTTACGATCTCAAAATTTTAAAGTTAATTAAATAAATGGCTTTGCACGCCTAAGTTTACGATTTTGAATTCTAAGACTAACGGTCGAATCCGTTTCTGAAAATAAATTACAGAAGTCAGCTAAACGACTACTGTATTTAGGGTTAGCGCGTACGAAAAGTTTTTAGTTTGTGAACTCAGAACGGAAAACCGTCTGATTTTTACATTCACGAAATCGCGATACGAACTCGCCCGAGAAAGTTCGTTTTTATGATTTTCCGGACGAAACTTGGACTGTGTCGTCCCGAGTTTTTGTCAAAATAAATTTTATAAATTTATTTTCCGATTAAGTTTCGTACGTTAGAATTTGCGGTCGAATCGGATCGCGAAGATTTTGTGCCGAGCGAGGTTTTTCGTCGTTCAATTTCCGTAACGTCGGATCGCGCCGGAAAAGCGCGTATTTTTTTCTCCTTTTTCCCACCTTGGCCGACCTCCTTCACTCTCTCTTAGATGATATTTTCATTTTATTAGTTAATTAAGGGACACCTTAGCTAGTTACTATTCATGCTTTACACCTTGCAATCTTATAACCTAAGTTATCAATTTAAATTCATCTCTCTCCCTCCCACACTCACAAATCTAGGCTGCCACCTTCCCTCCCTCTCTCATCTTCATCTCTTATACTCCATTGAAGAAAGCTTCAAGAACATCAAGAAGAAATACACAAGTCTTGATCCATCCATCCAAACTTCATTCTTTCTTCATTAATTAGCAAGGTAATCTTCTCCTCCATATTTCTATCCATCAATCTTCTTCTTCTTTTCATTTTCTTCTTTTGATCGAAAATTATAGTTATGAAATAGATGATTCGATCTTGGATTAATGAAATTGGATATGTTAGATAGGTTAATTAGGGTTTAGAATTGAGCAAAAACCAAGAACCCTAATCTACATATTAATACCGAAATTTTAGGTTAATTTGTATGATTTTAGGATTTCTTCAATTAATGATAGATTCATGCTTAAGAGATGTTTAATTGGTGTTTAGAACAAAGAGGAATCGAAAGCCCTATGTTTTGTGAAAATTCGATTAGGGTTTGAGTTTGAATTTGGGGATTTATGCATGTTAGTATGAAATTGGATTGCAATTGTTCAATTGATGTTATAGTAGGTTGATTAGTGAATAAATGTTGTTAATTGGAGAAGAAAATCACTCTCTTAACATATATGTCAATACCGAAAATTATTGAATAATTAGGGGTTCTCATGTGTTGAGTTTAATTGATGAATTGATGAAGGAATTATGTTGTAATTGATGTGAATTGATTATGGGAATTTAATTAGATTTTTCTAAAAATAATTTATGTAATGTAAGAGACGAAGAACACGTTATAAGTTGAAATATAGTGATGTTATGAAATGATTGCATGCATAGAAGTGATTGTCGTTAGATGTAGATTGATGTCGTAAAATTTGAACGGAATCCGACAACTTTGAAAATCGCGTAAGAGACGAACAACTAGTCATAACTAATAACCGAGAAGTCGAATGAGAATTCTAATTTGATATTATGGTTTATGATGAGCTTGAGAACAACTTTGTAGTTGATGTCATAAGCTTTCGAGCTATTATTATATGAGCTATAGTTATAGTCGAGAACTAGAATGCGTTTTGAATAATTTGTTGGTATAGTAATTGTTAGTTGAAAGCCGACGTTTAGAACGTCGTGCTATTGGTCGAGTTTTGAGAAGGAGTTCATCACGTACGGGAGTACGTGATGACTGCCTTGAGGGTCCAGTTTCTAAAGAAAGTGAATACGAGAGCTTAGAACGAACCTAAGACGTTATACGTCGAATCTATCGAGCAACTAGGGTTTTTCGCGGCAGTTTTGCGACCCTCGCCGGAAACTGTAATAACTTTTAGCTCGTTTGTCAGATTTGTGATCCGTAAATTGGAGCGTAAACAAGACATCCCAAATTTTCAAATGGTGCAGGGCTCATCCCCTGTTTCCAAATCCTCTGTTCTGGGCAGCCTCCAGAGTCACTGTATTGTGCAGTAAAATTTCAGTTTCAATTCTCCTAAGTTGTATCATTCACAACTTAGTTTCTTTCGATCGTTTAAGCCGTAATAGCTAACGAATATCTTCCTACTGACCCTAGAGTCAAGTATGGAGCCTTGAGTGATAAAACCAGTCGAGATCTCATCTCTTACCCGTTCAAATAAAGAAGTAGTAAGCGAGAAATTTCATAAGTCTTTTAATGAGCTAAAACGTAATTCTCCTAAGTTGATTTTTTCCAACTTAGTTCCTTATGATCTTTTAAGTCGTATTAAGTTACCGACTACCCTCTCTACTGACCTAAGAGTCGAGTATGAGACCTTCCGAGTTCTAAACGGGATTTGAACGAGTCTCGTTCCCGTTTAAGTAAAATGAATCTTGTAAGCGTGCAAATGCCTAAAGAATGAAACGACTAAAACTTATTTCGATTCTTTGATCGATTATCTTTTACGACCCGTTTTTAAGTATTATTGTTTTACGATGAAGGGGGAAGCCAACTGTAAAGAAAGGACGAAAGATCCGAAGTTGGAAGCTTTTGCTTTTAGTTCTGTATATCGAGGTGGGCTTTTATATACAAAATAAAACGAGCAATGCTCGGAAAATCTTTCTTTATCGCTTTGATATCTGTGTTTTCAAAGTGATATTATGGCATGAACTGTTTTATGTTTTATGTGAGTTCTCTTGTACCTATCTGAGTCAACATTCGTGTTTTCCAGATTTAGAGTTAATCTAACTAGGTTAACTAACGATCGGCTCTGAGTTAGCTGCTAAGTGCTTTCCAGAGTTAGTGCACTTTGTAACCTGTAGTGTATGTGATATCCTGTTGAGGGATACCAGCCACGGTTAATGAGAATTGGTCAAGATTGAACATAGCATACCAGAAAATACTCGGCCGAGTAAATTGTGAAAATCAGTCAGAAAAACTTTAGTAGACACGGGCCTCTTTTAAATAAAACCCCGATGTGCTACGATTATGAAATGCCATATTTATCTATACTTATGATTATGATTTCGGCATCGTGCCCACTAAGTACGTTTGTACTTAGCCCTGCATTGTTTTCTAAATGTACAGGTTGAAGCGACGGTGAGCGGCGACGGTTGATGTTGAGTTGAAAGATAGGATGCTTTAGTTAGAACTCTTCCGCTGCAGAACTCTGAATCTTTTGAGATGTATCTTTTGAACAATACACTGTAGTTTAAGTCTGTAAATATGAACTTAGTTCCTACTGTGTACTTTTGCCGAGTAATCCTTAGTGATTAACTCTTTCTCATTTATATTCAAGTCTCGTTCATGGTTTATTTGATGTCTTTCATGTATGTTTAGTCAGTTAGCCCCCTTCTTCCCCGTTTCTTTAATCCAACCCCAGTCGCACCCCGGCTTCTGCCGTCCCTCGGGATTTGGGACTGCGACAGAGTGGTATCAGAGCAAGGTCTGCTTCCTGTTCTGATCATGAGTCATTCTTTTCTAGTATAAGTTATTCCTTTAAGTAATATCACAGAATGGTATTTTTATGCAAGTCTTCCTTCGAGTAATAGTATAGAGTATTTGTTTGTACTCTATATCGAGTCTTCTTTCAAGTTCTGAGACACGGTATTTGTATATACTCTGGATCAGAGTCGTCTTTCCAAGTATGAGATAAGAGTTAGACTATGATCCTAAGATTGAGAACGTAGATGTCAACTCAACCGCCCGCTACGTCGACTCAACGAGGAAAATGAAAGAATTTTATGATGTGGTTTCTTTTAAATAAGAAATTTTATGAGCAAGTATTCAGTAAGATTGAGAAAGAGAATGAGTTATGTTTAAAAAAATAAGAATTTCACAGAAGTATAATTTTCATACTCTTCGTGATTATGCGATAGTACAAGTACTATCTTATGTGAAATTATTTGCGCGATAATTTCCTTTTTATGAAAAATTATGCGGATACAAGAATATAGTCGGATTTTAGGGATTTTTCCTGATTCAATGAGAACGTAGACTTGAAACCTAAGAACTTTCCGGTTCTTCGAGAACTTAGACGTTTTTAAGAAACGTTGTCTTGAAATGATTTCGAAAGGAGATCCCCAACGTGAGAAGGACTTCTACTGATGAATGTCACGTGCGTTAAGTGACAAGAATAAAGGTTCGGCAAAGTCGAACTTGTTTTCTAAGAATTTCCTGCGAGGAAAATGAATAAAAATGATTCGATAAATCGTGTTAGTAAACGAAGGGAACGATTAGACGTTCGAGAAGCTTTCGGCTTCGAGTTAAGAAAGATATGAACGAAACGATGAAAATCGAGTAAATTGGAATCAAAGTTAAGCGAAATAAGTGAACATTACTTGCGTGTAAGTAATGTAAATGACGTCAGTTCGTGACACGTCATTTCTTTTTCTTCTCGTTTCATGTTTCAATAGGGTTCGCCTTGATCGAACTCCACAAAGAAAATCGTATAGATTATTAGGAGTCAAGCGCGGAGCTTGATTAAATTTTTTTCTATCGATCGCCCGATTCCAACGACGACAACTGAAACTTAGTTTTCCAGGAAATTATTCTTAAGTTATATTTCCATTTTTCTTATGGAATTAAATTTCATATTTCGTCTTGAGCGACGACTACAACTAGTACGAATATCAAGAGTCGTAAACGACAAATTCTTTTGTAAATGGATGTTACTTTTGAATAAGTAACATGAACGAAGTAAATATACTTTGTTTTAATAAGTAAAAGTCGTTAAGAATTAATGAGTTGAGAAATAAAAGAAGAATTAAAATGAGTAATAATATGGTGAAATAAAAGAATGAAAATAAAATCTTTAATTTTATGAATGTATATATATATGTTGTTGAGTGCAATTTCTTGAATTGCTAGAAGTCTCGATGAGTGGTTGACTTAAGTGATGATGTTACAATTGAATAAGGAATATTCATTTTGTAATTTATGTTTTATTGAGATAAGTTATTTTTTCCCTACCTGTTACTGATTCGTGTTTCCTTAAAACTTTTGTAGGATGGCTAGGATTCAGGTGACGGCTCGAAAAAGCCGGTCGTTGGTAGAGTGCGAGCGCACCATAGTTGACATGTTGCAGGACGAGTACTATGAGTTTGAGGTAGACTATGGAGAGGAAGACGTAGGACAGATTGTCAGCAACTTTTCTTCAGCCTACTACCCAGTACGACACTTGATCCGGGAGAGTCAGGCAATCATAGACCTGATCGTACACTTACCGAAGGAGTGGCGCGGATGGGCGCACCGGGTAGCGTGGTACTTTTTAGGGATCCTCGGCGACGACACTGAGCCGACCGGCAGCTACGCCGGATTTGCCCTGTTCGTACACAGGAGGTTCTTCGAGAGCAGGTTTATGTTCCCAGTCCCTTTTGAGCCGCACCTTCCCTACAGTCACTTTCCAGCCGAGACGGAGCTTGAGCAGCTTGACTTAGACCCTGAGTACTCTGCCCTGTTGGAGTTGCCACCAGACGGTGTACTGGTTGAGGAGTCTGACGCTGAGTTAGAGCAGCCAGAGGAGGACGAGGAGACAGTAGTTACACCAGAGTCACCACCGGTTGGACAGCAGATCGAGGAGTTGATCCTAGGGCCGGGATTCGTGGAGGTTGACGCTGAGACAGCCGCGCTTTTAGGGTTGTCTTCACCTTTTGTGCCTAATGTTTGTGTTAGGGTCAGGGGACCGTTAGAGACGAGACTGTACAGGGAGGGGCCAGACCACCGTGAGATCGACGCGGAGCTCGCCGCCATGTTAGTGCTGCCTTCTCCACTTACGCCACTCGAGGAGATCTGTGCGAAGTGGGGAGTAGTACGAGAGCAGATGGAGGCAGGACCGTCCATGGTCCGTTCTAGGGAGGAGTTTGAGTCAGGTTCAGGTTCAGTCCCCAAGCACCTTCTTCTCCTGAAGAAGCGTGCTGTAGAGGCCAGCGAGGACTACTTGGTTTCCGACTTGGAGGAGACCGTTTCAGAGGCACCCTCACCCACCCTGCTTACACTGGACGACGGTTCTACTCTGAGGGTGGACGAGGCACTTCAGCTGGTTTTTGGTTCGGAGTCCGAGGAGGAGGACCCGGAGGAGGATCCGGAGGAGGACCCTGAGGAGGACCCGGACGAGGATCCGGAGGAGGACCCAGAGGAGGGTTGTTAGGGTTTTTGCAGACCTTAGGGGATAGTTTTTGAACCCGACTGTAGTTTAGTAGAGCAGTGCGTTGTAGACGCGGGTAAATATCAGTAGTAGTAGTAGCTCTTTGTCCTGTATAGAGTCGGATCAGTAACTAGTTAATTTTTGTAGTACTCTAGCGGATACGAAATTTTATGAATCGTTTCCGTTCTAGTACTCTAGTAGGTACGGAGTGCAGCTTGTTAGTGCACCCGGTAAATAGTAGGCAGTCAGCCTAGTTTAGACTAATAGTAGTCTAACCCTTTTTGTATAAGTCCTCGTTGGAGGCAGAATTAATATTCTTTTTGATGTATATATATATACATGACCCGTGAAGAGGGTTTTTAATCAAGAAAATTTCTTATGAATCGAGTAATTAAAATCAGAATGTCAAATGAACTCGTGTAATGAGGAATCAAGTTTAATTCGAAAGCTAAAAGATTAATGAAATAATATCGGAGCTATGTTCGATATGTTGTTCTGTGGACTTGATTAAGTCGAGAACGAGCTAGTAAGTACTAAGTGTAATTATCAGAAGAGAACTAATGAGAATTTCAATTTTTTCTTAGACTAAAGAAAATGCTGCCAAGAAATATTAACAACAGGAGAGGTCGAGGACCTGGAAGGCCTAGAGGACGTGGTAGACGTCAGCCAGAAAATAACCAAGAACAGGAATATGAGCGGAATATCACCCCATCCCCATCTCCACCCCCATCACCATCACCACCACCTCCACCACCGACCCGTAGAGATATTGAGGATCTCTTCCTCAAGAGGAACCCTCCATTGTTCAATGGAACTGGTAGCCCTAGCGATGCTGAGCTATGGGTGAGATCGACTGAGAAAATTTTCAAGCTCCTCAGATGCACTGATGAGGAGAGAATGCTGTGTGTCGCATTCCAACTGACGGGATCGGCAGATTACTGGTGGGAAGCAAGACAGAAGGTAATACCTGCAGAGCATCTGGCTCGTTTTTCATGGGAAGAGTTTAAGGAGATCTTCTTTGACAAGTACGTCCCCAAGACGTATAGGGCACAGAAGGAGGCCGAGTTTTATAATCTGAAGCAGGGAAAGCTGACTGTGACGGAATATGATGCCAAGTTCTGCGAGCTATCAAGGTATGCGCCGGCATTGGTTGACACCGAGGAGAAGCTATCTAAGAAATTTCAGGGAGGTTTACGACATGAATTGGGAATCGCTTTGGCTAGTCATGGAGGACTAGGCTATACGGACATACTGGGAAGAGCACTAGAAATGGAGGCCGTCGTGCCTGATGAGAAAAAGATTGTACCAACTGCGTCAACACCAGCGCAGAGTCAGAACCGAGGCTACTATAACAATAATAGTAGCAACTACCAGGGCAAGAGGAAATGGAACGGAGGAGGTAGCGGAGGCTACAGTCAGGGTTTCAACAACCAGGGAGGTCCGAGGAAGGGCTATCAGCAGCCTGGCAACAACAACAACAACAGCAACAACAACAACAGCAAGAGGCCGTGGCAGGGAAACAACCAATCGGGGTTGTTCATTCAGGGGAATAAGCAGAACTCGCCATGGAAGGGAAATAATCAGCAGAACCAGCCGCAGGGGCAACAAAGAAACTTTAACCAAGGAGCGAATAACCCAGGGAGGGTTACCATTCCCGTCTGCCCGAAATGCAACCGAGCCCATCCCGGAGTCTGCCAGATAGGCACCCCCAACTGTTTCAACTGTGGACAGAAGGGGCACATGAAAAAGGACTGCCCTAAACCGCTTCAAGCAGTACCCCTCCGAGCCATCCAAGCACAGCCGTAGCAACCGCCAATGAACCAACAACAGTTTCAGCAGCATGCACATCAGCAACAGAATGCGAGGGCATGCGCTATCAAACAGGGCGGTCAGCGCAAAGGAAAAGGCAATCTAGCAGGTATGGGAAAACTCCACAACATCCCCATTAAGATACTGTTTGATACTGGCGCATCGCATTCTTTCATTGCTGGCTCGTGTGCCGATAACTTAGACATTAGACCTGTAAGAGCTGCACAATCTATGAGAGTAGCCACACCTT
This sequence comes from Schizonepeta tenuifolia, assembly GCA_029490685.1. Taxonomy (NCBI): domain Eukaryota; kingdom Viridiplantae; phylum Streptophyta; class Magnoliopsida; order Lamiales; family Lamiaceae; genus Schizonepeta; species Schizonepeta tenuifolia. The sequence goes on along the minus strand of CM055955.1, from coordinate 79,088,120 downwards.
TAGGAGAGATCACTACTTCCACGCATGTTTGCTCTAACCTAGAACTAGAAATCGGAACTCATAAGGTTATAGAGAACAACTTAAATGTTATGATAATGTGGGACGTAGATATAATCCTAGGAATGGATTGATTGTCAGAGAATTACGCAATAATTCTTTGCAATGAGAGAAAAATCTCTTTTCAGCCGCCGGGTAAAGAACCAACCGAATTCCACAGAATTTCAATGGGTAGAGGCGTACCAATTATATCAGCCCTTCAAGCCACCAAACTCATGAAGAAGAAAGGTACCACAGCCTATCTTGTGTACCTAGTCGGAGAGCCAGGAGCCGAGAAGACCATTCAGGACGTAAAAGTCGTGAATGAATATGAAGATGTTTTTCCGGAAGTGCTACCGGGATTGCCACCAGATCGTCATGTGGACTTCACAATCGACTTAAAACCAGGAGCCGCACCTAAGTCTAAAGCCCCATACAGGATGGCACCGAAGGAACTGGAAGAGCTCAAAATCCAGTTACAGGAATTACTAGACCTTGGTTTTATCAGGCCAACCGTCTCACCTTGGGGAGCACCAGTGCTATTTGTTAGGAAAAAGGACGGATCGATGAGAATGTGCATCGATTACAGAGAACTGAACAAGATAACGCTCAAGAATAGATATCCTTTGCCAAGGATCGAGGATCTGTTCGATCAGCTTAAGGGTGCAGGAGTCTTCTCCAAGATAGATTTGAGGTCAGGATATCATCAGCTCAAGATCAAACCTGAAGATGTACCAAAGACCGCTTTTAGAACCCGTTATGGCCATTACAAATTTCTAGTAATGCCATTTGGTTTGACCAACGCTCCAGCCATATTCATGGACCTTATGAATAGAGTCTTCCACCCCTACCTGGACAAATTTTGTCACAGCCCCAAATTTCGAGGGACGGCAGAAGCCGGGGTGCGACTGGGGTTGGATTAAAGAAGCGGGGAAGAAGGGGGCTAACTGACTAAACATACATGAAAACAATAATAAACCATGAACAAGACTTTAATATAGAAAAGAAAGAGTTAATCCCTCAGGATTACTCGACAAAAGTACAAAAGACGAAACTAAGTTCAAATGTACAGACATAAACTACTGAGTTGTTAAAAATACACCTCAAAAGAAATACAGAGATTGACAGTGGAAGGGTTCTACTATGCATCTTATCCTTAAACTCAACAACAATCGTCGCCGCTCACCGTCGTTTTAACCTGCACATTTAGAAAACAATGCAGGGCTAAGTACAAAGGTACTTAGTGGGCACGATGCCGAAAACATACTCATAATTATAGATAAAATGGCATTTCAAAAACGTAGCACACGGGGTTTTATTGAAAGAATCCGTGTCTACTAAACATTTTTTGACTTTTTCTCATAAATCGCTCGCGCGAGCATTTTCTGACTAATGCTACCTTCAATCTTGACCAATACTAATTCACCGTGGCTGGTACCCCTCAACAGGATATCACATACACCACAGGTTACAAAGTGCACTAACTCTGGAAAGCACTTAGCAGCTAACTCAGAGCCGATCGTTAGTTAATCTAAAATAGACTAACTCTAAATCTGGAAAACACGTATGTTGACTCAGATAGGTACAAGAGAACTCACATAAAAACATAAAACAGTTCATGCCATATTATCACTTTGAAAACACAGATATCAAAGCGATAAAGAAAGATTTTTTGAGCATTGCTCGTTTTATTTGTATATAAAAGCCCACCTTTTGTTTTACAGAACTTAACGCAAAAGCTTTCAACTTGGATCTTCTGTCCTTTCTCTACAGTTGGCTTTCTCCTTCATCGTAAAATAAAATATACTTAAAAACGGTTCGTAAAAGATACTCGAAGAAAGAGAATCGAAGAAAGAGAATCGAAGAAAGTTCTAGTCATTTTATTCTTTTGGCATTTGCACGCTTACTAGATTCGTTTTACTTAAACGGGAAACGAGACTCGTACCAATCTCGTTTAGAACTTGAAAGATCTCATACTCGACTCTCGGGTCAGTAGAGGAGGTTGTCGATGTCTTAAAACGACTTTAAAGATTATAAGAAACTAAGTTGAAAAGAAACAACTTAGGCGATTTTCATTATAGCTCATTTTATGCCTTATGAAATTTCTCGTTTATTATTTCCTTAAAAAAAGATAAGATATAAGATCTCGACTGGTTTTCATCACTCAAGGTCTTGTACTTGACTCTAAGGTCAATAGGGAGATGTTCGTTAGCTAAAAACGGCTTAAACGTTTGAAAGAAACTAAGTTGTGAATTAAACAACTTAGAAAACAAGAAACTGAAATTTTACTGCACAGTCGAGTAACTCTGGAGGCTGTCCAGAACAGAGGACTTGGAAACAGGGGATGAGCCCTATACCACTAGAAAGCTTAGGAAGTCTAGTTTCTGCTCCATTTTACGGATCACAAATCCGATAAACGAGCTGGAAGTTATTACAGTTTCCGGCAGGGGTCGCAAAACTGCCGTGAAACCCTAGTTGATTGATAAGTTTGCCGTACAACGTTTTAGGTTCGTTTTAAATTCTCGTATTCAACTTTTTTAGAAACTGGACTCTAAGGCAGTCATCACGTACCTCCGTACGTGACAAACTCCTTCTCAACTTGCTCAAAGACACGACGTTCTAACGTCGGATTTCAACTATCAAGTACTATACCAACAAAGAAATTCCAACGTTTTCTAGTTCCCGATTATCACTATAACCCATATTATATCAACTCGGATGCTTATGATGTCAGCTAGAAAGATGTTCCAAATTTCATTATAAACAATAATATCAAGTTAGAATTTTCATCCGACTTCCCGATTATTAGTTACAACTAGATATTCGTCTCTTACGCAATTTCCAAAAGTCGTCGGTTTTCGTTCAAATTTTACGACGTTAATCTACGTCTAATAGGAATCATTTTCATGCATGCTAACATATCTCAACATCTTTATAACTCAGTTTATATAGTGATCTTTGCCTCTTATACTTCATTAAACTTTTTTAGAAAATTTCCAATTAATTCCTATTATCAACTAATATGATTTGCAATATAATCAACTAACAAATCATCATTTATATTGAACATGTATAAACTCCTAATTATCTTATAAATTTTCTGATTTCATACATACTTTGAGGGGATGATTTTCTTCTCAAATTAACAATATTTATTTACTAAACATGCTCTTATATCACCAATTAATCACTTGCAATTCCAAAAACAACTAACATGCAAAAACCCCTAATTTCATACTTCAAACCCTAACTAAATTTCATAATAACATAGGGCTTTCAATCCCTTTTCATTCCAAACACTAATTAAGCATCTACTAAACATGAATCTATGATCAAAAGAAGAAAAACAAAAATCCTACAATTTCTCAAAAAATTTCTGCATTCACACAAAAGATAAGGTTCTTGTTTTTGTTCATTTTTAATCCATGATTATCATATCTAACATATCCAGTTACATTATTCTAAGATCATTTCTTCCATTCCAATACCTTAAAAATTCGAACATGAAGGAAAGGAGAAGAAAAGAAAATCTAAATGGATAGGATTGTAGAGGATGAAAATACCTTAAGATTTAATGAAAGAAAGTATGGAATTGAATGGATGGATGGTGATTTGTGTGAGTTCTTCAAGCTCTTGAGAGTGTTCTTCAATGGTGGATGGAGGAGATGAAGAAGATGAAGTTGAGGGAGAGAGAGAGAGAGTGTGGCCGAGAGTGAGTGTGAGAGAGAGAGATGAAAAATGGTTTTGGTCTTAGAGTTGAAATGATGAAAAAATTGAAATGGTGTAAAGTGTAGACAAGGTGTCATTAGCTTAATCAAGTCAACATGCAAGTTAACACCTAATTAAGGTGAGGTGGCAGCTGCCATGCAGAAATTTTAGAGGTTTTACGGGTTTTTCCGGCGCGATCCGACGTTACGGAAAAACGAACGACGAAAAACGTGCTCGGTACAAAAAAAATCGTCGTGATTCGATTTGACCTTAAATTCTAACGTATGAACTTAATTAGAAAATAAATTTATAAAATTTATTTTGACAAAAACTCGGGACGACAAGTCCGAGTTTCGTCCGGAAAAACGTAAAAACAAACTTTCTCGGCGTGTTCGTATTTGCGATTTTGTAAACGTAAAATTAAACGGTTTTTCGTTCTAAGCTTACGAACTAAAACTTTTCGTATGCGCTAACTCCTAATACGGTAGTCGTCTAGCCGACTTCTGTAAATTATTTTTAATAACGGACTCGACCGTTAGCTTTAGAATTAAGAAATTATAAACTTAGGCGTGCAAAGCCATTTATTTAATTATCTTTAAACTTCTTAGAACGTAAGGATTTTTACGGGGCATTACAAATTTGTTTTAGTATTCATCGACGACATCCTCGTTTACTCTAAGAATGAAAAGGAGCACGAAGAACATCTACGGATAGTGTTGGAAACACTAAGAGCCGAGAAACTCTACGCCAAATTCAGTAAATGCGAATTTTGGCTGAATGAAGTAATGTTCCTTGGACACATAGTATCGGCAGAAGGAATCAAAGTGGATCCAGCCAAGGTAGAAGCAGTGCACAACTGGAAGTTGCCAACGAGTCAGAATGAGATCAGAAGTTTCTTGGGTTTAGCCGGTTATTACAGAAGGTTTATCGAGGGATTCTCTACGATCGCTCGCCCGATGACGCAGCTACTCAGGAAGGATACCAAGTTTAAATGGGCTGATGAGTGTGAGAAGAGTTTCCAAACTCTTAAGGAGAAGTTAACTACAGCGCCAGTACTAGCACTTCCAGACACGAACAAGGAATATGTGGTTTACACTGACGCATCGAAAAATGGATTAGGTTGTGTCTTGATGCAAGACGGACGAGTAATAGCTTATGCTTCACGACAACTTCGACCTCACGAAGTTGAGTACCCAACCCATGATTTGGAACTCGCAGCCGTAGTGCATGCGTTAAAGATTTGGAGACACCATCTTTATGGTGTAAGAGTTGAGATATTCACCGACCACAAGAGCTTGAAGTACTTTTTCGAGCAGAAGGAACTGAATATGAGGCAAAGGAGATGGCTCGAATTAGTCAAAGATTATGACTGTGGAATTAACTATCATCCAGGAAAGGCTAATGTGGTAGCAGACGCATTGAGTCGCAAGGCTCCAACGAAGTTAGGGTGTCTTTTCGTAGAAGAAGGAACTTTAGTGCGAGAATTCGAGAAGATGGATATCAGAGTGCTTGACACGCCAGCTACGATAACAAGTCAGATCGCAGCATTGGAAGCTACGCCAGATTTGAGAGAAAGGATCATCAATGCTCAGAGGAAGGACGAGTCAATGGAAAAATTACGAGTGAGGATAAAAACAGATAAGCCGGAAGGATATTCGGAAGCTCCAGACAATTCGATACTTTATGAAGGCAGGATTTGTATTCCTGACAATGACAGTGATTTGAAGAACGAGATCTTGAGTGAGGCTCACGATACGCCTTACACAGCACACCCAGAAAGTACGAAAATGTACCAGGATTTGAGAAGAAACTTTTGGTGGAACGGAATGAAACGAGACGTTGCCTCGTTTGTAGAAAGATGCCTAGCATGTCAGCAGGTCAAGGCTTTACACCGACGACCGTATGGATTGCTACAACCGTTGAATGTCCCAGATTGGAAATGGGAAGGCATAGCTATGGACTTTGTCACAGGCTTGCCTAAGTCGAGAAAAGGAAACACAACAATTTGGGTGATAATAGATAGGCTTACAAAGTCAGCACATTTCTTGCCGATTAAGATTACATACGGATCAAAGAAACTAGCTCAGTTGTATGTCAGAGAGATTGTACGTCTGCATGGAGTACCGAAGGTTATAATATCAGATAGAGATGCCAAATTCACCTCGAGATTTTGGATTACGATGCAGAAAGAGTTGGGAACAGAGCTTAATTTCAGCACAGCGTTTCACCCACAGACAGATGGACAGTCAGAGAGAATGATTCAGATTTTGGTTGATATGTTGAGGACGGTAGTTTTGGACCGAGGAGCGAATTGGGAAGAAATTCTACACTTAGTCGAATTCGCTTATAACAACAGCTATCAGGCCACGATAGGAATGGCGCCGTTTGAGGCTTTGTATGGGAGGAAATGTAGATCACCGCTTTTTTGGGACGACGTAGGTGAAAGAAAGAACCTAGGCCCAGATGCGATAAACGAAATGATTGAGATAGTTCAGCAGATTCGCGATAGAATGAAAGAAGCACAGAGCCGACAGAAGTCGTATGCCGACGATCGTCGAACCAATCTTGAGTTTGAAATAGGAGATAAAGTTTGTCTTAAGATATCCCCGACCAAAGGAATCCTTAGGTTCGGAGTTAAGGGTAAGCTAAGACCCAGGTTTATAGGACCTTATGAAATCCTCGAGAGAATAGGACCCGTCGCTTACAGATTGGCCCTACAGCCAAGTGTAGGAAGCGTTCATAACGTTTTCCACGTTTCTCAGTTGAGAAAATATGTTTACGATCCTAAGCACGTCATTAGTCAGCAAGACGTAGTTCTTGAATCTGACCTAAATTATGAAGAGAAGCCGATATCGATTTTGGATAGAAAAGTTCAAGAATTAAGAACCAAATCGATACTAATAGTTAAAGTGCTTTGGAACCACCACGGGCAAGAAGAAGCCACGTGGGAACTCGAGGAGAAGATGAAGGAGCGATATTCTCATCTTTTTGCAGAAGGTATGCAAATTTCGGGACGAAAATTTTCGTAAGGGGAGTAGGATGTAATGCCCCGTAAATTCCTTACTATCTCAAAATTTTAAAGTTAATTAAATAAATGGCTTTGCACGCCTAAGTTTACGATTTTGAATTCTAAGACCAACGGTCGAATCCGTTTCTGAAAATAAATTACAGAAGTCAGCTAAACGACTACTGTATTTAGGGTTAGCGCATACGAAAAGTTTTTAGTTCGTGAACTCAGAACGGAAAACCGTCTGATTTTTACATTCACGAAATCGCGATACGAACTCGCCCGAGAAAGTTCGTTTTTATGATTTTTCGGACGAAACTCGGACTGTGTCGTCCCGAGTTTTTGTCAAAATAAATTTTATAAATTTATTTTCCGATTAAGTTTCGTACGTTAGAATTTGCGGTCGAATCGGATCGCGAAGATTTTGTGCCGAGCGACGTTTTTCGTCGTTCGATTTCCGTAACGTCGGATCGCGCCGGAAAAGCGCGTATTTTTTTCTCCTTTTTCCCACCTTGGCCGACCTCCTTCACTCTCTCTTAGATGATATTTTCATTTTATTAGTTAATTAAGGGACACCTTAGCTAGTTACTATTCATGCTTTACACCTTGCAATCTTATAACCTAAGTTATCAATTTAAATTCATCTCTCTCCCTCCCACACTCACAAATCTCGGCTGCCACCTTCCCTCCCTCTCTCATCTTCATCTCTTATACTCCATTGAAGAAAGCTTCAAGAACATCAAGAAGAAATACACAAGTCTTGATCCATCCATCCAAACTTCATTCTTTCTTCATTAATTAGCAAGGTAATCTTCTCCTCCATATTTCTATCCATCAATCTTCTTCTTCTTTTCATTTTCTTCTTTTGATCGAAAATTATAGTTATGAAATAGATGATTCGATCTTGGATTAATGAAATTGGATATGTTAGATAGGTTAATTAGGGTTTAGAATTGAGCAAAAACCAAGAACCCTAATCTACATATTAATACCGAAATTTTAGGTTAATTTGTAGGATTTTAGGATTTCTTCAATTAATGATAGATTCATGCTTAAGAGATGTTTAATTGGTGTTTAGAACAAAGAGGAATCGAAAGCCCTATGTTTTGTGAAAATTCGATTAGGGTTTGAGTTTGAATTTGGGGATTTATGCATGTTAGTATGAAATTGGATTGCAATTGTTCAATTGATGTTATAGTAGGTTGATTAGTGAATAAATGTTGTTAATTGGAGAAGAAAATCACTCTCTTAACATATATGTCAATACCGAAAATTATTGAATAATTAGGGGTTCTCATGTGTTGAGTTTAATTGATGAATTGATGAAGGAATTATGTTGTAATTGATGTGAATTGATTATGGAAATTTAATTAGATTTTTCTAAAAATAATTTATGTAATGTAAGAGACGAAGAACACGTTATAAGTTGAAATATAGTGATGTTATGAAATGATTGCATGCATAGAAGTGATTCTTGTTAGATGTAGATTGATGTCGTAAAATTTGAACGGAATCCGACAACTTTGAAAATCGAGTAAGAGACGAACAACTAGTCATAACTAATAACCGAGAAGTCGAATGAGAACTCTAATTTGATATTATGGTTTATGACGAGCTTGAGAACAACTTTGTAGTTGATGTCATAAGTTTTCGAGCTATTATATATGAGCTACAGTTATAGTCGAGAACTAGAACGCGTTTTGAATAATTTGTTGGTTTAGTAATTGTTAGTTGAAAGCCGACGTTTAGAACGTCGTGCTATTGGTCGAGTTTTGAGAAGGAGTTCATCACGTACGGGAGTACGTGATGACTGCCTTGAGGGTCCAGTTTCTAAAGAAATTGAATACGAGAGCTTAGAACGAACCTAAGACGTTATACGTCGAATCTATCGAGCAACTAGGGTTTTTCGCGGCAGTTTTGCGACCCTCGCCGGAAACTGTAATAACTTTTAGCTCGTTTGTCAGATTTGTGATCCGTAAATTGGAGCGTAAACTAGACATCCCAAACTTTCAAATGGTATAGGGCTCATCCCCTGTTTCCAAATCCTCTGTTTTGAGCAGCCTCCAGAGTCACTGTATTGCGCAGTAAAATTTCAGTTTCAATTCTCCTAAGTTGTATCATTCACAACTTAGTTTCTTTCGATCGTTTAAGCCGGAATAGCTAACGAATATCTTCCTACTGACCCTAGAGTCAAGTATGGAGCCTTGAGTGATAAAACCAGTCGAGATCTCATCTCTTACCCGTTCAAATAAAGAAGTAGTAAGCGACAAATTTCATAAGTCTTTTAATGAGCTAAAACGTAATTCTCCTAAGTTGATTTTTTCCAACTTAGTTCCTTATGATCTTTTAAGTCGTATTAAGTTACCGACTACCCTCTCTACTGACCTAAGAGTCGAGTATGAGACCTTCCGAGTTCTAAACAGGATTTGAACGAGTCTCGTTCCCATTTAAGTAAAATGAATCTAGTAAGCGTGCAAATGCCTAAAGAATGAAACGACTAAAATTTATTTCGATTCTTTGATCGATTATCTTTTACGACCCGTTTTTAAGTATTATTGTTTTACGATGAAGGGGGAAGCCAACTGTAAAGAAAGGACGAAAGATCCGAAGTTGGAAGCTTTTGCTTTTAGTTCTGTATATCGAGGTGGGCTTTTATATACAAAATAAAACGAGCAATGCTCGGAAAATCTTTCTTTATCGCTTTGATATCTGTGTTTTCAAAGTGATATTATGGCATGAACTGTTTTATGTTTTATGTGAGTTCTCTTGTACCTATCTGAGTCAACATTCGTGTTTTCCAGATTTAGAGTTAATCTAACTAGGTTAACTAACGATCGGCTCTGAGTTAGCTGCTAAGTGCTTTCCAGAGTTAGTGCACTTTGTAACCTGTGGTGTATGTGATATCCTGTTGAGGGATACCAGCCACGGTGAATGAGAATTGGTCAAGATTGAACATAGCATACCAGAAAATACTCGGCCGAGTAAATTGTGAAAATCAGTCAGAAAAACTTTAGTAGACACAGGCCTCTTTTAAATAAAACCCCGATGTGCTACAATTATGAAATGCCATATTTATCTATACTTATGATTATGATTTCGTCATCGTGCCCACTAAGTACGTTTGTACTTAGCCCTGCATTGTTTTCTAAATGTACAGGTTGAAGCGACGGTGAGCGGCGACGGTTGATGTTGAGTTGAAAGATAGGATGCTTTAGTTAGAACTCTTCCGCTGCAGAACTCTGAATCTTTTGAGATGTATCTTTTGAACAATACACTGTAGTTTAAGTCTGTAAATATGAACTTAGTTCCTACTGTGTACTTTTGCCGAGTAATCCTTAGCGATTAACTCTTTCTCATTTATATTCAAGTCTCGTTCATGGTTTATTTGATGTCTTTCATGTATGTTTAGTCAGTTAGCCCCCTTCTTCCCCGCTTCTTTAATCCAACCCCAGTCGCACCCTGGCTTCTGCCGTCCCTCGGGATTTGGGGCTGCGACAGCCACTCCTGGAGCCTTCACAAATGTTGGCCATTCTGGATAGATAACATCAACAAGATAGTACCCCATTCCATAGTGTCGATGATTGGCCAGAAAACTCACCGGTGGAGCCGTTCCATTTAAGACATCGACAAACAAGGGTGACTGGTTTAGCACGTTGATGTCGTTGTTCGAACCAGCCACCCTAAAGAAAGCATGCCATATCCACAAATCAGTAGACGCCACCGCCTCGAGGATGATCGCCGGCTCACTGTGATCACCTTGCTTATACGCTTCGTGCCACGCCTTAGAGAAATTTTGAGCAAAAATCGGGACACGACGCTTTGGGCATTTTGAACAACTTGGACAATTTTGTCCGTCTCCTCATCGGATGATGACGAAGAAGAGCTTGAAGAATAAAAGGAAGCCATTTTTGTGAAGATAATAAATGGGAGATGAATTGGAATAGAGAAATGAGAAATGAGGAGGAATTGGAGAGAAATGATGTAGGAAAAATGATGTGGCTATGTGTATTTATAGGTGAAAAAAATTGGAACTAAAAAGAAGTCTGTTGCGCCAGACTGTTGCCGGTGCTGGCGAACCGTTGGTGGTGGAGTTCGGCAAGAACTAGCCGTTGGCCGTTCAAAATTTGATTTTTCTTTTCTTTTAAAGGCGGGACGCGTGCATTGCACGCACCATCAAGCCGGCTCATCTGCAATAGGCTCGACATCGGGCGGCTCATATATCCATGCAGCTTGAGCCCGCCGATGAGGTGTCCGATGTAGGTGCAAAGTGATGTATGTACAAGACTTTGAAAGAAATAAGAGTACAAAGATTTGGAAAGAAATAAGAGTACTATTATATTGAGAAGTCTGCGTGGAAACAAAAATATTAGCTTCTTCACCAAAAAAGTTGAAACCAAATCGACTGGTGCTATTTGGGCCGGAAAAAAAAAATTACTTGTATTAATATTTTGGGTGCATAAATAATTTTATTTTAATATATATAGGTATAGAAAAAAGTGATGTGTTGTTACCCAACTAACATCTCTTGTTTGTCTACATAACATTATTCAATTTAATTTTCAATATTGCATTTTTATCATTAATAAAATAAAATAGATACTGTTATTAGATCATTATATTAATTTACAGATTAATAGATCACAGAAAATAGATGTTATTAGAACATTAATATTACAAATACCTATTATATATTTACAAATTAATAGATATTTTATTTATTTATTCATCTTTTTTGAAGCTGAAGGGGGGAAAGATTTGAAGAAAAGATATTCATAGATCACAGAAAATCCGATATTCCAAAATGTGATTATTAGAGCACCGCCTTTTATCCTTTTGAAATTATATCAGACTTGCTCGATGTGGTCATTGGTCAATTTTACTCTGCGTGTACACTATTTTAAAAAATCATCAAACTCAATCTGCGGCGTTAAGTATACTGCAAATTTGGTCAACCCCATGCCAGTTCCGGCCATTGAACCTTCAAAAAGTTTCAAGCACAAAACCATATCCATTGGCATGTACATTTCAAAAATCAAAATAATACAATGAGATGAGTGTATTTCATGTACATATAGGACAGAAATTCTCCTCCTTTGAATTGATATGCCAGTTGACTGTGCCATCAATCGTAGTGTAGGTGAAGCGAAAATTAAGTTCCAACATTTCTTTATTAAAAAATACAAACCTCTAACTGTCCCGACTAGTTTTTTGTTTACATTCAAATAAAATAAATATTTGTATGTATATCTACATATGTATGTATGTATGTATGTATACGATACAAACAAAAATTCAGACAAGTATGGCCAAAACTATACCTATAGTAGCCAAAATCATACTAGTACAATCACACTCGGGTTTGACGTTTGAAAAATATCTCAACAAATTATGGACTAATTGATTGCATATAGGGAAGTGTTTATAACTTTATATATATACTGTTTTTAATTATTTTGAGGTCTTATTCATGATATTGATAGTATTATTGTCTAACCTTGAAGCATTGATGTGAAGAGGGTTCACCACAACACTTTCCGCTTGGGCCACTGCCGGAATTCCTTTTTAGTAATGCACCAAGATGCAGGAAATGTGCTCAACTGTATCCAACACAAAAACAGGAACATTAATAAACCGTAAGCAATGATGAATCATTCGACTAACTTGCACTTGAACTGCACAGCCATCGTTAACTACTCCTACTCATGCAATTAAAGTGCTAAAGCAAATCCAACTATTCTAGTTGACAGGACAAAAGGCGAAGCGGTCAACAACATTTGACCTAAAACCAGTGCTAGTATAACAGGCATCAAGCAATGGAAAAGAGAGTCAAGAGTTAAGCACTTACATTGCTGATGATCTTCGCTCCGAACCAGGCAGAATCTGTGCCATTAGGGGGTGGTAAAACCCGAACTCCGTTGGACAAGGAACTTGGCAGAAATTCGTACAGTTCTTTCTCTAATCTAGCTGGAAAAAAAAAACACAAAAAAGAATGAGGTCAACTTCCACCATCCATCACACTAGTGTTTGTTTGGAACTTCCAATTGCAACTTAATTTACCTGGTTCCAGTTACTTGTTTATTTTAAAACTCTAAGGAATTCTCAAAATAGAACTCACTTCCAAGTTCCCAGACATTGAAAGTTAATTCTGAATTACCAACTAACCCATATCATCAAATCATTTCTCCGCAAAACCATTTGTCCCGATCAGGGGGGAGCCAAGCCCCTGGCAATCTTGGGTACTTTTATCTTTTTTAACTAGTACTTTTTATTTTTCTTTAACTATATTTAGGTTGCATTTTTAACAACTAACAATATATTTTAAACTATAAATGTGATCTTTTCAGTCCATTCTTCAAATCCTAGCTACCCCCCTGGTCCCAATTTTGATATTTTTAGATCTTCCCAGTTGCAAAACATAAATTTGTGCCTTTTCTCTATCTACCCTACAAACTTTAGCCTTCTTCATTAAGAAAAGGAGAAAGATATAAACCTGCTAATCCTGGCAAACATGCACTGCCTCCGGCCAGCACAACAGTTTTATACCAGTTATCATCTGCAGGTAATTCAGCATCATGGCAGTGATCCATGCAAAGTGCCACCGCCTGATGCAGACCCATTGCCTGCCTGTAAAATTATTATATATTAATTACAAAATAAATAATTGAGTGAAATCAAGAAACAATAATGAGAGGACAAATAATCAAATTTCTTCCTTGTGAATTCCATACTGGATATTTTGACACTTCAAGGACATCAAGAATGAAGTTTGAAGAATATTACCGTGGGCATCTTTTTAAACAATTGAGATCATCATATACATGCTAGAAAATGAAAACTTCCGGAGTTGGTTTCACCTAAAATACCACAACCAACATATCTATACCTATACCTATTATAAAAGAGCGTATTCTTACAAAATGGATTTGCCTATTATATCCCAATTAAAACTTTTAATTTAAGGATAATTATGTAATTTACATATTAGATTTCCGAGAAACTTAAAATCTGTATTTATCATTAGTATATAATATATCTCAATAACTTGAATAAGTTTTTATCTTCAAATATTTTACTATTAATAAATTAATTATGTAAAATAAGTGGTTATACGTGCGTTTTAGTATTATGAAAAGTGTACATACAATCCTGCCATGCGAGGCCGAAATAATATTTCTCCTGTCTGAAACCGCTCCTTTGAAAGCGTAAACAAACTAGTAGAAGAAACTGCATAAGATGCTCGAGTGTCTTTGGATAGTTCATCTTCATAGTCAAGAGCCACATAACACAAGTTCTGCAACTCAAAATACCCAAGATAATGGCAGTGAAAATGCAACTAAATGCTCCAAAAAACCTCAAACAAAAGAAAGATTGCATACCTCTTTCAATGCACGGACAGTATACAGTGAGTCAAATCGTATATTGTTCTGTTGCATCTGATCTCGGAGGTATCCGGTAAGTTTCAAAGCTCCCATCCCAACAACTTCCACACCAACCTTATGCATTACTTTGCCATGTAAAACTGTGATATCGAAAAATCATATAGTAACGCCTCAACAAATGCTCACCAAATACAATCTTCACAAGTTTGTCAATTGTCATAGAGAAATAAAGGCATCTTAGGCAGCATTTTGATTGGAGCAATTGGTCATGGGTTTGAAACAGGACTTCAATCGTCTCCATATCAGGTGGCTTCAAACATCACAATCACTCCAAAACTAAATGAGCACGGTGGATTTGGAATCTATTATACAGTGATCGGAACAACCATAAATGGATTCATTTTATCATGCATTTCAAATCCATCTTCAAACATTCAATCCAGACAACCTTTTCTAAGGACAATGATTTAGCTGCATGACTGAAAGTTAAATACTTTTCAAACACTACTACAAACTCTATTGACATACTTGGAACAACAGAGGTTTGATGGAAACCGATATTCACAACAATTCCTGATGTTCTTCTTGCTGCAAACAGAGCCAGAGTTGCCTGCATGTTGAGATTAATAAGAGATTACAACTTGATCCAAACATGATGATATCTGACCAAAGATAAAATGGAACAATTATTCTGATATTTGTGCCAACCCAAAGCCGGGCACTCTTTATTTTACGTTATAATTTTGATCAAGCAGGACAGAGCACAACTTAAAAAATGTGATCTTCAATGAAACCACATGTATTAAGAAAAAAGTGGACTACCAGTTGTCTTGCAAGAAACAAAAAGAAAGTGTTGGACTTGACTGTTATATTCCAAACAACTAGAGCCAAAAAAATTGTGTAATCTCATATGCATAAAGAGTCTCTCCCATTACCCACATAACAATAATTTCTCCTGCATGGATGAAGACATAGTATTCCACAACTTGATCAACAAGTGCAACAATATCTCTTTTGCAATTGGAAGCCTTAAATTTATTAATTTATTAGTTAATCACAAAATATTACTAGTTCTTTTTTATTTTTCTTATTTCCTTTTTATTGTGGGGTTCTGAAGTGTATTTATTAGGGCAACAGGCTGCTACTTGAAGATAGTGCTCATGTCCAGCAACGTGTTTGATCGTGCATGATGATTCCAACAATACCCAAATGTGTGTTCCCATCAAGTTGGGATAAAAATTGAACACACACAACAGCAAGATTCCCCCAAGATTTAAATGAATATGCTAACCAACTAGTTAAAAAATTTTCTTAACATGTAGACTTGACATGCAGTTGCTGATCAAGCAACAAAAAATTGATAAAGTTTCCAGTTCAGGTCTCAAAATTGAAGATTAGTCCCGCAAGGACCTATTGAAGAAATACCTGGTTGATGGCACATACAGCAGGAACATTCATATCAAATAGTGTCGAGTAGATGGCATCCTTTAGCTGTCTTCTAGAACTTTTTGCGGACTCAGTATCTGATTGATATCATGAGATAGATCAAGGGAAAACATTATTAAAGAATGGGAGAACGCCTGCCCAACCAAACTGACAAGTTACAACAAGAAGCCAGAAATAGAAAGCAAAAAAACTGTGCAAAGTATTCATTGTTTTAATGGAAACAGGTGCAAGTTCTTTTTCAACACCTTTCTTTAAGGTGTAGAGTGATCTGACACAGATATGATTTAAAAAAAAAAAAGTAAAAGTGGAGGAGATAAATATGAAAAGTTTTGAGCATAAGTTATATGGCTAAGAATTTCTTACACAACTTTTGGAAAGTGAATTTAGAAGTCAAAAGGGCAAACCACGGAAAAATATCAGATAAAGAGAAAAGGTAAATTCTCATGAATTTTAAATCTAACCATCATAATGACAGAGTGGTATTGATACAACAATTGGTTGTGTTGATGTTTTCACCTGCATCCTGTATACCATAAAGGTCGTTAACAGGAAATGAAGAAAAGGAAGCCACAATATAATAACCCGCATCCACGTCTACGTTAAATCTTATAACATCAAGTATAAGCAAAATCATATAACTTGACTACAAGAAATCAACTAAACTCTCTGCAGAGTTATACAGCACATAAAAACACTCCAGACAATGTTGTGAATATATACCTAGTAGAAAGTTTTGAGGAATACCTGTTGCAAATTGTTGAAAAAAAATGTCGAAGTCTAGAATGCATGGGAGACTCAATATTTCCAAATTCCTGCAAATTTTGAAACGGTAGACATGAGTGCACTGTAGATAGCATTGCACATATAGAGAGCAATGAAGCTCCAAATCAGCCATGAGAGCTTGAAATAAAAACTACTAAAGCATTTTTTTTTTGTTTTTTTTTTTTTTAATATTGTAATCCACATGTAGGAATCTTACTAAAAACGTTGCTGATCTCCCGGATGGAGAGGAATACTTGCTCCATCCATATTTACAATAACCAGAGCCACCTATAACAATAAATATGGAAATTCTATCATTTTGTAGATAAAATAACCCCCCGAAAATCTAAGGAAATATAATTGCTTTTATGAAAAATGAATCTGCATCATTTATAATTATATCTTCCATTCAGTTGATGCAGCACGACTTGCTTGAGAACTTTAAGGGTCATTCAGAAATTTAGAAAGTCATTATAAGTTGAAGAGTTTTTTATTTTTTTATTTTTTTTTATTTATTGCTTATTTATGTTTTGCTGTTATAAATTGCTTATCTTTTGTACTTTGAAGCAGACTTGAGTAATTCCAATAATACAATCTTCATAGAGTTCCTACACTCTACGTTTTATCCATATTTGGTCTGTGAATGATTTTCATCTCTCCTTATATTTTATTCTCCATCATTTGGTATCAGGGCCTTGGTTATGTTCTTGGACATCCTACCTTCATATCAAGGTAGCAAGAGGCAGAGGCAGAGGAAGACGTAACAACCGAATGGAAGATGAACGAGATGATGAAATTCAAGAACTTCGCAGACAAGTTGAGCAGCTTACATTGCGGCTTGAACGACAAGAGGCTCGACGTGTGCCTGAGGAATTGCTTCATAGTGATTCTAGTGACAAATCTGATGTCAATTCATTTGCACGTCATAAAGTTAAAAGGAAGAATCAACAACATGATGAATACTTGAAGATTGATTTGCATGAGTTCCATGGTCGCCTGCAGCCAGAAGAATTTCTTGAATGGCTTAGTGCTATTGAGAAATTTTTCGACTACATTAGTGGCAACAAGGCTGTGCGGTTATGCGTCTGCATGGTGGGATAAAGTGCAAGAGATGAGGCTTCGTAAAGGTAAGCCTAAAATCTCAACTTGGGAGAAGATGACACATAGGCTTAAAGAAAAGTTCCTTCCGTTGGATTTTTTTCAAATAGCCTTTTCTCAATTCAATAATCTCCGACAAGAGGCAAAATGTGTGATGGACTATACTGAATCGTTCTATAAACTTATGGCTCATAATGATCTCCACGAAAGTGAAGAACAACTTGTTGCACGATATGTGAGTGGTTTAAGACCGCAAATTCGAGATGAAGTTGAAATGCATCGACTGTTCAAGCTTAATGATGCTTACCAGATGGCCTTGAAAGTGGAGTCTAGGCTTGTTCGTGGCAGTACAAAGAAGTATGCTGAAGTGAGGAGTTTTTACCCCTCTCCTAATGCTGAATCTTCGCGAGGTAAAACTACTTCCAATCCTGATTCTTAAGGAAAGTAAAAATTTCCTTTTGGCAATATTAATGTAAATCAATCTAGACGGAATAAGCCCAATGCTTGCTTTAAATGTGGAGAAGTTGGCCATCTTTACAACTCCTGTCCACAAAGACAAATTAACTCACAGGTTAATTTTGTCGAAGACGAAGTTTTCAATGATTCGAACCAGCCAATTTACGATGATGATGGTGATATCGAAGAACACCTGGAACTTTCACCGGAGCAAGGAGAGAGTTTAGTGATTCGTCGTGTTCTCACAACCCCTAAGTTTGATCTTGAAGAAGACTGGCTTCGTTCAAATATCTTCAAAACTCGTTGCAAGGCACAGGGCGGCAAAGTATGCACTGTTGTTATTGATGGCGGGAGTTGCGAGAATATTGTTTCTTAGGAGATGGACAAACTCAAACTTCCAACACAACCACATCCTAAGCCCTATCGAATTTATTGGTTCAAAAAAGGGAATGAGGTAACTATTTCTAAACGTTGTTTGGTCTCATTCGCTATTGGAAAATATCATGATGATGTCATGTGCGATGTTGTTCCGATGGATGTCTGTCACATACTTTTAGGAAGACCGTGGCAATTTGATAGACATGTCATACATGATGGAAGAGCAAACACTTACACTTTTAAATTCGGGAAGAAAGAAATAGTACTTCTACCATGGAAAGAAGAAAAAATAACAATAAAAAGTGAGGGCAATAGTCTTTTGAGTTTATGTGAATTCATGAAAGAAAGTGAAGATAATGGAATTGTATATTTGCTATTTGCTAAAGAGCAGGTGAATCAAATGAATATGCCCGGTGAGGTGATTTCTCTTTTAGAAGAATTTGAAGTTGTCCCTGAAGAGTTGCCAGATGGATTGCCTCCGTTAAGAAACATTCAACATCAAATTGATCTAGTGGCGGGCTCACTCTTCCAAATAAAGCACATAATCGGATGAGCCCAAAAGAACATGAAGAGCTTAAACGGCAAGTTATGGAGTTGCTTGCTAAAGGACGCATCAGGGAAAGCATGAGTCCTTGCGCTGTTCCAGCTGTCGTAACACCTAAAAAAGACGGTTCGTGGAGAATATGTTGATAGTCGTGCTATAAATCGCATTACTATTAAATACCGCTTTCCAATTCCTCGAATTGACGATATGTTTGATATGCAAGCAAAAATACTCTAAAATTGATCTTAGAAGCGGCTACCACCAAATCCGCATCAAGCCAGAAGATGAATGGAAATCGCTTTCAAGATACGTGAAGGCTTGTATGAGTGGCTTTTAATGCCATTCGGCCTCACCAATGCCCCGAGTACTTTCATGAGGGTAATGAATCAAATTCTTTGCCCTTTTATTGGTAAATTTGTTGTCGTCTACTTTGATGACATTCTTGTGTATAGCTGCGACGAATCTGAACATCTTCAGCACTTACGGGCTGTTTTCATGACGTTAAGAGGTGAAGAACTCTATGTAAACCTCAAGAAGTGTTCATTCATGACCAATAGTCCATGTTTTCTAGGCTTTGTCTTGACTTCCACAGAAATCAAAGTTGACGAAGAAAAGATTAAAGCTATCCAGGAGTGGTCTATACCAAAAAGCTTGCAAGAACTCCCGAAGTTTTTATGGATTGGCATCATTTTATCGCCAATTTATTAGAAACTTCAGCACTATATCATCACCTTTGACAGATTGTATGAAGAAAGGAGAGTTCAAGTGTACCAAAGACGCTGAAAAAAGTTTTGGCATTGTGAAAGAAAAGCTGTCTAATGTTCCGGTTCTTGGCCTGCCAGATTTTGAGAAAATCTTTGAGGTTGATTGTGATGCTTCTCATGTTGGTATTGGTGGAGTACTTAGCCACGAGAGTCATCCTATTGCATTTTACAGCGAGAAGCTTAATGAAGCAAAGAAAAAATATTCTACTTATGATATGGAATTCTATGCCATTGTTCAAGCCCTTTGGACCTGCCCTTCAGACCTGGCAATCATATTTGATTCAAAGTGAGTTCATCCTACCTTTTGACCAAGGCCCTTAAATATCTCAACAGTCAAGGGAATTTGAATCGACGACATGCAAAATGGATTTCGTTTTTGCAGGAGTATACTTTTGTGTTGAAACATAAAAGTGGGATTTCTAACAAGGTGGCTGATGCATTGGGCAGAAAAGTTGTACTTTTGAATTCAATAAAAGTCCAACTTGAAGGATTTAATTCCATCAAAGATATGTATTCCGATGATCAAGATTTTGGTGGAATTTGGCAGTTTTGCCAAAGTAAAAGTGTCGATGATTTTCTGCTTCAAGAAGGCTTTCTTTTTAAAGGAAATCGTTTGTGTATTCCTAAATGCTCGCTTCGAGAGTATTTAATTAAGGAGCTGCATTCTGGTGGTTTAGGTGGTCACTTTGGAAGAGACAAGACCATCTTGTTGGTGAGAGAACGTTATTTTTGGCCTTCCATTCATAAGGACGTGAATCAATTTGCGAAGAGATGTCGAATTTGCCAAACTTGCAAGGGACAAACTCATAACTAAGGTTTGTACACTCCTCTTCCAGTTCCTCAAGCTCCATGGGAAGATGTAAGCATGGATTTTGTCGTGGGTCTGCCAAGAACTCAAAGAGGTAACGATTCAATTTTTGTTGTTGTTGATCACTTCTCGAAAATGGCACATTTTATTCCTTGTAAGAAGACTATGGATGCATCATATATTCATATGTGGCTGAACTTTACTTCAAAGAGGTCGTTAAGCTCCATGGTATTCCTAAGTTTATTGTCTCGGATAGAGATACTAAATTCTTGAGTCATTTCTGGCGATGTTTGTGGAAAAGAATTGGTACAAAACTACTTTACAGTAGTGCATATCACCCACAAACTGATGGGCAAACTGAAGTTGTGAATCGAACTTTGGGAAACTTACTTCGAAGTTTGTAGGCGAAGAAGCCAAAGCAATGGGATGTGACTTTACCTCAAGCACAATTTGCCTACAATTCTGTGGTCAATCGTTCTATTGGAAGGAGTCCATTTGAGATAATTTATGGCAAGCCTCCTCAACATTATCTTGATATCGCGCCGATGACAGACTTGATCAACAAGAAGGCGGAAGATTTTACCACTTCCATGGTAAAAATTCATGAAGATGTGAAAAAGAAACTCGACGATAGTAATGATAAATACCAAAAGGCTGCTAATTTACATCGTCGTCACAAGGTTTTTAGCGAAGAGATCTTGTCTTGGTTTTTCTAAAGAAAGAGCGATTTCCTCAAGGTTCATACAACAAGTTGAAGGAGAAAAAGATCGGGCCATGTCACGTTTTGCAGAAAATTAATGACAATGTTTACAAGATAGACCTTCCTCCAAATATTCATACCCATCCAACTTTCATTGTTAAAGATTTGACAGAGTATATTGGGGACAACGATGACAAACTCGGGGACAAGTTTTTCCTACTTGGGAAGAATGATGCAGCACGACTTGCTTGAGAACTTTAAGGGTCATTATAAGTTGAAGAGTTTTTTTTATTTTTATTTATTGCTTATTTATGTTTTGCTGCTATAAATTGCTTATCTTTTGTACTTTGAAGCAGACTTGAGTAATTCCAATAATACAATCTTCATAGAGTTCCTACTCTACGTTTTATCCATATTTGGTCTGTGAATGATTTTCATCTCTCCTTATATTTTATTCTCCATCATTAGTGCATGTCCTTCTAATTCCCATTTTCAAGAGTAAATGAGTAGCCACGAAAGAAATACACACACATAACATGCTTCCAAATAAATATCTAGTCTTGATACAAAGTACTTGCGAAAAATTCTGGAATTTTGTAGAAGTAGTGCGTGAGCTGAGCACTGAACAATACGTACCATCAATGATGAGAGCTCCAGGAACCTCAACACGCTGACCATATATGTGCAGAAAAGATAGGTCGTGCATCTGAGCAGGAAACACTCTGCAAATACAATGACTCTAAAAGTTACTGTCCTAATCAAATATACTCACAAGCAAAGTAGCTAAATCACCAAAAAGATTACAATCCGGTATTCGAAACATCCCGTAAACCATATATTTCCATACAGTGAAGTTCAACTTAAAGGATGCATCTTCAACTCTTACATATCTCCCAATGTCGGACATCGGAAAGTTTTCCACTTCATGAGGTTGAAGGAGTAGTCAATAGTTTTGAAAATATCTAGAAGTTTAATGTTTCCAAATTTCAGGAAGAGCATATCTTTTGGTAGGTTCTGAAAATCGATTCACTATTCACAAATGACAATCGCACTTGTTGCATTCTGGTGAGCTTTCTCTCTTTTTATTTAGAGTACTTCAACAATGATTAAGTTAATGAAACGACAGATACTGCTGCATAAAAAAGTTGTGCATTAACTAAAATTCACAATTACAAGCACACACAAATATTTGTAAAGAGCATTAGTTAATTAGTAATCGGTATCAACTAGTTGACGAAAATCACACGCGCATAATCTTCTGCATAAATTAAAAAGCTCTAATACCGTAATTTTTTTCTGAAATTTATTTTTAATCTTACTGAAGAGGATAGCCCGATCGCAAGTGAGTCTCGGCGAAGAAAACAGAGTCCCACGGCTCCGGCTGATGCTGCAGAAAATAAATCCACAAGCGATTATCCGACACCAAAAATTTCCACGATTTGCAGACGGCTGCGAGCCTCGCCGACTCCCTCGGGCCGAGAATTTTAAGAATCTGCATGAAAATATCAATCGGAATCCGGTCGAACTCGCCGGTGGACGCCGTCTGGATATACATAATCTGGAGGAAGCGGTCGTACTCCGACGCCGGGTTGGAGATGGATTTGTAGCCAGAGCCGGAGCCGGAGCCGGAAGCGGAGCCCGAGCGGTGGGCGACGGATTCCCAAAACTTCCGAATTAGAGCGCTCATGGCGGCGGAATCACAACTTGATTGAATTTTATCATTTAATAGGAATAGGATTAGGATTTGGCAAAGCACAAATTTGGTTTATTCATTTTTTGGTGGGCGGAGTTTTGACGATATTACAGAGTGAAAGCGACAGGGTGCAGCGCAGATTTCTAACACGTGCCCGTGGTTACAACCCTGTGGGGACCGCTGGAACGCCTTCTGCTTCTGCTTCATCAGCAGCAATCAGCAATGGAATGCGAAATCTATCTATTTGGAAGCAATGGAAAGCAATGGAATGCGAAATAGTCCCTTCGTCTACGAGATTTTTGTCAGTTTTGTTCATAGAATTTTTGTCATTTT
Organism: Schizonepeta tenuifolia; assembly: GCA_029490685.1. Classification (NCBI taxonomy): domain Eukaryota; kingdom Viridiplantae; phylum Streptophyta; class Magnoliopsida; order Lamiales; family Lamiaceae; genus Schizonepeta; species Schizonepeta tenuifolia. The sequence continues at coordinate 79,065,008 of CM055955.1, read as the reverse complement.
TACTAGTCCGCTCGTGTCCCTTACTTCACTCACTATAATTCACTGTTATTTATCATTTTCTTAAAATCCGTCTCATCTATAAAGTAATAACCATTTCATAGACGGAGGGAGTATATCTATTTGGACATACAGATAGTATTATTTGGACACAATCTCATAAGTCACACAAGCTAAAAAAAAGTAAATATTGAATTTGAAAAAGGAAATATACTGAGAATTGTAAACTTTAGAGGGAACGTGACCATTTCCATTTTTATGGAAATTTTTCCTTTTAGAATTACTGAAATTTAAAATACCTTGCTAGAAAGCCATATTAATTTTTTAAATTTATAGAGAGATTCGTAGTTCACCTAACGGTTCGATTTAGGTTGTTGTAAGCAAATTTTTCAATTAACTGAAATTAAAAAAAAAAAGCAACAACAACAGCTACTACTACAATATTTTAAATCGATTAACCGACGCGATTAGTCAGTTGGGTTTAATCGGATGACAAATTAATAGAAGTTTAGGAAAAAATGAAAAATGTGAGGAGCTACCGTCCCAACACTTATTTTTATTTAGATTGAAACCGTTGATTAAAAAACGAGCTCCGAGGTTTCTATCTCTGCTCTCCACAACAAATTCAAATGTTAGTGTTGAAGAAATTGGAGCGGAAACCCAGAATTAATCGCCACCCAAAAATGTTAGTGTATGCAATCTCCTGATAACTCTTTCGATCATCATCAACGACTTTGGTCGTGATCAACAAGCTTAACTAATAAGTATGTGCTTTTTGAATTTTTCCTCGGTTCTCCAACATTAATTATGCCCTAGAAATACTGAAATGGAAGAACAAAGAGTCAAAGACTGATATAACTAGAGCCCGGAGCAGTGGGCGATGAGGGCGATGCCGGAGGTGGGCGACGACGAGTGAGCGACGGAGGTCAAGTCTCGAGACTCAAAGATTGATTATAATAGGAATGAATTTTTATTTTAAAGTGTTCAATTTAATTATAAAAACAATATTAATATATGTATATATTTTTTAATCTATTGAATACAGTTAATCTGTTGTACTCAAAATTCAGTTAGTTATAACTGAAACAAATAACTCAAGAATTCTTCTCTAAAAATCGAACTGAAAAGTAACATAAACGTTAGCCGTCAATTTTTTATTAACTCGTTTAATAATTGAAAAAATCGAAACCGATTAAGCATCCTAAAGAAAAAACAAAACAAACCGAATTAATCAAACACGTTTTATTGTTTTATACATATCTCTACAACTACGGCGTTTATTTCTTTCTCTCAATCACCTGTTTTCGACTCGAAGGGGTGACAAATTAATCCTTGGCCTTGAAATTTACAATGCATTGGTCAATAAACATCACTATTTTCATCTAAAATTATAAGTCCTAAAGAAATTAATTATATTCAATAATTACTTCTCACAGAGTTACTTTATTAGTTAAGCTGGAGTTAGAACGACACTCATTTTTGCAATCTAATTTAAGGCCAAGTGTCTTGATTGTTTTTTTTTTTGTTATAATAATAGAGTGATATATGAAAAGTTACATGCAATTTTTTTGTAAACTTCTTGACCTGACGAGCTAGTCCGAAAATTGAAAGTTTAGGATTAAAGTTGAAATATCTAACTCGAAAAAAGTTTAGCACACTTGATTTGAAACGAAAATAGCCCCATCCCGATAGAGCTGATCTAAGAATCTAATGGATATATTGACAATTTGACATCTATAATTTATATTTATTTATTTATTTATTATTATTATTATTATTATTATTATTATTATTATTATTATTATTATTATTATTATTTCATCTGTCACTTCTTTTACTTTTCATCTTTCCATACAAAATATGCACTTTTTTGTATGCTGCCCCACAACTTATAACCTTACTTTTACCCTCTATATGAAACCCTTTTTTCAATCAATGTGATTTTATTAAATTGTATGTCACTCCCTTGTAGGCAAATTTTTTATGAACAAGTATCTCTTATAACAAAAGAAAATAGTGTGAATTTTCCAAAAATTTACTCAATTTCTTCAGTCATTTACCTTTGGGTTGGGTTAACATGTACCGTGTTTCATGTGCTAATAAAATTTAGAAAACAAATATCTCATTCATTTTATTTCGTCTTTCACATTATTAGGTTTTCTTACGTTTTGTTTTTGTTGCGGAGCATAGCACCTAAGCTTGCTCAAAGAAAGCAAGCCAAAGTGACTTCATTGGAAAGAACAAGACACCTCTTGAAGCACTCTCATGAAGAAAATAGAATATAAACAAAGAAAGAAACAGCATTTTGACAAAGAACTAAACCTTTTTCACCTTCAAACAACCCTAAAACTACAAAGGTATGTGGCGTTTGATAACTTTATTAAATATTGAATGTAATGAAAAACTCCTTAAATTTGTGTTATTGGAGTCGAAGCTATTGAGAAAATAAACTTTTTATTTAATTAAACACTTATAACTATGTTGAAGTTCCCAGAGGAAAAGAAAAAAAGAAAAAAGAAAAACCATGGTGAGGTCCCACAATATTTTCATATTTATTGAATTTTATTTGCAACTTGCTCGAATATTAAGCTAAAGATGAATTTATTTGGGCAAATTGGAAGCTGCATTCACATAGTGTGCATCCACTATGGGTAATCAGCAGACACGTGGCATGTAAATACTATTGTACAAAATTAATTCAAAATTGTTTTAAGAGAATCATGGTTTACTTCGTTTCCTACCAAAAAAAAAAAAATGGTTCCACGTCACCAAATAGCTCAACAGAAAGTTGACGTCGGGGTTGACTTACGTAGTCGGACCCGCGTAACTCAATGGAACTCGCAATCTTGCTCCAACGAACAAATCTCTGGCCGGAATATCATTCTAAACTTGGAGAACTTGGCATGTGGATAAGCCTTGAAAGGAGGTGTTGGCGATGGTGAGATACGTGTCATCGGATCGGACGGTGTAGGAAGCGTTGGCTTGGCACCGACAAATATCACCACCACCACCGCCAACGACATTCTGTAGCCGCCGTAGTTCTGAAATCGGTAGAAATTGGGGCTTTAGAGAATGGGAATTCGGAGAGATGGCTGAAGTTGCCGCTGTTGAGATGCAAGGCGTTATGTGGCGAAATCATACGAGTTTGGCGGTGATTTTCTCGTTGATGGAATTGCCCGGTATAGATGGATGAAGAAGGATCGAAAAGAATTAGGTGGCGCTGAAGGACGAGTTGGCGGAGGCGGCTAGGGCGTGAAGGCGAGTAGCAACTGGGTGATGGAGAGTGTGAATGAAGAGACTGATTGGGAGAATTGGGTGATGCCGACTACCGGGTGATGTATCTTTTATTTGATTAGTGAAACATCCCCAATCCTTGGATGCTTGCGGCAGTTGGGGGGATAAAGATGGAAAATCTTGAAAATCAATTACTCGTTCTCTAAACTCGAAGACGATGGAGTTGAAATGAGAGAGAATAGATCAGAGTCATGACACCATAGCAGAAAACCTTCCGACACGAACGACGGTGAGTGATGGTGGTGGTCGGAGAAGGGGGATGAGAAGAAGAAGTAGAAGAAGAAGAAGAAGAAGAAGAAGAAGAAGAAGAAGGATGGGGGAGGGAAAATAGACAAGAGTCATGCGTCACGAAGTCAAGGGAACAGTAGCTCTGCCTAGTTGAACAATTAAATCAGAGTTAAAGAAAATATTAACCAACATAAAAAATAATGGGATATATAAATGATATGACACGTGTACGGTGTGAATTAGGGTGAAGCATACTATGTGGGGAAATACTATGCTAGGTCGACCTTCTAAAAGTCAACCCGTTAGATGTCCGACACGTGTAATGCACTAAAAAGTAATTGAGTTTGGCCAAAATAGTCATGGTTCTCTACAGTTATGTCACCAGATGTGTTGCCATGACCGACTACGAATTGTTTGTCAACATTTTGAGTCTCCTAACATCTTTTACTAATGTAAATATTAATTATATGCTATTTGAACATTGCTATATATGAATTAGTTACATTCCAATTGATTATTTGATTAATTTGTTTAGGTTCTATTTTCCTTTTAATTTTCTGGAGCAGTATTCATAATCTCTCTCTCTATATCTCTCTCTCTCTCTCTCGATACATACATATATATATATATATATATATATATATATATATATATATATATTGAACCCTTAACAAAATAAACAAACCCCCATATACACAATCGCCGGAGAAGAAGCTTTTCTCTCACAAAAAAACACACATACACAATCGAACAAGACAACAGAAGAAGAAGAAGAAGATCGAAGAAAGATGGCAAGAAAAAGTTTGAAGTTCTAGTAAAAGAAATGCGGGATTTCAAAAATCAATCTGAAATGGAGTCGATCAAGGGCGGCCCAAACACCCAAAACTATAACTGCGACAGTGAAGAAGTGGAATTTAGTAGTGATTCATCTGGTAAGAAACATTATGCTAAAAGAAACACACAACGTAGTTACAAACAACCTCGTAACAGCATCAAGAGCAACTCCCATAAAGGTTATTTTTTCTTAATTTCCCGTCTTATGATTTGTTGTGGTGTGATTATGTTGTGTTTTGTTGGATTTTGAGATAATGAATTGCTTTTTCTCGACTGTAAAAAGGATTTGCTTTTGATTTGGGCATCCTTAATTAACTACCCTAATTTCGTAATCACCCAATTTCTTCTATTTGTCTAATTGGTCTGAAATTAATGTCGGGGGGGGGGGGGGGATGGTAGGAGACTTTGGTTTGCAGGGAACATAGGCGTTGAAAAAGCTGTTCTAACTCTAGAAATTTGATAGTTTATTACACCGATAAATTGATTATGTTATTTTGATGTAGTCGCCAAATGTTAAAATAGATGAACGTAAAAACTAGTTGATCAAAGCCAACCTAACAAGTGGAAATATTACTTTCTGTTACGGGAGATTCATAGTGATTTCCTCCCCATTTTTTCAAGCTAATTATATTGTAAATATTTTAGTAACGTTGACTTAATATAGAATAGAGAAAAGTCATGCTCCACATATAGAGGGTAACCAAAAGCATATTTTTGGAGTTTAATCCTACATTCACTTACTATCAAATCAAATTTTTTAGTTCCTGTATTTTCGATATTTATTGTCGATAATTTGTATAAGAAAACATTTGTTTTGTTGGGTTGTATTTTCGATATTTATTGTCGATAATTTGTATAAGAAAACATTTATTTTGTTGGGTTGTACTCGGCTATAATAATTAGTGTTTGCTTTATATAGATGATTACAAAATTGAAAGAGTTTATGATTCATGTTCATTTTTTTAAGGTTGTCATATGTCAACAAGAGCTCATTTATGGTTTCTTGGCAAAATAAGGAGTCGTTTGTCCCCTCATAACGTGGCAGAAATGCAGAAATCTTGTTTTGGTCAATTGTTTGAAATTTCCGAAATGCACTTCCAAAGGTTAGTTGATTCACCATCTATTATTATGTCTACGAAGTAGTTTTAAGGATTGTGGCATTCTCGTTATCAAGATTAATGAAAAATTGGTTGAGTTGGATCCTACATAATTCGCACAAATGACCGGATTAAACTTTAATAAAGTTGCACCCCCTCCGACATGTAGTGAGGCACATTATTATTTTTGGGGGGGCAATGTAAAATTGTTGTTAAGGAAATTTATGAATTATTAAAATTTGAGTGTGGGAAGAACGAGGGTAAGTCACTCGAATCTCTGCAACTGGCACATTTGTATTTCTATACTCTATACTTTTGATAAGGATCTTACATCGAACGGGATCGACATGCATTATTTTCACTTGATTGATGATAAGAATGCATTTAAAAACTTTCATTGGGGTCGCATGGCTTATGATTTTTTGATTAGTAGCTTGTACAATGTAAAAGATTATATAATTAGGCTTAAATGTGGTAATAAGTCTGTGACCTGCGAAATACACGGCTTCGTTTATGCTTTGCAAGCATATGAATACGAGGTGATTCTAGGTTTGGGAGATTTATACAGGTTGTCGAGTTTTAAATACTGAACATAGTATTCCAAGGATGGTGAGATGGAATTCCACATATCCCTTCTGATTTGATGACCTTGATGCCAGACTTTTCAGGCCTTCTAGTGGCATACAACCGGTACATGTTTTTATCAATACAAATGCAGCCATTAGTTTAATCATGATAAATCTTATCATTCAAACCATAGGTGTCTATTGTGCCATCCGAGGATGAGATGGAGTATCTTGCAGAATTAGGCCATCCAAATGCTAGAGATGGATATGGCATTCCGCTCGAAGAGGAGGCCGAGGAGTAGGTGGAGGTGCCCTTGAAGAAACGTAATCGAAAGCTTGATTACCAAACTTGTATTGATGATGATGAGAAAAAGGCACACCCTAATAAAAAAGCTAAAAAAGACTCAACTTAGAAGAAGTGAGAGAAGAAGCTGGGGATGAAGGGTGGCTTGCGTCAATCAGTTAGGATAAGAGGCGAATCATCTTCTCAATCTGCTTTGAATGAGAATAGCTCATGAGACGAGAATGCCCGTGGGAATGCAATTGATATCAATGTGAGGTTTTAACAGTGTTAAGCAATATGATTGATTGTTTACAACATATATGAGACTGAGCACATTGTTATATATGCAGGAATCAACCCATGTTATAAATGAGATTCAGAGTCATTTCGATGTGTTTGAAGCCGCTAACATGAAAAGAATGGATGCCATGGAAGTTGTTGTCATGAAAAGAATAGATGCCCTTGAAGCCGCTATCATGAAAAGAGTGGACGTTGTTGAAGCTAATATTGAGGAGATGAAGGAATTAATTATGCAGATTCTTAACAAAGTCGGGGAAGGATACACATGGAAAGAAACTAATGTTCCAGATAATGAGAGTTGCTCTATTAACAAATGTATAGATGAAATTGTTGCTGAAATGCAGACAAACAACAATGCAGCCCAGATTCAATCAAGCCCACATATTTTCAGCCAACCTCAACCTGGAATTTGTACTGAGCAACCCTCAATTTTGCCCCGTTCATCTTCTAGATTAGATATGAAAAACTCCCCAGGTTTAGCAAAATTTGTGGAAAAAAATGAGGCTTTGAAACAAACACCTCCACCTCTATCAAGATCTATGAAAGAAAATGAAACAGCTCCACCTTCCAAGTCCATCAAAAAGCAACATGTGCCCCCTTCTCAAGCTCGAAAAAAGCAATCAACCGCACGAACTAGCCACAAGGAATCAAAACCCGAAAAGGTGGATTCTGATTTGATCCTGATATTGATTTTTCATTTAAGGAATTGCATTTGTTCGAAGCATGGAAAAAGGGTTATTATGCCGGAAAGCAAGGTACATGAGCTATTCGACAGTATAATAATGTAAATAAATTATGGTAATTCTTACTGTAAACTTTTTCCTTTAATGTTTAAATAGCCTCGGTCTATGTGTTGCAGACCAGCTATCATCAATTTGCCGAGTAACGAGTTGGTTACAGTTGATTGGTTTGCCCAACTGCAGAAATGAAAGGGTTGGCTTCAAGAAGAGGTAATTAGTTTAAATAGTTTATGTCTTTAACCCAGCTCTATCAAAATTTGTACTAAGTGTTGCACTGCTAAATACAATTGGTAGCCCCTGAATAGCTCACTGTATTGATTGAATCTCGCAATATATTTATATATATATATATATATATATATATATATATACTACATTTAACACATAGATACCTTTCTTTGTTTGATGTTGTTCAAATATAATCGAGATGTTAGCGTTGAAGCTAAGATGAAAAGAGATTGGACCATCATCGAACACTGGGCTACGATACTATGCGTTACATAGCTTTTTCCACTTATAATTTCAATTTACATTGAAATAGTATATGGAATTTTGTTTATTTGCAAAATGCACTTTAAAAGACAGATTGGAGCACTACTCTGAAGTATCTCACTTCCTACGTGAAAGGAATACGCCCCTATATTGATGGCATCCCATGGACGAAGATTAACCGTGTTCTCGGTGTGGGAGAAGATATGCATGGTTCATAGCAAAATGATAAATGGGATCTATTTCGGGATGACCACACTCCACTACAAGATGGAAAATTAGATTAAGGCCTCCCTATATTATGAAAAAATTCAGAGTAAAAATCAACAATCATTAACAAAACCAAAACTCCAAATTAGATAAAAAAATCAAAACTAACATACAAGCCATGAAAATCTCACCCAGCACCACATTTCAAGTATGCTCGAGTTTTGTGCAGACCTATCCATATAAAATTTCACTAGCATCCAGTTTATAAGCACATCCATGTTCTAAGAAATAAAAATATAAACAGGCAATTATTTTCTGAAAAATTGGCACATAATTCAAAATTAAATAGAAACATCAAGACGACAAAATGCATAAACATAATAGTTTCTCTTTCTAAATAAGAGCAAATACTAGAGGGATCTGCCTCGGACACTGACACGCACCCGTCGTATAGTACAATCAAAATACCTGTATATGCCCCAGACGGACAGTACACTCTCCTATACCCACAACCAGACTGGCTAGTCTTAGCGGTAAGCTAGGGTCGATCCCACGGAGAGTGAGGAACTACTTTACTCTTCAAGTGCACAAGTTTGGTTGTCACGGTCCAATCCTATTTATCTGCACAAAATAACTTGGAAACAATCAAATATAAAAGGGGTAAGATTTGGGATAGGTCATGATCATTGTTGATATGTTTATTCGGTCATGGGCATACTGAAGATCCGTCCATGTTTTGTATAAACTCAAGGCGTAGTCCAAAGACATTGGGGCGTTTCAAGAGTTTACACTCCACACTTGGGATGGTTGAATCCCTTGTAGTCACTTGGTCCGAAGGTCACGCTTCACCCCGGTCACAAGGCCGTACTTCACTCCTCCTTAGATAGTAGTCGTACCCGATCCCTCCAAGTATGACCCTCACCAACCTTCTCTTCCAAGCTTCCCAGCTCCGCACCTACAGAGTAGACATAACTCGCGGGATATACATTTCCGGTAACGTGTCCAACCGGTCATCGATATATCTAGGATGCGCAAGATGAGTCCCTTGGTCAATAACCATGGCTTGATGCCTCGTCAGAGTTGGTAGGAGATTGTTAGAGAAGCCCAAGACCGAGGAAGGACGCAGTATCTCCTTGCCCGTTCCTCGCCATCCAGATCTACAACACCAGCTACTTGGTCATGGGCATACTGGACATTGCTGTCTGTCATGCCCTGCCTTTGCTTGACATGGTACAACCCTAACCGAATGGAGATCACCCGTTAGGTCTGGACCGCCATGAACTCTGCTCAGGTCTCTCCGGAACTACTGGATCCAACCGAAGGCACAAATGCCTCACGAATATTTCACATATCAACAAGTAATCATTTCCCCCACCCAAATCTCACCAGGGGAAACTACTCACACATAATTAAAGACATGAATACGAAGTAGAATAAATACATGAATAGCACAAAACACGAGATACTAAATTAAGAGAATACCTAAGGCAAACTGCCTTGGATTTGTTCTTCACAACGGAATGTAAAAACAAAAGCTGATAAATTGTTTAATGCGTAAACTGTAAAAGAACTGAAAGTAAAAGTGTTTCTTAGGCTGAAGACTATTGAATGGTAGGGGTAACCAACGTTGTGCCAACCACACTTGCTGGACTTTTATAGCTGAGATGACAGCAATTGAAACCCTTCGCTAGTAGACTGAATCTACATGATTGATTCTTTCCATGTTTAGCTTGATCATGATTTATCCGTGATTGAGCAGATTGATGATTGGCAATCTCCGATTGATTGATTAAGGATGATTAACTGGCTTCCAGATCCTTCTGCACACGAACGCTCTGCAGGATATTGTGCAAATCTTTTCCACGCGTCTTTCCTTCTTTAGCTTCGGCGGCTGACTGCTGACTTTGGTAATGGTCATACAATTGCATGCTTTTGTTAGTCTCGTACCAAGGTTCTGTTCGTAGACACAGCAGCTGCAAGGTCTTCTTTGTTGTTGGATGCATTGCGTTAATACCACAAATGCGAATGATGAACAACAACTTAGCTTCAGGGTTCACATGAAATCCTCCTTTCAACCTCGCATGATGCTTTAGCGGCGCTTCCTCTCCTGTGCTGCATACTCCTTGGTGCAATCATATTCCTGCAACTGATTGAAAATACTCCAATACTGCTCATTCTGACCATTTTTCCTCTGCCTTGAACGGAGCTTCCTTCACACGAACAACAGCTTCCTTCCCTATACAAACACTAAAGACACAAAAAGACAGGAAAAATAGGGCCAACTCGCCCAAAAGTCGAAGACGCATCACACTTACACACTTAAACCATACTTGCCCTCAAGTATGTAGGTTGATTCACAGAAGACACCAAGAAGAGAGATGAACAAAAAGGAATAAAACTCCAAGACAAGAGATTGCGCAGTCACATGAATCAGTTCAAGCATACATGCATCAACCATATTAACATCCCACAAACCCATTGAGCAAATACATCACATAGCAGTGTTAGCAGTTTTCTCTCACACACTCAAGTGTATGGCTAGTGTTTTACTCTCGTCTTATGCTGCATTAACTCTCCTATAGGCTTGTTCATGGATTCATGGCAAATACTTAATTTGGTGCGGATTATCAAAGGGTTTTTATTTGGTTGTAAGGAGGCATTCGAAGCAGAGGTAGGGATTTCTGGATAGTAGTTTAAAACTTGGTTCCAGTCATACCTACTAATCTTTTCAGTACTGGTGCTCCCACTAACCTCTTCTTTCTCTTGTCCTGGGGTTGTTTCTTCTTTTCTTAGGCATGTATTATGTTTTGATCAACATTCAGAATTCTATTTTTTTCTTCAACTTATGCCTTCCCTTAAAACAAAGGTTCTACCCCTTTTTCTGCGGTGAGCCCTCTTTTCTCAATTATGCTTATCCACTTTAAGTACTGATCTACCTTTCTTCTTTTGTATAATGTGGGAGGCACACTCTTAATTAAACATCAAAACAAAGGTTTATGAAAGAATTGCTTCGGCTCAAAGTGGTTAGCAATAGTTAATCCGGTTTTAGCTTACCAGGTTTGAGGCTTCTAATCTGAAAGAACTGCCCTGATCTTCTAAACTACACCAACCAGCTAGAATCCATTAATAAGTTCTAAGATCACTAAGCAGCATAGTCACACCAAAAAATAAATGCATAGCGGCTCAATTCTCACAGGCATGGACTTCAATATGCTCTCTACTGCTATCAATGCAATGATGTTCATCATACCAATCATACCAGTCAAACCAAACACCATGCATACTTCACACCAATTCATATAACTTGCGCGACACACACATAAAACCTAATCAACACCAGACTCCAACTAACACAATGACACAAAACATAAAAATCAAAAATGAAAAACAAAACCTAATCTAAAAGTAGGGAGTAGAAAACTTAGTCATTTTAGTCGGAGGCATCCTCCTCCTCCACATCAGCCTTTGCCATCAACGCCTCGAAACCAGTCTTCATGTTTGTATGCAACACTGCCATCTCATCTCTCAGCAATGCAAATTCCTCACGTAGCTCCTTCAGCTCTGCCACCATGGTTGCTACCTCGCTATTGGTAAAGCGTGGAATTGCCTGCTCACTTGCCCTGCGCGGTTCGGCTCTGCCTGCTACTCCTTCTGGGTAGACCAGCGAGTAGTTTCCATGTTCATCCACCTCAACAATCCTCCACCTCACGAAACGCCCTTGGTCCAGGAATTTGGTATCAGCAACTAGAAGATCATCCGGTTTCTCCAAGTTGAAATCGGTGAAATTCTTCGCAAGAATTGTCACCAATGGGCAGAGAGAGAGACACTTGTTGTGGTGGGTCACTACAAACTAAAATTGCAAAGCTGCTATGAACCCAAAGTTCACCATTTTCTTCTCCGCCATGCACCATAATATGAACAGCTCCTGCTGAGTTACCACATTCGAGCCCTCCAGGCGGCCGTAAATGTTGTAGGCCAGCCTCCTGTGGTATATTTGCAGAGCTGGATCTCGAATCTCATTTGATTTGCTGTTGTCCTTCACATACTTATCCTTGGTGGAGATGGAGGACCAGTAGTAGTCAATCTGAGACTTCCATTCGGAAGAGGCCACTGTCTCTGCCTCCTTGTACTCATCCTCATACACCTCCCGTGGCTCGAGTACTCTGAGTTGGATGTTCAACTCATTGATAGAGAGAAGGAACATCCTACCCCGCAGTTGAAAGCGCAGGGTACCCGGGGTCTCGATGGTGTAGTTGCGACGGGGTTTGAACTCGACCGTCCCCATGAACTCCTCCGACAGCTTCTTGTAGGCTGGGTAATTCCATCCCAACACATTTCCCCAGCCTATTCCTTCGAAATACCCCTCCACTTTCTCTTTGATTCCAAAACCTTCCAAACTCTCCGTGAGCAGGAAATACCAAGGGATAATTTCCTTGTTCTGAAAGATGGCATACCGTTAACTGTCTCTCGGTATGATTGTGCCAGATGAACCAGATCTCACCAAACCCTTCTTCTTAATTCCAGCCTTCTTGGTGGCGATGCTTGGTGTAGGCTTCATCGGAGCGGGTATTTCTCCAGAATTAGAGCTGTCCATAGTCTCTATTTCCTCTTTTTCTTCTTTCTCCATCCCTTTCTCTTCTTCTTTCTCCACTTCTCCTTCTTTTGCTTTTCCTTTCTCCGCAGCAGTAGCCTTCCTCACCGTGCTTGTGGTGCTGGTCTTACTCCCCCCCTTGCTTTGTTTGAATTTTGGCGGCAAAGGGGGTTTTGAGACATCCAGCTTTCTCTGGGCCTCTACTCCCTTCTCTCTGCTTTGTGGGGTTGGTTCTCCTTGGGACTGAACAGGGGAATTCTCCTCTTCCCCATCTTCCTCCATAGCTTGTTCCTCCTCCCGCTTGCTTTCTTGTTCCTTCTCCTCATTATCGGAGGCGGTCTGACCATCCTCCTTTGACTGAGAGTTGGAACGAGAAAGGATGGGTTCGGGAGTTGGCTTTTTTTGGCGGGGGCTACAATTCAGTGGCTGTTTTCTTTTCAACGGCTGCAGAGGTTTTCTTCTTCGCTGTGACGGTGGTGTCCTTAGCCACGGGCTTCTTCTTCTCTTTCTTTCTGGGCGGCTGGATATCCGCCTCTTCCTCAACCTGTCCCTGACCTTGAATTTCTTCCACCTCCCCTTCACCGGTGGTTTGCTTTTCCGGCGAAGGGATTTGTTCCTGTTTCTCCTCTTCGACAACCAGAGGAGGTGTGGTTTTCTCTGTGCTTTGCACAGGAGTTCCTTCTGAGGCTCTGAGGCAGCGCCTCGTGTCTTCCAGTTTCCTTCTGTCGGCACAGGTTTTGCAGCAGCAGTGCTTTTCTTCCCCGTGGTGGTCTGAGTGCTGCCGGAGGCGGCGCTGCTCTTGGTACTTTTTCTATTCGCAGGTAATTTGACTCTGGCCATGGTGAATGCGAAGGTTGGAAAATTAGGGTTTCTGAATTGTGAGTGATTGGGTGTGTGGAGAAAAATAGAAACTGACTGCTTAAATGGGATGTTTGTGAATGGCGGTTGCAGCAAAGTGGTGGTTTAATGGGGAAGTGTTTAACCAATGAGAAGGTGGAGATGACGGTTATGGAAGATATGGAATGATTAAGGAATGAAATCATTACCATATTTGAAATTCAAATATTGTGCGAAACTCGAAGCATCGCAGTCATTTCCCAAGAAGACTGTGTCAGACGCGCTTCCACGTCACTCCTCGGTTAGACCTATCCCCGATGAAACAATACCATGGGCCTCCACCTACACACCTTTGCATCGCAAAGTGGGTTCAACATTTACCTTGGGCATCAATTTTCTTTGGCCCATTTTTCCCAAGCTCTGATTCAGCCCAAAATCACTTAATAAAATAAAAACTTCTAAGTAACGGATGAAATAGCGGTTGTGGTCATATCGACGACCACTCCTGGGTTGCCTCCCAGTCAGTGCTCTTATTTATTAACTTGAGCTCGACGTACCCAAATCTGATTTTACTGGTAGACAGGGTCTAGAAGAGAGCATTTCTCCTTGCTTTTCTTCATCTCAAAGTAGTCGAAGTAGGGTTTCAAACGGTGACCATTCACCACAAATGTATCACTTCCATTTAAGTCGTATACCTCGACACTTCCATTTGGAACAGTAGTACTTTTTGTCCAACCCAGAATTCCTTCTTGCGGATTTTTGCATCATGAATTTTTTTTGTCCTCTCCTTGTATAGAACTGCATTGTCGTATGACTCCAACTGCAGTTTCTCTAACTCACTCATCTGCAATTTCCTTTCTTCTCCAGCCAAAGTCATACTAAAATTGATTTTCTTGATGGCCCAATATGCTTTGTGCTCCACTTCTACAAAGTGACACCTTTTTCCAAACACAAGCCTAAAGGGTGACATCCCTATTGGGGTTTTGTAGGCAGTTCGGTATGCCCATAACGCATCCCCCAAATAATTACTCCAGTCCTTCCGATTGGGTTGGACCACTTTCTCCAGTATGCCCTTGATCTCTCTGTTCGAGATTTCAGCCTGTCCATTGGCTTGGGGGTGATATGCAGTTGTCACTTTATGTTTCACCCCCATCTTCTTAGTGAGTGCCTTAATAGTAGCATTACAGAAATGAGATCCCTGGTCGCTGATGAGAATCTTTGGAACTCCAAATCTGTTAAACACTTGGTCCTTCAAAAATTTTGCCACCGTATGAGCATCATTACTTGTTGTGGCCTTAGCTTCGACCCACTTAGATACATAATCGACTGCTACCAATATGTACTCATAATGTCCAGACTTAGAGAATGGTCCCATAAAGTCTATTCCCCATACGTCGAAAATTTCCACAGGCATAATGGGCATTTGAGGCATCTCATCCATTGCGGTAATGCCCCCAAACATTTGGCACTTCGGACAGTCCTGTACCCATTTCCTTGCATCGGCAAATATTGAAGGCCAATAAAATCCGCTATCCAAGATCCTCTGTGCTGTTCTTCTTCCACTAAAATATCCACTGCATGCAGTACCATGGCACATTTCCAAGATTTGGGCGTGCTCATCCTCAGGAACACACCTCCGTATGACCTGATCTGTCCCTATCTTCCATAAATGTGGTGCTTCCCAAAAGTAAGAACGGGCTTGTGTGACCAATTTCTGCTTTTCAAATTTGGTCTTCCCTGATGGCATTTCTTTTGTAAACGGATAATTTGCTATATCTGCAAACCATGGCTCCTTATTGGTCAAGGCATACAGAGTCTCCATCTCTGTTTGACCATATACAGCATACATCTTTTCATCAGGAAAAGTGTCCTCTATGGGCTCTCCATCATCCTTACTCATTTGTAGCCTGCTCAAATGATCTGTCACAAGGTTGGCAGCTCCTTTCTTATCCCTTATTTCGATGTCAAACTCTTGTAGCAGTAATATCCATCGAATGAGTCGTAGTTTAGATTCCTTCTTCGCTATTAAATACTTTAAGGCTGCATGGTCGGTATATATAATTGCCTTGGTTTCCAAAAGATATGATCTGAATTTCTCTGTGGCGAACACCACTGCTAACAATTCTTTCTCGATTGTGGTATAGCTGCCCTGAGCTGGATTGAGGGTTTTTGAGGCGTCGTAAATGACATAGCTTTCCTTTCCTTTCTTCTGTCCCAGTACAGCTCCAACCGCATGATTACTGGCGTCACACATAATTTCGAAAGGTATCTCCCAATCTAGGGGCTGTATAATAGGGACTGACACCAATCTGTCCCTTAGATTAAGGAATGCTTCCTTACAGTCATCGTCAAAGTCAAACTGAACATCTTGTTGCAACAGTCGAGTCATGGGCTGAGCAATTTTCGCGAAGTCCTTGATGAAAAGTCGGTAAAACCCTGCATGACCAAGGAATGCCCGTATGTGCTTGACCGTAGTTGGATAAGGCAATTTGGCAATGGAATCAATTTTTGCCTTCTCCACTTCGATCCCCCTTTCCGAGATGACATGTCCCAGCACTATACCTTCCTTTACCATAAAATGGCACTTCTCATAATTAAGCACTAAGCTTTTCTCCACGCATCTTTTCAATACCAGCTCTAAGTGATCAAGGCATGTGTCAAATGAGTCTCCATATACCGTGAAATCATCCATAAACACTTTGATGCAATTCTCCAATAAGTCAGAGAAAATGCTCATCATGCACCTTTGAAAGGTTCTAGGCGCATTGCACAAACCAAAGGGCATTCTTAGATAGGCAAATGTCCCATACACGCATGTGAAAGTTGTTTTCTCTTGGTCCTCTTGCGCCACAAAGATTTGCATGTATCCCGAATACCCATCTAGAAAGCAGTAATAGGCAAAACCGGCTAGCCGTTCGAGCATCTGATCGATAAAGGGTAGCGGGAAGTGGTCCTTCCGTGTGACCATGTTCAATTTTCTATAGTCTATGCAGACTCTCTATCCAGTTTGTAACCTTGTTGGAACCAGTTCTCCCTTATCATTTTCTACCACCTGTATCCCAGATTTCTTCGGTACGACATGGACTGGGCTAACCCACTAGCTGTCAGAAATAGGAAAGATAATTCCTAACTCTAGAAGTTTCAAAATCTCCTTGAGCACCACTTCCTTCATTACAGGATTCATATTTCTCTGTGAATCTGCACTGGTCAAGCTCCTTCCTCCAGGTATATATGGTGCATGCATTCAGTTGGACTGATTCCCTTAATGTCTGCCAAAGTCCAAGTGATGGCTTCTCTATTCTCCTGTAAGACCCTGACCAATCTTTCCTCTTGTACAATTGTCAAATCTGCACTGATGATTACTGGAAGAGTCTCCTCAGGTCCCAAATAAGTGTATTGCAGATGTTTGGGCAGCTTCTTTAATTCCAAGATCGGTGCTTTCACAATTGAAGGAAGTAACTTTTCGTGCTGCTCATACTGAGAAAACAATTCCGGTTTGCCCTCTGTTGATCCTCCAACTGAGTACACTTCCAAAATAATTTCTCTGATATTTTTATCCACCTCTAACTCAGCCTTCAAAGTGCTCTCCTTGAGTGAATACATCTCCATAATAGCTTCCCTTACCTCAACATCTTCTGTTTGAATAGCATCTCGATCGGTAAGGCTAGCTTGTATCACTTTGTCTGTGGAATCACTTGCACTGAATTCCAAGTTTTGCTCTTTTACCAGAGGTTCAAATATGTCGATCATCTCTATAGACTCCATCTCTGGTTTCCTCTTCATAGCTTCATATATATTAAATTTTTCCACAACTCCATCGAATCACAAGACAGTATGCACGTCTTCATATCCAATTTTGTTCCGGTAGTCATCATGAATGGTCTGCCCAATAAGATGGAATTCTCTTTCGCTTCTGCCCCCGTATCCAACACATAGAAGTCAGCCGGAAAGATTAACTCACCCACTTTGATTAGCACATCCTTTATCACTCCTTCCGGATATGCATTGGACCAATCTTCCAGTTGTATGACCACTCTGGTGTTCCTTAATTCTCCCAACTTAAGCCTGTTGAAAACTGCTAAGGGCATCACATTTATCGAAGCCCCTAGATCCATCATGGCTTTATCCATATTTTTTCGTGCTATGTTGCAAGGAATGGTGAACATTCCAGGATCTTTGCGTTTTGGGGGTAATTTCTGCTGAATCACCGCTGACACACTTTCTCCCATCACATATCGAGCATCTTCTTCCACTTTCACCTACCTTTAACAGAGATCTTTCAGGAACTTAGCATATTTAGGAATTTGTTTGATTGCGTCCAATAATGGTATGCTAAGTTCCACTTTCTGAAACATTTTCATCATCTCGCTAGCTTCCTTTTCTTTGGCTTTCTGTCGCAATCTGCCCGGATAAGGTGGTTCAGTTTGATCATTACCAAGCTATTCTCCAGTAAACCCATGACTGGTCCCCTCATCTCTTTTTCTATTAACTTCTGCTTCGGCCAAAATTTTCTCAGCTTGCTCATCCTTCACCTCTGTTATTATCACTTGTGCTTGTTCCTTGTGATTAATTCCCTGAGGAGGAAGCTTTCCTGTATTTTCTTCCACTTTGGCCAATGCTTTTGCCAAATGACCAATCTGTACATTGGTCTGATTCATACCAGCTCGAACTTCATTTCGAAATTTCTCACTTTCTTTGGCCATATTCTCAATGGCCTTTTCCCACGGTGCTCGCCTTTGATGTGGCAGTTGATAAACCTGTTGCTGCTGTGGTTGGTAGTTCTGTTGCTGTGGTGATCCTCCCTGATACTGTGGCTGTTGTTGGTGCTGGGCATACTGTTGAGAAGATCCCGGTATGCCTGTGTTATGCTGTTGGGGTTGACCATCTTGCTTCCATCTGAAATTAGGATGATCTCTCCATCCTCGATTGTAAGTGTTAGAGAAGGGATCATGGTTTCTATGAAATCCTTCGTTTCCCTCCATAGCATTTACATCCATTATGTCCTCACCAAAATTAGGGCAATTCTCAGATTGATGCCATGTTGCATCGCAGAGGCCGCACTGTCATACCTTCTTCTGTATGGTCAAACCACTCAGCAGTGCTTTGATCTCCTTCATTTCTTGACTCAAAGTTGTCAGTTTATCTTCTTCCTTAGCTGGCAACTCCCTACTCCTTTCATGTCCATCATCTCTTGATTCCTCAGCCATCGTTCCCAATATTTTGAAGATTTCTTGGGGAGTTTTGGCCATCAATGACCCATTGCATACAGCTAACACCAATCCTCGGTCATTCCTCCGCATGCCTTTTACAAAGCTCTCAACTTGATCCTTAGGTGTGATCTGATGGTGCGGACAGTTGCTCAGGAGCTGCTTAAATCGAGTCCAATACTTATAGAAGGATTCCAACCCATCTTGTTTGATGTTTCTGATTTCCCATCTCATTCTCTCAACTCGTGTTGCTGGAAAGAATTCTTCTAAAAAGCATTGTTGCATTTCTGCCCAAGAAGTAACACTTCCTTGGGGTAGATTATATAACCATCTCCTTGCACGATCCACCAACGAGAATGGAAAGAGCACCAACTTCACGTACTCCTATTGGTTTTCGTTCCATTGGTGCATCACTGTCATTTCAAAATCCTGAAGATGAGTATGGGGGTCGTCCCCAGTGTATCCATTGAACTTCGGTAAGACCTGTATCAGTGTTGGTTTGAGGTCAAACCGCTCAGGGTCGAAAGGGTTTGCTGGTAAAGTGATCCCATTCGGCCTGAGATTCAGATTAGTTGGGTATGCCAACTGTTTGAGGGTCTGCGCTTGCTGTCGATCTACCATAGCGTCGCGTATCGCTATCCATGCAAGTGCGCGTAGTCGTCGTTCAGTTCGGTCAATATTTGGATCAAAAATTAATGCTCTTTGTACTCGACGAGTTCCACGCATACACTAGTAGCGAAAGATGGAATGAGAAGAGTAAAATTGTTGCGCGTCACTCCCCGGCAACGACGCCAATTTTGACACGCACCCGTCGTATGGTACGATCAAAATACATGTGTATGTCCCAGACGGACGGACACTACACGCTCCTATGCCCACAACCGGACTGGCTAGTCTTAGCGGTAAGCTAGGGTCGATCCCACGGAGAGTGAGGAACTACTTTACTCTTCAAGTGCACAAGTTTGGTTGTCACGGTCCAATCCTGTTTATCTGCAAAAAATAACTTGGAAACAATCAAATATAAAAGGGGTAAGATTTGGGATAGGTTATGATCATTGTTGATATATTTATTCGGTCATGGGCATACTGAAGATCCGTCCATGTTTTGTATAAATTCAAGGCGTGGCCCAAAGATATTGGGGCGTTTCAAGAGTTTACACTTCACACTTGGGATGGTTGAATCCCTTGTAGTCACTTGGTCCGAAGATCACGCTTGACCCCAGTCACAAGGTCGTGCTTCACTCCTCCTTAGATAGTAGTCGTACCCAATCCCTCCAAGTATGACCCTCACTAACCTTCTCTTCCAAGCTTTCCGGCTTCGTACCTACAGAGTTGACATAACTCGCGGGATATACATTTCTAGTAACGCGTCCAACCGGTCATGGATATATCTACGATGCGCAAGATGAGTCCCTTGGTCAATAACCATAGCTTGATGCCTCGTCACAGTTGGTGGGTGATTGTTAGAGAAGCCCAAGACCGAGGAAGGACGCAGTATCCCCTTGCTCATTCCTTGCCATCCAGATCTACAGCACCATTGAAGGCGCTGCTCAGCTACTTGGTCATGGGCATACTGGACATTGCTGTCTGTCATGCCCTGCCTTTGCTTGACATGGTACAGCCCTAACCGAACGGAGATCACCCGTTAGGTCAGGACCACCCATGAACTCTGCTCAAATCTCTCCGAAACCACTAGATCCAACCGAAGGCACAAATGCCTCACGAATATTTCACATATCAACAAATAATCATTTCTCCCACCCAAATCTCACTAGGGGAAACTACTCATACATAATTAAAGACATGAATACGAAGTAGAATAAATACATGAATAACACAAAACACGAGATACTGAATTAAGAGAATACCTAAGGCAAACTGCCTTGGATTTGTTCTTCACAACGGAATGTAAAAACGAAAGCTTATAAATTGTTTAATGCGTAAACTGTAAAAGAACTGAAAGTAAAAGTGTTTCTTAGGCTGAAGACTATCAAATGGTAGGGGTAACCAACATTGTGCTAGCCACACTTGCTGGACTTTTATAGCTGAGATGACGGCAATTGAAACCCTCCGCTGGTAGACTGAATCGGCATGATTGATTCTTTCCGTGTTTAGCTTGATCTTGATTTATCCGTGATTGAGCAGATTGATGATTGGCAATCTCCGATTGATTTATTGAGGATGATTAACTGGCTTCCAGATCCTTCTGCACACAGACGCTCCGCAGGATATTGTGCAAATCTTTTCCACGCGTCTTTCCTTCTTTAGCTTCGGCGGCTGACTGCTGACTTCGGTAATGGTCATACAGTTGCATGCTTTGGTTAGTCTCGTACCAAGGTTCTGTTCGTAGACACAGCAGCTGCAAGATCTTCTTTATTGTTGGATGCATTGCGTTAATACCATGAATGCGAATGATGAACAACAACTTAGCTTCAGGGTTCACATAAAATCCTCTTTTCAACCTCGCCTGATGCTTTAGCTACGCTTCCTCTCCTGTGCTGCATACTCCTTGGTGCAGTCATATTCCTGCAACTGATTGAAAATACTTCAATACTGCTCATTCTGACCATTTTTCCTCTGTTTGCCTTGTACGGAGCTTCCTTCCCACGAACAATAGCTTCCTTCCCTATACAGACACTAAAGACACAGAAAGACAGGAAAAATAGGGCCAACTGGCCCAAAAGTCGAAGACGCATCAGACACGCACACTATGCGAAGAAGCATCACACTAAAATAGTTCTAAACAAACAACATTGTCTTGATTCTCTTCACTTTCATGAAGGTATTATTTACAATCTTATGGAGAAATAAGAGCAAACTTTAGAAGATTAATTCAGTAGCATATGACACTTCATAAATTTATTTTCCTAATCACCACCTTCAAAAGGAAACTTCCTTAACAACAATAAGAACAATTGTCACAAAAACAACCTCAACTACTAAACTACGAGTCCACTGCTTGCTAATCCAACAACCATGCAAGAGTAACGCAACAAATCACCAACTCATAAAACATCGTATATTCATACTAGGCGAAGTATCAAACGAAAGCGGTTTAAAACAAAAAGCATTGTGTTGAATCTTGATCAAGATTCTAATTTATCACTACTCATGGCAAGTTGGCAACCATCAAATCCCTATATGATAAACATATCCCTCTCAGCACACAACAACTTCAAGAAACAAGTAAACATAAATGAACAATCAAGGAACATAGCCAATCAAATACAGAACTGAATTTATCTATTGGATTCCCATCAAAATAATTATATGTTTGTATTAGTGTATAACTATAAATGTATTAGAAGCTTCATCAAATGATGATCATAAACCTAAACACCATTTCACCAAATACTAGAGAGATCTAAGAAAAATTACCTTGTAACGTTGGCAAAACCTACAATCCTTAAGCTCCCTAAACAATTCATAATTTTCAGATCGGATAACCGCCGATGGTAGCAAAATTGATTGAGGTCTGCAAAATTCAAGAACAACAATGGATGGACAAATTAGATCAACTATGAAATTAAAGAGAATACACAATTGAATCTCATTTATGATCAGAAGCATATCTGAGCCAATTCATGAAGTCGGTGGCATCAACCAACATAGCAGGATCAACATAAATTGGGATTCTAGATACTCTTTTCTTAGAACTTCCTAGAGTTGATTTAGTGTTTGAGAGGTTAGGAGACTCGAAGTAGGCAACAATGTGACAGTTCGACGAGGTTGGACCAGGTTTCTTTGAAATCGTGATGACACCACAGCTCTTTCCAAAACAATTCGTATCATCGCCTTCAGTTCATTCATTTGGTCAGTCTGTTCCTTAAAGAGTTGGATGATTTGCTTCATATCTAGGTTTTTTTTCCTACAGACCGTCAACAAAAATAGGGATGGTGAGTCTAGAGACATACAAGTGGTAAAAATGACTTCGAAAAACATATAAATTGACAGCTTCAAACAATTTTTCTCGAAGAAAAACAAAGGAAATAACTGACTGCGAAAAGCATACAAGTGGTAAAAGTGAGCTTGCTAGTGCCGTGTGTCATCGATGTGCAAAAAGGATGGATTAAATGTTGATCAATTATTCACGAAAAAAAAAGAAAAAAAATTAGGGTGAATGCTGGAGATATACATACATTGTCAGAAACATGATCTTGTTCTCTTTTGTTCGACTTTGAATACGTTGTTGAATTTGCCAATGGAACCCTAAATTTCACCACGGGACTGGAAATCTTCAACCCGCTTCAAAATGTGGTCGCCTTCTTCACAGGTTGGATGTTCTCATCGGCGGAGAAGTCGTCGTTAGCATAATGATGCTTCTTCAGTGAAGCCTGTCTTTGCGGTGGGAAAAGAAGTGTTGGTGTTTTTGTCAAAAAAGTACACACTTGAAGGGTTTCCAACCATCCCTACTAATCTATCCCTGAAACTTGGAATGCTTGGCTTTGTACAACCAACTCTCATCGCTAGAAGATGTCTCAAGCACCCCCTTCGTCTGAATTTTCTTTCTTCGAATATTAGGTCTCCACATCTTTAACTTCCACTTTGTATTTATAAAACTCTCCAAGAGTCAGTAGCAGAGATGCGACCTTCGCTTTGAATTCTCTCAACCTAATCTGGAAGAGGTTGGGTGGCGGAATATATGAGCCATCTAAATTAAGGGGTATTATTGTCCAGGCACAATCCCCAACCCTAAAATCAAGACACATCTAGTGGGTGGAATAGTAAATTTTACATCCAAATATATATCGGCAATGAGAAGATATGGTGATAAAAAATGGAAAAAATTCAGAGGAGTTGGTATGGACGGGGGGCGTCGTACAATGATGAAGAAGGAAAAAAGGTATGAAGAAGAAGAAGAAGGGATGTGAAAATGTCATAATAGAGAGTGGATTTTCGAAACAACTTCCAAAACAACTAGTCCGAAAGTGGCATTTGGAAGGGTGGTATCTAAAAAGTGCGTCTCCACGTGGCATGCATCCAAGGGGTCAACCTTTTGGGAGCCTGGATTAGCATGGATAGTCCCTACTATGTGAATGCAACGTCCACCTTCCCATTTATTTCGAATATTTTTTTATATCACCTAAGAATCACTATATAATTACTAAGTTTTTTGGAGCCACCACATTCATTTGCAATCTTAGGTGGCATTTCTAGGAATTTACTTTTTTATTTATCTAAAATCTCAACCTATAAAGCAAATCATCACTCTTACTCAAAGACGTTATAGTTTTCTAAAGCATATCAATATACAATCATGCATGCGTGTGATCCCCGTAATAAGCTATTAATATGCATCTTTGGGGGTTACAGTTTTCAACATTGAATATATTTATAAGTTCATATGGTAAAATCTTGATTTGGCTGATTATATTAACGCAATTGAATATAGATTTTATTTTTATTTTATATTTAAATATTGTCAATAAACTAAGCCATTCCAGATTATACAAAAAAAAATTCTTTTAATATTGAATATATTTATAAATTCATATGTTAAAATCTTGATTTGGCTGATTTTAAGCTCTAAAATTTGGCTGATTTGAAGCCAAATATTGATTAAAATTTGCCTATTGTCACACCTTCATTATTTAAATTGATATAATTGCAATAAAGTAATTATAATTGGGAGAAATTAAGCAACTACATTTATTACATTGCATATTAATAGCTTTTCTAATCACTATATAAGCATGTCAATGTAATCATTATTTTGTACTCACAACCCAATTTCATAGCATAAACTACACAATAAAATTGAGAAAACATTATATTTGATAATTTTCTTTTCTCAGTCCCACTTCCAATGGCTCTTTTTTATTCTTTGATAAGCTGAATGAAAGATGTAGGACACATTAGTCCATATCTCATACTTAAACTTAGAATTGTGCGAGCTTTTAACAGATATGGTTACGGCAATAAAAAAAAAGAAATTATCTCACATGAAATAGTAGGCCATGATCGTTCTAGAGAACGAATTCATTGCACTATTAACTTGGAAGATTGTCCTAAACTCAATTTTGAGTTTGTTGAAGGTAATGTATATGCATTTATGCATTTTACCATACAACACAACAAGATGCGCTTCAAAACAACCTCAAACAAGTTCAAGTTTGTGTCGAACAACAACACTCAAGTGGCTCGCAATACCGACAAAAACTTCCAAAGGCACATGTTTGAGTTTCGCCAATTTTCAAGTATAAGAGATCCGGCCAATTTTGAAGAAAATATGTTATTCGGTACTATTTAATTTTTTTAATATGTTTTCAAATTTTTAAAATAGGCTATTTTTAATTTATATATATAAACTGTGTATATATTAATTTATAATTTGTGCAGATCTCATAAGCAAGATAGATTATATTGCCGAACCACAAATGAAGAATGTATTTGGCCGTGATTCAATATGCATCTCAAAAATATTGAGTACGTACATTCCTAAACTAATAAAGTACTCAACTTATAAAATCACTAAATTTTGGGTTATATATTATAATGTTATAGTCACTTTAATTTTTATCATTTTATAAGGTATTATTTTTTCTTGTAGATGGTTACACATTAAATGCACAATTTGGGGCGATGACGTTCACAAGATTGTTAAGGATTGACGTGATACATATAATCGTCCACTTATTATGGTGCTTTAAATGTGTCGTGCTGAATTGTATAACGGTACGCATGCTTCAAAACTAAAACCCAAAATACTATTTTTCGTTCCATATATTCTTGATCATAAGTTTGTAACTAAAAGGAGAATGACACAATCAGATTACAATATTATAAATTATTTAATTAAAAATATAAATTAGAATAGGAACAAATGTGGATAACTCTGAACGACGCTAATTCTCCATTTCAACTGTTTAATTTTTGAAACAAACAATATTGAAATTTTAAGAAACAATTTGCTCATCTTAATGATTTTTCAGATTTATATGTTCTTTTGTTTTGAAGAAGTATATATACTGTTGAGAAAATTAGTAAGGTTTTGATTTATACCAAAACTCAAGTGATCCCAACCGAATAGATGAAGCCATCAGTCTAAACTTAGATAGAGCTCACTATTTGAGTGTAGGGATTTTATCTTTACAGCTTTCAAGCAGAAGACATCAGTTAGATTGACAAGGCGAAGATGGCCAGTCCAACCCAGGAAGAGTTTTGGCCAAGTTCAACTCTACACAAGTTGACTCCACAGTTGAGTGTCCATGCAGTTCGGGCATGTCGAGATTGTGTGTTGAAGTCAGACGTCGCAAAGTCATGAAAAGAAGACTTTGAAGAGGGAGAAATAAGTTGATACGATCCTCGCCGGAGTTGTAGATGCCAACGTGAATAGTATACACCCAAGACCAAATCTGAACCGAACCAGATAAGATGGAATATCCCAAAACCTCTGAATCAGTTTCTCGAAGTGAATTAGGCGTACGGCTGTTTCCTAAAATCCAACGATAAGACGACACAGCAACTCGGGGACGATGAATGACACACAACGAGAGATGGTTGACTCGCCGATACGTCGATATGAACATCACGGTGGCATGCTGCCAATTCGCTAGTTCGGTGAACGAATTGAAGGAGATAAACTCACAAAATATTATTGCCCTACTAGACCTATTTATAAGGGGTGGAATACAACATAGTCCTAATCTAATAAGGAAAAACAATTTCTTAAATAGAAAGAAAACATAATCCTAATCTAGTAAGGAAACAATTCCTTGAACAATAAAGAAACAATCCTAAACTAATAAGGAAAGAAATCCTTAACCTAATAAAATATAAAACTACCAAAATAACTAAAATAAAGCCTTATTTTTGGCCTACAATAAATAAAAACGAAAATTAAAACAAAATAAATAAAATCTTCAGATCTCCAATCTTGGATTGCATCATTCCCCTCCTCTTGAAAGGGATTTGTCCTCAAATCCAAAGCTTCAAACCTGCATCAAAAGAACAATATTTTTTTTTATTATTTTTTTCTTTTTTTGTAAGACAAAAACAAATAAAAGATAGAGGTTCAGATCAGGCTCTGATATCAAATGATACGATCCTCGCCGGAGTTGCAAACGCCGATGTGAATAATATACACCCAAGACCAAATCTGAACCGAACCGGATAAGATGGAATATCTCAAAACCTCTGAATCAGTTTCTCGAAGTGAATTAGGCGTACGGCTGTTTCCTAAAACCCAACGATAAGACGACACAATAATTTGTGGACGATGAATGACACACAATGAGGGATGGTTGACTCGCCGATACGTCGATATGAACATTACGGTGGCATGCTGCCAATCCGCTACTTCGGTGAACGAATTGAAGGAGATAAACCACACAAAATATTATTCATCAAATCGTTATTTAATTCATGCCCTACTAGACCTATTTATAAGGGGTGCAATACAATAGAGTCCTAATCTAAGGAAAAACAATTCCTTAAATAGAAAGAAAACATAATCCTAATCTAGTAAGGAAACAATTCCTTGAACAATAAGGAAACAAATCCTAAACTAATAAAGAAACAAATCTTTAACCTAATAAAATATAAAACTACCAAAATAACTAAAATAAAAGCCTTATTTTTGGCCTACAATAAATAAAAATGAAAATGAAAATAAAATAAATAAAATCTTCAGATTTTCAATCATGAATTGCATCATAAGTGGAGTTAGAATTTGAATTCAAATCTACTCAGCAGTGCAAAGAGAGGTTGGAAACTTTCCATAAATGGACCGACCAAGAGGATTTGCATAAAGCAAGGGTCGAAGTTACCATTTTAGGAAATGTTGCAGAAAAACAAGTGGAGTGTTATACTTTTGGCAGAGGTCAAACGGTTACTTCCAACGGCTAGTTTACCTCCCTCTCTATAAATAGAGGTCTCCCCATTTGCAAGAAGAGAGAGAGCACACACACGCAAAAGAGCTATCAAGCAAATTCAGAACACATCTCTTTCACTCAAGCAAGAACCAGAAAAAGGAATCGTAGAAGTAGAGTGTCCATCCCTCCTCCAGATCCGTAGTCTAGCCTCTTGAAAAAACATTTTCTTGATTGAGTCTAGAATAGATAGTTCTTGCTTCTCTAAGCAGATTCTCTGTAATAGATCGAGTCTCTAAGCCTTAAATTGTTGCCTCCACTGTGCTCAGTGTAGAAGGCACCTTAGTTGGAAAAACCCCCAACCCACCCTTAGGTTTCTTTGAACCCGTAATAAAAGAGTTAGGTGCCTTATAACCCATAATTTATGGATAGACTATACATTTACCTGTAAAAGTGTTGTAGGCGTTGTTCTTGCCCGAAATAAAACTATAAGTTGTGCACTTGTCCGTAAAAATGTTGTAAGGTTTGGTTCGAACCCGTAATCGAAGTGGTTAGGTTGCTTGGTACCCGTAAACCAAGTGGAACGTTTGATAAGCATGCCTAAGCTTATTTAGTGGATTGCTTCCCTGAAAAGAAAGTCGTGGACATAAGAGGTTGATCTTCGAACCACGTTACAATATTGTGTCATTTACTTTAAGTATTTTACTTTCATTATCTAACCAACTGACTTGCATACAAACGTTTAATTTGCACTAAAACGGTTTTAGGGAACTTGACCTTTCTTAAAAAAGATTTTCAGTTTAGTAACGAGTTAACCCAACAAATTCCGCAAACAAACAACTCTGATAAAATCTCAGTTGGTGTTACACAGCTGACCCTTAGTCAAAGAAGTCAGTTGTGCACCAAACTGTATGAATCCTCCAATTGTCCTTTACAGTTGTTGAGTCAATTGAACTGCTTAGTTCTTGAAGAATCATTAACTTACTTTTTTTATTATTTTAAAAATATCCCTACTGGTGTATTCCCCCCTCCTATACACCAATTACTCGTTACCGAGACCATTATATACTTTATCATTATTTGATCGGAAGAGTGAAGCATGAATTTTATGCAGTGGTGGTGAGGTTTATAATATTTGGTTGATTAACTTAATGCATCGTATAACTTAATTTACATTGAAACAAGCAGCATGCTACTTTTCATTTATAATATTCTGTTCATAATTCAATACATCATATAATAATATTCTGGTTGATTTATCTCAATGTACATAGTAAGAAAATGGCAGATTGCATCATATAATAAATTAACAAAGAATTGTGTTCATAATCTACAAGTGTCAAAAACGAATAGTAAGAAATTGAAATAATTCATGTACAAGTATTACGTTATTTAATATTCTGTAATAAAGATGGATTACTTAAAAGAAGTATATGTACTTTATCTTTATTTGCTTATTTGAAAACTTTATGCATATTCACAAAATTTATTCTCAATGCAAATAATCTTTGAACTTCAAAATATCAAAATTTCAGCAATTATCTGAATAAGGCACAAAAAATTATTTATTATTATGGCAGACTTTATGCGTTAATTTGATTATGCATTGACACTTACTTTTAAATTATTTATTCAACTCAATTATAACCATTAAAAAACCAGAAACACTTAAAATCAAATGAGGCAACAAGGCTGAATATGAGAAAAAGGAAATAAGAACTAAAGATCTTTACATTGTTCTAAGCAGGTGGTGTCTAGATAACCAATTCGTTCCACACTACCAATATAATTTTGAATGGAGAATGTGAAGAGATATCACATTTCAAAGTAAGGTAAAATTTATTTGTATATATACATTATTATAACTTAAATTCTTTCCTTTTTCTTCAAAATCTGGAGG
The DNA here is from genome assembly GCA_029490685.1 of Schizonepeta tenuifolia. Lineage (NCBI taxonomy): Eukaryota > Viridiplantae > Streptophyta > Magnoliopsida > Lamiales > Lamiaceae > Schizonepeta > Schizonepeta tenuifolia. The sequence goes on along the minus strand of CM055955.1, from coordinate 79,035,625 downwards.
GTCCCTAAATAATGTGGATAATGATGTAAGTAGCGGCCAAATCAAATTGCTCACAATAAGATGTTTGGAAAACACTATCGGTCAGTAAATCAAATATACATATATGTATATTTACAAATTTTTATTTCGGTATTAATTCTGCAGATCTAGGTGGAAATTCCAATTCTAATATTAATTTATGATTATATTAAATTTGAATAACCATTTTATTGCTTAACAAACAACCCGATAGGTTTTGGATTTATGGGAGGACCAATTCCATGACTTCAAGAGGCGGTTGAGTTTATCTATCATGTACCCGTTGCTCAAGAAAGGTTTCAATCATTGGAGATAACTAATTTTGTGATAAGTGCAACAAATCAGATACGAAGGGGATTCTAAGGTACAAGATGATAGCATCTATTTCTAATGGAACCGGAAAAACAAAGTTATTGTTATCGAACAAAGAATGTGTCGAATTGATTGGAAAGTCCGCAACGGAATTGAGTGAACGTTATGTTGACGTAAGTGCATATCATAAGATGTTCATTATTTCTCTTCCAAATTTCTCATTCAATGTTTTTGAATTTATAATTTGTGTAGTATAAACCACTAGATTTAAGTATTTTTTTTTATTATCTAGGGCATTGAAAGTTCTGACATGCCGGCTGAAATTGCGTCATTAGTTAATCGAAAGGTTATGTTCAAGATACAAATCAAAGATGGTCACACAAATGATGAATTCTTCAATGTTGTTGCAATTAATTTAGACAACAATGGCATATCCAAGTATAGTGGCATGAAGAATGTTTCTTCCAAGGTTAATATATATCATTTAAAAATTTTCCTTGGAATTTCTGTAGTTTGTTAATAAATATTAAAAATTACATTTGAATTCCTATCTTAATAATATGTATCCAAGCCAGATTTGATGACGCTACTTGCAAGTTCAGAATTTGTTGATGAAGTGGATGATTTTATGGAAGAGAATAATCAAAGTTATGTCGAGACAACACCAACCACAAGTGTTGTTTCTGAAGATTGCAATTCTGGATCGGTCTAGAGAGATTTGGATGATCAATTTTCTTCTACAACAAAGGTTAAGAGGAACAAAATCGTCATTAAGGTGGAGAAAGATTGAAGAATGCAATAAGTTATCTCATTATCCATGTTGATCATCATTTTTTTTAAATTCTGCATTAATAATGTCGTTTTTCGACTTTTCCTTCATATAATAATGTCGATTTTTGACTTTTCGTTCATAGTTTAATAATGTTATGTTTTGATTGTCATTTATATTTCATATTTTGCCAAAAGTAATGTCGATTTATGACTTCTCTTCATAGTAATAAACTTCTATTGTTATGTTAATTTTGAATAGATTTGGTTATCATCACACAAACGCAACAACACACAAATATAAGACCCTACATAGGCATGAACAACCCTAATGGAAAACAACTTAGCCTTCACACCAACAACAGTTATATGCACAAACACAACTCCTAAAATGCACCCCTTATCACCTTTCAAAAAAGAGGAAAAATAGACAAGTAGTATATATTACTTGATGAGAATCATTGATCGAAACGAAAAATGTACTGTTCTTGAGAACCGGAAACTCCTGACAACTGCCCTGGTAACTTTTATTTGAATATGTGGCAAGATAGAGGGTGCTACTCCCCTTACAGAACTACTAACACTACTCTCACATGAATGCCTATGAATTGGTTTACATGCACTAGGAGCAAAATGTCTGCAGACACACCTCAATCTGTCAAGAACCCCCATATTCATGAGAGGGAAAATTGTTGGGAAATTTATTAGTAAGAGTTTTGATGAATTCCAAAACCGACTAACCCCAACCGAGTACATGTTGCCAGAACCTAATGTTAGAACTTAGGCTCGCTGTTTGAGCAAAGTTAAGATTTTATCTTTACAGGTCTCCAGCTGAAGATGGCAACAAGGCATTACTCAGACATAACATCAGTTATGATGAAAGACAACTGAGAGTTCATTTGTTCAGATGGAATGAGGGGGAAGTCTTCAGAACATCAGTTGTAAAGGCCAACTGAGGATTCATCAGATGAGAAACAGTAGAAAGGAAGAGAACATCAGATGAAAAGGAAGTCATCTGAAGTTTCCAACTCAACTGACTAAATACAAGAAAGACAACTGAGGGTTCAGTTTCAGAACCTCAGTTGTAGAACTCAAACAATAAGATCAACAACATGAAGTTCAGAGTCAGCTGAGAGTTCAACGGTTCAGTCAGAACATCAGCTGAAGACCACTCAGATAAAGATCAAGATTTTCAACCAACTAATCGAGGTTGACTATCAGAAAGGTTTAAGATTTGAATTTCAAAAGGAAGTAACATGAGGGTTTGACCGTTCAGTCATTACCCCATCTGGCCCAACACAAGGCTGTCTCAGAAGGAAAGCAGAAGAGCACAGATGCCATATCGAGAAAGTCTGCAGAGATGAGAGACAAGCCATCGCTTTCAACGATCAGAGATCAACAACTCCTCCAACGGCTAGTTGATTCTCTCCGCCTATAAATAGAGGCATTCTCTCATTCGAGAGATACACGAGACAAGAGATAGAGAAGTGCAATCACAAGAAAATCAAGCGCAAGAAAAATCTGCAAAAATCTTATTCTAAGAACATCAGCAGCTCAGAGTTCAAGAGTGATAATCTGTCTTAGATCTTAGTTTGAGTGTTTATTCGTTCAAGCCATAGATCCAGCTCTCATTCGTGATCGAGTTGTAGTTGGAAAACCCACCCACACTCACACCTTAAAAAGTGTTTGTTAGGACCATACTCTTCCTGTAATTGAGTAGCTAGGTCGTCAAGTACCCGCAAACTTGACATAGGTTGTTAAGTACCCGCAAACTTAACTGTAAAGGTTGATAAGTACCCGTAAACTTATTGCAACGGTTGCACAGCCCGGGTAAGCTGTGTGGAACTGTCCAGAAGAACTTGGACTGAGGTGTGAGGATTCACATCTCCCCGTGGACGTAGGAGGGTTATCTCCGAACCACGTTAAATCCCGTGTGTCTGTGTTTATTTTTATTTAGTTTCTTATTGCATTCTTATCTGATCAAACTAACCAGCATACAAACTGCATTTTTGCATATTCAACTGTTTTGGTTTTTGACCAACCCTGCACTAAAAAGCGTGAGTTGCTATAACGAGTTTTAATTTCCACCACATTCCGCACAGCCTCACTCTTCCAGCTGAGGTTGCTTACTCAGCTGTGAGATTCCAACTGAGTCCGTTTTACTCGGTTGAAGTAATTTTTAAGGGTTAAGTTTTAAAATCCTAACTGGTGTATTCCCCCCCCCCATACACCAGTAACTCGTTTCGGGACCATCAAGTGGTATCAGAGAAGTGGTTCAAAAGACTGCTGACTCTGTTTCACAAGGTGTGAATTCGAGAAATTTTCTTCAGTGGTCAACTGAACAGATCTTTTCACGCTAGTGCATATTTGCTCGCATTTTTTGTCCTTTTTTTGTGCAGATGGACGTCAAGGACAAGATCGTCGTGATGTTCTCAGTAGTCAATTATACATCATGGAGAACTCGAAGGAAGAAGATCCTTCTGTCAAAGCATTACAGGATGCAACAAGTTCTCTCTTCCGGACCAATCGTCATTAAAGAAAGAATAGCTCGCACTCCCACAAATCCTAACGATGGAGATACAGTGGTGGAGTATGTGGAGAAATAGCCAGAAGACTACTCTCCAGAGGAGGCCAAGGTGAGCCAGTTGGATATCTGGGCTCAGAGCACAATAATGTCCACAGTTGGACAAGATTATCAACAGGGCATGAACAGCTACAGACAACCCTCAGGAAGTTGGAATCATAATCAGCCACAAAGATTCCAACATGGTGTCCGACCTCACAGACAAACTCAACAGGATAAGAATCGCCATCAAAACAGGGGGAAAGCCTCACCTCCTAAAGCTCAACATGGGAAAAATTCAACTCCTCCCAAGAAACAGAACATCACTACTAACAACAAGCCTAAGGATAACCGAGGTGTTGTTATAGTTGATGATGAAGGAAAAGTAATCTGGAATGATAAATCCATCTGAGTTTACAGGGAAAAGCGACGCACAGTTCCAGCGGGAACTGGTTCTAACCCTCAAGGACCCAACTAAAATTGGGGACCTAAGCGAGTTTCTCTTTGCAGGTGCAGGAGAAACGGCTGAGGAAGAAGAAGGCGTCTGCTACAATGTGGGTGATGGATAGTGGATGCTCCGAACACATGACAAATCTGAAGGATTTGCTAGGAAGTTTCGTGGAGAAAGAAGGTCCATCGGTTACTTTTGGTGATAACTCAAAAGGTTATACCAGAGGTTACGGTACCCTTGAAACCAATCATGTTTCAATTTCTAATGTCTCTTATGTTGATGGATTGAAGCATAACCTGCTCTCCATCAGCCAATTCTGTGATAATGGTTTCTCTGTCAAGTTTAATGCACAAGGTTGCAGAGTTAAAGATGTCGGATCAAAGCAGGTGATATTGTTGGGAAATCGATCTCCAACAGGGAATGTTTACTACGCTGACTGGAACAGCAGCCTCCCTGACACTTGCCTGTTATCAAAGAGCAGTTCGGATGTGAGCTGGCTGTGGCACAAAAGGCTCAACCATCTGAACTTCAAAACGATGAACCGACTCGCCAGACAAGAACATGCAAGAGGCATACCAAATCGAGTGTTTTCAACAACACATATCTGCAGTGCATGCCAACTGGGAAAGCTCGCTAGATCCTCCTTCCGGTTGAAGTCAACTCCTTCAACTGACCGAGTGTTACAGCTGATCCATATGGATCTCTTCGGGCCAGTTACACCAAAGAGCATGAATGGGAACGAGTACACCCTGGTTGTAACTGATGACTACTCAAGATATACGTGGACCATCTTCATGCGCCACAAGAGTGAAACCCGAGATGAGCTGCCCAAGCTGATGGATCGGATTTCGAACCAACAAGAGATGAAGATCATATCCATCCGATCAGATCGTGGAATGGAGTTTCTAAATGAAACCATCATTGAGTATTGCCAAAAGAATGGCATAACCCATCAGACATCAGCCGCGCGTACTCCACAACAGAATGGCGCAGCTGAGCGAAGAAATAGAACGCTGAAGGATGCAGCCACATCCATGTTAGCAAGCTCAGCTCTGCCAAAGAGATTTTGGGCTGAAGCGATCAACACAACATGCTACACTCAGAATCGATCTCTTCTCACCAAGCGATTGGGAAAGACACCCTACGAGCTGTGGAGACACAGAAAGCCAGATATTTCTTATTTTCGCGTTTTTGGTTTTAAGTGTTATATTCACAACAATGGGAAGACTCAGTTGAAAACCTTTGATGCCAAAGCTTCGAAGGGCATATTTCTTGGATATGCAGCTCGGATCAAGGCATATAGAGTTTTCAACAATAGCTCTCGTGTTGTGGAAATAACACCTCATGATAATTTTGATGAATCTACCTTTGAGTGCAGGGAACAGGTAAACGAACAACACGCGGATCCAGCTGATCTACCAGTTCTCACCAGATCGCAAGCACTTAGGGAAAATAATCGAGCTGAACCACTGGTTTGGGAAACTGAGGAAGAGGATCCATATTCCTCTGAAGATGAATGCGAAGACCCCAGCTCATCCCAAGGGGGAACTTCAGCTGATGCTCCTCCAACTGCATCAACATCCGAAGCAGAACCAAACTCAGCTCAAACTATTGTCAATGTTGAGGATCCAAACTCAACAGCTGATCAATCACCAGCTCTAAAGACTCCAACTCAGATTTCTGAACAGCCACAGTTGGAAGAAGAAGGAAGACGCAACCGAAGATGGTATGAAGTTCATTCCACCGACGACATCATTGGAGATCCAACTGAGGGTGTGCGTACACGGAGCAGAGTTGCAAATCCTGAATCAACCGAGGAAGACTCCAACACTTATGCCCAATATGCTGAGGAATTGGCAGTTCTAGAAGAGTTCGAGCAAGCTGGAGATGTTGCCATGATTTCTTGCTTTGTAGCTGATGTACCAGAACCGAAGAATGTTGGGGAAGCTCTTAACTGTGTCCACTGGACAACAACAATGCAAGAAGAACTGACTGAGTTTCTACGCAACTGTGTATGGGAGTTGGTAGAAAGACCAAATGGTGTCAAGGTGATTGGATTGAAGTGGATTTTCAAAAATAAGAGAGACGCCATTGGATTCATTGTGAGGAATAAAGCAAGGTTGGTAGCTCAAGGATACTGCCAACAAGAAGGAATTGACTTTGAAGATTCCTTCGCACCAGTTGAAAGGCTGGAAGCCATCCGGATCTTTCTAGCTTATGCCGCACATCACAAGTTCAAAGTATATCAGATGGATGTGAAGTGTGCATTCCTAAATGGAGATATCAAAGAAGATGTATATGTTGAACAGCCTCCTGGTTTTGAGACTGGAGATGGAAGAGTGTACAAGCTGAAGATAGCTATCTATGGTCTAAAGCAAGCGCCAAGGGCATGGTATGACACTCTTTGTGGATTTCTTCTGAACTCGGAGTTCAAACGAGGTTCAGTTGATAAAACTCTATTCACCATCAAAGTTGGAGAAGACATACTTGTTGTGCAAATCTACATGGATGACATCATTTTCGGCTCCAAGTCGGAGGAGCTGTGCAAGAAATTCTCAGATCTCATGAAGGAGAAGTTCAAGATGTCAATGATGGGCGAGATGAATTATTTCCTTGGATTACAAGTGAAGAAGTCACCTGAAGGGATTTTCATCAACCAGTCCAAATATACAAAGGAGCTCATCACCAAGTTCGGATTGCAGACAAGTAAGACAACAAGAATCCCTATGAATACGAACTGGAAGATCGAACCCGAAGCTGAGGGAAAGCTCGTTGATGCCATCCAGTATAGAGGGATCATCGGTTCGCTGCTCTACCTAACTGCCATCCGACCAGATATATCATACGCAGTTGGAGTGTGTGCTCGTTTTCAAGTCCAACCAAGAGAAGCACACATGTTGGCAGCAAAGAATATCATTAAGTATCTGAAGGGAACTGTCAATGTTGGGTTGTGGTACCCAACTGATGACAATATCCAGCTAACTGGATACTCAGATGCGGACCTAGCAGGAGATCGGTTGGACAGGAAGCCTACCTCTGGACACTGTCAATTCATGGGAAGCAAGCTGGTTTCATGGTTCTCCAAGAAACAAGCATGTGTTGCCACTTCTACAACCAAGTCAGAATACATGGCTGCCGGAAGGTGTTGCATGCAAGTATTGTGGCTGAAGCAACAGCTGAGAGATTATGAAGTCACAACTGGACAGGTTCCCATTCATTGTGATAGCTCGAGTGCCATAGCTATCTCTCTAAACCCTGTTCACCACTTTCGGACTAAGCATATCGACATTCATCATCATTTCATCCGAGATCATATTGAGAAGAAGGATGTGTCCATAGAGAAGATCCCAACTGAGATTCAGAGAGTTGACATCTTCACCAAACCTCTTCCTGAAGCCCGGTTCAAGATGCTGTGTGATCTTCTAGGTCTATTGGATCCGAGCTGAAGATTCATCCGAGCAGAAGAGTCATCCGAGCTGACGAGGATCCATCCGAGCTGAAGAATCATATATCCATCTGAGGGGAAAGCTCAGATGAAGGGGGAATCTCAGATACGAATTGCCAACTGAAGACATCAAACATCAGCTGAACAGACGAACTCGAGTCAGCTGATGGTATGCGGTAACTGAAGAACTCAACTGAGGTATACAGCTGATCTCGACATCAGCTGACAGGTATCATTTATGACTGAAGGTGTTATGATATTAAATGAAAATGTTTGAAATAAATTCAAACATTCCTGAACATGTCAGCTAGACTAAACAAGCCATCATATCGCATTTAATGTAAAGTCTGGCTGAACTCCTATAGCCTTACTTTATAGTGCGACTGGGCTGACACCTTAAGCTATTCACCTTCTCACTCGCGTTCGTGGAGCATCAGTCAAAATTACTCAACAGTCGCGAAATCTCAGCCGTTGATAAATACGCGCCATTTAACCCCAGCCGTTGATATTATCTGAGTCAAAGATTATATAATACGGCAAATCAGGAAGTGATCCTTACCTTCTTATTTCGTGCATATCTTTACTTACTATTCATCATCTTCTCCAAACCTGTTTCACCATTTTCAGTAAAGTTTTTCCTTCTTCTTTGCATATATATATATCTCTTTGAGATGGCGCCTAAATCTAAAGCTTCCAAGAAGATGGTTTCCGCAGAGCCTGCTACTTTCCAGGAATCTTTCGACATGGTGATGTCGAAGATTCATTTTGAACAGATTCTGTCTAGAGCGGCTTTGACCTCGCCTGAACTTGCTCCCGTCACCGCCATTCTCTCCGACCACCGTCTGCTCGACTGGGCAACCCTCTCTCTGCCCAAGTTGCTCAGGAAGCAGGTTGTACATTTCTACAGGAATCTGCAGCGAGTTGCAGAAGACGGGCTTGTCACTATCATCCCGTGCAAGCAAAGGAACAAAACTTCCCGGACGATAGAAGACACCGCCGTGGAAATAAAAGTATCCAAGGAACTGGAGAAGATCATCCCCAGAAATCGCGAAGCCACAGATGTGCTGGGGAACTTCACCGATAAGGAAGCTGATGCCTTCCTTCAAACAATCCTTCTTGTTCCCGAACCATTGAAGGGGAGCATGCAAAGGACAAAACTGAAGCCGGAGCACCGACTTCTTTTCGATGTGATATCCAAATGCGCCTTCGCATACGGAGGAGCCTTCTGTGACATCAGCAGGCCGAAGCTCAAGCAACAGAAGGCCCTGGAGGAACAGCACCAGGTCGATTGGCTGGGCTATCTTGAAGGCCAGCTGTTGATGGAGCAGCAGAAAATCTCCGAGACGTCAGTTGAGTCTGGAGAGCAGCTGTTGAGTGTCAAGGGGACACTCAACTTCGGCACAAAAATTTCTGCCCTCATCCTCCAAGCCACAAAGGGACAGCAGTTGACGTGGAAAGGGAGTGAGGACACGCCGTTCAGCAAGCTGACGTTGTTCCCCACAGCCAAAAAGGCCAGGGACGTTGTGGAGGCCATTTACACTCCCAAGGGTGCCCTCAAGCCAGTTGTGGAGTCAGTCTCAGCTGCTCGCCGTCCTTCGAGGTCCAAGCCTGCGAAGCGCCAGCTGGAGGAGGTGGCTGAGAAAGAGGAAGACGAAGAAGAAGAAGAGGAGGAACTCCTCCAGAAGAGGCCCAGGATCCGGATCATCCAGCCAGCGGCTCAACCATCAGCAACAAGTCCAGTGGTGGTAAAGCCAGCTGAGGAGAAGGAGTCAACCGAATCCAGCCAATCAGTTGACCCAGCTGGGTTCGTTCTTCAACCTCGTCAGGAGGAAGTGGCTAAAGGCGTGGAGATCCACGTGGAGGAATCCAGCTCCTCCTCAGATGACTCTTCTTCATCTGAAGAGTCCCACGACAGTCCAACTGGAGCTGATGCCAGCCAGGTAATCCCACCTGTGTCTGAGGAACCTCTTGAGCTAGCCGACTCACCACCCAAAGAGGATCCAGTTCTCTTAACTGGTCCTCAGTCAGATATTCCGAGCCTCTCGCTCGATGCCAACGTTGTGACCATTCCTTTGGCCAACGTTGATGAAACCATCGAACCCGTTACCTTCGATATTGAACCTCCTCCAATTGATGAAGAAGCCAACCGTCAGGCGATCTTGGCTGAATATGAAGGAAGGCTAAGCTACTGCTTCCGCAAGCTGATTGGTATGTTCCCCGAGGCAGCCTCCATGCCCATTTTTGCCATATTCGGGACAGAACTACTCTACCAGTTCAGCGTCATATTTAGCTATTGGTATGTCAAGGAGGAAACCCTCAGGATCCATGGTTGGAACAGGTTGAAGGTCGAAGAATCCAACCTGAGGGAATACTTCGACTACCAGAACCTGGAGGTGGCCTACAACCAGAAGGTAGCTGTGCTACGTCGTCGTCTGGACAAGAGCATCCAAGAAGGGACAGACACCAGGGAGCTGTGCAACAATCCTGGAGCTGTTCAGTTTCTTGACGATATGCTGGCCAAGAATGCCAACTGCATAGAGGATTTCGACGCAGCTGATGAGGCGGCCAAGAGGGAAGAAGAAAAGCTCAAGGCCTACCTCGCCAGCTGATCTGCCCTGGTTGTCATGGAGCCAACTGCACAACCACAACCACAACACCTGCCTGGACCCTCCGAACAGCCAGCGCTCTCAACCGATGCCATCTGTGAGCTGATCTTGGAAAGGGTCAACCAGCTGAGGCAGGAAATGTTGTCCAAGATCCAGCTCAGCAAGGAGGAGGATGCTGACAGGATGCAGCAGCTGATGGCAGAGAATGCCAGCTTGAAGAATCAGCTGGAACACCTTTCCTCTTCCCTGCAGTAGAAGTTCGAATATCTCTCCACTTCTTCTAGCTCGGAGGTCACGGCTCTAAGGAAGGTCGTTCAGGGCCTCAGCTCGGATTTCAACGTTTTCAAGACCGTTGCTGAATCTGATCTAGCAAAGTCACAGCAGACTCAAGACCAGGAGTGGATGTCTCAGTTCGCCAATTTCTGAGCTGAGTTTGTCACCCTCCACAAAGAGGTCTCTGCGACTTTTGCAGCCTTGCAACGAGCTGAGCAGGAGCGCTAGGATCTGGAGTTGGCCAAGAAGGTAGAAGAGAAGGATGCTGTTGACGAACTCTTTTCCCGCGTTCAACAGGCTGAGGCCAAGCTGACCTCCCTGGATGGCACTGTTGCCACCCTTTTGGATGATGCCAAAAAGGGGGAAGACAAGGAGCCAGCAGCTGTTGCTGGACAAGGGAAAGTTGTTCTTCAGCAAGGGGAAGGAGTGCCAGCTGAAGCTGAAGGAGCAGCTGAAGGATCGCAGCAAGAACTGGAAATCTCCCACGACCTCGTAGCCGAGCTTACGGCTGAGCTCGATGCCGAACTTGACGGGATATCTGTTGAAGACTGCATCGAAGCTGCCAAAGCTATGGGGGAGTCCAAGGAGAAGTACTTGAATCCCTCTTGGATCAAGAAGTTCACTGCTGATCAGGCCAAGAAGGTGGCCAAGTTCGAGAAGGAACTGGCCAAGGTGGAGAAGAACGTCGACAGAAATAAAGCCAGCTGGAGCATGCGAAGAATCAACAAGCACCAGATGAAGGCTGAGGCTAGGAAATCGACCCAACAGTTGCAGAAGAACGCCCCGCTCCCGTCTCGGTTCCCACATGTTGATAAGTGGATGAATGCTGAGTGGAACGATGACTGGGAGCAGTTCAAACATGAATTCATCAATGACTTCTAATACAGGAAAGTCTACTCGACTGAAGACCCAAGGCAAGCCTTCGAGGAAGCCCTGTGGGAACTCAGATCTGGAGACCCTGGAATGTTTAGTCAGTTCAAGCGAGCCATGCTGAAGGCTCAGCTCGATCCCAACACCGTTCCAGTTCCGCAGATGCGCAGGTATCGACCTCAGATGATTAAAGGCACAAGCACTCCGAACAGGAATGCGATCATGGCTGAAGCGAGGCAAGTCTGCAAGGAACATGGCGTCAATACTGGGATTGAGTCAGAGGCGAAGAATGAGATATTTGACCGTATCTTCAGCAAGTACGGTCAACAGTATTTTTGAGCTGATCTAATTTCTTTTTGTCTTTTGAGCTGTTGTAGCTTTTGGTGCAACTGTTGTATTTTTGTTAACTGTTTTGTGCTCAACCCTGTAATCTTCAGTTGTAACAGTATATATAAGATTCACCTTGATGAACAATCCCTCATTGTCCAAGCTCTGAATCACAAAGTCTTTTAATATCATGTTATAACTGTGCTAACCCTTTGATGTTTCATCTTATAAACTGTCTAGAATTTCAGCTGAGATTTTAGGTCAGTTAGTGAGGCTTAGATCAATAGTGGTTTAAAGTTGTAAGTGGTTTTGGCATCATCAAAAAGGGGAAAATTGTTGGGAAATTTATTAGTAAGGGTTTTGATGAATTCCAAAACCGACTAACCCCAACCGAGTACATGTTGCCAGAACCTAATGTTAGAACTTAGGCTCGCTGTTTGAGCAAAGTTAAGATTTTATCTTTACAGGTCTCCAGCTGAAGATGGCAACAAGGCATTACTCAGACAGAACATCAGTTATGATGAAAGACAACTGAGAGTTCATTTGTTCATATGGAATGAGGGGGAAGTCTTCAGAACATCAGTTGTAAAGGCCAACTGAGGATTCATCAGATGAGAAACAGTAGAAAGGAAGAGAACATCAGATGAAAAGGAAGTCATCTGAAGTTTCCAACTCAACTGACTAAATACAAGAAAGACAACTGAGGGTTCAGTTTCAGAACCTCAGTTGTAGAACTCAAACAATAAGATCAACAACATGAAGTTCAGAGTCAGCTGAGAGTTCAACGGTTCAGTCAGAACATCAACTGAAGACCACTCAGATAAAGATCAAGATTTTCAACCAACTAATCGAGGTTGACTGTCAGAAAGGTTTAAGATTTGAATTTCAAAAGGAAGTCACATGAGGGTTTGACCGTTCAGTCATTACCCCATCTGGCCCAACACAAGGCTGTCTCAGAAGGAAAGCAGAAGAGCACAGATGCCATATCGGGAAAGTCTGCAGAGATGAGAGACAAGTCATCGCTTTCAACGATCAGAGATCAACAGCTCCTCCAACGGCTAGTTGATTCTCTCCGACTATAAATAGAGGCATTCTCTCATTCGAGAGATACACGAGACAAGAGATAGAGAAGTGCAATCACAAGAAAATCAAGCGCAAGAAAAATCTGCAAAAATCTTATTCTAAGAACATCAGCAGCTGAGAGTTCAAGAGTGATAGAACATTAGTAGCTGAGGGTTCATAGAGTTATAATCTGTCTTAGATCTTAGTTTGAGTGTTTATCGTTCAAGCCATAGATCCAACTCTCATTCGTGATCGAGCTATAGTTGGAAAACCCACTCACACTCACACCTTAAAAAGTGTTTGTTAGGACCATACTCTTCCTGTAATTGAGTAGCTAGGTCGTCAAGTACCCGCAAACTTGACATAGGTTGTTAAGTACCCGCAAACTTAACTGTAAAGGTTGATAAGTACCCGTAAACTTATTGCAACGGTTGCACAGCCCGGGTAAGCTGTGTGGAACTGTCCAGAAGAACTTGGACTGAGGTGTGAGGATTCACATCTCCCCGTAGATGTAGGAGGGTTATCTCCAAACCACGTTAAATCCCGTGTGTTTATGTTTATTTTTATTCAGTTGCTTATTGCATTCTTATCTGATCAAACTAACCAGCATACAAACTGCATTTTTGCATATTCAACTGTTTTGGTTTTTGACCAACCCTGCACTAAAAAGCGTGAGTTGCTATAACGAGTTTTAATTTCCACCACATTCCGCACAGCCTCACTCTTCCAGCTGAGGTTGTTTACTCAGCTGTGAGATTTCAACTGAGTCCGTTTTACTCGGTTGAAGTAATTTTTAAGGGTTAAGTTTTAAAATCCTAACTGGTGTATTCCCCCCCCCCCCCCATACACCAGTAACTCGTTTCGGGACCATCAGGGGTGAAATATCAAAATTAAATAACTAAGAATAGAACACTAATTCAATCAAATTAATGAGATCATAATAACTCACACATTCATCGTTTCTTAAAAATTTCATAATAAAAAAACTAAGAATATAATAACCTTAACTCAGTCAAATCACTCAATTAAAAAACATGATCATTCCAGATTTCACAATAAATTGACAAATTGAACTACAAATCACCTCATTAAAATCGTGGATTAGAGAACCCGCAACGGTGATGTGAGATAAACCTAAACTACCAATAGTTATCTTGACGAATATCACTGACATTTCGGACTTTTGCCAGTCCTGTAATTCAGATTCCACAAATAAACAATAATATCATTTCAAAGATTGAGTAGTTTGGTTAATTAACTTAATGCACGCTACCCATTTGATGAAATGAGAGAGAGAGAGAGAGAGAGAGAGAGAGAGAAGCTTACCTGTAATACCCCACCCCGCCTAACTACTACTTTTGGAAGGGTGGACTGAAACCATATCACGATCCTACGCCGGTTCTAGGTGAAGATGACTAGAACGGGTGAACTACAGCGTCTACTTAAACTTTTCTCTTTTCTTAACAAGGCTCCCTTTTGAATGAAAGAATAACAGGGATGCCTAGCATGCTCGGGTCTAAGTTATTCTCACGACTCTGAAGCATTGAAGAAATAGAAGTCATGTTTATCAATGAGATCTAGCAAGCTTGATACTAACTCAATCTTGAAACATCAAATGAACTTGAATGTTCAATTATCAAAGAGATCTTAGCATGCTTGGGTCTAAGGCTTCGAATCAAGCATTGAGGGCCAAATTTTAATAATTGAATCATATTGTCAAAGACTTTCAAGAGGCCCGTTGGAAGCCTAAAACTACTTTTTAGTTTGATGTTGCATGCATGCATCGGGGATTAAGTTACATAACCAAATAAAATAAGATTACAACTATATCGAATAAATGAATCTTGCAGCGAAATAATAAAGTTGTTGAGTTATGAGTATGAACACTCAAATCTCAAACTTTGCAAAACTGAAACAAATGGGGAATCCTTTGAGCTTGCCCTCATCCCATCCAAAATTATCTGCACGTTTTAAGAAAAATCAATGCAGGGCGTGAGTACAAGGTACTCAGTGAACACATGCCAAAAACTTTTTTTTACTGCTTTAAGAACTTGATAAGTTTAAACTTGTCACTTGAGCTTGAGTGCCAAGAATTTTTAATAAAGAAATTACCTTGGGCAAAAGCCAAAACATCTTATTACTTAAGAGACTGCAGTAAAAAATATAAGTGAGTGAATCCAAAAATGTCTACAAACTTTACTTTAACAGTGAAGAGAAGGAGGCCTCCTTCTAATCACCGGAATCAACCAGAGGCTCACAATTCCTATTGTGCACAAATCTCACCTTGTGTGAGACTGAATTCGTTCTTTTTTCTTAGTAGACGGATCACACACAACTTTAGAGAAAAAGACAAGTTAAACATTTATGAAACATGTTTCATCATTTATTGAGGCCAAAAGGTCCTCAGTTTAGGAAAGCCCACCTAAAGAGAGTCTTTCCTAGCTTTCTACTTACTTTCTTTTCTCACCTTCACTTCACTTCTCCTTCGGATGTTTCTTCAATCGAACACGATTTAGCAACGAAACAATGGAAACGAGAAACGAACACGATTTCTTGTCATAACATACTACTACTTCATCATTTCATACTTAACTTCACTTTTCTTAGTCTCTTATGACAACATTCTTTCAAGACAAAATGATAATTAGGAATCCAAACAAGTCCTAATCATGCTCGTCTAGATTATCATTCACATTTTCATCATGTTATCGTAACATACTTGAAGCAATCATACTCATTTCATACATACAGATTTTCGGTTCTCATAGGGCTTAGAGCTAGGGTTTCTCAATTTCATGCAAACCACTTCCAATCATGCTCAAATATATCAGAAAGGAATCATATATCCTCAATTCATCAATACAAGGTCATAAACAAAAAGCCCTAATTCTTACTACATGCATAAAATTTCGACTTTCATCATATATCCATGCATAAATTCTTAAAAATTCCATATAAGCTCCAAATCTACCCAAGAGCAAGGTTCCATGCTCAATTCATGCATATAAAATCATCACCATCAAGATCTCACTTCCTTCTACATGTAGAATGTTCGAAAATTTCATACATTTGAGCAAGGGGGTTTCAAATCATGAAATTCACACATGGATAGATATATCTAGCGCCCTAAATCTCAAATCTTGCTTCAATTTCATCATAAAAGACATGAATCAAAACCCCTAATTTAAGCCCTAAAAATCGGCCAAGAGAGAGAGATACAAGGGTTTGAGAAATTCATGCAAAAAACTCCATGAAAAAGGTTCATTTGGGGCTAGAAACATCATACCTAAAGAGTAGGAGAATTCAAGAACTCCTCCTTGAAGACTTGCTAGGACCGAAAATCACTCTAGAAAAAGAGAGAAAGGATTTCATGAATCTAACACCATAGAATGAATGAAACTAGTGGAATAGGTTAGATTCCAATCTTTCCTCAAAGATTCTTGGAAGAACTTCTTGAATCAAGAGCTAATGATTGATCTTGGAAGAATAAAATACATGTGTGTGTGTGTGGAGAGGGGGCGCCGAAATGGAGAGGAGAAAAGGTGAGAATTTTGGTCTCCAACCACCTTATATAGGGAGTATTTAGGTTTAAAATGGAAGGTTAAATTTCAATCCCTAGAATGGAAGGTTAGGGTAGAAACTTGCATCCAAAATAAGTAAGGTGGATTGTGGAAGTGACATGTGTCCATAGATGGACTAGTTAAAAGAGTAACAAGTGTCCCCTTTTAAAGACTGCGTCCCCACATTAAATGCAGTCTAACTACAGAATGTACTTTTACTGAAAATCAGCTAACACACACATTCTTCATCCAAAATGAACGATTTTGAACTCAAAACTTATACCAAAGTTCATAAATTTCATCACAAACAACATACTTTAATTTGGTGAAAAACAAACAACTTTCGATTTTTCACTAAAAGACAAAAAACTGTGTTTTTTACCCGAAAACCAAAATTTCGACTTTTTCATGCAATTCATTGCAACAATTCACATTCTCATGCACACATACGTCACATAAGATCATATAAACATGCACTTCACATAATCTTGCTTTCATTCACCGAATTTTGTATATTCAGAAAAATTGCTGTTTTTGGGAAACTTTCCTTTTATGGAAACTTTCTACTTTAGGAAACTTTAAGAGACGGGTGTTACATTACCATTGGATGCAAAGTGGGAACTTTCGACAGTGGCAGAGAAGAGAAGCGCAATGAAAAAAGAAATTCAAAGAAAAGTTATATTTTGAGATTATTCAGCGCGAATTTGCCAAGGTGTTGTTTATATTTATATAATAAAAAATGTGCATTAGTTCCATTCTAGAACTCTTCTTGATACATATAATTTGAGCTAATTTAAAATAATTTTACATGTTCTCAAAAAATAAGAAAAAACAAAAAAACTTTTATTATTACAATTCTCAAGAATCTCAACTATGGTGAGTTAAATAAAGCATTCATTTGTTATGCAATAAATGAAAGAATTATCATAATCAAAGCTAATATTTATATTTACACTATACTTATATTTATAACTTAATTTATATTTTTAACTGTTTAGGTTACTAATTTGGAATCACATTTACAAGCATTTATAAAAAAGTCAAGTGATTAAGCCTTGATTGGTAGTCCTTAAAACAACCTAAAGCTCTAAAAAAGGTAAGTTAATCTACTAATTAAGATTTTTTTGTAGTTATATAAAATCAAGTTATGACATATTAAATGAACAAAACATATAATTTTCTTCTAGTTAAAATACAAAGCATCTGCTATTAAGATTCCCCATTCAATAACATTCTTTAAGAATAACAGTCAAATACAAATCCAATGATTGGTAGTGTCAATTATCAATGATTCCAATAACTTGATGCAATAAATGGAATTTGTGTGATATCGATGATTCCATCGTCAATAATCTCAAAAGAATGATCGATGATAAGAATTCGTACGCAAAGACTTATTGAATAACAACTGATCATATTTCATGCGAACGTACAATCGATTTGAAGCTTCAACTGATAGGAAAGAGAACAAAAGATGGTAGGAAATACAACATGCCGACTGCACCAGAGGTGGCTGCTCTTATTGTTGGATATTTTGAATCTATGCCGGACAAAAGAGACATAATTGTTAAAAAGAGTTGCGGTGAATTTCAGTGCATTCATGAATTTCACCCTACTTATCTTCCATTTCAGTATCCGCTTAATATTCATTTACGGAGAGGATGTATTCTATCTTGAAGTTCAACATGCCTACTCTGACAAAGGCAAGAGAAATAAGCTCATATTGAGAGAATTTTTAGCATTCAAGATGCAAGATAGAGAAGATAAAGGACGACAACTTCTTCTAGCCAGACGTTTGCTTCAACAATTTATTGTCTATGGATACACCATGGTGAAAATGCAGAGGCTACAATGGACCCGTCACAATCAACGCACACTCAAATCAGAAAGATACGAGAATCTTAAAAAATTCAAAGATCAAGGAAAAATCGATACGACAAATGTTGGTAAATCTGCCGTATTGCCATCAACATTCACTGGACGGAGGCGATACATTATTCAAAATTATCAAGATGTTATGGCTATTTGTAAGTGGACTGGATACCCGTTGTTATTTATTACTTTAACATGCAATCCCAAATAGCATGAGATCACAAGGTTCCTAAGTAAACGGGGATTGCGTCCAGAAGATAGATCAGATATATCAGTTTGAGTGTTTAAAATGAAATTGAAGAAACTGAGCAAAAATCTTCTTTCAGGTGAAAGACTCTCACTCGAACTCAGTAGAAAGCCAAGCACGCTGGTCAACTGAAAGTGAAGAAAGATTAACGCAAGTGACATAGGTAATCAAGCAGCAATCGAGAGCCGAAGGTCTGATTCCACCTAGTGGCGAATTCAACTAGGTTGGTTCTTCATCGGAAAAAACAGAGGGTTTGCCGGTTTCACAGAGGAGATGTGCTAAGTTTCATGAAGTTATTAATCACTAAAATTTGATGCATGATCTGAAGAACGGGGAAATTTTGGCAAACACACTGCACGTAAGTTCTTATTATCATTTATTGAATTCTAAGAAGAATATGTTTCTATTTCACTTTCAAATTATGATACTCTATTTATTTTGTAGTTGTCGCAACCGTCGAATTTCAAAAGCGAGGATTGCCTGATGCTCACATCCTTCTCTTTATAACACGTGAAGCTCAACATAACCTAATAGAGGATCCCGAACTATACGAGACGATCGCGGAATGCATGATTCATGGTCCTTGTGGACCCGAAAGAATAAATTCGCCGTGCATGGTAAATTTCAAGTGCACCAAGAGATACTCCAAGAATTTCATAGAGCATACAAGACTTGGTGATAATGGTTACTCGGTTTACAGAATGAGAGACACGGGCGTCACAGTTGAAAAAAACTTGAATTATCCTCGATAATAGGTCTGTGCTTCCATACAGTGCTTTTCTTATCTTGAAGTATCAGGCCCACATCAATGTCGAGTACTGCAATTAAGGACAATTTGTGAAGTATATTTTCAAGTACATTACTAAGGCAAACGATTGGATTGGCGCCAGAATAATAGCCACCAACTGTGACGAAATCAAGGACTACCTCGATTGTCGGTACATTTCTGCATACGAGGCTATGTGGAGAATATTTGAGTTCCCTATTCATCACCGTACTCCTGTTGTGGAACAATTATCTTTTCATTTGGAAGGAGAACAGACATGTGTGTTTAGAGAAGGCGATTACATTGATAATATAGTGGTTGATGTTTGTGTTTTGGTTGTTCATATTATTAGTTTTTCCTTTGTTTAATTTGGATATAATTTGTTTTTTTATGTGGTGTTCTGTAGGAATCAAAGAAGTCGTGAGCATGTGGATTTGGATGAGAGAAATCGGAAAGGAAGAATTTATGTGCAATTCTAGAAGAAATCGAGTATTGAAGAGAATTAATATGGAAATAAATAGAATGGGTCGTGCTGGATTTATATTTGTAATTTAGACTATATTTTTTTTTTATTATTAATTGCTCTAGGTTATTAAGTAGTGATTAGGCCCATTAGAGTTGACGTTTAATTAGGAGAATTTGCTTTCCCATATTTCTAGGGACCTTAGCCGAAAAACACACGCACACTTTCATTCCATATCTTTTTATTTTCTCCTAGCGGCTATAGGAAGAAAAATGAGAGCAGATTACTTTTGAGTTCTCGAAGTTTAGTTTTGTTTTGTTTACTTAGTTTTGGATATTTTAATCTTTGATTATTTACTTCGATTCATATTATGCTTTCTAGTTTAAATTGCTCTTGCTTTATTTATTAGTATGCATAGCTAGTTTTTCGATTTGGTGAGAATATTGAAATACTTATTTAATATCTGTGAAACCTAATTGTTCATAAAATTGGTTCCTATTGATTTCGATTTATTCCTTGCGTTTAAAGTAAATTCTGATTTAATTTAAGCCTCATCAACATAGATTTAATTGGATTAAAGTTAATTGGTTCCCCCAATCCGTAATTGTTGGAATAAGGCTGATTAGTGATAAAACTACCATGTTCGTAGTGGGAATAAATTGGCAGACGAAATATTACTTGCGTTCTTGGGTAATTTGTCTAAAATGGGTTCCTTCATTTTAATGCTATTAGAATATTAAATCTAGGTCTGGCGTCTACAACTAGGTTATATTTTAATAAGGGAAATAAGCCGGTTTGGCGTCCACAGCTGTCTACCGACTAAGTAAGTAGAAATTGGGGTACGTTCGTTGTGTTCACGGTATCATATAACTAGTTGGTTAATAGGGATTAATTTCTCCTTGCGTCGATGATTAGAGTATTGAATTAGTATGGATTTATTCGAGCTGAGTTACTTTTCCTTGATTAATTTCTAGTGCAATTTTTGTTGATTTATTTGCTTTCTTAGTTGATTAATAATTCTTCTCAAAATTAAGGCGTGGTGGCTACACCGATTTAGATGTTTAGGAAATTGAATGCTTTTGCCTGTTCTCTGTGGTTTGACCCTACTTATTACTATACACATCTAATTCTTTGTAGAATTGCAGGAATTATTTGGTGGTATACGACGTCCACCAAATTAGTGTCGTTGCCAGGGAACGGTGTTAATTAATTTCTTTTTCCTATTAATTTTGTTTTATTTTCTTTCTGTTGTTTATCAGCAGGTCTTCTAAGCCAACTCTCGTTTACGATTTTGAGATCAAGAAGACTGCGAAGAGGTTGAGAAAAAGAGGCAAAGGCGAGGAAGCAACGAAGTCTGTTGGATTCGGAAATTGTTCCGTCTGCGAGACATAACTGTTTTTCAAGGCTGAACCCAGTACCTCAACTGCTGAAGAGAGTCTGTTTGCCCAAACGGACCCTAACTCAGAGGCAGAAACAGACACCGAAAAGGAAGTTGAGTCTATTTCCGTCGCGAGTACTGAAAGCGACATGTCTGCTAACGATCCCAGATTGTGTGACCTTTCCAGTCACGAGGCTGATGATCCTGCTACACTGATTCGGTTGCCGGAGGCTGCTACATCCATCGAGATAAAGCTTGGATTGCTCAATGTTCTTCCCAAGTTCTATGGCAAAAAGGGAGAGGATCCCTACAATTTTCTGAGCAAGTTTATCAAGATATGCAAGGTGCAGAAGTGACCAAGTGGAGTTTCCGAGGAACACTTCAAGCTAGCCGCATTTTCTTTCACTCAAACGGCAGAAACGAATGCTTGGTTCACCAGTCTTCCACCAAACTCCATATCCACATGGCCTGAAATGAAGAGGTTTTTTCGGAATACTTCTTTTTCCTACCAAGACTCATGCATTGAAGTTTGAGATTAGTGGAGTGAAGTAAAAATATAATGAATCATTGAGTACTTACTGGAGAAGATTCAGGAAATTGGTGGATAGGTGCCCGAATCATAAGTTTTCTCATGAGGACTTGTTGCAATATTTCTACCAAGGCATGACTGTCGACATGAAGGATTTCATCAATGCATCAAGCAAAGGAGGGTTTTCATATTGTGGAGTTAGCGAAACAAAGAAGTTAATTCAACATTTAGTAGAAGCAACAAGGGAGTACGAGGAACCTAGAATTAGTTTGCTTAAGAGAACGTCACAGTCGAGTTCCTCCGATTTTGAAGATAAATTTGAAGAAAAAATAGGAAGGATGGAACGAATGTTGAAAACTGTTGTTGAGAAAGTTGTAAGTGCTGGACCGATGGAGAGATCATGTGGTATGTATGGTAATTTGGGCCATTCAACATTGCAGTGCAAATTGAATGAAGAGAATCTCATTACTCGTGTAAATTACTTTGAAAGTTGGTATAGTAATCCACCACCAATCCCTTACAATCCATGTTGGAGCGATCACAACAATCAAGTGCAGCAGCAATAGGTTTACTGACTAGTTCATCAAAGAGAATTTCAGCAAACCCCACCTCATCCACCTCTGCAAGAAAAGCAAGGCAAGTCACTTGAGAAGATGATGGCTGATTTGATTGGCTCACAACAATTTTTGCAGAATAATGTGCAGCAACTTCAACAATCTCAAGCTGAGCAAAAGGTGTGCATGGATGGATTAGTTCGTCAATCTCAACTTTCGACTTCCATGAATGAGATTAAGAGAAATCAAGGTCGTTTGCCATCTTAAGTTCAAGTGAATTCAATAGGACATGTGAACTTAATCACTTTGAGAAGTGGCAAGGAGTTGAGTGAGCCCACAATCCAGAAATCAGGAAATCTCTTGGGCAATGAGTCTGGAAAAGAATCCAATCTACACAAACTCAAAAATTCTGAAGGAACATCAATTTCTGCTGATAAGGTTGAAAATCAGTCTTGTTTGGCCAAACAGGACTGTAATTCGGCAGTTGTGTTGAAGGAAAAGGAGGCCGAAAATGAAATTGCATCGGAGGAGCCGACTAAGATTCATAAACCCTTGAGTTTATATGATCCTAATATTGCGATTCCTATTCATTTTCCTCGTAGATTGGCAAAGAAGAAGCTAGAGGAAGATCCTATGGACTTCATATCGATATTTGAAAAATTGGAGATTAATTTTCCATTTCTTCAAGCGATCAAGCTTCCGCCATTGAGCAAATTTGTGAAGGACTACATTGCTAGAAAGTCTAAGGATTCTGGAAAGATTGTAATGGGTGAGAACATGCCAGTCGTGATACAAAAGAAATTGCCACCCAAATGCAAGGATCCAGTATGTTTTCTTTGCCTTGTTACATTGGTGATACAAAAATTCAGCATGCTATGTGTGATCTAGAAGCTTCTATTAATGTCATACCTTTAGTTGTTTATAATAGTCTGTCTGGTGTGGAGTTAGTAGATACTAGGGTTGTGATTCAGTTAGTCGATAGGTCATGTGTTCATCCCGAGGGTTTGTTGGAAAATGTGCTTGTGAACATGATTTTGTTTATCCGGCTGATTTTTATGTGGTGAGAATGAGTGATATGTAGTCAAAGAGTTTTTCTGGAGTTCTGTAAGGTCGTCCTTTCTTATGGACAACAAAGTCGATCATTGATGTTTGCAATGACACTATTTGTTTTGATTATCATGGAGAAAAAATTACTTTTAGTATTGATGATACCATGAAAAATCCTCTTGATGTTGAAAATGCTTATGCTATTGATGTGATTGACTCTCTCGTCCAAGAATACCTTGAGACTGAATTTAAGAAGGAGAAACAAGATCTAATTTTGATGAAAGAGGCGACTGGTTTTGATGCTCCAGGTTATGAAAATACGTCTTTGTCCAAACAGGACCTGTGTGACAGATCCATCCCATGTGATGAGAAGCTACCCAAGTTGGAGCTTAATTAATTTCAAAAGAAAAATGCTTGGGTGATTTCTTTCTCTTTCTTTATTTTTGTTTATTATTTTTATTTTTATTACTTCTTTTGTTTTTTTTTTGTTTTTTTTTTGTGCTTGTGTCTATGTGTTTGTTCTCCTTGTTAGCTTATTCTTTGTTTGCATGAGGCCAAGCACAACTTAAGTGTGAGGAGGTTGTCTATATGTGCTTAAGTTTGTTTATTTTATTGACTCAAGTTTTTGTGCCAAGTTAAGCCAAGTATTATCGAATTTGTTGATGTTTGTGAATATACTCTGCAGAGTCTTGTGATAAACATGATGGTTCAATATGCTTTCAAATGGTGAGATGCGATTTATAGTTTGAGTATTTATTGAATGATACTTGGGATGATGAAAGAGGGCAACAGTTGAGTTTTCTTTACCCACACTTCAATGAGATTTGAGCCTTCATAGTAGAAGACTCTCTACTTTATTTCTTTATGAAAGAATTTTTGTTCACAAGGTTGCGATATCATGTGTGTCATGTGTAATAAATGATAGAAGGCACTAGGATGAACTAATTTTGGCCTCATTTTCGTTGCCTAACTCGTACATTAACCCCTAGTGAGCCACGTTGAAGCCTTGATCATGTTCTTTCATTTAAGTCACTAAATATTTAGCCCAGACCTATTTTGACTTTATTTTGGCCCTATTGTGCATGTTTCAATTTCGAAAATTCATCCATGTGTTATTTTTAGAGGAAGAAAAAAAGTATTGTAAATGTCCAGTTTGCCCAGACGGACGACGTGCTGAAGTTTATATCCTGAGCAAAAAAATTTGAGATTTGGTTTTGTTTGACCAAACGGATGAAGTTTCTGTTACTCATATATTGTGATGATTATCGTTGAGTTATATGATGATGTAGTGTATTGTATGCTTGTTCAAAACTAAAAAGAAAGGTGCTGAAAAAAAGGTAAAAGAAAAAAAGAAAAAAACGAAGTGAAAAGAAAGTGAAAAAAAGAAAAAATTGCACCTATATGTCGAGTTGAGCATATAGTTGGATAGATGACAGTTAGTTTGTTCTTCTTGTGATGTTTATTATTTATGGATGATGATTCGGCTTGAACATGCATGATATTCTGTTCTTATTTTTTGAAGCCTAGGAACCTACTAGATCCTACCAACGTTTCGAATGGTCCCTAGTCCCGTTACGCTAAATGAACAAAGACCTTTTTGAGTTACATTTTGACTACTATATATCGTGACTGCGTGAATCTTGTCTTTGCGTGAGTGTCTTGGAGTAGTGTAGAGAATGAATGAGTGAATTCGTGAGCTATACTCGATTGTTGCCCGATTTTGACTAAGTTGATGATATGATGCATTCTTGAGATTTCATTTTGTTATTTGAAGTTGAGAATTGTTTTGTGAATTGCATGATTCGTACTTGGTAGGAAAAACTTTACGGATATTAACAGTTTGATATTACTTGGCTATTATGTGTCGAGTCAATTCGTGTCTCATTCATTTATCTTCCATCTAATTTCTTTCCCTTATATTGAGTCGTTTTTGTTAAGTCTTGAAAAAATTGATATATGAACAACCATGTTTGAGGTTTGAGTTTTATCTTCACTTCATACTTGAGGTCAAACATGATTCAAGTGTGAGAATGTTTAATGTGTGTGTTTTGGTTGTTCACATTATTAGTTTTTCCTTTGTTTTATTTGAATATAATTTGTTTTTTTATGTGGTTTTGTGTAGGAATCAAAGAAGTCGTGAGCACGTGGATTCAAGCGAGAGAAATCGAAAGGAAGAATTTATGTGCAATTCTAGAAGAAATCGAGTATTGAAGAGAATTAATATGAAATAAATAGAATGGGTCGGGCTGGATCTATATTTGTAATTTAAACTATATTTTATTTTATTATTAATTGCTCTAGGTTATTAAGTAGTGATTGGGCCCATTAGAGTTGACTTTTAATTAGGAGAATTTGTTTTCCCATATTTCTAGGGACCTTAGCCGAAAAACACAAGCACACTTTCATTCCATGTCTTTTTATTTTCTCCTAGCGGCTATAGGAAGAAAAAGGAGAACATATTACTTTTGAGTTCTCGTAGTTTAGTTTTGTTTTGTTTACTTAGTTTTGGATATTTTAATCTTTGATTATTTACTTCGATTCATATTATGCTTTCTTGTTTTATTGTTCTTGCTTTATTTATTAGTATGCATAGCTAATTTTCCTATTAGCCGAGAATATTGAAATACTGATTTAATATCTATGAGACCTAATTGTTCATAAAATTGGTTCCTATTGATTTCGATTTATTCCTTGCGTTTAAAGTTAATTCTGGTTTAATTTAAGCCTGATCAAATTAGATTTAATTGGATTAAAGTCAATTGGTTCCTCCAATCCGTAATTGTTGGAATAGGGCTGATTAGTGATGAAACTACCATGTTCGTAGTGGGAATAAATTGGTAGACGAATTATTACTTGCGTTCTTGGGTAATTTGTCTAAACTGGGTTCCTTCATTTTAATGTTATTAGAATATTAAATCTAGGTCTGGCGTCTACAGCTAGGTTATATTTTAATAAAGAAAATAGGCAAGTGTGGCATCCACAGTTGTCTATCGACTAAGTAAGTAGGAAATGGGGTACGTCCGTTGCGTTCAAGGTATCCTATAATTGGTTGGTTAATAGGGATTAATTTATCCTTGCGTCGATGATTAAAGTATTGAATTAGTATGGATTTATTCGAGCCGAGTTGCTTTTCCTTGATTAATTTCCAGTGCAATTTTTGTTGATTTATTTGCTTCCTTAGTTGATTAATAATTCTTCTAAAAATTAAGGCGTGGTGACTACACCGATTTAGATCTTTAGGAAATTAAATGCTTTTACCCGTTCTCTGTGGTTCGACCCTACTTATTACTATACTCATCTAATTCTTTGTAGAATTGCAGGAATTATTTGGTGGCATACGATGTCCACCACTGGTCAAGAATACTGTTGCAGAATCGCAGTTCCTAAAGTGGATGGAACTTAATAAGGTGGACAAGTTCGCTAATACACTGTTGTATAGCCAAATTCCCGAATACTACATTTGGGATGGAAGAGATCATGAATGGAAGAAGAGGAGGGATGCTCGCAAGGTCATCGGACGTGTTATTCACGTTCCTCCATCTTCTAAGAATATGTTCTATCTCAAAATGCTTATTTTTAACATTAAGGGGCCAACGTGTTATGCAGATTTTTGCAAGGTGGATGGAGTATTGAAAGAGAGTTATAAGGAAGCATGCAAGCTATGGGTTTGCTTGACGATGAAAAAGAGTACATTGAAGGAATTATGGAAACAAGTTCTTGGGGAACAAGAGATTACCTACGACTCCGCTTCACGATGTTGCTAATCTCGAATAGTATGTCGATACCCGAGAAAGTGTGGAAACAAACTTGGTGGTTTCTCTCAGAGGACATTATTTATACTAAGCGGAAAGAACTTAAACAATCATGTAATAAAATTATGAAATACTAGAATTGTCTAATAATTGGCATAACAAAATATATTTAATTTATGCATTACTAGAAGCAATATAAATAAATTATAACTTTTGTGTTTCTTTTTGTACTGAATTGCAGCTCACGGATGACCAACTACAACACCTAACTCTAGTTGAAATTCAGAAGTTACTTGTGGCTAATTCCATCAGCCTGAGTAATTTTTCTAGTATGTCAACGCTAGATGACTGTGTCACATCTGATACCCAAAACCTTCTCATATTGAAAGAAACATCTTACAATATAGATGAAATGAATTCAGAGCACGCGAGACTGTGTCCCTCTTTGACGGATGAGCAACGGTCCATTTACGAGAAGATACTAGCTGCAGTAGATAGTGGCAAAGGCGGACTTTTCTTCCTCTATGGATACGGTGGTACAGAAAGACATATATCTGGAAGACCTTGTGCACGACTTTACGTGGAAGGGGAGATAATGTACTACTTTTAGCCTCTAGTGGCATAGCTTCGTTGTTGCTTCCTAGGGGTAGGACTGCACACTCTAAATTCGGTATACCATTAGACTGCGATGAGAACTCCACATGCAGTAATATTAAACCAAACAACGATCTGACCGGACTTCTTAAGAAAATAAAGCTTATTATTTGGGATGAGGCCCCAATGACTCATAGATACTATTTTGAAGCGGTCGATAGGAGCCTACGGGATGTCATGTGATCAGACGATAGTAGTTGTTCTGAGAGACCATTTGGTGGTTTGGTTGAGGTTTTATGTGGCGATTTCAGACAAATCCTGCCGGTAATTCCTAACGGAAGTCGGCATGACGTTGTGCATGCCTCAATAAGCTCATCCCGACTTTGGAATTCATGAGAAGTTCTAAGGCGAACTAAGAAATGCGGTTGAAAGTAATTAATCTGAATCCAAAAATTTGAGATTAAGTTCAGATGAATAAAATCCTTTGGAAGCTATGTTGTTTCGAATATAATGTTGTTCTAAATATTTTTCATATCAGGGCGATGGATCTGGTTGTGATGCCGAGGAGACCCGAGAATTTGCAGAATGGATACTTAACATTTGGGCGATGGTATCGTTGGTGACAATATTGGTGATGGACAAGCTCACGTGACATTATCGAAATATATTTTGATATTGTATGCATTAAATCCAATTGCAGTTGTAGTGAAAAAAACATACCCAAATATATTGCATATTGCATATAATTCGAAATTTTATTCGAA
The DNA here is from genome assembly GCA_029490685.1 of Schizonepeta tenuifolia. Lineage (NCBI taxonomy): Eukaryota > Viridiplantae > Streptophyta > Magnoliopsida > Lamiales > Lamiaceae > Schizonepeta > Schizonepeta tenuifolia. Next base: position 79,007,404 of record CM055955.1, on the reverse strand, counting down.
GAGAGCTATATTGACCCCTACCAAGGACACGGTTGATGTGATCAATGATCATGTCGTGTCCCAAATGCCCGACCAAGAAAGAGTATACTTTAGTTCGGATATCATATGCAAAGCGGATGGAGAAGTTCAAGATCATGACGTATTCTCAGTTGAATATCTAAATACGATCAAGTGTTCACATCTGCCCAGTCACAAAATTAAATTGAAGGAGGGATGCATCATCATGCTTATTAGAAATATCGATCCCACGAATGATCTTTGCAATGGCACCAGGATTATAGTAACTAAACTCGGGGATCATGTAATTGAAGTCAGATTAATTTCAAGAAAGAATGCGACAGAAAATTTTCAATCGTAAGAATGATCACGAACCCATCAGATTTTACTAAATTTCCAATTAGATTCCAAAGGAGGCAGTTCCCCATCACTGTTTGCTTTGTTATGACCATAAACAAGAGTCGGGGCCAATCTCTTTCCTACGTGGGGCTCAATCTCGCGAGTCACTAGCAAAAATGGTCTCAAAATTTTAATCTGTAACAGTGATGATAAGACACATGACATGACAACCAACCTGGTTTACGACAAAATTTTTGACAGAATATGAGGTAATTTCCAAATTACTTATCTTTAAAGTAGATTATTATTATTATTATTATTATTATTATTATTATTATTATTATTATTATTATTGTTGTTGTTGTTGTTGTTGTTGTTGTTGTTTGCTTATAGTTACTTGGATTTCTTTTGATTTCTTGTAGATGAAATAAGTTGGGAGATATAGAATAATCATCCTCTTTTCACTATTTATCGGATGTCCTGTAACACTTCTTTTATTAATTTATATTATACGCAAGCGGTGTAGTTTATAAGGTGGAGTAGTTGTCCCACCCTGCGTGGTGGTGTAGTGGTCTCACATTGTAGAGTAGAGGTCTCATCTATATGATAGTGTAGCGATTTATTTAATTGTATAAATATATACCTCATTGTAATTTAAAATTTTGTCATTATACTATTACTTTAAATAAAGTATTCATTTTAGTTCAAATAAATAAATTATAATATTAAATGAACCCCGTCGATTTAATCTACGGTTTACACACTAGTATCTGATTTCATTCCTGTCTTAACAAAATTTGTTATTCACATATCTCAGAAAAAATGTTATTCATCGAAACTGTGAAAACTGATAAATTAATGAAAGATTATGATTCTCCAAATGGAATATCTCGTTCAATAAGTCTAGTTAGAAAATTAAATGGATTAGTTTGATTAATCAAAAAAATTCATCTTAAATGGAAACAATAGAAAACTTTAAAAAATGTAAGTCAAATCCTTACTTATTATGGAGTTACTCGTTAGTTAAGTAGTAGTTGGAATGACGATCATTTTTGCATCTAAGAGCACTTACTACCGGTATTTAGTTAGACGTAGGTTGAAGCACTGGGAAGCGTGATTTTAATGATTGGTGGTATTTAGTTAGACATAGGTTGATTTTCCCACTACAATGGGGTTGAGTAAGACCTAGGTCTAAGCACTGGGAAGCGTGATTTTAATGATGCCGGTCGAGGAACGGTTTCCCGTACTTGGCGAGGAACAGATCGTGGGCCCTTTTGTACAGGTCGAGGTCGTTCTCCCCGCTTCCGAGCTCCCTTTCTTCTTGGATATAGATGCCGGCGAAGTGCTGGATCTCTTTCTTGGCGCGGCCCCATGCGCTCTTCGTCGCACTCTTTTCTCTTGGGTAGGCGGGATACATGAGTTCTTTAATTCGGTAATCTAGTGGAGAGGAATGGTTCGCTTGAACGGATTACGGTACTGCTTCTCTCGAAAGAAAGAAGCAGCGAGGTTGTCCGGAACAGAGCAGCTATGCGCAACGAAAGCGCTGGTGCGGCAAATGAAATATTTCTTTATTTAGTTCATATATAACTAGTAATACCTAATATCACATATACATGTCTTTCTTCCATAACGTAAACCATTAGATTCAATCGGATTTGAGAATCAATCCATTTTTTTAGGAATCTCCATTTTTGAAAATTCTTTTTTGCCTTCCGTTTTGTTTATCATTATGCCAACGGAATAGAATATAAATGGAAAAATGAAATTGATTAGCGCGAATTATTGCATAGAAAAATATTATTTTATTGGTCTAAGTTCATGCAATTTTTTATTTTTAAATATTATATATTTAAAAATAAAATAAAGGAGAATCCTTTCTCTTCTTTATTTATTTAATCACACGCCATAAACATATATCTTATTCAAATTATGATTTGCATAAAAAGGTTGACTTGCCAATAGAATAGAAAGTGAATATTCGTCGAAAAAAAGGTAAGATATTAAGTGAATATCCGGCGTTCATTGTTGTTTTCTTAGAGCATCGACAGTGGTAAAAGATAGAACTAGGTCCATCCTTAGTTTTGGTGATTTTTTGGTGGAGTCCCAATGATTAGATAGACTTAACTATAAAATTTGATAATGAGGTTGATACATAGACCTAGGTCTATCCAATAATTGGCAATGATTGAATAATTTTATTTTATTTTATTTTTGTATTTCTAATAAATAATAATAAGAATACTTAAATTAAATAGAAAAATTTTAAAAACGAACAATTGTATTGAATGAAAATAAAAAAGATACAATGATTAAAATAAAAAATAAAACAACTACTCCCAACCATATTTTTTCACTCATTTTTTCAACACAAAAAATCAAGAACTGAAAGTAGAAATTGAAAAAGAAAGAAATTGAGAGTGAATAGTGGATTTTGGTGTGAAGAATGAATAAATTGAAAGAGTATTTATAGGTGAAAAATGAGTAATAGTCGTTGGTGAAGGAAATTGAAAGTTGAAATATTTTTTTTAGTATCGGTTGAAATAAAAAAAATAAAATAAAATTGAACGAATGGAGACACACCACATGTCCCCAAGAGCTGCAAGAAGAGAGTCAAGAATGGTGTCGATGGAAAGACACCCACCTCGACCCTCTCCTTCGACCCCGCCGATTGACGCCACTTGTAATGGGGATCGACTCCGGTGTATCGATCCATGAAGTCGAGGGATCGATCAACACCGGGGATCGACACCCCCGTTGCAAATGCTCTTTGCAGTTTTGGGTGGGGTTAATGTTTAACCGGATTGATCTATACCGAAAACATTTCGAGCCCAACAGCTGAACCCAAAACCTAATGGGTTAACGGATTTATATCTCATAATTTATTATTGTTATATATTATTATCATTAAGAAAAGAAAATATTGGGAAAATTTTGAATTTCTTTAGTCATTTACCTTTACACCCTCATATCTGCTAAAGACTCAGGATGATTGACGTTGTCTAAATTGGGAAGTAATCCAAAACATGAGGGGGGGCAGTAATGGCATGTTGCCGACGTTATATATCTACCCAAACAAGAGGAATTGTAACCTGTCGCTTTCATTCACTCGCGTTTCTTAGTTTGGAAGATCGCTTTTAAAACCAGTGGATAAAGATTGGCAGATATATCCTCTCTCTCCTCTCTTTCTCTCTCTTCTAGACCTATCGGAGAAATTCGGCCAATTTGCTACTTAATTTATCTAATTTGCTGCCTAAATTAAACCTCCCTCAATCGGAATTGTAGGAGCTTCGTGATTCTATACGGGTTTCTCGTTTTTAAGGTCAGAATCTTTACACTTGCTTAAGTTTGAACAATTATTCATTGTTATGCATTGTTCGCTTGCTTATTGCGACGGTCGTGGTTGTGTGTGTCTGTGTTGTTTTCCATTTGTGCTATTGCTATATCATTTTTGTTATCGTATTCGGAACTCTAGGGTTTATGGTTATCGTGATTATATCGTAGTTGATAAGCGACTGCTTTTTATCTTCTTTAATTTGTGCAATCGTATTTTGTCTTAGATTGGTAAGATTGCGAGGGAAATTTTGTAAATTGTAGCAGTGTACGCTGCCAATGGGATCACGATTGTTGCGTCTCTTGCCTGTCATTATATGAAGACCGGTATAGGTTGTTTAATAACAATAATGCCATACCGATTGTTCCGCAGCATCATTCTGTTTTATTTGTATTTAATGGACAATCTTCAGATGTGCTTTTGTTTGTTTAGTTAATATTCAAATTGTAGTGTGTGTGTCTCTATAGTGATTGTGGTCTGATTGTTATCTCTGCTACGATAATGCTGTTAATCATTGGATCCTAATAATAACTGCATTAGTTCTAGAAATAGACAAATAGTTGCCTTTAAACTTCTGAGATACTTTTTACCTCAGGAGTGAGTTAAGGTCTTCTTGTTGCATTTTAGGTGATTATTTTTCACTGGATATGAATGTTACAAGTTTTGTACTTTGGATATTCATTGATTGTTGATTAGATTTCTCATTTATGCTGCATCAATATTTGACTTGCTGAATTTGTTCTTCATTACATAGCTATTTCACTTGAGTAGAAGGTCCAGATTCTTTCATATCATGTGATATTTGAGGTTTGGCCTAGTCCATGCACGGTCCTCGTTATGCTTTTAACAAAATCTGCTTAATTTATTGTACAAGGGTCTAGGTTAAGCTTTTCTATGTTTGCTCCCATTATGTTTGCTTGGAGTCAACTTTATTGTTTGTTAATTTTACTCGGCCTGTATTTTGCATTTTGTTCTACCGGTGTTTGCTGTTATTACAAAAGTCATGGAACTCGTGATTAAATATGTGATTGATGTAGGGCACTGAGTATAGCATTGTAGATATAAAACACAGTATTATATTTGTTTTGATGTATGTAACTACCTGATGTGTGACTGAATATGTAGTCATTGATCACTTTTCTTGCTGGTTTCCTTCTACCTAGATCATGTCCTATCAACAAGCAAATGAAGCTGAAGAAATGGAAGAGGAATATGAGATGGAAGATGCAGATGATGATATGGATGATGAGTTTCATGGGAGAGATGCTGGCGGCTCTGACTCTGATATGGACGAATATGAATACATGGTTTGTTCATTATTTTTACTTGCAAGTTGCAAATTCAGCCTTTTTGTTGCTCTTATTTTTTTTTTCAACTTACCGGAATGTTGAAACTTAATAGTATTTTAAAGTTAAAAATGGTTCTCCTCTCCCCCAACATAAGCTTTTTAATGAGATGTTCATTTAGCATGCATGGAAAATGAAATGTCTTGTATTTGAACCTCATTGCCAGTTATAAAATAATGTGTTAGGCTCTACTGCACTCCAACCAGCCTACACATGAGGAGCGTGTTTTAGATTTAAATTAGAAGTTAAAAGATACCCTATTTACCCGTAGAAGTTTGAAGTTGAGGTGTCCATTTAACATTAATTGTTTTCTCTCACTTGTTTTACCTTACTAGCAATCAGATTTTATCCTATGAATTACTAAGCATGCGTTCTTTCCTTACAGAATAATAGAATGCAAGACACAACTGCGGCTCAAGCTAGAAAGGGCAGAGATATCCAAGGGATTCCCTGGGAGCGACTGAGCATAACAAGGGAGAAATACAGGCAGACTAGACTAGAACAATATAAAAATTATGAAAACATTCCTAAATCTGGAGAGGGATCAGAAAAGGTAGATTCTTTATTTTGTTGCAAAAGTTGTTTGCTCTTTTCATCATTGGTTTTCCTTTGCACTTCTAACTCTATTTGCCATTTCCCTGCATAAATAGGATTGCAAATCAACTGAAAAAGGAGGCTCGTATTATGTGTTCCGGCGGAATTCAAGATCTGTAAAATCCACAATTTTACATTTTCAGGTATCTGGAATAGCTTTAGTCAGGATATTTGTTTGATCAATTTATTTGAAGGGATTATAAAATATAAATACCTATCTTGTATGCATCTCTATGATGTAATTACAGTAATGAGTCGGAGTGCATAAACTTGTCTTTTGGAGTGGATCAGTGTGTAATGCTTGGATAGCTTTCCTTATCTCATCTTATAATTCATCTTCCTTGTCAATGTTATCTAAGGTTCCTTCGAAGCATTCTTTTTAGAATATTTCAGTTATTTGAAGTCTTCATTTCCCTTTTCTGCTTTCGTAATTGGACACGGATGAGAAATCAAGCTTCAGCTAGATTTAGAGTACTGATGACTTAATAAGTGGGGAGTTGCTCCCCAACCCCCCACAGCTACCATTTTGTGGTTTATGTATTAAGAGTTTTACCAGAATATTCTGCAACTGTACATCCTGCTTCATCCCTATTACTCCCTTCGAAGTGTCTTCACTTCTTTTGGGAATGGGTATATAGGAGAAGGGGGATTAGTGTATAAAGTGTATTGGCCCACATGTTGTGTCTCACTTCTATTCAATGGACTGAACAGTTGGAATGACACGATCCATTATAGAAAGTGAGACTTCAAATGGGACGCGGGGAGGTATTTGTGCATATTTATATATGCAACCTCTAATGACTATATGACCCTGAGAAGATGAACTATTATTGTTACAAGGTGGTCAACTCAGTTGCCTCTGTGGCTCATCAACCAAGGGTGTTGAGATAAAGTACTAGCCTTCACGATCATGAACAGGATTTTCTATACTTGATTATGCGGTTCTGTTTGATGTGTTTTATGTGTATTATTTTCCTCTGTTTGATGAACTATTATCTCTTGTGAGTTTGCAAATTGGATTTCTATAGCTTATGCAAGGAATTTTTGTTGCAGTTGAGAAATTTGGTATGGGCTACATCAAAACATGATGTTTACCTGATGTCTCATTTCTCTGTTATGCATTGGTCATCATTAACATGCACCAAATCTGAAGTTCTTAATGTATCAGGACATGTAGCACCTTGTGAGGTTAGTGATTTCACTTTGGCATCTACTCTCAGTTTCTGCTTATATGTGTACGTCGTGTGTATATTGTCCTGGAATTTGCCCAGCTTCCAAGTTACTTCATCTTACTTAACTAATGCAGAAACATCCTGGGAGCTTGTTGGAAGGATTTACCCAGACTCAGGTCAGCACACTAGCAGTGAAAGATAAGTTGCTAGTTGCTGGAGGGTTTCAGGGAGAACTTATCTGCAAGGTGTGCATTCTTTATTATGTTCAATATGTTTGTTTGACGGTGTTGTAAATTTTATTTTTTTGTTTGCCTTCTCTGTTATGTTTTCCTTGTGTTTTGCGGGCCAATATTATGCTTAACTGACAGGTGGTGTGGTTTCCGCTGGTGGTTAAATTGTTATTGGTTTACATTCAATATGTTTGATGGGTATCTGGAATTTAACCTTTCATCCAAATCAGTTCAACTTGCTATACATACAGTATCTTGCATTTCCATGTATGTGGCAGATGTTTTCTTGTAATTATTATTGTTGTTTAGTATGGAAGTTAAGCAACCCCTGACTCTAATGAGTGTCTACTTGATGACTGAGAAAAAAAAGTGTGTAATAGTTGAAGAATATTAATTCTTGGATAATTGAGTGTTACTTCTCAATTGACCTCTGATTTGGTTTTTATGGCAAACTATTGATAGCTTATTGAGCTATTCACTTCCTCCCTTTTTATTGCAGTATCTAGATAGGCCTGGAGTTTCGTACTGTACTCGGACAACCTATGAGGATAATGCCATCACTAATGCAGTTGAGATATATACGTCTGGCAGGTATTGCTCTTTACTATTGGATTTAAATTTTGGTCTCTCTACTTGTGACCCCTCCCCTATCTTAACAGACATATTGTCTTTCTTGTTCCAGTGGTGCAGTGCATTTTGTAGCTTCAAATAATGACAATGGAGTTAGAGACTTTGATATGGAGAAGTTTCAACCATCCAGCCATTTTCGGTTTACGTGGCCAGTCAATGTGAGTCTCTGTTCATCTTCCTTTGTATGTGCCCACATGTATACATGCATGTGTATTTGCTAGCCAATTATTTAGAGATTTAACCTACACGCTCGTGCAATGCTTGTGCACATTTTTTAAATGTGCATTTGTAGCCAGCCTTAAAATGTATACCCAACTACGATTTGGATTATTTTGGAGTATTTGTCTAGGTTGCTAAGGTGGGACTGCTTTAACATTTTTCGGTAACTTTGGGGTGCAAGATCCTTTGCTTTCCCTGAGATTGCCTTTTATGCCTTGAATTGCATGAGAAAATTATCATGTTTTAGAGTATTCCTTTAATGTTATGAGATGATGTTGACCTAATTTTACTCTTCATGCAGCATACATCCCTAAATTCCGATGGTAAGCTTCTTGTTATTGTTGGTGATGACCCACAGGGTATGTTGGTGGATTCAAGGACTGGAAAGGTATACAAGTTTTCCCTTTCACAACAGACAGATGTGTTGAGCAATGTACACTGTTGGGATCCTAAATTTTGTCTCAATTTTGCAGGCAATTGCATCTTTTCATGGTCACTTGGACTACTCCTTTGCATCAGCTTGGCACCCTGGTGGAGTAACATTTGCTACTGGGAACCAGGACAAAACCTGCAGAGTTTGGGATATTCGGAATCTTTCGACGTCAGTCACTGCCTTGAAGGGAAACCTTGGAGCCATTCGTTCACTCCGCTATACATCAGATGGCAGATTCTTGGCTATGGCAGAGCCTGCAGATTTCGTCCATGTTTTTGATGTCAATAGTGGGTATGAGAAGGAGCAGGAAATTGATTTCTTTGGTGAGATATCTGGTATGTCATTTAGTCCTGATACAGAATCCCTCTTCATTGGAGTATGGGACCGTACATATGGTAGCCTTCTTGAGTTTGGGAGACGGAGGGATTACTCATATCTCGACACGATTGTCTGAGCTTGGTGCGCGAGTGCGTGCTCTTTTCTCATGACATGGGGTGGAATGGGAGGTGTATAGTTGTCATGTTGTGCATTGCATTTATATTGGCGTTCTAGTTTAGTGGCTTGCTCGAGTGTGAATAAGATGTGAGTGAGGGAGTGTACAGTGAGGATAGATAGTAGTGGTGAAGTTGTCGTCGACTTCTCCAACTAGGGATCCATCTGGATGTCTCAACAAGTTAGTTGTAGGTGAGCGTGTCTTGTCATGATTAATTTGAAAGCCATGGAGGATATGGTGTTTCGGAGGCATTTAGGTATCTTGTGACATTGTGATGTAATTGATTAGTTTGTGATAAATGGGAATATTATTGCACTGCATTGCTTCATTTGGATGTCATTTTATCCATTTTACACCTTTACTGCTGCAAATTTTACTACGTTTTTGCCTTCTAATTTACAAGTTACACTGCACTGCATTGCTTCATTTGCTTGTTTAAGAATTTATAAGTACTATCTAGACATAATTTGGTACAAGGCATTGCTAAAAATGGTTAAACTTTTGATAGTTTTTTGGATTCTAACCAATTCTTTTTGTCCCCTCTTGAAGGATGTATTCATTTCATCTTTTAAATTCCTCTTTCCTTTTCCATCATTTTCTATAAATTAGAATTGAACCCTCTTGCCTTCTTAGACTATTTGCAACTTTTGGAGATCATGTCTACAAGGTGTCTCCAGCACCATTTTTCCACTAGAGATAGCTTAGAGATACATATCTATACAACATAATTATCTTTAAGCTGTCTCTAACTTTAATATTAAACAATTCCAATTTTCATTAAATAAATACAAATTGAAAATTTAACATTCATTAAAAATTAAAATACACTAATTCGAATTTTTCATTAATTTTTTAAAATTGAAAAATTACATTAGTCGATAAAAAAATAGTAACGTCTAATTAATAAAAATTTAAAATTTAAAATTTAAAATAATCACGCCCCGTCGGCATATTGTTTCGCTAATTAAAAAAATCACGCCTCTTTTGGATAATTTTCATGTCGATGGTATATTGTTTCGCTAATTAAGCCCCGTCACGTGTAGACATAAACATCGTCGGACATGTCGGGAAACCACGCCGACAAAAAGGAATTGTTGGGATCCATTTTCACAAAAAAGGAAGAATGAGATTTATATATATAAGGAGTGATTCCCATGCAAATGCCCTTTAAAGTGAGAAATAGGAATTAATCTCCATCATTGATCATATCTATATGGAGGGTCAAGATTTGACCTGGTCAAAGCGGGTCAAACCCGGGTCAACCCGTTGATTTTTTTTTTCGATTTTTTTTTCCAGCTCACATGCACCACTTCACATATTCGGATGCACCAATTCACATATTCGGATGCACAACTAAGTGTATTGAGATGCACAATTTTTATTTTTTTTTAACGGTCAGGTCATATGCACCACATCATGTAATCATATGCACCACATCATGTAATCATATGCACCATACTATAAAATGAGATGCACCACTAAGTGCATTAAGATGGATTAGTTTTGTTTTCGTTTTTTTATTTTCGTAAAACATTGTGCATCTAGTTACACTATGTGGTGCATCTAGTTACACTGTGTGGTGCATCTAGTTACGCATTGTGGTGCATCCAATTTTTTTCAGTTTTTTTTTTTATTTTTTTTTACAAATTCGGTGCATCTTACTACACATAGTGGTGCATCTCATTATGTAGAGTGGTGTATCCGAATATGTGAAGTGGTGCATCTTGGGTGACTGTTTTAAGAAAAAAAAAATGAAAAAAAAAAACTGAAAATCTTGTGCATCTAAATGCACTTAGTGGTGCATCTAGTTATATAGAGTGGTGCATCCGAATATGTGAAGTTGTGCATCTTGGGTGACAGTTTATTAAAAAAAAAATCGAAAAAAAAACTGAAAATCTTGTGCATCTAAATGCACTTAGTGGTGCATCTAATTATATAGAGTGATGCATCCGAATATGTGAAGTTGTGCATCTTGGATGACAGTTTATATAAAAAAAAAATCGAAAATAAAAAAAAATTTGAAAATTAAAAAAAAAAGGTCAATGGGTTGACCCGGGTTTGACCCGCTTCGACTTGGCCAAATCTTGACCCTTCATCACTAATAGATCTATGGTGGAGATCTATTCTCATTTCTTAGGATAATATTCATTCTCATATGATCTATCTCCTATATATATATATATATATATATATATATATATATATATATATATATAAAGAAAAAGAAAAAAAAATAAAAATGGTTCGAGGCCGATCTCGATTGACCGGCTTGAGACTTCATGTGCTGCAACGCATGTCTCCAAAGGAAGGGTGTCTCGAGACCCCTTGGAGACCACCCTTGGAGACTGCAATGCAGGTAGTCTTACTTCCACTCCATACAAAGAAAATATGGAATTTGAAGGGTGAGTTTTATTTTTCTCATTTTCTATTATTTTCAAATGATCAATTTAACAAGCAAATGAAGGCAGCCTTTTTGGCAAAAGCCGCTAAACACTTGGATCTACCTAAATTACATTATCCAAAGGTCATTGAATTATTTCCAACTTTATTTCTCTACCTAAAAAGGCAAAAGCACATGCCTTCACTTAAAACCATTAGATTTTGGAGCCTGTTTCTGCGCACTAAACCGTTAACAGTCGGCTTCTTTCTTCCAATTTTATAGTGGACTGTTGTTTGAGTTGGCGTCATTTTCTTCATTAAATTGTGGGATATTGAAAATTCAGACTGATAAATGATTTGAAATTGATCAATATTTCCATCAAAATTCAATCAATAAACGCAAGAACTATCTTTTTCTTCCATGTAGTTGAAATAATCACCAAATTCGCCTCTCTTAACATCATTGAAACTATAGCCGCGACTACATGGTGTCTGTAAGGACTGAGTAGTATCCACAATCCCAACTCGACGAAGAAGATGACAAGATCTTGCCATAACTATCTCTATAACCTTAATTATTTTTTGTACTTTCATGTATGGAGTTTGTTGTTTCATATCTATCTCTATACCTTATGTCGACAAGAGATCTAATCTCGACTCAGCTTGATATATAGAGTTTGTTGTTCCGTTTCTTCTAATTTCTGTTTTTTTTTCCTTGTAATTATGATTCTCTACTCTTAGGCTCTTGTAAAATTATGAGTGTGGAAAACTAAATTTTATACATTCCAAAATATTTCGTATTTCACATTAGTTGTGCTGGGACTTCAATACATAAAACTCATCAATAACCGATCATAGTTTTTACAAAATCTCTCTAAATATAAAGCATAAGCTAATCTTCAAGGAAATCATTCCCCGTCTTGTTACAAAGTGCCTTCTTCACATGCTTTATAGTAGAAAATGCTCGTTCAGATGTAGCAGTAGAAACAGACAAAGTCAAAACTAGATAAATTAGTCTAGTTAACATAAAATAGACCATCGATTTTCACTCTTACGAAATTGATTCAACTCAACAAGTGTAGAAACTTTCCTCTTACATTATGTTTGTAATGTCTCAACTCATACTCTAATGAACAGTCTTAATCAGTAAAATCTACCAGATAAAATTTCCTCGCTAGCTTGCAAATATTGTCAATGTTGAATTATTCAAAAGAATTTTCAGGATCTATTGCCACACTGAGAAAAGCAATTCAACAAACACATCATTAAATCAGTTATTCAACTCCATCGAGATGCAATATATTGCCGCATTGGAATTTGGAAACATATGACAATGATATGTTCAATAATGTGGAGTTGTGAACTAAATGTATATATTAAACAAATGCTTTCACATTGTTAAATTGTTAATTTGATTGTGCGCTAAAGGTTCTACTGACCATTACATTATTGTTTAGATTACATAAGTTTATTATATGTGGTGTATCACGTTTTTCAGAAGCCTCCATTCATATTACTATCAATTTAAATTAAAAAATAATCAACTCATATGTTTTTTTCTCAAATCCACAGCCGACAGCCCATAGAGCCTCATATTAGTCAATTTAAATTAAAAAATAATCGAGCACATATAATTAAATAGCCTCCTCAGCCCAAATAATAGTATAAAGTCATGTAGTATTTTGGAAAGAAATAACTCCATTAATCAATTAAATCTGATGGTAATTTACTCCGGCTTTGATTATTTCTAGCAAATATTGCTAAATTATATGCTGCACCGTTTGACTTATCTCGAACATGCCAGAATTCGATCAATAATTAAATAAACAATAGCCTCATCATAACAGAAAGCATTTATGCCATTACGTACTCATCTTCTGAAGCACAATATAACATGCAAAGGAAATTGTAAAATGTAACATTATATAAGCAATATTAAGTACTAGTAGTATACTATTACGAAGAATTTAATGCAGATTTGGAGAAACGAGCTTAAGTGATTCAGTCTAATGTTTATTTCAACTTAATCAAATCCCAATCCCACAATGTTAAAATAACTTAATTTAGTCCCGATCCTCGTCGTAGGAGGAATCCTCCAAATGGTCTATTGCAACTTTAACCATGTCCAAATAAAGCCCAAGTTCCTTATTCCGATCTCCAACATGGCACGGGTCAAATGAACCCGACCCAAATTCCCGCCTACACTCGTCCAATTCTTCTTCGGAATCTTGGATTACTTGATCTGAAGTTTTTCGATAATCATCGGAATCTAAATTTCTTCGCGCATTTTCGATGTTGCGGGTGATGTCTTGGTAATTTTGCGAGCAAGAGTAATACTTGTTTTTCAATCTATCATCGTTGGAATCTGTATACCACTGGTTGAGTTGGTCCCCGATTACCTTGGATTTCTCTACGGCAAGGTCCATCACACCGTCACTGATGTCTCCATCATCGAACCGCTGTAACTCGGACTTTAGAATATTCCAGCACACGTCCGACATGTCCGTTTCCGAGCAAAGATCTCTTAGGTATTGTTCTGTGTTGTCTGAGTCCGGTTCATGAGATCTTCTCCATCTTCGCCTGTGGGCCGTTGAAATTGGAACTGCGATTGCAAGAATGAGAAAGATGAACAATATCGTTTTTTGCGAGTAAGAAGCCATTATCTTTTTTTTTTTTTTGTATTCCCCCTGGTTTTACTAGTAATAACCTGTTGATGTTGCTTCAACCTCGATTCACTATTCTGTAAAACTGATTTGTTTATATAGTCATAAGTGCCTTTAATCTTGTTTCAGTTTCCAAGTCATAAATCATATTTATGCAATGCTTTAATGTTTATGTTACATTGTAATTATACTGTTTTATTGAAGATCATTTTATTTTTTTCCTCATAGATTTAACGCAAAAGTGTCAAAGGTACTAGAACGTTCTTATCCGAGCCTACAGAATCCAACAATATATCTTGTTTTTTTTTTCCTTGATTTGCTCGAAAAATATTCTGCCGAGCAAAAATATTAGTGACAACTCTTGAAATAGACAAAATTTCTCATTGAAATCCAATTTTTGAATCACCCTCTTTATATACACAAATTATGATATCTTTTGAATTTGAAACCTAGCTAGTTTGTTAGTCCCTTAGACAGCTCCGTGTCATGGTGCGAGCCATCACTGCTGTAACACCCTATTTACACACTAACTCTAATGTTACTAAATAGCTTATAATATATAACATTAGCGGAAGCCATAACAAATAAGTCATCATAATTTTAAGCAAAAATTTCGATCTGTAATTGAATACTCAATATAATGGCATACAAAATAATTTAAGTTACTTTATCCAAGTTAAGCGTTCTGAAATAATTTTTAAAAAACTAATCCAATTTAATTTGTAGAAAACTCATAGAAATAATCCTGTAAACTAATTTTAGATTTAAGAAAGAGATCCACTAACTATGAAAATTTACCTCACATGAAATACTAATAACTTGCAATTTTTAACCATTATTTTAGCAAATCTTAGGAACTATTATTTTATCATGCGATTCAAGAGACATATACCTACAATTATTACTTTCGTATATTTACGTATGTATATAAAAAAATCCAAGGAAGTGTTTAAGACAAACACAGTTAATAGAGGATCATGCAACTTAATTCAATACAATTCATATAATTAATTCGGTTAAATATGAAATTTTAAGGAGACAAATTAAGACAAACTGACACACGTGAACAATCCCATATCATATTTTTAAACTAACACTGATTACTTGCATGTAACATAATATGTCCACATGAAAATCATCCTTAATAATAAATGCAAAAATCCTACCTTTCTAAGAAAAGTGTCGTACAAAAAATTCATTGCCAATAGTCTTAAAAGATAAATACTATAACTCCGAATCCCTATTATTTGAGGTAAACTAATTAATAATTAAATCCTTTAATTCTCCCTAGTTATTCTTGGCTTCTACGTCTGCTTCGGCTCCAAACACTGAAAGAGAAAATCTGTAAAGGGGTGAGTATATCGAAATACACTCCGTGAGAAAACATGCAATTATCCATATATATTTGAACATGTAAATAAATCATATCATCATAAACATATGAAACATGGTGCATGAGATTTGAATCTCAACTTGAACGCATAGGGTTGTATCCCTTTTTACATGAACATATACGTGTAGGGCTATATGTCTGTATCCCTTTAACGTAATCATATAGGGTTGTATCCCTTTAACTTGAACGCGTAGGGCTGTATCCGGCCCTTTAACGTTAACATATAAGACTGTATCCCTTTAACTTGAAAGCATAGGGCCGTATCCCTTTAGCTTGAGCATGAACACACATTAATCAACATGAAATATAAACACATTAAAACATAAATAAATAATTATCAACGTGCATAAGTTCCCCCACCTTAAAGAAATTGACCACCGAAAACTTGATGATTCCTAAACTTCGTGTACCTTTCTCAACTCTTATAATATTTGAAAACTAATACAGAATACTCCAAAAGTTGGAAATAAACCCTATTTCTATAAACCTTGATTAATTGATCGAAAGATTTTTATCTTCGAGATATCTATCATCTATTTATACATGCAAATAGTGCTAAAAGGATAACTATAAACTAAAATAATTAACCTCCTACAAAACTAGCTAGGACCCGTAAAAGATAATCTTTTTATTATATTGAATTAAATAATCAATTCATTGAGGATTCCTACCTGTACTAGAAAGCTAATTAATGACAAATCAAAATTTTTATTTTTCAAAACGAAATAACAATTCCTTTAGAAAATCTTTTTAGAAGACTTATTTTCGTTGTGTCTCATATATGGAATTTGACCCCTAATTATAACTCTGATTGATAACTTACGGATCACCGTGAATTATATTTAATTCTTCAACAAGAAATCTTCTAAGACGTGAACATATAAAGTTATTTTAGGATTTACTATAAATTGTAGTAAAATAATTAAACTATGGTTCGTAAAATCTGATAGGGTCCAATTATGCTTAAAGTAATAGAGTCTAATATACATACGAAAAGTCGGGATGTTGCAACTGCACCATGGCACGGGTAACGCCGAGTCATCTGACTTTGAGTTGATACGACGAGTTTGTGGTGGAAATATGTCCAAATGAGCTGGACATCGAGGATGCTCGGGGAAAGTGAGGCTTTGGAAGAGTTTGACTCGAGTGGATTTGGCATGGCACGAAGTTGGTCAGATTCGTTTGTCGGGTGTGAGGTTCCCGACATGGCGTGGTGCGGAGTTTGGCCGAACACGGAGTTGGCACTTAATCATGGTGCCAATGTGTGAGGTTTTCTTGTGGGAAAGATTTTTCTCAGACAAAGTTGGCTAGAATGAGTTTTGCCACAAGGGTGACTCCATGGAGTGCGCCAGGGACCGAGACACAAAAACTTGTCTTCCACAACCCTTCTAGTATCCAGTGTTGCCACGACGGTTTTAGGCAAGTTAACATATATAGGGAGGAGAGTGTCCGCTAAGATATCTGCCCGTGCCCACTACCAACCGCCATGCCCAGCTTTCCTGGGTTTTGGCAATAAGATCCGAGTTTGTAATTGGAGCGGGGTTAATAAGGCTAGTGTCACAAGGTTTTCTTCCGACTCAGAATTTTCGCCTTGTGTGGCGTCGATTTGCACCATCGACCAACCCTCAATCCTCACCAACAATCGTGTTTGTTTGTTGTAGTGAGAATTCGTGCAATCATCAAGTAAATCACACACACTCATACATAGCGGAATCGTAAAGCACATAAGTAAATATAGGAACACATTCCCATCCTTCGTATTACTCACAATTCGTACAAAGGAATTCACCCTCAAGCTTACAACAGAGATCTCCTAGGATGAAATGGCTTCTCACGCCTAATTTATGTGTTGGACAACTCCCCCAACACTAGGATAACCGTTCGGGATGTTTCGGGCCGAGTTCGGGTTGAGGCAATGTGGCAACCTTCGATTGGGAGGTCTGCCGAGTTGGCCCTGGTAAAACTAAACCTACCCTACTCGTTCTCCCCCTCCCCCTCCCCTCCTCTCCTTCACTCTGTTTTCACTCTCTCTCTCTCTCCCTCCCTCTCTCCATCTCCATACCAGATTCTTCTGCCTCTTTCGCCGCTGTCGCCGCTGCCCAAATATGCTTCCACACGTATGCGGCGCCAGATGCATGCTGTAAGGAGCTCGATCCAGGAGCAGATGCGGAGGCAGGTGGCTTCGGAAGGCGGAGAACTCGGCGGCGCCGAAGAAGATGTAGCGGTGCACCATGTCATCCAGTGGAAATAGAGTTAATCCTTCGATTTCTACAATCAAACGGTCTCGATATCTCACTCTATGGGATTATTGAAAAATTTTGCCATTTAGAATTAGGGTTTTGACTCCCGAATCCCACCGATTTCGGCAGATTCCGATTAGCCACTTCTGTTTACATCGCACATCGCACGTCCTTTAGCAATTGGAGAATCTCTCTTGCATCGCTTACTTACATCGTGCGCATCTCTCTCTCGCTCTGCTGATTTTTATATTTTTACTCCATTGATGAGTTACACATATATTTATGCTTTTGCTTTAGTGTTTCGCATATTTGTTCAGATTGAATGAGAAACTAAATGACGGTTATAGTGATTAGTTGTGATAATTTGTTTCAGAATTTCTTATAGGGATTAGGTGGTATTTAGTTAGATTGAGCTTACTGTATTGATATTTATTTGAGTATTCTTTCTCTTCCTCTCTCTCTCTCATGTGTTTTTCTTGTGAACTTCCACCGTCATCATTGTCGTTCAAATTTGCTGTTGTGCAAAACATCCTATTGCCCTGCAGCCGGGTGTCTCGATGGCCGGCTGTAGAGAGTCTAATGTAAGTGTCTTCTATAGTCAAAACTACAAAAAATAACACCCAACTTTTCTATCCCTTTATTTAATAATAATAATATTATAATAATAAGAATAACGTCATTCGTCCATTCCTTATTTGCATGTTTGCTTCTGTTGAAATGAAAGATTCATCCCGAACCCAATGTATTCCATGTTCATCCAATAATGGTGATCACGTGGCTCAGATGTGTTTTAGAGAAAATCCTATTTTTAGTTTGCACGTAGAAAGAAATCAAAGAATCATGTCTAGCACATCGCCCCAAAATAATTACAACACAACATCATAAGATTTATAAGACTACCTGCACCGCGTCCCGGTCTCGAAGACGTGCTTGAGACAGCAGCGCATCGAGGCAGTGGCGTTGCAAGGCCGCCTGGTTCGAGACTGGCTCGAACGCACGAGACCGGCTCGATGCCAACGCGCGCTTAATTTCGAATAATAAAAAAAAAATAGGGGCGCGTGTAAAATACGCGCCCAATGTTTAAAACTTTAAAATTTAGACCGTTTTTTCCTCAACGGCTATTATGCCGATTTTGTTTTTTAGATTTTTTTTTATTCTTTTCCTCTACTATAAATACAACCTCTCATCCCTCATTCATCTCACAACAAAAATACAACCTATTTCTCTCTCAAATTCAACTCTCAAAAAATGTCTTCATCGAGTTTTTCATCTTCGTCGTTCGAATATGTCGAGGGTGGCACCGACGACGAGGTACTGGATATGATGGCGGATGTGGATCGACACATCGGTGCGCACGTAGCGGAGCAGAAAAAGAAGAAGAAGAGGGCGAGGGGGTTCGTCGACCGCGACGGCGTGTGCGCTCCTACACGCCGACTACTTCGCCGACAACCCCACCTACGGCGAGCACTTTTTCCGACGCCGTTTCCGGATGCATAAGCATGTGTTCTTGCGCATCTGCAAGACGTTGGAGGACAACGTCCGCTACTTCACGCATCGACATGATGCACTTGGACGATGGGGGCTGATGTCGGTGCAAAAATGCACGATGGCGGTGCGACAATTGGCCACCGGTGGTGCTGCGGACACCTTCGACGAGTACCTGAAGATCGGCGATAACACGGGCCGGCTTTGCCTCAAAAAATTTTTCCGAGCAATGATCGACCTCTTCGGCAAACGATACCTGAGGAAGCCAAATGCTGCCGACACTGCACATCTGCTCCGAATGCACGAGGCGCGGCATGGGTTTTTGGGGATGCTCGGGAGCCTGGATTGCATGCACTGGGCTTGGAGGAACTGCCCAAAAGGGTGGGCGGGTGCCTACACGCGCGGCGATCAAGGCGTGCCTACCTTAATCTTGGAGGCGGTGGCGTCGCAGGATTTGTGGATCTGGCATGCCTTTTTTGGGTGTAGCGGCTCCAACAACGACATCAACGTCCTCAACCAGTCGCCCTTATTCGCCGACGTGCTTGAGGATAGAGCTCCACCGTACACCTTCACCGTCAACGGCAACCGATACGACAAGGGGTACTACTTGACCGACGGGATCTACCCTGCTTGGCCAACACTGATCAAAGCGCCGAAGGTTGAAACTGACCCAAAGATGGCGAGATTCAAGAAGATGCAGGAGTCGGCTAGAAAGGATATAGAATGGGCCTTTGGAGTGCTCCAAGCCTGATGGGGAATAATCAGGGCTCCGGGTTGGTGCTGGTACACAAGGCATCTTCGAGACATCATGTTCGCGTGCATTAGTTTGCACAACATGATCATCGAAGACGAGCAGGAGGATGTGGAGAATTGGAGAGACGACTCCGATTCTCCGTCCACTAGCGGGATATCCCATCGGTCTACTTCGATCGCCTTTAAGACCTATCTCGCTCGGGAAGCTGACTTGAGAGATCAACGAAAGCATATTCGGCTTATCAATGATCTCACCGAGCACCTTTGGCTCAAATTTGAACCTCTACCGGAATAGTCCAAATTTTAATTAATGTAGTAGTTTTCTTTTTATTTCAATCAATGTAATTTTTTTTATTTCAATTAATGTAATTTTTTTATTTGAATTAATGAAATGTTTTTATGTTATTTTTATTAATAGAATTTTATGAATTAATTTAATGGAAATTGAGAATTATTTAATATGGTGCTGGAGACCCTTTGGAGACTGTTAGGTTGCAGGGGTAGGAGTTTCTAAGGGGTCTCTAGTGCTCAAGACATCCTTGAAGACCACTAGTGATCTCAAGGGATGCAGATGGTACGTTAATGGTGTCTTTGGTGGCTAAAAGTAAATTAGCTTCGTGTTTTTGGACAGGCAATTTGGGCTTAAATTTTGGGCTAAATGGACATGATAAACCAATCAACAATAAAAATTATGAGTTTTTATTGTTTTTTATTTTATATATTTAATACAGTATATTATAATTTTTTTTCTATTTTATATATAGTAGAAAAGAGGTATTAATACACAAGATTATTTTTCCTGTCGTTATTTGTAGTTATTTCCTATCGTTCCCTTTCTTACTATAATTTCGTGTTTAATAATAGTAATAGTATCAATATAATGTATATGTAGGTTGTATTCAACCTTCTTATCATTCTTTTCTCAAAAAAATCTTTTCTTTTCTTATTGTTTTAAGGAGATTCCCCACTACTTATTTTAACATTATTTATGCAAGATTTTCGATAATATATTAGTCTTTAAATGTATATCTATAATTTATATTATTGGTAACATAATGTCCTTTCATTTTTAAGGTAATTTTTGTACTATTTATTTTAATAAAATATAAAAAAATTCAAAGGGATAGAAATTGTTTACTTTGAAGCAATCATGTTTATACTTTGTTTTTTTTTTTTTGATATCGTGGGAATCCCCGCAGCTTCTACATTCGATGCGCACTGGATAAACCCCCGTTCCTTGTGCAGTAGCCTGCAAACCACACATGGCAGGTAAACCACACTTTCCAAGTACAGGTGTGACAGACTCGACCTATAGAGGCGCTTCATGAGGTTCGAACCTGAGACCTCTTAGTCTCAGACGCTCACTTTTACCACTAGATCATCCATAAGGGGTTATACTTTGTTTCTTAGACTTGTGTTATGTAATTTAAATGATATTATAGTTATAACTTTTTTTTTATTAAAAAAAGTTGGAATTCTCTGAGTTGAAATTTTGGCCCTGTCCTTGCGTGTGAAACCGTCTCACTCACTATGAAGAATGAGATAAAAGCAAAAAAATGAAATTATACTTTTGATGAATCCCCTTAATCATATTACCTTTGCAGTCGAGATTTTGATGTTTACAATTTAATCAATTATGTTCGAACAAATTTATATGAAGATAATTATTAGATCATTCAGACCAAAATGGAAATGGACTAACAATATTAATCATGAACCGGTGATTCCATGACTAGCTTGATATATGCATTCTCAAGGAAGCCATTTGTAAATGGATACTAGCTTGATATATGATTTGTATGCTATTGTGCATATGATTATTTTTTTATTATAAAAAACGTGACAAGTAATAATTGTAATAGGTTTATACTTTATAGTATTTGTTATGGAAAAATGAGGCAAAGAATGAACAGAAATGGGTAAAAGAAGAAGAATACTAGACTACATTTATTTAGAAATTCAAAGCTACAAAGTTTAACTCACAGTTTTAGCCTTAAGTAGATGAATCTATTGCTAGCGGTAAACTCGCATAATCTCAACCATTAAATCAATTTATAATCCAAAAGTAAATTAAAAAAAAAAAAAAAAAAGATAATCCGCATGGATCGGGAATTTGAACCCGACGTGAATCGAACACGCAACCTTCTGATCTGGAGTCAGACGCGCTACCATTGCGCCACGGATCCTAAGGTGAAGAACAATCGCTTAAAAGTTTAAAAGTACGAATATAAATCCTATAACGTAAACTAGCAAAAATCTGTGATCCGAAAGAAACCAATGAGGTGGAGGCAAGTCAGCATACAAAATCTTTCTTCCATGGCTCCCCTCCTCACGAAATCCCTTTCTCTCTCCTCTCCTATCCTCCTCCCCACCACGCCAAATAACCTCTCTCTCTCTCTCTCTCTAATTATAAACCTCATCCCCCCTTAAATCTTAATCCATAAACATTCAATCCAATTCAATCCAATCAAATTCAATCGCCATGGCCTCCTCCGCTCTGTTCTCCGCCCCAACCCAATTCCAAGGCCTGAGGCCTCTCAAGCCCACCGACTCCTCCTCCCTCTTCCTCTCCAAAGCCCCCGCCTCCGCCGCCTTCCGCCGCGCCCCCAAGCGCGCCGGCAGCCTGGCCGTGAGGGCGGAGCTGAGCCCGGCGCTGGTGATCAGCCTGAGCACGGGACTCTCGCTCTTCCTCGGCAGGTTTGTGTTCTTCAACTTCCAGAGAGAGAACGTGGCGAAGCAGGTGCCGGAGCAGAATGGGATCTCGCACTTCGAAGCCGGCGACGTCAGGGCGAAGGAGTACGTCAGCCTCCTCAAATCCAACGATCCCGTCGGATTCAACATCGTCGATGTGTTGGCATGGGGATCCATTGGACATATCGTCGCCTACTACATTCTCGCCACCTCTAGCAATGGCTACGACCCCAGCTTCTTCGGTTGATTCAGATATCTAAATTTATTATGTGTATGTTTTTTATTAAATCATTATCGTAGTTGTTCTGTATAGCTTGCCAAAACCGTCTAAATTGATTTTTGTGCTGCTCTTCTGATTTAAGTTTTAAATTTCAAGCTGCATGCCGGGTTTTAAATTTGGATTCAATTAAGTAGTGAAACTCGTTAATATTATCTCCGTCCACTATATTTATGGTCTTATTGATATATTCGATTGTTACCAAAAAAAAAAAAAAAGAGTTGATCCTTCCATTTTTTTTTATACATGACCTCACACATTCCCTTATATTTTAAACCGAGCAACAAATCTATATTTGACGCTCATGTGCTGTCGTCTTGCTGAAAACGAGGTTATATCAAGATTTAGATCAATAATCTAAATTTGAGAGGATTAGGTGTCAATTAAACAACAGAAAAACGAACGCACAGCTCAATTGGTAACAAACTTTTCATCTAATCTATAAATTAGGAATTCGAGCATGTAACAGCCCAACTTCTTAATTGATGGCTGATTCCACAAACTATCACAAATCTTTCTAGTATGTTTTGTCTTCACTCGCACACTTTCTGAGAAAACTTTTTAGGAGGTCACCTATCCTAGAATTGTTCCAGGCCAAATACGCTTGACATCAGAGTTCTTCCACAATGGGCACTAGAAAAGAAGATGTATCTTGATGGTATGAGTAAACCTATCAATTCCTTTAAGCTCTCCTCGAATATGTCGCCCCTTTCCGAGATATTCTCGAAATCCCTCTCGTTCATGTATGTTCCAGTTTATTCCTGACTCCTTCATTTGGAAGTCTTATCGGAGCAGCTCCTTGTACATGCCTTTGCATTGGCGATCACTTTTTACTTCAGCCCCGGACGTCACAGAGCAATTGTGTTGTGTTTTGTGAATACTAGTAAAAGTTTGTAAACTTATGGGTGAGTGGGAAAATTTATTTCAATTAGGTCGTAATAAGTTTAGTAGATTACAAAAATTGAATCAGAGTGTACAAATTTGACTGCATATGATGTACAAGATGGTTCGATTTGGGTTGTATTATGGTTAAAATTATTATAAATTTGCAAAAATAGTAGTAATGGTTTATGAATTTTCTTGAATATATGACACTATCTATAGTTGTGTGCAATTATTTTATTACTAGACGACACGTACACATGCACATTTCTAGCTGCTGCATTACTTGCAATCAATTTGGCCGGAATTTGAATTCATTTTAAAATTACAAAAGTAATAGTAGTCACTTTTTGTTTTTGATGATGATTTCAAGTAATTAATGTGCAATAGTATCTAAAAAAGTAATGCGCAAAACTAAAATGAACATAAAAAAAAATTATTTATTTAATAATCTCTTAATTTTGTGCCTTAATTTATCTTCACATGATTCATTACAATCTTGTTAACTCAATTGTGGTAGAGTAGCACGAAATCTAGGCTTCTAGCCAAACTTTAAAGATTGAGCGCCCTGCCGATCAATGAATTTAGAACGGTTGGCCAAAATCCGATTCAGCCTTGAATCAGGACCTATCGAGTCAGTGGCTGGCTATGATATAAACCGGAGGGATAAAAAATCGCCGTTTTCTCGATGATTCACTCAAA
Organism: Schizonepeta tenuifolia; assembly: GCA_029490685.1. Classification (NCBI taxonomy): domain Eukaryota; kingdom Viridiplantae; phylum Streptophyta; class Magnoliopsida; order Lamiales; family Lamiaceae; genus Schizonepeta; species Schizonepeta tenuifolia. The sequence goes on along the minus strand of CM055955.1, from coordinate 78,983,155 downwards.
TTTTCAAATAGTATAAATTAGGCTACTAGCCGTTTGAAAATTTACGGATGAGAATTAATCGTCAGGATGTAGAACGCAGAATGATGACGTGGGGCTGCTAGTTTTCGAGTGAATTTGCCGATTTTTAGTGATTAACTGACAATTTTAGTCGAAATCCGACGATAGCCACATTTTTTTTTTTTGTTTTCGTTGGTAATTTGTTGTTTTTCTGATAAAATCAATATTGTTTTCCCTCCCCCACCCTATCCCCAGTTTTCATCTATAAATAACCCCATGAGCACTCATGCCTAACAGACTAATTATGTACTACTATCTCTCTCTACTATTCTTTTTATTTAAGATATGAGTTTACTTTTATGGAAATATTTTGATCAGTATAAGAATGTGTAATAGTTATCTATTTAATTTTTCGATTTTTATTTATTTGTAGAGTTTGGGATTGTTCCCTTCTCGTGGTGTTCTTCCGTTATTTATGAGTGAATCAACGGATTAACCCTTATTGTACGTATTCCAGTATACAATGATTATCAACGAAGTTTGTATTTTAATGTTATTGAATATATTTCACGTTTCTCCCTGCATCATATTTCCATTATAAAATGATGGATAATAAAATATGAGAAAATATTAACATTTTCATCGTTTTTTTTTATCACATGTTCACTAAGATGGAAAAGAAAATTATTACATGGTCCCCCACCCACTCTCCATCTTTATGTCTTTTATCCATTAGAAAATATTATCAAACCCCTCTTCCCATGTTAATATTTTTCAAAATTGGTGAGAAATGGATAGAATAGGGGCTGCCCCGAAACGTTATCCATCCTACCCGAGAAAAATTAACCAACATAATAAATATGTGAAAATAATAAAAAAGGGTGAAAATATTTATATTTCACCATTTTCTATCAAAGTAAACACAACCTAAATCTGAATTGATTGACCTATTGTGCTATTACTTTTAAGATCATATCTATTTCTACATTACTTCTAGACTTCTAATTTTCTATTCTGCATTACTTGTGCTTTGTTTGTTCAATCCATCATGTCGTCTCCCACTCGTTGTGATAAGAGCGACACTAGTCCAAGACGATGCTCGTACTCCAACTTAATTAAAAATTAATTTTTAAAGTTTGAAGTATAAATGTTAAATCTAATTTTTGTTTAAAGTAGAAGTCTATATTTTCTTCAATTTCTTTTGATGTTTGTAATTTTTAAATGGTCATTTGAAGTGCTGATCAAGATTTATTGGAATTGAGTTTCCGTAAGAAAGAGTTAATTAGAATTGAGAAACGAGTTCATTGTGTTTAATCATTTCATAGTTCATTTTCATACTAATGGTTTCCGGTAACGTGTTAACTGGTGTAGGGGGCAGGGGGAATACACCAGTAATAAAACTCAAACTCTTCAGTTCGGGTGGCTCGACAACTGTGAAACTCAGTTGGAGCAATCACTCAGTTCGGTATACATTTGAATTCTTGAACTGAAGGTCAACTGTATGATTATAACTGAGGTTTTTCAGAGAGTGAATGTGTGCGGAATGTGGTGGATATTTTAGAGTCATTATTTAACTAAAAATCCTTTTTATTGCCAAGGTCAGTTCACAAAACTTAGTGTAGATTGTCGAAATCTTTATGAATGCAATTAATGAGTTAGAATCTCAAACAACAACTGAAAATACAGAAAGTAAAGGGACAATTGTTTTTACGTGGTTCAGAGATAAACTCCTACGTCCACGACCAACTTTTCGGGTTGGTAATCCACTAGAAGATTTATATGCATGTGCATGTGAAATGTGAAAACAATCAGAGGGACAACCTCTTCTGATTGGTCATGTCATTCAGTGGTGGACTTGAAGTTTCCTTAGGCATTACATAAAGTTCAGAGCAAACCACATTTGGTGACATAGTTTTTGCCTATGCGGAGGTTTGTGGCTGCTCCAAAACCAATCAGTTTGAACATGATGGACTCTTATGTAATCTCCTAGGTCTCCTAATGACGAAATATGCAACTGGGGAACTAGGTATATATCTTTTCACATGCATTGACACTAAACTGTCACGACCAAGATAGCCATAGTGGTTGTGTTTGGTGGTCGACGACAGCTGGTACTTGGTTTCTCCGGGCAGCTGGATTCTAACATCAAGAGAGAGAGTTATGAGGATGGTGGGACCCCCAAAAAAAAAAAATCAAAAATGGAATTTTAACCAACGGAAGTTGGTTTATTGTAACAAAGAGGAGTTAGTTGCACCAAAAAACATTAAGGAAGGGTCATTTTCTACCTAAACAAAGTTGAGGGGGTATATGTAAACCCTTGCCAACAGAACCTTCTCCCGTTTTTATTTAAAGAGTTAATTTTGCTTAAAATACACAAATTTTTGCTCTTTAAACAAAAAAATGATAAATAAAAAAAAGTTTGTATCATAAGCAAATTAATCTAAAAAAAAATGGCCGAAGGATATGACTATGCAAACAATTTTGGATGCCACATCATATTCGATTTGGCTGAATTGTAAATTATGGGAATATTACAATTGTGTATTAAAAAATGAAAGTTAGTGAAATAAATAAAAAGATAGACAAAAATTTGTCTATTGTAAATTAGTTGACGTAATTAAAATAGCACAACGTATTGATGAAGTAAACAAAAAGCTTGAATATGAACCCTAGAAACCGACCTGCGATTAGTGAACCTTGGCCTTTGGTTATATCTAACCTTTGCTCATAATAGACAATACAAAACAGATAAATTATATTGAGAAAAACTAGTGTGTAGTCCGTCGAAAATTGACGGAAAATTATTATTTAATAAAATAAATAAAATGTAATATGTGATAATATAAGAAAGGTATTGTATGTTAATTATTTTTATTTATTTCAGTAAATACCCATTAAAAATTCAAACATAATTCACACCTATTATTTTTATAGATAATTTTCAAAGCCCTCTTTTTTGTTTGTTGTGAGACAAAAACTATTTACTTCTCAAAGAGATTGTCCTGTGTTGATTTTCTATGAGAATTGAGGTGGTTCTTTTTTATCACATATATCTATTTGTCTCTCTAAATTATATAAATAAAAGAAAGTTGCCCTGCTAGTATTGAATCGGTCCTTCAATGCGCACAATGCTAAGTCGGAATTGGCCCGTGGACAAATTGTTTGTAAATTTATTGCTAATTTTCCTACACATTCAATGTTTTCCAACGGAGACGATTAATCAAACAATTTGAGACGGTATATTTAGGATTATTCAAACTTGTTTGAAATTTATATACACGTACTTGTTTGAAACCCGATTAAAAATCCGTCAGTTGAAAATTGGCCCGTCTACCACCACAGTTCTGATCTTTGCTTTATAAGTGCGTAATTGATGAAACTCATTAAGAATTTATATAGACACAAAATTTAATATAAAAAAAAAATTGATTGTATTATTCGTTCTCGGCCTTAACCGTAAAGTAATATTTGTTAATTACAATTATAGATTATGTAAAATTGGAAACCCGACGATTCTAGATTTTAAAAATTACATGAAAAGATGCATAAATATAAAATTTTCTGAGTTGAGGTACGAGTCGGATGGGAATTGACCCGTCTACAACCACATTTCCGGGTTAGAATCGGCCTGCTGACCACAATTTTTGATTTATAAGTGCGTAATTTATGTAAATCGTTTAGAATTTATATAGACCTAAAATTTAACAACAAAAAAGAAGAAAGTCGTCGGTTGGGAATTGGCTCATCTACAACAACGTTTTCGGGTCGGAATCGGTTAGCTGACCACGGTTTTGGTTTATAAATGAGTAATTTATGAAAACTATTTAGAATTTATATAGACCCAAAATTTAACCAAAAAAATGATTGTACTATTCGTTCTCGTCCTTAACTGTATACTAATATTCGCTAATTACATTTATGAATTATGCAAAGTTGGAAACTCAACCACAAATAATGTAAAAATTAATACATTGATGGCGATTCTAGATTTTAGAAAATACTTTAAAAAATGGATAAAATAAAAATTTTAAAATAAATAAGAATAAAGAATAAAGATATGCCACATGGTATCCCGAGTTGAGGTACCCATCAGTTAAGAATTGACTCGTCTACCTAATTAATTGACCGAATTAAAATTAATTTTTTTTTATCAATTTCAGAATGTGGATATGCCACGTGATATCCTGAGTTGAGGTACCAGTCGGTTGGAAATTAACCCGTCTAACTAATTAAATTGACCAAATTAAAATTAATTATTTTTTATCAAATTAAATAAAAAATATTAAACTATTTCAAATTTTAATTTAGCCAACCAATAAATTACCCAAAATATTTTAGAACCATTTATTCGGCCATCTAATAAATTGGTTCCCTAAAAAAATAATTATTTACTCGGCCAACTAAAAAATTGATCAAATTAAATTAAATTAAATTAATAATACTATAAAAATATAGTTATTTATTTGGCCACTAATAAATAAATTGGCCAAATAAATTTGATCTTGTAAAAGACCTTTTAATAATAATAATAATAATAATAATAATAATAATAATAATAATAATAATTTTAATTTAGAAAAAGTTTAGAAAATAATAATAGTAATATGATTTGTATTTTCAATCGGATCTTATTGAATTATCATAGTAATAGGTATTAGTATATTATTCCCTCTTAATGTGGAAACTAAATCTATACCATGTATATTTAATATAATAAAATATGATAAATATTAATTTTAAATTTAAAAATTTTAAGAATTTAAATAAATAGAAATGGAGGAATATGAGAGATAACACGTAGAATTTTTTTATATATATAAAGTCATTTTCGTTGATATTGTAAATAATAGATTGTGTTGAAGACTTATCTATAAAGTGTATGTTTGATGTTTGATTTGAACGTGAAACTTCTAATTACGAAGAAACACACTAACAAGTAACAAAAAATCCATTTAATATATTTTTCCATATGCAATCCATGTTCAAGTCTAGCGAAATTAATTATAAACCCAAAGGCAATAAGATATTGTGGATTTTAGCCATATTGAATGATTTTTCTCGAACCGATTATGAATAACACAAATCATAGTAGTATTTGAATTCGAAACTGGCTCTTCAGAAGTGTTGGAAAATTAGTAAAGGTTTTGATTTATTCCAAAATTCAATTGACTCCAATCGAGTAGATGAAGCCATCTGTCTGAACTTCGCTAGAGCTCAGTGTTTGAGCGTAGGAATTTTATCTTTACAGGTTTCAAGCAGAAAAAAGTCAGCCAGACTGAAGATTTGTAGGTTCTTGCGTAGTTTCTTCCTCTCTAGCCTCTCAGAATCCCTATTCTTTGATTGAGTCTAGATTTGTAGGTTCTTACGTAGTTTCTAAGCAGACTCTCTCTTGGGGATTGAGTATCTAAGCCTTAGAAAGAACGGTGCCATCCGTGTGACTCAGTCAATTACAATTGCCTCCACCACTCCAGGAGATGGAATCCTGACCACAAAGCTAGAGCTGAAGGATCCTGAAGGATACACCAAGAAAGAGAGAGACATAACTCAGCTCGGTGACATTGCAAAACGTGTCATCTCTGCCACCGTTGGCAAAGCCTACCTGCCGAAGATCATTTCCTACAACATTGTAAAGGAGATGTGGGAAGCCTTAGCTTCTCTCTATGAAGGATCTGACGAGATCAAGGAGAATAAGTTCAGCTTAGCTTGTCAGAAGTACGAGAACTTCTCTCAGCTCGCCAACGAGTCCATCGACAAAATGGAGCTGAGATTCACAGAGATCATTATGGACATAGAGAGTATTAGGAAAGGCAAATACTCTCAGTGCGAGATGAATATAAAAGTTCCCTCAGCGCTTGGCGAAGATTGGGCAGTCTAGAGAGTTGTCCACAAGAATCGAAGTGACCTTACTTCGATGAAGAATGAGAAGTTGTTCTCCATGCTCAAGGCAAATGAGTATGATATCCTTCGACTGAAGCAAGCCAAGCTTCAGAATCCAGAACAGTTCGAGCAAAGCTCAACGACCAAGCCAGTGGCGCTTCGAGCTGACTCAGGAAGATCAAAGTTCGCCAGACCCTTCCAGTCTGCTGACTCATCAGCTAGGGATCGACCGAGCAGGTCCGAACTTCAGAAAAGGGTCGAAGAAATGACCAAGCAACTTGAAGAGATGAATGCGAAGCTGGAAAAATACAGAAGGGGAACAAAGAGTAGACGGAGCTCTTCAGAAACACCTTCTAAATCTCAAGGCGATGGATACTTTGAAAGCGAGAAAAAAGGACACTTCAAGGTTGATTGTCCTGATCTCTCCAAAAAGGATCGAGATGCCCTCCGTAGAAAGGCTAAGGAGAAGTTCAAGGCCATGATCGTTGAGGAAGATGTCAACGACACCGACATATATACAGACTTCGAAGGAGAAGAATCTGACTCTCCAACAAACTCTGGAGGACATGACAAGTGTCTCATGGCACTGCCAGAAGAGTCAACTGGCGAGGTAAACTCTTCTCTCTATCCATCTCGTTTTATCCCTGTTGCTAACCAATGTGTAGGAGAACTCGACGAAGATATAAATTCGTCATGGGATGAGATAAAACAGCTAAACACAATGTGTGATGCTCAAGCCACTCAGTGCAAGATACTTCAGGCAGAGTTCGATGTAATGAGCAATCAACTGATCATGAAGGATCAAGAGATAGAAAGGCTCATGGAGGAAAATAGGAAGCTCCATGAAGAAGTTGCTCAGTCGACAAATAATCAGGTCATCAATCTGACCAAAATGACAAGGACACATGATGAATACATCTCTCAGTTGCAATTGGAGCTCAAACATACAAATGAGAAGATAGTGTCCCTTCATGCCTCGAGTGCAGCTCTAAAGAGCATAATCAGCAATCAAAGACCTCTCAACTGCGTAGAAGGTCTTGGTTACAACCTAGAGACGGACACTGGATCTCAACCAAGATAGTTCGTCAAAGGCACTTAGACCTCGACTGAGACACATCAAGTTCAACCCGACTAAGTCGAAGTCAGAGTTCTAAAGACTCCAGTCATTCCTGAGACGGTTGAGACCTCTGTGAATGACAAGGGCAAGAAGGTTCAAGTTGAAAAACCTACGAAAGATGAAGCTGGTACTTCGAGGGATGCTGAGAAGTCTTCAAGGAAGTCTAAATCCCAAGGTCGCAAAGCGATGGGGAACAAATAGAAAGGACCTTCGCAACCAAGGCACAATCAGCCCAGGTGCAGGCCACACAATGAAGCTTAGTATCAGCTACAAAGGCATCGAAACTGGGACAATCCGAACTTTTACCATCCAAGGATGTCGCAGAAGCCTCTAACGAAACAAAGATGCCCGTGACTAAGGAAGGTAAAGTTGTTCCACTGACTGCAGGAGGTATTGAACTAAATACGGAAGCTCAGATAGAGACTGAGCCATCCCATGCTGAGATAGCAACTAAAGGTGCTGACCTGGATGCACCATCCATTGAGGACCACAAAGAGTTTGATGCAGAGTTTGAGCAAGATCAATCAGCCAAAGAACAAGCTGAGGATGTGAAGGATGTCTAGGAAGAAAATGAGGTGATCACTCTATTTGATGAGGAGAACCCTCCATCCTCTCCACCATTCAACATGACACAACACTAGATCGACATGATGAGGATTCCACCAAAGAGCGTCAGCAAGACTCCATTTTTGGCAACTAAACTGATCAGGCACAACCAGAGACAGTGGAAGATCCAGAATCTCAATTTTTCGATAAGTTAGAAAAAGTTGGTCCATCTTTGACCGCAACTTAACTTGAACAGGAAGCTCTGACTCAATCCTTCACAAAGATTCATTTGGATGCATACAAACAGGCGCTTACCATCTGCCCTGAACTTCGTGAACGTCCTAACTCTCTGTACTTTGTAACAAATTTACTCATGTATATATTTGTTAGTCTGGGTGACTACTACATCTTGGCGGATTTCTTAAAGTTGCATGATATCGCCAAGTTACAGACAGAGGAAGCTCTCTTGCAGCAGACGTTCAAGTTCAAGACTAAGCTTGAACTGATTCAAAGGAAGGACGATGTGATTCAAGCCTTCATAGACAATGGAAGGTTCAAGATGTTGTTTGAAACAACAACCTATGAAGTCTTGGAGTTTCATAGGGAAAACATCATGCCATGTAGATGGATTCCGCCTACTGAAGAGAGAACACTGGTTGTGGGCCAGTCTGAAGTGACCACAACTGTCGAGACAGTCAAGGAAGGTCATGAACTGGTTGATCCTGAGGCTTCTAAACCTAGTAATGAAAAAGAACCCGCTCCAAGCCAAGCAATAGTTCCTGCTTCAACTGTTGTCGTTGCTAATCCTGATTACTCAGCTCAACAGGATCTCCAGGCTCTAACTGAGGAAGTCCCAACTCAGGAAGTCCGTCGAGGAATTGGAAGCCAAATCAATTGTGATCAAGGATGAGCTCAACTCTACCAAAGCTGATATCCAAGAGGATTTTACAGAGAAGTTTGCCACCTTGCAGAAGACTACTCAGCTATCGGAAGAGATCAAAAACCAACTCGAAGCTCTTATTTGATAGACAACCGATGATATGGCCGAAGGCTCGAAGCTCATGAAAACCACATTGTTGAGGTTGTTGCAAAGCATAAACAACAAATGGCTCTTATTCGCAGTGAAGTCGATAACATCAGTAAATAATTTCTGACTAAGAAAGACTTTCAGAGTCTGTTAGACAAAATTCTCGCCAACACGGAGTTAGTAAATGCCCATGAGTCCAAAATGCATATTTTAGAAGGACTCATCACCTCGTTGGAACAAGAGATCCAAGAGATCAAAGCTCAGAACACTTCAGTCCAGACTCCAAACTGAGCAAGCGACCTCTCACCAGCTCATCCAGGATTTTGCCTCTACCAACTCACATCTCGGCACCGAGGTCTCCTACTTCAAAGACACAGTTGCCTCCCTTGTTGCTAATGCCAAAAACAGGGAAGAAGAGAAACTGACAAAAGAGGCTCAAGAGGTTGTGGAGAAGGAAAATTAAGAAACCACAGTTGGGTTAAAAGCTTTTCGAGTCAAGACTCCTAAAGATCAAATCATGAAAGGGCTTCAGTTGATCGAAGAAGGACTTGCGAATCAATCAGCAGCGCTCTTTGCAGCAGAATTGGAAGCTGAACTTTCGGATGAAGAACCAGCTGACAAAGATGCTCCTCCAACTTCTGATGAGATCATCTATCGTGCCCGGATTGCAGGCGCAACTGAAAAACAGTTGTCTAGTTCCCGATGGCTAAAAGGTTTTGAAAAGAAGCAGCACGCTAAACTTGAGAAGTTCAAAAAAGAGATGCTAAAGAGCATAGAAGCCAACTTACCGGAAGAACCAAAGAGAAGCGTCTTTCCAGTGCAGACAACATCAAGCACATGAGAGAAGACGATCCATGAAAGCGATAACCGAAAGAAGGTTAGAAGCCAAAAAGAACAGAAATGATCACTGCCTACTTCCCCATGTCGACAAGTGGATACCAGAAGAAATGAGTGACCATTGTGAGCACTTGAAAGCTGAATTTCAGCTGGATTATTACTACTAGTTCGAGTATGGGAGAATAGAAGATAATCAGGCATGGTTGATGCATTTGCAGACGTTTGCAACCGAAGTCGTAGTTGGCAGACAACTGTTAAATGTCGTGGAGAAGTCTCCCCACTATCCTCCAACTGCCCCACCAAAGAGAACCTATCCTCCTCCAACAGTTCCAAGAACTGGCCAGATCGTGTATCGACTGATCGATAAAGAAGCTGAGATACTGGCTGTAAAGCTGCAGGCCAAAAGACATAAGCAACCAGACAGATTCCAAAAGGTTAAGAAAATCATCTATGAGAAGTATGACCTGACTACTCCAGAAGAACAACAAAAAGAGCAAGAGAAGAGTTGATGCTGCATAGAGAAGACAAGACAACTGAGCATTTTGTGTTTGATCTTTTGAATTCTTAAATATCAGTTGTAATGTAATTTCATCGACTTGTTATATATGATAATGAGTTATGCTTTTATCTTTAAAAAGTCAAAATCATTAACTTTGCTTGACGACTACCATCCCGTGGTCCTAGTTCAAAGTTAACTTATATATTTGTCTTATGCTAACCCTCTGTTTCTTATATACTAGAACTCAATTCGTTTGTGATTTAGGTGGTGTCAATTTAGGGCATCAAAAAGGGGAAAATTGTTGAAAAAATTAGTAAAAGTTTTGATTCATCCCAAAATCCAAGTGACCCCAATCGAGTAAATGAACCCATCAGTCTGAACTTAGCTAAAGCTCACTGTTTTAGCGTAGGGATTTTATCTTTACATATTTCAAATAGAAGAAGTCAGCTAGACTGAAGAAGAAAGTTTTTGATCAAGTCGATCAGCCGAACCAGAGCTCGACTGACTCGAGAAGTGATCCATACAGTTCATGCATGTCGAAAAGTTGTGTAGAAGTCAGACGTCCCAAAAGTTAGAAGAGAAAACTTAGAAGACGTTGAAGAAAGAAGAGTTCACATTCATATTCAAATCTACTCGAAAGTACAAGATAGCTTGTAACTATCCATATATGGACCGACCATGGAGACGCGCCGAAAGCAATGGTTGCAGTTACCAGTTTATGAAAGATTACTGTGAAGTAGGTGGAGTGTCATACTTTTTGGTAGAGGTCAAACGACTCTTTCCAACGGCTAATTATTCTCCCTCTCTATAAATAGAGGTCTCCCCATTGGGAGATTAAGAGAGTACACATGTGCAAAGAAGCAGACAACAAATTCAAGCAGAATCTCTCTCGCCAAGCAAGAACAAGTGAGCTGAAGAACCAGTCGAAGTAGAGTGTCAAGTCTTCCTCCTGTTCTTCCCCTCTAGCCTCTCAGAATCTCTATTCTTGGATTGAGTCTAGATTTGAAGGTTCTTGCGTAGTTTCTAAGCAGACTCTCTCTTGCAGATTGAGTTTCTAATCCTTAGGAAGAAGCCTCCACTGTTTTCAGTGTAGAAGACTTCATAGTTGGAAAAATCCCCAACCCAACTCTTTAGGTCCCTTAGAACCCATAATCTAAGCCCGAACTTTACTCCTACCCGTAAAAATTTGTAGGTTGTACACTTGCCCGCAAAAGTGTTGTAAGGTCTTATTCGAACCCGTAATCGAACTAGTTAGGTTGTTTGGTGCCTGAAAACCAAGCACAATGTTTGATAAGCACACATAAGCTTATCTAGTGGATTACTTCCTCGAAAAGGAAGACGTGGACGTAGGAGGTCAATCTTTGAATCACGTAAAAATACTGTGTTCTTTATTTCCAGTATTTACATTCAGTTTACTAACCAACTGACCTTGCATACAAAACTGTATTTGTGAAAATTGCACTAAGTATTTGGGAACTTGACATTCCCCTTTCAAAGATTTCTTTAATTCCATCAACTTTTGCATTGCTTAACTCTTTGAAACCTCAGTCTAGATTACACAGCTGACCCCAGTCAAAGAAGTCAATTGTGCACCTGACTGTGTGATTAGCTCCAATTGACCTTCTCAGTTGTCGAGCAAACCGAACTCACCTGTTTAGGTCAGAGTAAAAGATTTTAAGTTAAAAAAAATTACTATTGGTGTATTCTCCACTCCCATACACCAGTCACTCATTACCGGGACCATCATGAAGCCAACCTAATACTCTACTAGTATTTTACTTTCTTCTTAACCACTTAATACTCACTCCGACCATGATATTTTTGCCACATAAATAAATGACACGTGTATTTTAAAAAATTGGTGGGTAGTAGTGAATAGTAGTGAGTAGTATAGTAGGTATTGTAGTAAATGGAGTACATTATATAAAGTTGAAAAGATGATATAGTATGTGAACCATACTATTAAATGTGAAAGTGACAAACATACTGTGAACGAACTAAAATGACAAAAGTGACAAGTATATCATAGACAAAGGAATGAGTGAAAAGGAGGGAAAATGGGGTATAATATTATTTTATCAATTTATATTTTGTTTGGTTTCATTTTAAGAAAAATCTGATCAGGAGGTATAAAAATTTGGGCAGCCCATTTTCCCTTGCCCAATGTATAAATTTATATCTAAGAAACAGAGGTTTAAATATTATTCAGTACCTCATTTTACCTCTCATGTGTTTTGGATATTTTTCCATTATCTATCAATTTCCTTCCAAGTGAACAAGATATAAAGATTGTGGTCACCCTTGAGGGTAGAGATAAATATATTATTACTCATACCAAACAAAATAGTATAAAACTTGTGATGTCCACTATTAAGTATAAATTTATATCTCAATATATTATCCCTCCATTTATTTTTTTTTAGCAAAATTATCCCTCCATTTAGAAATGTATGTTATAATTCCAAGTGAATGCACCTTAACAATAGAGTAATTAATGTTTGAGCTCAAAAATTCCAAATCAAGACCTATAATATTCAATGTTATATTTAAAAGAAGACTAAATTGCATATAAATTCTCCATCTTTTATCAATTTCTTGTTTATATTCTCATCCTTTTAAATCAGGTGAATTTTTTTTCATCTTTTAAGTATTCGCAATTCGATACCTCTGACCATTTCCCCCCAAATTAGCGCTGATATGGAATACAAAAATGTTTACATGACAAAGTCCGACGGAAAAACAAACAACGTAGTTTTAAAAACACAAAACGCCGTCGTTTCCTCAAACACAAACACTTATATTTATATTTAATTAGGTGTATTAGGGCACCTATCGAAGAACAATATAAGTTTTTTTAAAACTACGTCATTTATTTTTCCGTCGGGCTTTGGCATGTAAGCATTTCCAAATTCCATGTCTGCACTAATTTGGGGAAAAAATGGTTAAAGGTATCAAATTGAAAAAATATAAAAGACGAGAAATTTTCACCTAATTTAAAAAGATAGAGATATAAATGAGAAATTAATAAAAATAAAAAATTTATATATAATTTAGCCTTAAAAGAAACATAAACATTCATTTCATTTTATCTTTGCCTCACAATCATCGAGGACTGAAATTTTATGTCTTGCAATTCCATATGTAAGATTCAAGGTCACATATATAGCTTAAATATTTGACAGACCAAACTAATCGCAAAACAATACTAAATGGGAACCAACACCTTATCACAAATTTGAGGGAATACGATTTTAGGGATGTAAGCTGTAGCTCAAATTATTAGGAAAACAAAGAAAAAGTACTAATTGATATTTTTATACTATTAAAAAGGGGCTATTTAGTAGTATTTGAATTATTAAAAAAATATTCCGACTAGTTGAAGAGAGCGCCTTCTATTCCAATGTTAAAAGAGAAGGGGTAAGAAATGGAAGGGTTTTAGTTGGCTAGATTGAGAGTGAAAAACTCATTTGTATAAATTTTTGTTGAATCAACAATCGCTAATAGTAATGATTAAAATCCCATTTATCTCTACCATAATTTTTAGGTTCTCCTAAATCCTAATAATAAAATTAGAAATGTCAAACGGCCCATCTTCGGAAACGCCTATGACAAAGTACAGTTCGTATCCCAAACCCGAAGCTGAATATCAACAAATTATTCAAAACCCAGATTTTTTCTCGCAGAAGCTTCGCGCTTTTCACGCTTTCTACGGCACCAAATTCCGGTAACTCTCATCTTCTATCCGATTCAATTTCTTTCTTGCTCATTATTTTTATTTTTATAGTATTTTTTGTGGTGGCGGCCGTGGATTCTTCTGCTGTGATTTAATAGTTATTGATTTTTTGAGTAGTTGTTTCGAGGTTCAAAATTTGCTTCTGCATGTTGCTTGGCGGTGTTAGAATGGCGGTAGACCTGATTTTGAGCTGATTGAATATCTTCAACATTTAATTTCTGTCGTGCAATTTGAAAAACTGCTCGCGATTCTCATAAATCTATATGACATCTCTTTCTGTGGATGGGATAATGAATCAACATGTAAATCCTAATATGCTTTCGTTAGTTTTTTGATTTTTGGAATAATTAGTGAAAACCCATGGACTGCTACTATTGAAGTGATAGTTGATGCTCGTTATGTTATATGGTCTCTTTTTATTTTTTTATTTTTTTGAGGTATACATCCAATTAACATAGAGTGAATTTGAGTTTATGAGTGACATTTGTAACTACTGTGTTAGTTCAAGTGATGGGGCTGTAATTTTGGACCAAATAGAATAGACTCACTTGTATCATAACTTCAATTTGTAGTAAATTGACTTATGATTGTGGATTGGATGTTAGTCCGACTATCATAAAATTTATACCATATATTCTCTTTGGTTTTATTTATTTGCATACGGTGCATGTACAAAATATCTTCTCAGTGTGTAAATTCAGAAATTGATCCTTGCTTTTAGTTCTGAATGCTTATTAGTCATTTCATCGTAATGCTGGTGCTTATCTTTGGGTCATGTTTGCTATTAGCTTAGGGTACACAAAATGAAAGCTGTTTGTGTTTCTAAAATATTAGCTATCGGAGTAGTATCATGTCATACTTGTTTCCTATAGTAAGAGGGAGGTTTTAGAGGATAATGATCTTGTTTAGGAGATATGACATGTTGTATGATTGTATCTACTATGATTTGCCTTTAGAGAATTCAGAGATTTTCATTTTGTTATGCACAGTAATTGCTATCTTTGGCCACTAGGTGACACAACTATAGCATAAGAAGGAAATCTTTTCCGCTTATTTTTACCACAGCTTGTTGTTGTGTGGTGCCTAATTGGAAATAATAATCTTTGATGTATGAGGCAATTCATGATGTTGAGAGTAGCAACTAGCAAGTCATTTATGACACATAGTTGGGTCAATCGACAAATGTTTGAAGAGTGACTTCATCTGAAATTAGTTGCTCCAATCCAATTCTATTAGAATCAACTTTGATATCTGAGATTTATTTTATAAGTACATCCTCTTTTCGTGTAATGATAGTAGCTATAATTACTGATTAAGAGTACCTTATTGTATTGTGTAATCTCATCTGCATTGCATGTATCTGAAACCTGTTTTGGGCACAATCAGAAATATATTAATTTCTTTGATGCAAATTTTGGAAATATTATGAATATAATTGAAATTTATGAGGAATCTCGCAGTATCCTTTATTAACTGCTGTCCTTTGCTATTTAGGGTCCCTACTGTGGGAGGGAGTTCCTTAGATCTCCATCGCCTATTTATAGAGGTGACCTCTCGAGGAGGTATTGAAAAGGTATGCTCTCTTAGCTCTTTGATAATTACTCTCTGCATCTTTCTTATTGTTAATTTTAGAATGTAGTAAATGAGTGGTTGACTGCTTGTGGTGCAGCTTTTACAAGTTTTTGTTAAGTTCATTTTCCTATCATGTTGAAAGAAATGCTAACTGTCTATTTCTCCATAAATTCCTTGTTTAGAAACATCACTGGATTACGAAAAACGGAAACGATATTTTAAATTCTGTTACAAGTTTCTGAATAGCACTTCATTAGTAAGCTGTCTCAATCTTTATCTGATTAATCATGTTGAAAAGTTCCTCTTAAAGGTTGGGGTCACTAATTGTGTATTAAACTTTATATATGCTCTTACCTTTCTTCCTTGGTGAAAGGCTAAGGTGACTTTATGTCGTTAGCATGTATATCTAAATGTTACTGCTCTTTTCTGTAGAGGAGATAGCTGATGCTTTTTGGCTGTTCAATGAATTTTTTGTGAACCATTGAATTGTTACGATTCGTCTGCATCACCATTTTATTAGCAGCAGATAGTGGGTATATAATGGGTTCTCTTTAATGACTTGGCAATGTTGGTGAGATTGTACTGATTGGCTGGAGTTGATTACTAGTTCTACTATTCCCATATCTTAAGTTGATTTTGAGTTACTTTGCCAACTTCATATTTACATGTTGCAGGTTATCAAAGACCGGAGATGGAAGGAAGTTACAGCAGCTTTCAACTTCCCAACTTCTATTACAAGTGCATCATTTGTTTTGCGAAAATATTATCTCTCATCTCTTTACCATTTTGAGCAGGTTTATTATTTCCGAAAAGAAGAGCCGACCATTTTAGCAGCGGGTACCTTCACCACTTGATTTTAGTTTTATTATTATAAGGCTTCAACCTTTTTCTGGTGTGTAAGTAGTAATCTGCCTAAAACTGTTAAACAGGTCAAACATTGTCATATGCCGATGATGATGGTGCTGCATCTGAGAAACTCTCAGGTGGGGATTCTTTCCAGCTATATATATTGTTGTTTTAGGAGTTTCTAGTGGTCTATTTCAATGCTACTTGGCTTGCTTATTTGTGAAAATATTAAACATGCAAATTATGCGATATGCAGCAACTTCTAACTTGGGGGATGGTAGTTTGGTCTCTGGAACAATCGACGGAAAATTTGAGGATGGGTATTTAGTTACAGTGAATCTGGGATCTGACGTTCTGAAAGGTGTCCTTTATCACACACCTCTGGAACCAGATGTATTCCGTGGTCTTACCACATCTGACGAGCCTGCTCAGCATATTCGGAGAAAGCACCATTCGGCCCTTAAAGACCCAGCTCATCCTAAGCGAAATAGAAGTGGTTACACTTTCTTTTTTGCTGAGCAATACCAGATACTGAGGCCTTCATACCATGGACAAGAAAGAGCTATCAGCAAAAAGATTGGGCACCTTTGGAGCAATTTGACAGAGTCCGAAAAACAGGTAAAAGAAAAGTACACTCCATATAGTAAGAAAACTTATTTGCTACATCTTCAGATTTCGTGCTTAAACTGCTAACATAAATTCAAACCGCCAGTTATTTCACCCTTGACGTATATGTCTTTTTGTAGCAATTTTCTTTGCAAAGCATGATATCTGGAGGGCGAGGGCCCTGTTGTGGATACCTCAGATATATCAGGGATCATGCTTTAATTAGCTACTAGATCTCTTAATTCTAGGACGGTAGGGTAATGAGTTGCTTGAGTATTTGTCTGTTTAATTCCTCCAGTGTCATATAGTAATAACATTAATAGACAAAGGGTTATTACAGTAATAACATCACCCCTCCCCCCACTTTGAAAAAACAAAAAATCTTATTATTGTCCTTATCTCAACATACTTGGTAAAACTTCTTGTATTCGTATTATCACCATGAGCTAGAATAGTATATACATGGCTGTGTTTTCTGTAGAATGCAAAATGCTTCCTTGATTATAATTGGTTGTTGTATACTGTCATGGTTACGTATGCTTAATCAGAGAACATGGCTTCCCTGAAATTATGTTGCAGTAGGTACATTTCTTCATTGATGTAAAAAGGAGTTCTCTTGGGACGCAACCAAAAGCAGGAGCTCCCAGTTCCCACTACCACACACACACACACACACACACACGCACACAATATAGAAAGATACTTGTCCTGAAACTTGTATTCTTTGATTCCGAAATCCTGAGTAATAATTGACACGCTTGTATCTTGGAATTAATTCTTTTTTTTTTTTTTTTGGTGATTTCAGGTATACCAGGAAAAGGGTTTGAGAGACAAGGAAAGATACAAAGCTGAAATGTTGGAGTACAAGTCATCCCAACAAGTGCAAGGTTAATATCCTTTGTTCTTGTTTGCTTAGGATGTCTGCTTCCGAGGGAATTGACTCTACAGGTCTTCTCTCTCTCTCTCTCTCTCTCTCTCTCTCTCTCTCTCTATTTACTATTGTCTGTAGAGAGACGAGTGAGAAGTCCCTATGACCATTCTAATTGACATCGAACAAGAATTCGAATGGGGCATAAATAGAAAATTTTACCTTTCGATGTTCTTTAATTTCTCAGCCTCTTTACCTGCGGCTTAAAATCAATGCTTCAGACATGTCTGCATGATGTGAACTACTTTATGCATTTACATTTAATCAATTAATCTATTAGTTGGCTGAAAATTAGTCAACGGTTGCGTGGTCGTCCTTCATTTATCTTTCTCATATGTACAGTATTATTATCTACGAACCGATGTAAATCTATTTAATATTACATTTGTAATTATAGTCGTTTGTGGTTCCCACAACTTTTATTAATTCTATATCTAGGGGGCTCGTTTGCTAGAAGTGATTAGGGTGTGTAATATATTGTTTGGTTGGTCCCTTACAAAGTACAACTCGGATTTATTATATTTGCATGAACAAGATCTCTAGGTGCTTCAACACAATTGCACAATGCATATCATCTACAAACGCAGCTCGTATTTGCGCAACTCACATGTACTTTTTTTTTTCTATGTCGAATTGGAGTAGATCGATTAGAAGAGTGCTAGGAGCCTAGGAGCGAAAACTAAACTTGAATAATGATATTATAAAGCTTTACACTTAACAAATTGTGGGATACTTTAAATCAACGTTTTGGAGTAAATAACGGACCAAAAATGTATCGTTCACAAAGAGAGGTTGGTAGCTTTACTAAATGAAATTAATCAGAATGTTTTAGTGTATTAATTTCAATAATGTAACTGCACTATGGGATGAACTAGACATGTTGCCTCCTTTGGATTGTGTTAGATCATAGGAATCATTATGCAAATATAATGGTTACCAGTATTCTATTTTTTTCTTTTTAAAATTGTGGGAGCACTCCATAGGTAATAACACTTTTGAAGTATAAGTGTGATAGGTTCGACCTATAAAGACATTAGTGAGATTTCAAATTGAGATGTTTTAGGCTCATCAGATTAAGCCATCTATTATGTTTGAGTGTAATTTTTTAAGGGAAAATCTACATATCTAGCAATTTTATAGTTTTTTATACTAATTCTAGCGACTAATTTAAAACATATAAATCTAACAATTTAGGTCATTTATACCCTTAGTTCTTTTATTAAATGAAAATTCATTAAACATTTACTTATTTATTGTTAAACATTTTTTATCCTACATCCACGGTTATTTTCTTTTTCTTTTCCTTACACCCTAATTCATAATTAATCACGTAAACCTAACCTAAATCCACGGTTATTTTCTTTTTCCTTATATATTTCAACAAGGATACTAATTGTAAACATCACATAGATAATAATGTTAAATTATATATTTGTCACAAGGTTGATTTAGAATTTCAGAATACTAGCACAAGGAATATTTATGTGATATCACATATTCCCGTCTTCACAACATATTTTTGAATTAACATGACTGTACATGTAAAATCACATAACTTTTAAAGCGTAATCACATATTTGTTCAATATTATGTAGTTTCACATATTTCCCAAATCACATGAATCTAGTTTCGGAATAAGATGACTACACATATGTAAAATCAAATATTTTAAAATGCTGAATCACATAATATTGAGCAACTTCAGATACTGAATAATACTAAAAAAACTGAAATCGCATAAATCTTTTATATCATTCAACAATTACACAAATAGTAAACATCACATCCGTAATAATGTTAAATAATATATTTATCACAAAGTCAATTCAGAAATACTAAACATTCACACAACGTATATTAATATGATTCCATATATTTCCCACATCATATGAGTCTAGATTTCGAAGAAGATGACTACATATGTAAAATCACATAATATTAAATGCATAATCACATAATATTGATCTTCAACGAAAACTAAATAATATTAAAAAAAATGAAATCACACAAAATTTTATATCATTCAACAATTATATTAGATTAGAAAAACTGAAAAGGTTCGTGTCTGGAGGTGGAGAGCGTTTGTGGCGGCCGTAAATATTGGAGAGAAATACGTAGTGGAGATAGAGTCAAATTTGGTAAATTGGAGAAAGTGAAAAGATAAATACAAACTTGTTGTTATTAATCGTAAAATAAATAATAATAGAAAAAAGAGGAAAAAAATTAGAACGGTAAAAAAATATACAATTGTTAGATTTTATATGTTTTAAAGTTGTTGCTAGAATTTTTAAATATATATATATATATATATTTTTTTTTATCTATATAACAATTCCAAAACCGTTACGCGATTGTTATGTGTGATCGAATACTTTTTTTAATCAACTAAACTTACATGATATATCCTAAAAAGACTTAAATAAAAAGTAAAAAATAAAACTCTATGGCAACAAAACTACAGAGCGCGAGAAAAAGCTTCTCGCAGTCATCTCCATGGTGAATCTCCGTCGCCGTCCCTCCGCCACCCATTGCCTTCGCCATTCCTCTACCGCGAATTGTACTTGTCAAAAGTATACCTGTCCGTTTCTATGCTCCCAAAAATCCCCAAACTAAAAACCCCTAAATCCCTAATTCGAATTACTATTGTTGAAGTAGGACAAGTGTGGTATAATTACTGGATTTATACAAATGATACGAAATTAATTTGGTAACACAAGAAGAATGTGAGATTAGATCATAATGAGACATAACTTTTTATTTATCTCTTTAACATGTTAAGACGCTCTAGCTATGAGATTCTCAAAACTATTTATTTTTTAATGAGATTTATTTTTACTACATTTATGTTGTATTGCACCTACTTTTATTACGCACGTCCAGATTTGTATTAGTTACATAAACATAATCTGGCTCATCCAATCTTAAATTCCTAGCTCCCCCGCTAGACGTGGGATAGGAAATTTAAGATAAATTAATACTTTTCGAGCTCGTTTGGTAGTGATGGGGTTCAACATATCCATTCATGAACATACACATGTTCACGAATTATAATCACATAGAAATACCTGGTGCGGTTTGAATAGAAGATTTAACGGTGGGAAGAGCATCTCCACGTGGTACGATTCTTCGAGAGATCCAATCCTACCAGAGAACGTCGGGTTGTATGCTAGTGTCGCTACTTTAACGATCAAGTTAATTAATTCTTGGAAGAACACAAGAACTTGATAGAAAATAGTTGAGATTATGAGGTGATACCTGGTATTCTATAGGATTTTTGTATATATACCTAGACAAGTTAATGGCAATTCGGTATTATCGGGGTAAACTTAGGGGTCGGTTAGCCTGCTACAGTAAAGGAACATTCCGAACAGTAAAACGATGTGACAGGAGACTCTGACATCATAAAGGACTGGCCTCCAAGATATTTGTTCATGGGAAAGATAAATTTCCGTACGATACTTTTAGACCGACATAAGCTGAAAGTGTAATAAGGCAAGGTAGACGATAGCGGAACCATACCGTTTAGGCATTCTTAGCGAACGCTTCGAGGAAGAGGCAATGTTGCCTTGTAGCCAACGGTGATGTCTCGAAGGGGTACCATCAACTCTTCCCCCCCTCCCCCTCCCCCTCCCCCTCCCCCCTCAAGTAAAAAAGAGTGAGGTTGACTGATAAGCAAGTCAAATGAAGTGAGTTTTAGTAGAAAAGTCCCTCCATTGGCTAGTTTGCATTTGCGAATAAGACCGAGCAGTTGAGAGTTTTCTCTCTCCAATTCTTGGTATTCCACTTTTTCAATGATGTGGCAGCCCACCTCTGCGTCAGTTACACGTGAGAGTTTTCTCGATAACTACTCCCTCATACGACAATAATTCAAATTATTACCGTTTTTTCTCTTCATTTATGCTCTCTTTCTTTTTCATTTTCGTGATGCTCCTTCTTTCTTCATTTTCTTTCTCACAGTGAAGTAAGAACTCGTCGTCGCTGCTCCGACTACTCTTCGTCTCTTTCGATCAACCTATCAGGTACTCCGCTGGTACCCTCTTTTGGTAGGTTGTAGTTTACTGTGATTTCCATGTCTGCTTCCTTTATTTCGGATAAAGGGAAAGAAATGGCCCCTTTTTTGTCTTCAACTTGCCGGACTTCTTCTACCGGCGAGAAGGTTCTTCTCTGTCGGGCGCTGTTTCTGCCCCCCAAATCCACTAGTAGGGAGGGGGAGGGGGGGGGGGGGGGGAGGGAGGGGGGCTCAGATTCTACTCATACTCATCTTCCTTTGGAGGAAGACCCTCATTATAGTAATAGGGATAATTGGAATTTAATCACCAAAGCCTCCACTCTTCGTAAACATGAACTCCAGAAAATGGAGAGAGAATGAGATGTTGGGGGTTTTAGGTTTGAGATTCCTGGTCCGGAGAACGCCCTAATTACACCACTCCACAAACTTGACCCTTTTGGAAAAAATAAGTAGATGCTGGTCTTCGATTCCCGATATGCTCTTACTTGTCTGAAATTTGCAATCTATTTCGTGTTTGTCCAAGTCATATGATTCCTAATTCCATTCGTACTGCCTTGTCTTTTTTCGTTATTCTGAAAATTCATGGAGGCGATCCTACCCTGAACTCTTTCATTCATGTTAAAACATGAAATATATAAAGGGGATGGTGGTTTTCTCCTCCAAGCATGAGGGACCTGCACACTTCTTGGGTCATAGTTCTCGTAATGATAAGGAGCGACATCCTAAATACTTCTTCGCCACTCCCATTGATCAACCTTGGCATTTTGTCGTGCAATCTCGACAGTATAATTTTGAGAAATCTTCCAAAATAAAAACGGCTCCTATTCCTCATTCGGAAGAGGCGCTTATGAAACATTTGAAAAAATGTCTTAATCCTAACAAAAATTTCACCATTTGCGATATTCTCATGGATCCATCCGCATCGGCTTATTTTTGGTTTAGCTCATCCTATTCGCAACCCACCAACACCTGAAATGAGTAGGTGTCTTGGTTTCGTCAAGCCACATTTCCATTTTCGTTTTGGGGCGGTGGTCTAACCAAGTTTTCTATATTTGCAGTTATGAGTTGGCGACAAGCAGCAAGTGCAAAGGAGGAAGATGATCTCATTATCATTTCATCCAAGTCTGGCTCATTCTCTCGCCCTATCATCCCCAAGCTGGAGATTGATGCTGCTGGCGAGGTTCCTTCCAAGGAGGCCAACATTGCTCTTAGGGAACAGATGACCAGTCCTACAACTATCCTGATTTGGTGTACGTACTAGGAGCAGGGCAAGTGCAGGGTTGCCTCCACTTGCTCCTCCAACCAAGAGAACAAAAGTGGCTAAATCCTTTGAGGCTCGAGGTCCGGCTTCCATGCCTTTGAGCAACTTTAGTTCAGGCTTGGAGATATAACTCCCAGGTACAGTTTCCCAAATGGATGGGGCGCAGTGCACTTATCTCTTTCGACAATTGCTTAATTTTACCGGAATTACAAGTGCTAGTGAAATGAACACTGATGAGGTACAATTCCATTGGGAAAGCACTGATGCAGATTTGTAAACCCTTTCTTGTTCTTTATCTATGTTGACCTTGGTTTAGCCTCCTTCTTAGTCATGAGATATCGTAGAGCAACATAATCTGTGTAGACAATCACCTTACCATCCAAAAGATAGGACCTAAACTTCTCAAAAGCAAAAACCATGGCTAGCATTTCTTTCTCCGTTGTGGTATAATTGCATTGGGTTGGGTTCAAAGTCTTTGAGGCATAATAGATGACGTGACTAACCTTTCCTCTTTTCTGTCATAATACAGCCCCAACCGCATATCCACTTGCGTCGCACATGATTTCGAACGGCATGCCCCGGTCGGGGAGGAAGGGGGGGAGGAGGGGGGGCTGGATGACAGGTGCAGTGGTCAGGCTGCCTCTTAGGGAGTTGAAGGCTTTCTTGCTATCATCTCCAAACTCCCATTCCACCTCATTTTGAAGAAGCCGAGTCATTGGTTGAGCTATTCTCGTAAAATCTTTCACAAATCTTCTATAGAACCCAGCATGACCCAAAAATCCTTGGAGTTGCCTTACATTGTTGGGATAAGGTAGTCTCGCGATCACATCCACTTTTGCTTTATCAACCTCAATGCCTCTCTCTGAGATCACATGACCCAGTACAATGCTCTCTTGCACCATGAAATGACATTTCTCATAATTCAGCACTAGGTTCTTTTCCACACATCTTTCCAATGTAAGCTCCAGGTGCCTCAAGCATGCTTCGAATGAGCTCCCATAAACCGTGAAGTCATCCATGAAGACCTCGATGCATCTTTCCAACAAGTCAGAAAAGATACTCATTATGCACCGTTGAAACATTCCTAGAGCGTTATAGAGTCCGAAGGGCATTCTTCATTGAGCAAAGGTCATTTTATCCTGATCTTCTTGAGCTACAAAAATTTGCATATAACCCGAGTAGCCATCAAGGAAACAGAAATATTTGTTACTTGCTAGGCGCTCAAGCATCTCATCGATGAACGGAAGCGGGAAATGATCCTTCTTGGTCACCAAGTTGAGTTTTCTATAATCAATGCACATGTGCCATCCAGTTTGAAGCCTCTTGGTCACGAGCGTGCCCCATTCATCCTCCACGACTTGTACGCCTGATTTCTTGGGCACCATGTGGACCGGACTCACCCATTCACTGTCTGAAACAGGATATATAATCCCCAAGTCTAGCAGCTTTAAAAATTATTTCATCACGACGTCTTTCATCGCGGGATTAAGCTTCCTTTGTGGATCCCTACACGGTTTTGCATTCTTCTCAAGACGAATATGGTGCTGGCATATGGTAGGGCTAATGCCCTTTATATCCGCTAGAATCCATCCAATCGGCTCCTTGTATTTTTCCAAAACACCTCGAAGCTTTCCTTCTTCCTCAATATTTAATCGCGCATTAATGATCACAGGAAGAGTTTCATCCTCTCCAAGATAGATGTACCTTAAATTCTCTGGAAGAGGTTTGAGATCTAGCTTTTGTGCCCTCTGTAAAGATGGGATGAGTCGTTCTTCTTCTCTTAATCTTGGCAGTTCGGACAATCGAGAAGGGTAGATACGATCAACTTCTGCCACAAGCTC
Organism: Schizonepeta tenuifolia; assembly: GCA_029490685.1. Taxonomy (NCBI): domain Eukaryota; kingdom Viridiplantae; phylum Streptophyta; class Magnoliopsida; order Lamiales; family Lamiaceae; genus Schizonepeta; species Schizonepeta tenuifolia. The sequence continues at coordinate 78,958,459 of CM055955.1, read as the reverse complement.
ATTGACTGATTTCTGAATCTCCTTTGGCTCTCCTTCTCTTTCATATATGCTCTCCTGGATCACTGTATCCATTTCATCACTAAGGGTAATGCGGAGGCCTTGAGTATAGACCGTGTGCTCAATATAATCAATGTATCCCAGTATTTTAGTGTCGCCAGGACCTTTCATGCCCTTAAACACATCAAACTCCAATTTTTCTCCATCAAATTCACAAGTTAACTTTCCTGCGTGGCAGTCGATGTTTGTCCTTGCCGTCCTCATAAAGGGTCTTCTTAGTAGTAATCCGCCGGATTTGATCTCATTGTTCCCCATATCTAAGACATAAAAATCAGCACGGAAGATAAGATCCCTTACTCTGATCAAAACATATTCCATAATGCCCTCCGGGTACACCACTGATCTGTCAGTCAACTGGATCACTACCCTTGTGGCCTTCATTGCCCCAATATTCATCTCGTTGTACATTGACAAAGGCATGACATTGATTGAAGCACCCAGATCCAACATTGCACTATCTATCCGTGTGTTTCCAATTACAAATGTGATTACAAACATACCCGGATCTCCGCATTTCCAAGGCATCTTCCTTTGAATCATTGCGGACACATTCTCCCCCGCCATGATCCTTGCATCATCTTGAATCCTCACTTTCTTGGTGCATAAATGCTTCAGGAACTTGGCATAACGAGGCATGGTTTTGAGTGCAGTGAGGAGGGGTAGGTTAATTTCTACCGTCTTGAATATGTTAAACATTTCCACTAGTTCCTCCTCTTTCTTCCCCTTAGCCAATCGATGTCGGAAAGGAGCCTGTATGATAGGCTTCGGGGGTCTGACATATGGCTTCTTGACCTCGACTTCCTTCTCCACCAAATTTTCTTCGACTGGTTCTTTCCCTTTTTTTCCTTTCGTGGCTGTGCCCTCGTCAGTGTCCACTGGGGGGCTCTATTCCTGGCATGAAGACCTTCTCAGGAAGTGGTTATCCCCGAAAACGGCACCGAGTTTGTAGTCAGGAACCCGGACGCGCCAAAATACAATTTATAGTTCCTGATGCCTACCACTAGGTACAACTAGGGTAAGTATTTAGGGTCAAATCCAAGGAAGGTAGGCTGTGATGACCTCGGTGTCACTGGACAAGATTTTGGTTTTGGTTTGGAACTCACTAAGCATCAACCAGAAACAAAGACCGAAATAAAACACGAAGTAAATCAAATAAAGAGGGTATGCTTGAGTGGGTCTTAACTTGGTTTAGTGTGTGTGTGTGTGTGTGTATGTGTGTGTGTTTGGATCCCAGGCCCTCGAATAGTCACTGCATGGGCACGTCTCTCGATTATAGGGTCTCGACACTCATACCCCTTTACTCTCACCATGTCACGCACGTGAGCATCTTAACCCTAGCTCATCCTTTCAGTATCAAACCCTCCAAGTCGCCTCGGGGAGCCCACCTTACTGTCTACAGAATTAGCTCACATTTGGAATAGTCACCAATTGAGCCCTCTGCATCAGCAACCTTTGGATCATGAAGGCCCAAGATGGCTAGACCTAGACGCATGACTTTCGTCATACACCACTCTCCAACGCTGGCAATACGACCAAAGGTGAAGGGAACCCCTACACCTTTGCCCAGTATTGTCAGGAATTTTGCCTCTGCCACTCTTCCGTTGGCCACCACAGGAATTGTGGAGACTCCACCGCTTTGGAATAGCGCGTCGGGAATGGACCCAGCAGCTCTCTGGCAAGCTTCTGGCCTCACCTTTCTCACACACAACACTCACACCTCACCGTATCTCAACCACCTCAAGCTAGAAAAACTTAGCTAGACATGGAAATGAAAGAACAAGCAACGCAAAAGATAAACAAAAACATACTTAACATAAAAATGAGCGTAAGAATGGGGCGATTTTTTATTCTCCCATTTTTCTTCTTTCTTCGATTTGCTGTGCAATTTTCATCCATTAAATCTTAAATCTATTTACAGAATCTTGTTCCTTGTGAAATTTCGTTCGACTTAGCCTTTCGTTTCATCGAATTCCATCAAGAATTGAGGAAGTTACAATCCCTCGAACTCTAGGGTTTCACGCTGCCATTTTCACAATTCCAGCGGGACTCTGACGGGTTTTTCTCGCGGAAACTCGCGCCTTCTGCATCTATTCCTTTGGTTTGAGAGGTCTGAACACGGATGGCGGCTCCTTCGTCGTCTGGACTTGCTGTTTCGACGGCGCCACCTCTTCCGCCTCTTGCTGCGGCGGTAGTCGCGACAGTCTCTTTTCCAGCAGCGGCGGTGATAGCTGCTGCTTCTGAGGCATCTCCGGTGGTCAATCTCGGTGTTGCTTCCTCTACGAGCACGCCGCTTCCCTCATTCGCAGCACCGTCAGGTCCTGCAACAACAACTAAGGCCCCTTTTCCCTTAGGGCTCGACGCGGAATCCTTCCCAGTGCTTCCTTCTCTGGCATCAGGGTCTGTTCGTCGCTGTAACACCCCAATTTTACTTAATAAAAAACTAATATTATTGAATATTTAGTAAAAATAAAATAAACATTGTCTTATAAATTAAGCAGCGGAAAAAAGAACTTAAAACTGAAAATGTCACAATTCTTATTAACTAAATCAAATTCTCGAATTATTCTTTCTTAAACTTGTCCTTGACCACCATCACGCGCTACGCCGGTAATCGCCCGAGTCCTCTCCTGAAAGATTTAAAGTTTTGGGATGAGTACTTTAGACTCAATGGGGTGTATTTATCCAGATTATATAACTCACAACAAGAATATACATAAATTAAACTTTCATAGCGTCGTTCGTAGATGAAAACTAGTAGTCCGAAGACCACAACTTCCTTTTATTTTTAGCGTGAGACTAACACTGCTTTTGTAATTAGTCCCAAGACCATAACTTTCTTTCCTTTCATTTTTAGCTCGAGACAAACACTGCTTTTGTAATTAGTCCCAAGACCATAACTGCTTTTATAGAAACCCAAGACTATCACTGCTTTTGTAAATAGTCATGAGATAATAGCTTCTTTCTCATATAGCCTGAAGGCTCTGCCTGCATATCACATATATAACTTGTGCGAAATATATAATAGTGATAAATGATAACTGCAACTTTAAAACCCCACCTTAACCTTTCTTGACTGACTGAAAAATCTGCAAATTAATTAGTTAAGTCTTGCGCACCAATCTGTTGAATAGGGTGGAGGAGTAGAATTCTTGAGAAAGTATCTCTATCAAACTTAATGTGACTGCGTAAGAGAAGATACCCTAATTACCCCCTTATCACCTATATATACTACTAATTGAAAGATAGAAGAAGATAACTATGAAACTTTCGTAACCCTCTCCCAAGCAAATCTAATATCGTAGGAAATAAATAAAATAATATTGAAAGAAACTTGATTATCTTGAGTGCAAGGTGAATATCAATCTTGAGTTTGCTCAATAATAGTTGGGATGACTTAGTGGTAGAGTGGGCTGTCTGAGGTCGAAAAGTCTCAATTCAATTCCCTGTAATGCCTTTATAAATCGAGCTTGTTACATAGTATGTAATTAAAAAGCGTGGTTTATATATTTTGTGTGATTTGCAATAGCATGAGAATTTACCTTGTAGATTGAAGGTTCCCACCACATTAAAAAAAGGGAGATTATTTATAATCAATCGCACACGTAATCTTTAATTGATCCCTCTAATCAGTACTCCACTTATGATTACCATTGCCACCATTCAAGTTTAGAGATTTTGGTTGCATACAGATAGTCTCCTTTATTCAAATTAATAGCTACAAACATATCCATACTAATTTAAACATTTACATCGTGAAGTCAATTTTGTTACATACATTCTTTCTTTCTTTAAAAAAAAAAATAAAAAAATTGGGACAGAAGAAGTGATAGAATTTGAACTCAAAACCTCTTTTTATTCATAAATAAGAACTTTTGGATGTCCTCGAAGAGACTTGTGAGTTACATTCTTGTTAGAGGTGGTAGGAATTTTCCTATCCTTGAGAAAAATCATGCATTCCTTTTTACATTATTTTACTTTACTAATTCGACTAGGACGAATGGATCATGTGATCACCCTACTTCTGTTATCAAATCCTTATAAGTACTCGTTACCCAACCTTGTTTATATATATGTAAAGTTAATTTTTTTATATTTATTATAACTATTAGTATGTGTATAATTAAAAGCATGAAAGGGGGTATTTCTCTGAGCAACCCCTTTTCCTTCATTTTCACTCCAATTGTAGAGAATCTTCATTTTCAGCCCCGTTTCCTACATTTACAAATTAAAAACAAAAGATAAATAAAAGGAGAAGAAGGTTGATTTGACACCGAACTCAGTTAACACCGCATGTGGAAGCACCTTAAAGATTGATTCTTTTTATTTAGAGAATTGGTCAAATATAGTCACTCTTCAAAAGAAAAGTGCAACTATAGCCACTTTTTTTAAAAACGATCAAATATGACCATGCATACACAACCTGCATACACGACCAATATTATCGCGTATGCTGGTCATGTATGCAGGTCGTGTATGCTGATATGGTAGTATATGCTAGTCGTGTATGCAGGTCGTGTATGCTGGTATGGTCGTGTATGCAGGTCATGTATGCTGATATAGTCGTGTATGCTAGTCATGTGTGCATTATTGTGTATATTGCTATGGTCGTGTATGCTAGTCGTGTATGCATGGTGAGCATACACGACCAACGTTATCGTGTATGTTGGTCGTGTATGCATGACCATATTTGACCGTTTTTAAAAAAACTGACTATATTTGTACTCTTCTTTTGACAAGTGGCTATATTTGCACTTCTCCCTTTTTTTTTGGTAAATAAATTTATTTATTAACCAGTAAAAAAAGTGTAGCACCACTACTACAAACAACTCAACCAAACAAACTACGAAGCACTACAAACTCTGAAGAGATCTAGCTACATAGGAAATTTGCTAGTTTTCTATCCTTTCGACAACTTATAGCAATCATAAATTGGCAATGACGAACCACCTGCTCCATACTTGCATTCTTATCTTGAAATCCTCGAAAATTTCTTTCTCTCCAAACTTGATACACCAAAATTTACAATGACATTCTGTAGAGTTTCTGTTTCATAGAATTAGTTCGGCAGTGGGCTGCTAGATCTTCAACCTCATGACTCCAATCTCCCGATGCACACTGAATTCTACACCAGCTCTTTACTTGTTGCCATACTTGCATGGTATAGTTGCACTAAAAGAATAAATGCTTGAGGGTTCCATCCACTTGCTCACATAAGCTACATTGTGGCTCCACATTAATTCCCACCTTCAACAAATTATCACATAGTCATCCTGCCAAAATGCTCAACCACAAGATGAAGATAGTCTTGGGGGAGGGGGGGGAGGGGGATTATCACATAGAATTTTACACCACGCCACTTTCTCCACAGGTCCCCTCAAATAGTTATACATCTTCGTAATCGAGAAGGAAGGCTTGTTTAGCATCAATCTACTTTCAGGAGTTTGGGATAAGTAATTTCTAGCTCCCAATACCTTCCTGATCACCCAAAAAGCTTGGGGTGGAATCCTCAAGGTGAGGATGTCCATGTCTTGTATGTAGTAGCCATGTACCCAACGAATCCAAAACCGGTCTTTCTTGTGATGCAAACTCTAAACTAATTTGCACAAAGCGGCCTTGTTCCATCTCTTCATGTCAATAATATTCCAGCCACCAGCAATTCTTGGCATACCCATATACTCCCAAGTACCAAGGCTCTTCGAGAGAGATTGGATTTCCTAGTCCAAAGAAATGTGCGGCATGCAATTTGCAGAAGTTTAATTACCTTTTGAAGAATGAGAAAAATCTGACTCCAGAAGTTTGCACTCCAAATAGAACAGACTTTATTAGTTGGATGCAACCTACATAAGAGAGGAGTTTTGAGGACCAACAATCAATCTTTTTAGTGATTTTTTTGATGAGAGGATGACATTGCTGAATGTTGAGTTTTTTGCTGAAGAAGGGGACCCCAAAATATTTAAAAGATAATGCACCACGCTGCATATGAAGTTCCTGGAGAATTTTCTCTTGGGGTCCCCTCCAAAATAAACACAACTCTTGTGAGGGTTTGCATTCATGCCCGAGGTAGATGAAAATTTCTCAAAAGAGTGCATGAGCTGCCTTACAGATTTAAGATCACTCCTAGCAAACAATAACATATCATAGGCAAAGCAAACCTATACTAATCCCATCTTTTTGCATCTTGGATGATATTTAAAATCAAGATTCTTTTTAAGCTCCAATAAACAGAGGTGTAGATATTCCATGCAAAGAACAAAAAGGTAAGGAGACATGAGATCTCCTTATCTTAGTCCTCTCTTTGCTAAAAAGGGATCAGTTGTTTCTCCATTGCAATTAATCACATAAGTCACTATTGTGAGACAGACCATGATCCATTCAACAAATTGATAAGGAAACCCTAGCTCAAGCAGTAGAAATTTCAAAAATGGCCACTCCACAGAGTCGTATGCTTTCTGGATATCTATCTTAATCATGCAGCAAGAAGACACACCCTTCCTTGTATAACCTTTCACAAGCTCATGGCTAAGCAGTATGTTGTCAAAAGTCGCCCTACCCTTGACAAAGGCTGATTGGTTTTCACTGATAAGTCCATCTAAAACAGTTTGAATTCTATTTGTGAGGACTTTGGAGATAAGTTTGTAGAGGACAGAGCAACAAGCAATGGGTCTAAAGTCCTTAACACTAAATGCATTCTCTATTTTTGGTAGTAAAGAGATTAGTGCAGTATTAGCTGTGGTAGGGAGAAAGCCAGACCTGAAAAATTGTTGGACAACTGCAGTTATCTCATTGCCAATAATCTCCCATGCACGCTTGAAGAAATGCACATTGAAGCCATCTATGCCTGGGGCTTTTTGAGAATCCATGGAAAACAAAGCTTGTTTAATTTTTGTTGGGGTGCAGTCTTGACATAGTTGCAATTGTTGCATTCTAGTTAAGATAGCTCCTCTAGCCACTATAGTTCTATCCACCATAGGTAAAGTTGCAGTAGCACTGCCCATACGTCCAAGATAGAATGATCGAATTTCCTCTTTTATTTGGCTTTGAGTGGTGCACCTAGAGCCATCAGCTTGAATGAGTAACTTGATTGCTTTACTAGCTTGTCTTGCTTGAGCATAAGCAAATAAATATTTAGTATTCTGATCACCTAAGGCAATCCAGTCCACCCTTGACTTTTGCTTCCAAATATTTTCTTCAATGCAACTCCACTTCTCCAATTCCTTTAGTGTTCTTTTTTCAGCAACTTGCATCCTTCTGAATATCAATGAGTTGCTGCATCAGAAGAGTGATTCTGTCACAACCCAAAATCCGGTGTGTAGGAATGACCAGACTTCATTGGATTGTGAATGTGAAACTATTGAATAAACATACTATTTTTGGACACAACTCAACTCGAGATGCAACAATACATTAACTTTATTGAATTAGAAATGTGAAACCATCAAATAAACTTAACTCAACAGGAATCATGCTCGGGGATAAGGGTTTAAAGATTTAAAACGATAACGAATATGAATAGGCTTTCAAATCATAACTCAACATGGAACGAGCATATATAATTTACATAGGTTTCACAAAATATAATTATAAAGTTTTCCAAATCCAAATCAGGCGGAAATAAAAGACAACGTTCATAGGAAATTGTTTCGAGCACACGGCTCATTGTATCATCACCATATCAGAGTTTTATCAAAAAGACATAACCAAGAGATTATCATGCAGTGGAGACATCACTCACCTCCAACAACTACATGTATGAAGACATGTAATTGCCGACTCAAACTTTCAACTTAACAAGGGTCACACCACCAAGTATCATCCTTGTCATCCTCATCCAACGCTAACCTGGACGTTTAGAAATACATGCAGGGCTGAGTACTTCGTACTCAGTGAACACATGCCAAAAATGTTTTGAAAACTTTGATCACTAGAGCTATATAATTGAGCTTGCCTTGCCACTGCATCACAAATGTTAGTGTATTTGAAAAGCGTTTTACTTGTGAATGCATAAATCATTTTATTTTTCTGAAATTGACTGTGCAGTCAAAACGTAATATAATAAAGGTATGAATTATCTACCACATCAACATTGTGTCGAGAAGTAGGCCTCCTTCTCAAACACTGTGACCGGCTAAACCGAAGTAAAGCTCACAGTCACCTCATCAAATCAAATAACCACACGTGGGTTCCTGCCTCACACAGGATATTATAACTCATGTAGATGATAGAACATACCAATCTCAGATAAATGGCAAGTCAATTAATTTTAAAAGCTCACATAATAATAATCAATAAGTAATAGCATTCATCAGAGTTTTGGTTTTAGAAAAGCCCACCTGACTTCTGGTATACTGAGTCGAGGTTGCTTACTTTACGCTTCCCGACTACTTTCCAGTCCCGCTCGGTCCTTCAAAATAGCATCGAATAAGGACGAATTTATCAACTCGTAAAACGTAGAATAGACTTAGGGTTTGACTGAAGGACTTCTACTTGACTCGGGTCTTTCTTATCTCATTTTAGCTTTTCTACATCGTTATCTTTCTCGGTTTCTTGTTCTCGGATTATCGCCTTTACTCGGTTTCTAATTACTTCTTAACTCGAATTCTCGTTTCTAGAAAATAATATCTTTACCAATCATACAAAACAAAAAGTTACTATTTAACTCGTCTTATACTTCTCATGAACTCGAGTCATATAAGTTCAGAAAATCATAATATCGATTCTTGACTATTATCACAAATTATTCATGTTATCATCGAGCACTCATATCAGAAATTAAATATTTACTTCAACATTCACATCATAATCAAGCATTCACATCAATAATCAGGTATTCATATCAATACTCAAACATTTTCATTTTAATCAAGCATTTATATCAATAATCAAACATTTATATTGAATAAACGATTAACTTCGCAAGTAAATGGATTAATATAATCCCACTTAGTCACATAATCTCAATCAAGTATTGAAATTTCAGAAATAATTCATATCTTAAACACATTCACATAATAACTCATTATTTCTCGACTTTTAATTTTTAAGAACTTATAACTTCGAACTTTTAACGAAAATCATTTCGTTAGACATTCAATAATTTAAATAATAGTAATTATTTTGAATTTAATAATCAACCTCTATTTAATATTTCCCGACTTTAAAATACGTCGTCATTTTTCTCAAAATACGTACTTATACTCGTATATAATCTTAACATAATACTTAACATTAAATAATCATTATTTAATCTTTTATTTATTTAAAAACTCAATTTTTGTTTTTATTAAACAAAAACTCGTCTTTTTTCTCAAAACTTCATTACGCGATAAATTCTTCGTTTTAACTTCTTTTAAAGCGATTCAAAAAGCAAACTTGCTTATTTCTACTCAAACATCATCATCAAATCACTTAATACGTCATATATCCTAAAAAACTTAGCATCCAAATATTTAAGACTTAATAACATCGTTTTTCTCATATAACTCATTTATTTACTTGTTCGTTTTTCAAACTTATAATCTTTCTTCACACAATTAATACTTCATAATATCAATCACACATCCAAGCATACTCAAAGACATAAACATCAATTTATAACTCATATCATTCAACTCTTTTAAATTTTTTAGAAATATTCCCTTAATTGAATATTCTAGTTTATTGTTATTATTTCTCCAATAACTTTTCTTATTTAATTTCTCATTTATCTGAAACGAACTCAAATACGAGTAATTAATCTTTTTGACTCGTATGCTCGACTTCTAACACATTATCTTATAGAAAAATTCATTCTCTTTATTCTAATTTTCTTTTTATTCTTTAAAATAATAATAATAATATTAATATTCTATTTTCTTTTAAACATTATAATCATACTCATGCATCACTTTCACTTATCATCAAAATCTTTTCATCCTTAACAAAGAGATGTCATTCTTTGTTTTAAACTCATAACTTCTTTTATAATTATTTCTTTTTCTTAATTTTCTTTTATCACATATTTTCCGTAAGAAATGAGAAGTAATCTTATCCATCCACTTTTATTAATCTACTGTTAATGTTTATTTTAATATATGTTTTATATTTTTTTCCATTATATTAGGAGAAGGTTAAATTTGTATTTTGCTCATTTAATGATTGACGGTTTTATTCCCTACATTATGGAATTTTGTATTTAATCCTAAAAGCACGCGCCCACGTATTTCCATTCGTTGGTAATTATTTTTATTTTTTTCTATCCATATACTTTTTATTTAGTAGTTTAATTAAATTACTAATAATATGCAAAATTCAAAATATGTAACATTATTAGTTTTTATATTTGACAGTGCATTATCCTTAAATTTAAAATGTGTTATATAGTAATTCATAGTGCACTATCTAAAATTATGTAATTTCATTTTCCTGAAATGGTAAATTATGCATCATATGATAATTTAACAATGCATTATTTTAATAATTATAGAACATAAGTTTTTATTGTAGAACTTAATCCGTTTTAAACTAATTAGCGCAGAAAAGTTTGAAATTATCTTTACGAAAAAATGCATTGCATACAATGCACTAATTGAAGTAATATAATTCATTCACAATTTATTATAATGCATTTAGTCTGACATGAAAAACATATTCTACATTTTAAAATGGCAATATTAGGATTTATCGAAATAAAAAAATGTTTTTAATTTTTAATATTTTGATTCTCAAAAAGTCATCGCCAGTATCTTCGGTTAAATGGGATTTACGCATACTAATAAATTTTGGAATTTTCCTTCCTTACCCTTTTCTAAATAAAACGAGAGTGGTTGAGTCAAATAGCTGCTAATTGATATTAATTTATGTTAAATCTAGACCATTTATTTTGGATTGATCTGTGGCCTATAATGCTTCTTATTTCTTACACTAAGAGAACTTTACATGGAAACTCATCCATATATATATATATATATCGTTTTTCACCAATACAATTCACGAAATATATATATATATTTTGATTTTAATAATAAAATAATTAATTCTATTTATTTTATATTATCTTCAAATCTTCATAATTTCTTCAAGAACATGAAGAACATATCTTCATATCTTTATATTAGACTCAAGAACATCAAAATACTTATATAAATATTTTTACTCATTTAATCGATTTTTATTCCAAAAATTCACTAAAATTTATAAAAATCATATTCTCTTAATTCTTTAAATTTTCATGTATCTAGCTTTACTCAAAACTTTATTCTTAACCTCATAACATCATCATCATCATCATCATCATCATCATCATCATCATCATCATCTAAATCATCACACATCATAAAAATCATCAAAAATTCATTTTCTTCATATAGCACATAATTCGAATTTTTATAAAAATTCACAAAATTCATATAATGACTTAAAATCACATCTCAATTATATTTTCATGTTTCACCATGCTCGTACTCCTCATAAACATCATAAAATCCATAAATAAGCATTTAAGCATATTTTCTTCATTTTATTCAAATAAAATCGGCAAAAATATAAATAATTCAATAAAAATCTCATCTTCACATCTATGCGTATAAATCACTAAAATCATCATCATAAACATTTATCATCATCATATCATCAAATAATCACCAAATATCCATCAAAGAATTATTTTTCCTATTTTCCTCTCTTGTACGATTTTTATCACTTTTCTTAAGAAAAAATATTTTCTTCCTCTTTTAATTCCTAGGTTAGTGTTTAAACTTCTTGTTAATCATCTCATCATCATCATAAACCTAAGGTTTGCCTAAGCATAAAGTAAATCATGCATGCTTTTCCTTATTTTCTTCACTTACATATACATATATACAATTAAATGAATGAAATCATACTTAAAAATATAAAACTTAAACTCCTTCTTGGCTTAATGATTTCGGAAGCTTGGAGGATGGGAAGATGATGGATTTTTCACTCCTTTCCTTGCATGAAAATATATACAAGGTATCAAGATCATGGCTTGAAAAATAAGGATCAAATCCTTACTTGAAATCCAAGGAAAATCGATGGATATAGGGGTTTCTCTAAGCTTATTTCAAGCTTAAAAAAGAATGATAAAGATGATAGCTTACTTCTTTAGATGATCTTGAAGATGGAAGTGATGATCTATATCAAGAAATCCTCAAGCTACAAGCATGCTTCATGGGGGAACTTTGTATATATATATATATGTATGTTTATCGGCTGTGGAGGAAGAAGAAGAAGGAGAGCTGCTGCTGTTGCTCTTCTTCGGCAGTGAGAAGGAGAAAGGAAGGAGCTGCCACTCCTTAAACTTCTCGGCAAAGGAAGGGAGAGATGAGAGGATGGCTGCTGTCTTGTGCTTCTCACGGCAGAGATGGAAGTCGAGAGAGAGAGGGCTAATGGTTGCTGCTTCTCCGCAGAAATGGAGAGATAAGGGAGGGCTGCTATTGTTGCTTCATTTCGGTGGTTGAAAGAGAGAGTTGTGGGAGAGAATAACAGATGAGAGAGAGAGAGGATGGAGAGATGAAAGGTGGTGTACTTGGTTGAGGGAGAAAGATTTCAAGAGATATAGAGAGAGAGAGGTGAAGATCGAGAGAGAGAGATTTGGAGAGAGGGGCCAATTGTGTGGCTTAAGGAGAGGGAGAGTAGCTCCCACTCTCTCAAGTGAGAGTGGTCTTGAGATTTAATTCACTATTTTGGATAGGTTGTAGATTTTTAAATGCTAAAAACGCCCGGAATAAAAGTTTTAAGATAGAAATTATCCCTATTATTTTATTTTATCCCCGAAACGTCTAATAACTCTCCTCGTCTCTTTCCTGACATTAAAAATTCTCCTACAATGTCTTATATCTCCCAAAATAAATTAAGGAATCTAATTATCTAATTTTTAGATCAAGATTCCATCTAACGAAGAAAAATTCCAAAAAGTTCTCAGAAAATTCCAGTCGATGAATAGTGATTTTTCGGTTAACGTTACTATTCATCAAAAAGTAAAAGTTCTCAGAAAATTCCAAAATTCATAATCAAGCTCAAACTCAATATTAATGCTCAAATAATGCATCATATACTCGATTCGAATAATCAAAACGCGAAAAATCACATCAAAGCACATAAGCATTTTCGTCATTTCACAAGAATATTTTCTTGAAAATTTTTAGCACTCAAAACTCATCTTATAGGCATATAATCTTATTTAATACGCACTTAATAACTTAGAAAAGTTCAGGGTATTACAGATTCTTTTATTGATATTTCTATAGTGCCTTGTGTTCAGGTCCTTGAAAGGCTCCTTGAGTTGTTTGAGCTTATACCAAACATTGAGTAGCATATTCTTATGAAGTTTCTGCTCCCAAGTTTCGAATAATCAATTTAAATTCTGGGTGGTCAACAATAAGATTTAAAAATCTAAATGGACCTTTTCTCATAGCAAGGTTAGGCTCCAAATTCAACAACAATGGGCTCTCTCCATGATCTCCACTACCACAGAACTATACTTCATACACCAATGCTCATCAGCAAGGCATCTATCCAGCAAGAAGTAGATTCCGTCAGCTCCTACTTGGTTGTTGCACCAAGCATAATCTCCTCTAATACTTCTAATCTGCATCAATTCATTTTGTTAGATACAAGCAGCAAAATCCCTCGTGTCATGATCAGGTATAGGGTTAGCCTGGAACCTTTCAGTAGCACACAAAATGGCATTGAAATCACCACCAATAAGAAAAGGTAATGAGCAGTTTTGGCAGATCCTTGATATAAACTGCCACACATCTTTCCTCCTTTCATTTGTTTTGAAAGTATAGATAGCCACAAACAAAAAGATTTTACCAATTGAGATACTCCTTACTTAACATAATAGGCCTTGGGCATGGCTCTCTACTAGTTAAACTACCACTTTTTGAGTATTCCAGCCTACCCATATCCTTCCATTCACGACATGCGAATAGTTATTTACAAATCCCCAATGTTTCTGTATTTTAACTGAGCAGGTCTTGAACTTCTCTTGTTTCACTCTAGTTTCTGATAATGCCATAATATCTACTTTCTTTTTTTGCAAAAGGAGACGAATCTCCTTTTGTTTGAAGGGTTTGTTACAACCCCTCACGTTCCAAATCATAAGCTTCATGTTTCCACATTGGGGTAAAGGACCCCGCCCTCTTCTGTTAAGTTCATACTTTGCTCCTTTAGAACTTGATAAGATTTCTTCATTTCCACAGTTATAGAGTTCTCACCAATCGCTAGTTGACTGAATGTTTTCTTCAGAATAATCCAGTCCTCTTGTTGTGCATTCTCTTGAGTAGTCTCTGCTTTGTGTTTGTTTTGGCTGCTGCATCTCCTCTACTGTCTATTTAGACTTTCATTGTTGTGTCACATGATGTTGTTTCTGAGCTTTGGATATGCAATCATGCCCAGCAACTTGGCACTTTTTGCAGTAGGGTGGGATCCAATCATACGAGACCTTCTGCTCTATCTTCCTTCCATCTCCCCCTTCAATCACTATCTTTTGTTTCAGAGGTTGTGTAATGTCTATTTCTACTAGCAATCTGGCAAATGAGATTCGACTCTGTGAAGTGGTCAATTCATCAGCTAGCACTGGCTTTCCAAGAATATTCCCAATCCGGCTTAGAGAATTTGCACTTTAGCCGTCCAATGGCAAATTAGGTAGTTGTATCCATAGAGGGATGACTTGCAAAACTTCCTTTTCAAAGCAGAAATCCGTTTTCCATTCTTTCACTATAACTGGTCGATTCGTGATAGTGTGATAGCCCGCAAACAACACAACATCTCTATCATCAACATTTTGAAATCGAACAACAAAATGCCCCTCTGAATGGTAAAAGATTTCTGGGTCCAGCACCTTACACTGCTTGGTGAGATATGTGCTTAGGTATTTTATTGTGGGTGTTTCTCCATCAACATACAAAATCACCAAATTTTTCCATTTAGCAGCTTCTACTTCAATTTCACTCTTAGCTAAACATGCAACTGGCAAACCATTTTTTAGCGTAAGAGCAATGAAGTCAAGTTTCATACCTCGTGAGGTGGGACGCGTAATAGGATGTGGAATTGCACTTCTCACTTTTATTTTAGCATTTATTTGCTCCATTTATGAAAATCAACTGAGTTACGGTTTTAGTCGTTTTATGGCTTTCGATGGACTAATTAAGATATCAAATTAATTTTCGTTATTTTCTTTTTGACATAGAAGATATATTGCATTTCCTCTATCCACGAAATAGTTGTTACTTTTACCATTTAAGTTTGTCCACAAAATGATTGTCACTTTCATTTATAGTAGTAGGGCCTACATAAATTAGGAGTATTTAACTTTATATTTCTCACTACTTCACTAACATTTATTGTGGTATCCTTACTCCACCCACAATAATACCCACTATTATCTACTACTAACGACTATTTTCTTAAAACCCGTGTCGTCCACAATGTGACAATTATTTCGTGGACGGAATGAGTAATTGATTTACTCTCAAGTTTAATAAAAGTTTGGTTATTGAATAATTGATGTTGTTATTTGATAGGATCGGCCTCATCTTGGGCCTGGCCCAAGGCCCAATCTAATTGGGCCTGTACATTAAGCTAGGCCCACAGAGCTTGGCCCAGACGAACTACTACCTGCCTTGAAGACCAAGTAATAAAGCCCTACCTTGGAGATGAAGGAATCCGATTTCTAAGGAGATTTGGATATGTACAAAGAAACAAGATATGTATTAGGAATCCTAGGAGGATTAGGGCTCGATTCAAGGCCTATATATAGTAAACATAATTAGACGATCAAGCATTCATTGTACTCTCATATATAATAAAAGCTAGATATTCTCTCCCGTGGACGTAGATCTCGTTGATCGAACCACGTAAATACCTGTGTCATCGTATTACTGTTATTTTCAGCTACTCTTGCAAACCCTAGATTTATCATTGGCGCCGTCTGTGGGAAGGTCTCTTTAAATCGACGGTTCTTTTGTAGCTGATTAACAATGAATACGCGATCACAAAGCGCGATCGCAAGAGAACGGGAGGCCCAAAGCCGATACGGGAATCCCAACGAAGGGGAAAGTCATCCCTCAAATAAGGATAATCTCCAGAAAGGCGGTTCGACCCCAAAGGAGGGACGTGATAATAACCACTCAGAAGAGGATCATACGGGGGGATGCCCGAGCTAGAAGACATCCCTTAGAGGGATCCACCAAAAAACCCGCGTCGGAGGACATATAACGGACGATCCTTCAACACGAACGAGACTCCAGAAGGGTTTGTCGAGGAAGTAAGCGACGAATCCGAACGAGAGAAACCCGAGTCGAAGAAGGGAGATGATTTCCTCAACGACTTCGACCTCGCTACCGCCTATGCCGCAGCTGAATTCGCTAGAGCAAACAAGGAGAGCTTCAAACGCTTCCTCACGACAGCCCGGACGTCCCCAATGCCTGAAGCCAGGGAGAGTTCCACGCTGAAGTCCATATCTAAAACTCCTCACCACACTAAGATGCAGGAGCCCAAGCCGAGGGGAAAGCACGACACCCGCCGGAGTCCTAGCCCCCAACGGAGTCCCAGGCGACACCACCTTCCAAGGCGACATCGGAGCCCCAGCAGGTGCCGAAGCCCGAGTTATTACAGAAGTCACAGTCTCCGAGAAGATCGACACATACGCGAAAGGAGACCAACCCGACTTGTCAGCCCGTTCACTGACGAACTGCTTGACGCCAAGCTTCCTGCGGCATATAAGTTGCCGAACATACCACCCTACAATGGGTTGGAGGATCCCCTCAATTTTCTGACGCGTTTTAAGTACAGCATGCACAACCAGGGCCTTAAAGAAGAACACATGTGCAAGCTGTTCCCCGAGATGCTGGTCGACTACGCCCGAGCTTGGTTTGACAGCCTGCCGACTGGCAGTGTAGGATCCTGGGCCTACCTTGAAGGAATTTTTAAACAAAGATTCCATATAAAGGTCCAGACTCGCCGAGACACAGCCTATCTCCTATCAGTAAAGCAAAAGGATAAAGAGTCTATAAGGGAGTACGCCTCTCGATTCATGCAAGAAAGCCTGAAAGTCGATAAAATTGACGACGTCTTCCTCATCTCAGCTTTTCGAAATGGGGTCGCTGCTGGGTCCCTGAACCAGGAGCTTGCTAAACAGAAACCCGAGACAGCTCAGGAAATGTGGAGGATTGTATACCAGTTCGCGGATGGCCAAGACGCAGACCGGTTGAAACGAGACCTCTCCCAGCCTGAAGAGACCGAGAAGAATAGGACTGAAGTTGATCGAGGTCGGAATGATCGTGAGCGGAGAAGCGCTCACGAACGTCTCCAGCGAGGACCCATCCAGTCTCGACTCGGACCTCGGATGGGTCCGGAGCGACCTCAACGTCCTCCTTTTGTAAAAACAAACGCTGAGATCTTCGCGCTTCACGCGGACTGGTTCACCAAACCACGCCCTATGTCAGGGTCTAAACCTCGAGATATAAACAAGCACTGCTCCTTCCACGATGACCACGGGCACCACACTGAAGACTGCCGCGACCTCGCAGAAAAGATAGAGAGGTTAGCCCAGGAAAGCGCCCTAAAGAAATACGAAGCCGGGGGAAGGAAAAGCAAAAGGGGGAAGCGAAAAGGCGGACAGGGTCTGTCACGCCCCGACTCTCGAGGTGCGACTTAACAACAATAACAACAAACTTAAACGACTAACAATTAACTCAAATAAGGGAACATGCTCGGGGAAAACAAAGATGGAATATAAGGCAATCGAATTTGGTTTTCAAAAGCATAAAGAAATAATAACCGAGCATCTTAACTTCACTTTCAACAGGAATTCAAAGAAGTAATGCATACTGATGGGAAGGGAATTCTAACGAAAAGATAGAGAATATGAACCTATATCAAAACAAAGGATCATGTTCAACAACAATTCAAGTTACGAGCCCATCGCTCGGAATTACAAGGTAAAGAGTTACGAATTCAATAAGTATTCAAAGTCTTTGAGCACAACGTCGGAATAAAAAACATGGATATTAAAGTATTATCATCAACAGACATTAGTTCAAAAGGATTGCAGCGGAAACTTGCATCAATACCCAACACTTGCACGTATGAAGTCGTACAAATGCCAGTCCAAAATTCTACTAAACTCAACCAACAAACCAAACCACACCACCAAGTATCCACGCCATCGCCATCCAGTCAACCTGCATGTTTAGAAACACACGCAGGGCTGAGTACTTCGTACTCAGTGAACACAAGCCAAAACATTTGAATAAAGATGCTTCTTAAAGCTATAATAATTGAACTTGCCTTGCCGAACATCACAAGTATATAAGTAATTTTAAAAACAGTTTACTTGTGCATGTCAAAACATTTTCTTTAAAACAGACTGCACAGTCAAATAACATATAATATAACAGTATGTATCATCTATCACAAACAATCTCACTGTGCCGAGAAGTAGGCCTCCTTCTCAAACACTGTGACCGGCCTAACCGAAGCAAGGCTCACAGTCACCTCAACATATACCACACGTGGGTTCCTGCTTTTCACAGGATAAACACATCTTCATATAAATAGATGATAACACATACTAACTTCAATAAAATGGCAAGTCAATCACATTTGAAAAACATAACATAATATTCAATAGCATAACTAATTTTCATCAGTAGTTTTGGTTCAGAAAAGCCCACCTGACTTACGAAGAATTAGCTAGGTGGTCTAGGGCTATTTGTCCTCGCTTAAAGATCCGACCGGCTCGATCCTTCACAGTTCGACATCGATAGGAAAAATAAGATACGCAACATGACGGACATAAAGGCGTTGGACTTTAACTGAAGGACTTCTAGTTGAGTCGTCTCTCTCTTCGCTCTAACTTTTCTAAAGGATCTCGCGTTCTCGTCTTTAAATTATTAACTTTATTCGAATTGATTAACTTTACTACTCAACATCGTACGCTTTTCTCGTTCTAATTAATAATGTCATCGTCTATATTCTATTACTCGAGTTTTCTTTTAAAGGCTTTAATCAAAACTTGGTTTAACAATTAATCATCTTGCATACAATAGTTCAATCATCTTTCACATTATAACTACTATCATGCATTTAAACACTTATTCAAACATATAATGAATTCATATAAATCAAGCATACTTCAAGACACATTAACATTCATTCAATTTAGATCTTAAAATCTAACTCAATTATGCATTTCCTTTTATGGAGGCTTAAACTATTAATTCTATCTTTCTTATTTATATAGACAATGCTTCGTTCTCAATCAAGTCTTTAAATTTTAATACAAGATATTTAATTAATATATCTTTTCATACATCTTTCATCTTTCATTTAATTAAAAACTTTTCAATTTTAAATCTTTTTGTCAAAACTTCTATCTTCATTCCATATTCAAATTAACATTAATACATACTTAAACATCCAATCTTTTTATTATTTTTACAAATAATTTCTTTCAAAACTTCAACATGCAAACTTATTTTCTTAATTTAAACACATGTATGATTATACTAACATAACATACAATCATTCCATTGATCAAAACATCACTCAATTCTTCAACAAAATCAACAAAATAAAACTTTTATTTTTCTTCAAAACTCACGGCACACACATGCATATTTTGTGCATTTTATTTCTCAATTTTTCATGTATAAAAATCTCATTCCTAACATGATAAAAATAACAAATCAAGCATCATAATAATAATAACTCAAAGAATTCATATTTCTCTTATTTTTACTATATTTTTCGGTATTTATCAATTCTTTAGGGTTTTAAATTCTTTTTCTTCTCTTAATTCACCGATTAATATCTAATGCTCGATTCTCCTAACGATTTCTTCTCACTTGATTAGCACATGCACATCCTAAGTTTGCCTAAACATAATTTAAATAACATGCATGCATAGATCTTTCTTTTAGGACTTATAGACATACATATTTACAACTAATCAAATGAATTTCATACTTAATTTAAATGGGAATCCTTCTCTTGGCTCTTGGAATTGAAATGGATGGAATGTAAAGCTTCAAAGCTTGGACTTGAAAGGAAGAAGGATGTCTTCTTGAATCCTCAAAGAAAAAGGAATAACATGGAATTACTCATCCATAGGATTTAAGAATCAAAATAAAGAAAAGTGTTGGATGATTCTTGAATTTAACTTCAAGAACTTGAAAGATTCTTACCTTTTTTTGAGAATATGGATGAAATGAATGGAGATTGATACTCTTTACTTCATTTCCATGGATGGAGAGCTTGAATCCATGGTTGCATGTGGAGAAAAATCAAGGTATGAGGGAGGGAGAGAGATTGCCGAGAGTTTGAGAGAGTAGAGAGGGAGAGAGTTTTGTTTTTCTCCTTGTTTGAGAGAGAGTTCGAAAGAGAGAGAGAGTGTAGTGTAAATGAATGAGTTTTCTCTCTTTAGAATAGGTTGCATGCAATTTGAATTCCAACAAAAGAATAAAGTGTGATGGCAATTAGCATTGGAAGTTGGAGATGTTTAAAGTGATTGATGGATGGATGATTTGATGTAGTTTGCATGCTACTTTTGGTAATACCATGCATAAGACATAATCATGATGCTTAGTCTTGGAAATTGAAGGGTGATGGGAGAGGGGGTGTGAGGTGGCGTGAGAGGGAGAGAGGTGGATGACACGTGTCGTCGTTGTGTCGTTACGGGTGTTAATTATCCGGTCGTAAAGGTTTTCCGGATAAAACGATGCGTATTAATTCCATTTTTGTTTTATTAACGGGTCTAACCTCTTCTCGTCTCACTCTTGACACTAACTCATCTCAATCCTATTTCACGTCTCAATTTACAAGATTAAAGGTTTCGATCATTTTAGTCCTTTAAATTTTAAAAGAATTTAATCGGCTTATTAATCCGTTTATTAATCCCTTTAAAGATTAACTCCTCACTTCCCTTCTCAATTCTCAGATAAGTTCTTACCCTATCTCAGTGATCTTAAAAGAAATTCTAGGTTCGAAGGTTTTAATTCCATTCTATTCTAGGTTCATCGGCGTAAACATATTTCTCGGCGATTAACGTTATGTTATCTCAATCAAACAAACTTCTCGGGATTTTTCTGGAATTTAATCTCATACTCATTTTCATATAAACAGCCCATCAAGCATATCACATCATCATCATCTCAGATAAAAAGAACAAATAAATTCACACAAGATTCACAAGGTAATTTAAACGTTTTATTCAATTCTCTTCGATTAGAAAAGAAAAATTTTACTCCTAAATTCTCATCTTTTAACTCACTCGGTTAATTAAACGCTTTCTAAAGGCATAAAAACTCGGGGTATCACAGGGTCGCTGTGCTCCAGACAATAAGCGAGCTAAGATCAATCATGACGAAGAGGATGACGACCCTTAGTGCGGCGCGCCACAATACGACGGGGTGGTATCAACCATCTTCGGGCTGCCCCCAGGCATGACGAGAACCAACTGAGGACAGAAGCCCGCAGGCCGCCAGTTCCGCCAGCAGAGGAACAAATAAAAAAAAGGTTCAAGAAAAATGACACCGTGACATTCTCCGAGGATGATCCCGTACCTACGGCTACGCCCCATAATGACGCCCTGGTGATACAAATCAGAGTGGCCAATAAGATGGTCCACCGCGTATTTATCGATGATGGGGCCGGCGTAAGTATCATCTTCCAACATTGCCTGGATAGGATGGGACTTGACCCGGCTAGGATTAACCCCTCGCCACTGCCCCTCAAGAGCTTTACGTAGCACGAGACTCAACCCGAAGGGATCATTGCGCTTGATGTTGCCATTGGCAGCCCGCCAACCAGCATCAACAAGCTAATCCAGTTCTACGTGGTGAAAGCGAACTCTCCCTACAACATCATACTAGGTCGGGATTGGCTGAATGCAGTCAGGGCCATTATCTCGCCCTATCATTTGTTGCTGAAGATCCCTACCTCGGGCGGGATCCTGACAGTCCGGGGCGACCAGAAAAAGGCTAAGGAATGCATGCAGATTGCTTTCCGAGGCCAACCACAAGCATAGCAATCAAACTACCCCAAGGAGTTGGAAGAAACGACGTCGGTCCCAGACACCTCGGTGGAACAGGTTCCCTTGTCCGAAATAGACCCTGCAAAAATCGTCAAGGTCGGCTTTGCAGGGGGACCTCAAACCTGCTTGCAGGTAATCCAGCTCCTTAGGGAATATCAGGACGTCTTCTCATGGTCGCCCGCAGACGTGACAGGGGTATCATCAGATATCATTACGCACAAACTCAACATCGACCCGAGCTCTACCCCGGTTAAGCAGAAAAGGAGAACATTTGCTGCCGAACGAAATCAAGTCATCTACAATGAGGTGCAGCAATGGTTGAAGGCAGGGCTCCTATTCAAGGTCAAATACCCAGTTTGGCTATCTAATCCGGTAGTAGTGAAGAAAGCAGAAGGAGGGGAGTGGAGGATGTGTGTGGATTACACTGACCTCAACAAAGCTTGCCCAAAGGACTGCTATCCTCTCCCCAACATTGACGAGAAAGATTGAATCCTTAGTGGGATACGAGGTCTTCTCTTTCTTGATCTCTACAAAGGGTACTATCAAGTTCTAATGGATGAAAAAGATGCGATCATGACAGCTTTTGCCACAAGCTTCGGTGTCTTCGTATTCAAATACATGCCCTTCGGGTCAAAGAATGCCGGAGTGACGTACCAACGGATGGTTGACTTCCTCTTCCGAAATCACATCGGTAAGATTGTCGAAGTATACGTAGACGACATTGTCGTCAAAAGTAAGGAAATGGCTTCAGCAGTTGATGACCTACGAATGATACTTGACGTACTCAGGCAAGCGAACCTCAAGCTAAACCCAAAGAAGTGCACTTTCAACGTGCGATCTGGAAAATTCTTAGGGTGCTGGATCTCGCTGGAAGGTCTCAAAGCCAACCCGTTGAAAGTCAAAACCGTGCAAGAAATGAAGGTACCCCGAACTATTCGTGATGTGCATAGGTTGACAGGCTGCATAACCGCACTAAGTCGTTTCCTCTCCAAAGCCGCCGAGAAGCAGCTCCTGTTCTTCAAAATTCTCAAAAAGGCACCGGTATTCGGGTGGGGACCAGAGCACAAGCTAGCCTTTGAGGAGCTCAAGCGGCACCTCGGTGATTTGCCAACTTTGTCAGTCCCCAAAAAGGAAGAAACCCTTTCCCTATACCTCGCAGCGTCGGATGAAGCAATAAGTGCGGTGTTGGTCCGAGACGAAGGAGACCGACAGTTACCTGTGTACTTCGTCAGCAGGGTCCTAAAAGACCCGGAGACAAGGTACCGGCCTCTAGAGAAGGTCGCTCTAGCCCTAGTAAATGCAGCCCGGCGTCTGAAACCCTACTTCCAAGCCTATTCGATACAAGTCTTAACCGACCTACCACTCCGACAAGTCCTAACTAAGCCGGAAGCTTCAGGAAGAATCGCGAAATGGGCAATCGAGCTGGGAGAGCACTGCATATCATTCGGGCCCCGTCGAGCCATAAAAGGGCAAGCTCTGGCAGACTTCCTCGTGGAAGCTCAATATGAGAACGTCGACGAGCCAAAAAAGCTCAAAGCCAAAGCCGAACTCCAAGAAATCCCGGAGGAGGCACCCCCGGACTGCTGGGAGATGTACGTAGACGGGGCCTCGGGAAAGAAGGGAAGCGGAGCTGGCATACTCCTCATCAACCCGGAGGGAAAAGAGTTGAAATACTCACTGCGATTCATGTTTCCAACTACGAACAACGAAGTGGAATATGAAGCCCTTATTGCCGGACTGCGTCTCGCCCAAAGTCTCCAGGTATGAACTATCCAAGCTCACTGTGATTCCCAAGTCGTGGTCAACCACGTGCTAGGGAAGTACGAGGCAAAAAGTGAGAAGTTGAAGAAATACCTGGAGAAGGTCAAGCTCCTAGAACAATCCTTCCCGTTCTTTAGAATAATTTGCATTCCCCGAAGCCAGAATACCCGAGCTGACGAGCTGAGCAAACTGACGAACTCCCCAACTAGCTCGACGCTAGTAGAAGAAGTTCGGAGCCGGAGTATAGAAGAGGCAGAAATCAATGTAATAGTAGACGACGATCCGAACTGGATGACCCCCCTCATAAGATATCTGGAGAGCGGGGAAATCCCCCAGGACAATGTGGAAGCTAGAAAAATTGTAGCCATGTCCACGCAATACATCCTCGAAGGAGGAGTCCTTTATCGAAAGTCATATTTACAGCCCCTCCTAAGATGTATTGGACCAAAAGAAGCAGACTACGTATTAAATGAAGTACACACGGGATCGTGCGGAAGCCACATTGGAGCTCGGATGCTGGCCTAGAAGATCATGCGATGGGGATACTACTGGCCAACAATGGCAAAAGATGCAGAAGAGTTCGTGAAAAGATGCCTAAAATGCCAGCTACACGTCTAGGTGACGAGCTTACCCCAGACCGACCTGTTTACTATGCAGAGTCCGTGGCCATTCATGCAGTGGGACATTAACATCGTAGGCCCCTTTTACCCGGCCCCCAAGCAAAAATGATTTCTAATAGTCGCAATTGACTACTTTACCAAGTGGGTTGAAGTCGAACCTTCCACAAAAGTCACAAGCGAGAAAGCCCGGGACTTCGTCTGGAAGAACATCGTGTGCCGGTTCGGAATACCACGGATCCTTGTCTCGGACAATGGGACGCAATTTACAAGCAGAATATTCCAAGAATGGTGTGAAGGACTTAATATCTAGCAAAACTTCACCTCGGTACGCCGATCTCAAGCTAGTGGCCAGACCGAAGTCACCAACAGGACAATAGTGAACGGACTCAAGGCCCTCCTAGAAAAACAAAAAACGGAATGGGTCGACAACCTCCACAACGTCCTGTGGTCATATCGGACTACACCCAGAACTTCAACGGGAGAAACCCCGTACAGTTTAGTATACGGTTCCGAGGCGGTCATACCGGTCGAAATCGGAGCACCGAGCCCCCGCACCATCAATTTCTCAGCCGAAGTCAATGAAGAACAACGCCGAACCGACCTGGACTTACTGGAGGAGAAGCGGGAAAACGCCAGCATAAAAGAAGCTCGGTATAAGCAGCAGATGACCCGGTATTACAACCAAAGGGTCAAACCCCAGCAGTTCCAGGTCGGCGATCTTGTGCTTAGAAACAACGAAGTAAGTCACGCGGAGAAGCTCGGCAAACTTGAAGCCACATGGGAAGGGCCCTACAGAGTGCACGAAGTTCTCGGCAAAGGAGCCTACAAGATCGCCTACCTTTCAGGCGACCTGATTCCTAGAACGTGGCACATTTCCCACCTAAGGAGATTCTTCGTATAAGTAGCAAAGTCTTGCATACAGAGTCTTAAGTTTATGGTTTTCTTTTTCGTTTGTCCTCGTTTCTTTTTAATTTTTTTGTTTTTATCGAGCTCGTCAAAACTTTTTCTTTTTTTGGTCTTTCTTTCGTTAATAAAGTTTTTCTTTTTGCCTTGCATACTCTTGTGTCTCTTGATTTGCTTATACGAAGTATCCACGAAACCAAAATACCCCTATAAGGACGAACTAAGGTTCCCTTCCGTGGTCGATAACGACCCGACATGGGGTAGGTCTATCCTAAAAATTGTGCAAAGGAAACCCTTTTCGAGGTCCGAGCTCGTCTCCCTCCGAAAGGAATATCCCACGAGGTCCGAGTCAAACTCCCTCAGCAAAGATAAAGATTTTTCAACTCGGGTCGGAACCAAGTTCCCCCAGGAGAATCACACTACAAGGTCTGAACCATGGTTCCCTTGCCAACACAAAGAGGTCCGAGTTCAACTCCCTCAAAAAGGCAAAACACAAAACAAGAAAAACATCCTTCCCAAAAACAGTAAATCCTGACCTCGGGAAAAGGAAGATCCTCTAACTTCACGGGAGGAACCGCCGGGCTCACCTCACCGCCCGAGATGTAGACGATATCCACGGACTTCAAACGTTTGTGAGAAGGACTGGCGGTAGGAGAACGGAGTTCTGCGGCAGAAGGCCTTGCCAGCTCGACCTGCTGACCCCGGTTAGAAGGGTCTCCGGGCTGGCCCTGGTCAGATGAGGAAGCGGATTGACCGGAAGACCTCGGTCTCTTGCCCCCCCGAGCTGCGACCTTAGCCGTCGGCTCTTTCTTCTTCCCAAACAACACTACACAGACAAGACAAGCAAAGAGTTAGAACGACAAACAAAACAAAAGAATAATCCTAATAACTCTAGCGGGGTCTCACCCGTTGCAGGGTCCACCATCCTTTGGGGCTCAAACGGGCTCAACCCCGCTTCGGCTAGAGAATCTTCGCCGTAACTCTCCTCGAACGGACCACAACTCGCTATCGCCCTAGCAATACCCTCCAGGCCCTTATCCGCCTCATCTGTCACCCAAACGCGAGGCTTGCCCACCCTCCATATCAGGTCGACTACACTATCGTGCCGGCAAAAGAAGAATTTCCTATGCCATTTCTCTACCTTGTTCTGAGTTCTCCCTTTAAACTCAGTGCGGGCAGTGGCATAGTACCAGTCCGCCGTTGCTTTGAAGACGAAGAGCTCGTGGATGAGCTCGACAGATAATGGGTAATTGTGACGGATAGCTGCCACGCCTAAGTCGGTAAACTGCCTAAAAGCATTTGGTGTTATCTGCCCCAAAGCTAAACTGAGCTTCCTTTTGAGCTCGGCAAATGGCGCAGGAAGGGGTAGACGAAGACCAGAGTGAAGGCTGTCCTCGTAAATGGTCACAAACCCCATTGGAGGCGAGCACACCCTATCCTCCGGACGAGGTTCTATAAGTTCAACGTTTGGGGGGAAATTATATGACTGGGCAAGGAATTTTATCCTAGACTCGTCTAAGATTGAGGAATATTCGGCTACCTTCCCCTCTACGCATTGGGGCACAACTAAAGTCTCAACAGTGGGAGTGGGGGACCCTAATGAAAAAATGCTAAAATTGACCCTTCTATCGGCAGAATCGGCCGGAGGAGATTCACTACCCCTACTAGATTGAGAGTTGCGAGTTGGGGAAGCAATACTTACTTGTTAAATCGAGATAAACGGTCGGGCAAGCGGTTTGCGGCTGTCAACAAAAGACCCAACGTGAAACCGGCGGCACGGCGGTACGACTAGTCGGAAATCTCTGGAGCGGAAGATGGAGGGAAAGAAGATTTTCTGGGAAGGAATCCTTTTGCTGTAATGGCGGATGTGAAATGGCGTGATATGAAGAGTCGTATGAAATCCCGTAATAAATGTTTGAATCCCGCCGTTGAACGTTGCACACGTGTGAACGTGGCAGCTTTTTCGGTATCTGAACCGCCTCTAAAAAAGTTTTCAAAAAGCCCACCAACTTTCCCTCCCATCGAACTCGGATGAATATAGGCCCTGTCTACTTGGCAATCCGAATAACAGAACTCGACAGCTGATTACTTATCTCGAATTCTAGCCACCTGCAAATCGAGCTCGGAAGGTGAGCTCGCTGAATCAGGCCGTGACAAAACTGACTTGCGCGACTATTCACCTCGGAAATTCGACCTGACCATCTACATCTACATGTCTTATTTCCTCTCTTTTGGGGGGGGGAGGGGATGTGATAGGACCGGCCTCATCTTGGGCCTGGCCCAAGGCCCAATCTAATTGGGCCTGTACATTAAGCTAGGCCCACAGAGCTCAGCCCAGACGAACTACTACCTGCCTTGAAGACTAAGTAATAAAGCCCTACCTTGGAGATGAAGGAATCCGATTTCTAAGGAGATTTGGATATGTACAAATAAACAAGATATGTATTAGGAATCCTAGGAGGATTAGGGCTCGATTCAAGGCCTATATATAGTCGATAGATTAGACGATCAAGCATTCATTGTACTCTCAAATATAATAAAAGCTAGATATTCTCTCCCGTGGACGTAGATCTCGTTGATCGAACCACGTAAATACCTGTGTCATCGTATTACTGTTATTTTCAGCTACTCTTGCAAACCCTAGATTTATCATTATTAAACAAAAAAAAGACTTTATTTTTATTAAGAAAAAAGGAAAGACTTTTTATTTATTAAGTGAATATTAAGATAAACATTAGTAACTAAAAAAACTCGAGATTCTAAAAGCGATTTATCAGGGATGAAGCTAACCTTTATACTAAAAATAACATAACAAACAATCCGAAATTATTTTTTCTTAACTAATCAATGAAAATATACGTACAATTTATAGATAAAAAAATAATCGATAACTACCAAAGGCTTAAAAGGAAATAAAATCTGAATATTTCAGCTATATTTAATTAAAATGTAAAATGATATGCGCATAGCGCACGTATCATTTAAAAGTTAGTGCGATTAATTTTATGAGAGAGAAAGATGTGGCGCGACTTTGCGAGAGAGAGAGAGAAGAAAGGATTTTTCAAAACGAGAATAATATGCAAAGCGTCGAAGAACGTGACACTTCATTTCCAAATAGCAGTTAACTGCAACTGACTCTTTGAGTTCTCTTCTTCTTCTTCTTCTTCTTCTTCTTCATTCCACTGTTTCTTTCCTTCATTTTTTATGACATATTCTATTTATTCGAGTTTTGTTTTTCTTCATTTTTCAATCAAATTCATAGAATTCTATTTGAGGAGGAGTGATGGTGTTGATGATATGCAGTGATCTTTGATACGTTTTATTTATTTAGAGCTAAAAACTCCCAAAATTCGATCTGATTTTTTCCTTTGGAGTATAGTTGAGCTTGAGCATAGAGTTAGTATTAAATATTTATGAATATTTTCAGCTGAGTTCGTGGAAGTTGTCTTATTTAGATCGTTTCCACCAAAGATATATTATTATTATTTTCCACTTTTTTTTTTTTTTCTTTCTTTCTTCTTGTTCTTGTAAAGAGAAATCGGAGGTGAAGATGGAGAATGAAATTGGGGATGAGAAAAATGGGAATAATATGAAAATGGAAAGGGTTTGTGATATTTGCGAGAAAGTGTTTAGGTCAGGTAAAGCTCTTGGTGGTCACATGAGAAGCCACCTCCAACTTACGACGTCGTTTAACAAGCCGAACCGCCGTCAAGAGAATACGGCGGGTGATTGCGGCGGCGGCGGTTATAGTAAATGCAGGTGCGTGATCTGCGGTAAGAAGTTCCCGTCGATGAAGTCGTTGTTTGGGCACATGAGGTGCCATCCGGATAGGGATTGGAGGGGAATTAATCCGCCATCTTCAACCGCCAACAACCTCGCTTCTTCTTCTTCATCGTCTTCATCGTCTTTATCCGATGTCAATAATCCACCCGTGGTTGGATTTGAGGGTCGGATAGATTGTGGTAAGAGAGAGAGAGCGGTGGTTGATCTGACGGAATCGTTGAGGGGGTGGGCGGTGACCGCCAAGCGCGGCCGCAAGGCGGCGGCGGAGGAGGACGATCGGTTACGCGACGCCGTAAATTTTTTAATGATGCTGGCGGAGGTTAAGCATAATTCATGTGGTGAATCTGAGGGTGAAGAAGCTGTTCACATTTATGAGGAGAGGGAAAGAGGTGTTGACGTAGGTGGAGGGTTGAAGAAGAAGACGAAGAAAAGGAAGAAGGTGAAGCAGCTGTGTGATCTGAAATTAATGGAGAATGATAAATACAACAGTATTCTTCATCATACGACATCTAAAGGAGTAATGTTAGATTTCGACCTGAATGAGGAGCCGCCATTAGAGCCTATAACTCATGATTAATTGCTAATTAAGTATGGTTATCCCTCTTTTGCAGCTATTAGTTGTTTAATATGGTTATGTTATGGTTAGTGTTGCTTTAATTTGATGCAGTTATGAAAAGGAACATTATTATCATTATTTTTTCTTCTTTTGGAGAAAACACAAGTAAATGCTTAGCTTTGTTGTGATGAAACTAGTAGGGAAATGAGTGTTAGTTTCTCAATTAACTAATTGTGTTTTGACTTTTGCACCTTAATTGTCTTGTGATTATCAATTTATCATCATCAAAGGCCTTGGTGTTGCTTCATGTTTAGCATTATTGGTGTAGTAAGGTTTAAAGAGGAAATAGTGATTGTGCAGTGCTAAATGGCCATAATTATGGCTGATATAATGGGTTAAATTAATAGTTTTGTATTTATTATAATTATATATTTAATTATTTTTAATCATTGGTTTCTTAATCTTAAACTGTTACCCTTGCATATATTTTAGGAATCGATTATAGTTTGATCCCTGCATTAAGCAGCAATAATCTTCCATCTAATTAGTGTTGTCGACGCGGGTCGTTTCATCTTCAATGTCAGAACCTAATCATCAATGTATAAATAGATTGAATTGTAGATTTCTAATGCCACTGTATAGTTTCTCTCTACGAGTTGTTAGCTTGTGACTCCGGCAACTCGTTTATCTCTTTTTTCTTTTTTCTTTTCCTCTCCCCTTAACTAGATTTCCATTTTCCGTTTTTATATTCTCTTTTTTTTTTTTGTAATTTTCTTTTCTCTAATTTTTAACAATAACTCGCAATTGAGAAGATTGTTTCATAATTATCTCTGGATAATTTAGAATATTATAAATTGTTATATTTACTTTCCCAATCAAAGTATATGGTCTTATTTTAATTATTTTATAATTAAATATATTTATAGAATGAGAATATTTGATAATTAAAGAAGGAATAATATAACCAAAATTCTTTGGGCATCCATAAACATTTCATTAAATTATGGCAGTCCGATTTATTAAAAGACCGATTTCTAAGAACGGATCGGTTCATAAGTTAGAAGTATTATGGCAGCCATAATTATGGCCCCATATAATTTCCACAGTGATTTTGATTTTTTTTTTTTTTGATTTTTGTATAATTGCATGCTTATACTTTCCGTTCCAAATAAATGTATAAGTTGTGAAGAAAAAATAGCCTTTTGAAAAGAAAGAAAGACAAATGTATACGTTTTCTTGCAAGTTTGAACTTTATTAATTAATGGGTAGTGATATTTGGCAACATTGTGGCCGACCACACAAGCTAAAAATAGTAATATAAGTTTTGAAAATGGAAATACACCCCAATTAGGAAACATAAATCCTAGGGAGAAAATGTGATTATTTCCATTTTTAGAGTTAACTTTCCTTTTCTGACGCGTGTGGCTGGCCACCGTGTGGCCGACCATCATTACCCTTAATTAATATTGTTCTTTGACTATTGGTATTGTAGTTGGAAATTTTATATAGGTGGGATTAAATACACACTTAAAATAATATATATATACTCATGTTATAGTAAAATAAGTTGTTTAAGGTGCCCATTCAAAAAAATATAAAAAAGTTGTTTACGGTGAGTCCGTTATATTCCACAAAGAGCAGCCTTTGGGGTCGTTGGAACACGTCCCAGATCCTCTTAATTTTCACAGGTACACTTGCTCCAATATTACAAAGGGTAAGTTTGAATTGGCAATTCTTTAATTAAATTAGTACCGTAGAGTTATTAAAAAAAAAAAAATCATCTTCTTGGAAATGTGTGTGTTCTTATGAATTGCATTGCAGCCTCTCCACTCTCTTGTGTTGACTCATAACAAGTCAAACATAGAATTTTTATTTCCTTGTACTAATCAATACCACATTTTATCTCCATGTTGGTCCATACTTTACATTGATGATGTGATTTATTTTCAACAACTTTAAGCACACACACAGAATAAGTCTTTAAGCTTCCTCAAAAAAAAAAAAAAAAAAAAAAGACCAAGTCTTCTAGTAAATAAATGCGTAAATTTTACTTAATTTAGGGTCAAAACTGAATGTTGTTCTCAGGTAACAATAATTAGTTTTAGATTTTTTTACTTTCATAAAATTAACAAACATATCGCAATTAATGCTCAAACTTTGGCATAATAAAGAGATGTTGATATAGATTTTAATACAAAAAAATATAAAGATAATCTAAAAATGACATTTGATTCTCTCTGCATCTCTTCCTTCCACTCTCACCTACCAGCACCGCCACTGGCTATTAAGCCCACGGGCCAAGGGAAGATTCCGGGCAATTAAGATTGGTCCGAAATTTAGTCTGGCCTAAATTATGGTAGCTAGTCTAGGCCCGATGAAAATAATGGTGAGCTCCGACTACCCACATACTAACGAGTTTATTTTCAGGCTCGACCGCACCGTGCCACCCACTCCTGAAAATAATACTCGGAGCTACTGTCTTTTAAACATTCTCTGTGTTCAAATTCATGTGAGCGTCGGCAAGTCACATAATTTAATTGGTGTCGGAATTTTAACTAAGGGATACCTTTATTAATTTGTGATAGTTCAAATTTTATCTTTATCAATAATTTATAGTACTAATATATTCGTTGAGGAGATTCAGGGCTCGTTTGCTACGTGATAAAGCGTGATATGTTTGGCTTAGATGTCTTATAAATATAAAAAATTAATATTTTCGTTTGGTATGAAGTATTAATTATCTGCAAAACTAATAATTATGGTAGAGTGAAATAGGCAAACATATTGAAGATGTGGACTAGGGTGCACCAATGCATAGAGTGAGACGGGTCCGATCCGACCCGGAAACAACTTGCGATGCGCGCACACATGGGGAGCTAAACTCGGGAGCGTAGAGTATACTTGCCCCTACGGCGCGTCTACGCGCCCAACCATTTTTTTTAACTATGCACTGGTTGGATTTATATTTCTTAGTGGCTTTGATTTACAAATTTGACAGTTAGCCTTGTGGAAAAGCACGCTTTTTCAGATCCAATAACCTGGGTTTGAAACCCTCCAAGAGCATTGATAAATCATTTTCTTTAACAACACACACACACACACACACACACACACATATATATATATATATATATATATATAAATTATATCAACAAATATTTGTAACTTTAGTTGATAGCTTAGTGGTAATGGTCTCTTTTGATTAACCTATTCACTTGGGTTCAACCCCCATTAGTAGCATAAATTTATTTAATTTTTTTACTTTTTTTGTTACCATTTTTTAATATACTAAAATTGACTATTATTATTTTCATAAATTTATATATTTATTTTTTTATTTTTTTGTTATCATTTTTTAATATACTAAAATTGACTATTTTTTCATCGTTTTTTATTTTTGTAAGAAAATTATTTGTTCCAATAATATTTTGTTAATCCAATGAGTATTTTCTTTTTACTTTTTACCTCTCTTTTCAATTTTTATTTCTTTGAAACTTATTAAAAATTACATTTATATTCTACAAGTTCTCATGACTAAAATAACATTTGTCGTAAACAAAAATATTTTTTTTAAACATTACTTGGTTTAATGTCAATTGATGTTCCCGGTAACTAGGGCTGTCAAAATGGACCCGAAATGGTCTGGTCTGTCGGGCTAGCCCGACCTCCCCGTACTTATTTCCGGGTTGGGCAACAAATTTAGAGGCCCGAAAAATACCGGGCCTATCTAGCCCGACCTATTTGGCCCGTCGGGCCATCGGGCCACGGGCCATAAAAGCCCATCGGGCTTCGGGCTAAATTGGCCCGCTTATTGATGTTGGTCATTTATCAAGTGATGGCCCAATTTCTTAAATTTTATAAAGTAAATTATTGGCCCAACAATAACATTGGCCCAATCTTTTATTAAAACTTAGTTGAAACCTTATCCTACCCTACCCAAACCCACCCCACCGCCACACATCAAGCAAGGCAGCAACACCATCGTTCCATCCTACAACCACTTTACCCCTCAACCGTCGCCACCAATCCTTTGGCAGGGCTCAACCACTCCAGCCACCGCCGCTTCGCCACCACACTACGCCGGGTTCTCTCTCTCTCTCTCGCTTTCTCTTTCTCTCTTTCTCTTTCTCTTTCTCTTTTTCTCTCTCTCTCTCCTCTCTCTCTCATGAGTCGACTCAGTTGAAAACTTGATGTATTCATATAATAGCATTACTATAGAATTTTTGTCGTAGGTTTTAACAATTTTTCTGTGCCTTCATTTCTGAATTTTATTCTACAGAATTTAACTGATGGTGCTATATATATATATATATATATATATATATATATATATATATATATATATATATATATATATAATTTCTATCCAGCTTCGGGCCGTTTTGGCCCGACCCGCCCGATGGCCCGTGTAGGGCTGGGCTGGGTTGGGCATCATTTTCAGCAGCCCGTAGAGATTTCGGGCTGGCCCAACCCGGCCTGAATGGTTTGACAGCCCTACCGGTAATGAGTATCTGATGTATGGGAGGGGGCACCAGTAGCAATTTTTTTTTTTTGCTTTGTAAATCTTTTCATTGAGTTAACTGCTCAGGTCAGTTTGCTCAACAACTGAGAAAGTCAGTTGGAGCTACTCTACAACTGAGATGACAGTTGGAGCTGATCACACAGTTGGGTGCACAATTGTGTAGTCCAACTGAGGTTTCAAAGAGTTTAGCGTTGCGGAAGTTGGTGGAAATTAAAGCTCGTTACTAAAACTGAAACTTTTATGAAAATAAGGGAAGGTCAAGTTCCCAAAGTTAGTGCGGTTTGTGAGAGTGCAGTTTGTATGCTGATAGTTGGTTAAATAACTTAATGTAAAATACAGAATGTAAAGAACACATTATTTTAATGTGGTTCAGAGATTGACCTCTTACGTCCACGACTTCTTTTTCGGGGAAGTAATCCAATAGATAAGCTTAGGCGTTCTAATCAAACATTCCACTTGGTTTGCAGGTACCAAGTTCGATTACGGGTTCGAACAAGGTCTTACAACACTTTTGCGTACATGTGTATAGCATGAGCTTAGATTACGGGTTCTAGGGGGACCTAGTCTTAGATTGCGGGTTCTAAGGAACCTAGTTTTCGATTACGGGTTCAAAGGGACCTGGTCTTTGATTGCGGGTTCAAAGGGACCTAATGACTTTGATAGCGGGTTCAAAGTCGGACCTAAGGTATGGGGGTTGGAGGTTTTTACAACTATGAAGCCTTCTACACAGAGAGAAGTGGAGGCTTCGTCCTAAAGTTTAGAGACTCGATCTTTTGGGAAAGAGTCTGCTCAGAACCAAAATAATTAAGAACCTATATTCTAGACTCGATAAAAAAAAGGTGCTTTTTGAGAGGCTAGATGGAAGAACAGGACGAGGTGTAGACACTCTACTTCTACTGGCCTTCGACTGAGGTCTTCTTGCTGGAGAGTAGGGTGGTCCGCTGCTGCTTTTTTTCTTCACCCTGCGCGATTCAGTGAGCGTCTTGTTCTTTTCTCACTCTAAACTCTCCTTTATACACTCTCACTGAGCTCAGATGTGGAGACGTCTATTTATAGAGGGAGATCTAATTAGCCGTTGAAATGAGTCGTTTAATTTCAGCCAAAAGCATGGCACTCCACCTGCTTTACTGGAAACTTTCCTAAAATGGCAACTACGACCTTCACTTTTTGCATGTCTCTGTTGTCGGTCTATTATACTCCCTCCGTACGTGAAATAATGCCCTACTTACTCATTTTTTTTCGTACGTGGAGTAATGCCCTGTTTCACTTTTTGGACATTTATACCCCTAAAGAATCTCTCGTATTTACACTCATTTGACATTTAATGGCCCCACCTCACAACAACTTTATCACTATCTTCCGTCAATACCACTACCTTTTTGTCAATACCACTACCCCTACTTTCTAACTTTTACCCCACTCAAATTAACTTTACCAACTTTCTTATTCTACGTGCAAAATTCCAAATGGGGCATTATTTAACGTACGGATGGAGTAGTAAGTTTTCCAGCTGACTTGTGTTTCCGAGTAGATTTGAATTTGGGCTTCAACTCTTCAACTCTTCTTCCTTCAACATCTTCAAAGTCTTCTCTTGTCAGCTTTGCGACGTCTGACTTCGACACAACTTCTCTTTACGCTTGAGCTACATGGGTCAGTTCAGGAGTCAACTGGGTTGTTGTCCAACTGAGTTCATGATCTAGTTGAGCATTGCGGTTAAAACTGAGCTCTTTCTTTAACTGAGCTCGTGATCTCAACTGAATTCTTCACGAACTTCCTTTTACGGTCCGACTGTCTTCTTCTGTTTGAAACCTGTAAAGATAAAATTCCTACACTGAAACAGTGAGCTCTAGCTAAGTTCAGACCGATGGTTTTCATCTACTCAGTTGGGTTTTGGGTTAAATCAAAACGTTTACTAATTTTCCCAACATCAATAATTATTTTTTCATATAACAATAATTATTTGACCAAATAACTGAAAGTATATATTCTCGTGAACAAAAATAAATATTGTTGTGAAGGAATGTAATATTTTTGAAATATTATTTTTCTTCATATTAATAATTAATTTTCCTTACGACAATCATTACTTGACCGAATAATTAAAAGTACAAGTTGTCGTGCACAAAAGTAAACATTGTTGTGAAGTAAAGTAATATTTTTGAAACATTACATTTATTCATATCAATGATTACTTTTCATTACGACAATAATTACTTAACTAAATAACTATAAGTACAAATTGTCGTAAATAAAAGTAAACATTGTCGTTAAGAAAAATAATGATTGTGTAATATTACTTTTCTACATATCAATAATTACTTTTCATCACGAAAATAATTACTTGAACAAATAACTAAAAGTATAATTTATCTTGAGTTAAAGTAAATATTGTGTTAAGAAAAATAATATCTTTGAGGTATACAACATCATGTCCAACAATTTGTACAACTTTGTTGACAACATGTGCAAAGATTTGTTCAATAAAAATTTATTTGATAAATACCTCCACAACCAAGTTACCATCATTGAAAAATGGATATTTCTTGACAGGTTTCACAAAAAGTAAACCCAATTTGGTCATTTTCAATCTTGCACATAGACAAGTTATTTTATTAGCACTTGTTTTATGAGGCTTACAAGCCTTTCTATAAAAAACTTGAAAGTCTTTCAGAGGTATAATCCCTACCAAGAAACTATCACAGTAAAATCAAATTTAGGCAACTAGATCATCTTTTTCCCACTCATCGAAGTCCTTCTCGATGTTGCTGACATTGTTCTTAGCCTTCTTCTTCTTCGATTTTTGACAATCCTTAGCCATGTAGCCAGGTTTATCATAATTGTAGCAGTTGCCCTTAAAATTTGGCAGTTAAGCGACTTGCTTCCCCTTGCCCTTGTCATTAGCACGAGAGTGCTTGTGAGAAGAACCATTAGTTGGTTCAGTCAAGTTTGCCTTAGCCTCCATTTGAGCTTCGGCCCATTGATCACGGGTTTTAACTTGAGCCTCCACTTGAAGTTTGGACACCAAAGTCTCCACGTACATTTCCATGCGCTTGTGTTTCAAGTGACTTTGAAAGTCCCTCAAACTTGGAGGCAACTTCTCAATCATAACCACTATGGAGAATGACGCGTCTTCGACTTTTGGGCCATTTGGCCCTATTTTTCCTATCTTTTTGTGTCTGTAATGTCTGTATAAGAAAAAAAGCAGTTGTTCGTAGGAAGGAAGCTTAGTCCAAGCCAAACGGAGAAAAGAAGGTCAGAATGGACATTACTGAAATAATTCCAGCCCACTGCATGAAGCTGATTCCCCTAGGAGAAGAAAGGTATCCTGGTGTGAGGCCAACCAAAGCATGCAGCCAGTATGACCACGACCGACAACAGTAGCCCGTCACCGAAGCCAAATATGGAAAGATGTGTGGAGGAGATTTGCAGAATATCCGGTCAAGCATCAGCTGCAGAAGGATCTGGAAGGCATTCAAATCATCCAAATCAATCAACCAGTGATTGCCAATCAACAATCGGATCAATCAAGCACTCATCAAGATCAAGCTAAATATGGAAAGGAATCAATCACGCCGAGATGGTCTACTGGAGGAGAAGATTGACTGCGACAGCCTCAACTATAAAAGTCTAGCAAGTATGGCCGGCAAAACATTGGTTACCCTAGCATTCTCTAGTCATTCCGCCCAAGAAACAATTTACTTTGAGTTCTTTATCTTTTCCACTCAAACAATTTACGCTTTTAGCATTTTGATTCTTATTGTGAACAAATCTAAGGCGGTTTGCCTTAGTTTTTTTCTTAATTCAAGTATTCCGTATTTCATGTTATTCATGTATTTATTTATTTTCGTGTTCATGTCTTTAATTATGTGTGAGTAATTTTCCTGGTGAGATTTAGGTGGGGAAAATGATTAATTGTTGATATGCGAGATATTCGTGAGGCATCTACGCATTCGGTTCAGTCTAGTGGTTCCAGAGAGATCTGAGCAGAATTCATGGGCAGTCTTGATCCAGCGGGTGATCTCCGCTCGGTGAGGGCTGTACCGTGCCAAGCAAAAGTCAAGGCATGACAGACAACAATGTTCAGTATGCCCATAACCAAGTGGCTGAGCAACACCTTAATAGTGTTGTAGATTTGAAAGGCGAGGAACTGACAAAGGGATACTGCGTCCTTCCTTGGTCTTGGGCTTCTCTAATGGCTATCCATCAACTGTGACGAGGCATAAAGCCATGGTTATTGACCAAGGTACTCACCTCACGCATCGTAGATATATCGATGACCGGTTGGATGTGTTATCGAAAAAGGATATTCCGCGAGTTATGTCTACTCTGTAGATGCGGAGCTGGAAAGCTTGGAAGAGAAGGTTGGTGAGGGTCATACTTGGAGAGATCGGGTATGACTACTATCTAAGGAGAAGTA
The DNA here is from genome assembly GCA_029490685.1 of Schizonepeta tenuifolia. Taxonomy (NCBI): domain Eukaryota; kingdom Viridiplantae; phylum Streptophyta; class Magnoliopsida; order Lamiales; family Lamiaceae; genus Schizonepeta; species Schizonepeta tenuifolia. Next base: position 78,919,801 of record CM055955.1, on the reverse strand, counting down.
AAGCACGGCCTTGTGACCGAGGTGAAGCGTGATCTTCAGACCAAGTGACCACAAGGGATTCAACCATCCCAAGTGTGGAATGTAAACTCTTGAAACACCCCAATGTCTTTGGGCCATGCCTTGAGTTTATGAAAAGCATGGACGGATCTTCAGTATGCCTATGACCGAATACACATATCAACAAAAATAATGACCTACCCCAAATCTTACCCCTTTTATATTTGATTACCTTTAAGTTAATTGTGCAGATAACAGGATTGGATCGTAACAACTGTCACAGCCCGAATTCAAGTGTGTAGGAACGACTAGAATCCATTGGACTGATAAGGGAATATGCTCGGGAACAAGGAAATATAGATTGAAAGTGGTAAGAAATAACGACATACTTTCAAATCTTAACTCAAATAAACGAGCATTGATAAACAATTCAAGTGTCGTAAACAAAACAAGTATCTCTATTCCAAGTCAAGTAGAAATTAAGGAAAACAGGAAATAGTTTCAAGCACAAGGCTCACTGTATCGACACCAATATCAGAGCATAAATTTTAAAAGACAAATAAACATTGTTGTTTATGCAGCGGAATCTCAAGTCAAGTCCCAACAATCTTATATATGAAGATATGCAATTGCAAGTTTAAACAAAACGACTCGACTTATTAGAACACACTATTGAGCGCTCTCCGCCATCTTCATCCAAGCTAACCTGCACGTTAGAAATACATGCAGGGCTGAGTACTTCGTACTCAATGAACACAAGCAAAAATAATTTAAAACTTTGCTCGATAGAGCTATATAATTGAACTTGTCTTGCTACCACACCACAAGTGTTAGTACAATTAAAACATTTTACTTGCGAATGCATAAATCATTTTCTTTTTCTTGAAACAACTGCGCAGTCAATATATAAATATATATATATATATATATATATATATATATATATATATATATATATATATATATATATATATATAACAAACAGGTATGAATCAATCTACCATATTATCTCAGTGTCGAGAAGTAGGCCTCCTTCTCAAACACCGTGACTGGCCTAACCGAAGCAAGGCTCACAGTCATCTAACATAATTCAAATAAAAACACGTGTGTTACTGTCTCACACATGATAATAACTCAAGTAGATGATCAAACATACCATAACTCAGATAAAATGGCAAGTCAATTAATTTAAAAACTCACATAATAATAATCATTAAGCAATAACATTCAATAGTTCTCGGTTTATAAAGCCCACCTGATTGAGTAGGGTTAGTCGGTCCCGTTCGTTTATTCAAGAATAGCATCTTATAAGGGTGAGACTACTTACTCGAAAAATGTAACGAACTTTAGCTTTTGGCTGAAGGAATTCTACTTAACTCGGGTTTCTTAACTTATCTCGGCTCGACTAATTTAATTTTTCCTCGGTTTCTCGATTCTACCCAAGTATTAAACCAATAGACTCTCAGACTCGGGTACTTAGCTCGACAACATCAAACAAATTAACAACTTTAATATTTCACAAAAATCGAGAATTCACTATTCTCACATAAACTTCGTATTTCTCGATTTCTCACGTTAAACGAACTCAGAAAATTACGAGATTAATTCTCGGTTACTAAAATCACAAATCGTTCACATTCAAACTTTCACATCAAAAATTAGACATTCACACATAGGTAAACGACTGACTACGATAAATAGACGGAAAAAAAAAGAAAAAAAATCCATTTATCTTGTTATATTATGGAAAAATCCCAGTAAACCAAATAAATCCACATAAGCACTCATATTAACTCAGAATATCATTTTGGTCTTAACACCGTCTTTTATTGACTTGTTACTGCTCGACTTTTAAACTTAAAAATTTAGATCTTCGGATTTTAACGAAATTAGTTTCGTTATTCTTAAATTAATTCAAGGAATTTGATTATGAAATCAAATTCAAATTCTGAACTCTTAGGCAAAATTTTCTCGGATTAAAGACTACGTCACCTTTTTCCCGTAAGACGTGCACAAACTCAGAAAATTATCGAACTTGACAAATAGACTCAAAATAATTCTAATTCACTAATTACTTGATCAATTTCACTTCATCTCGTTTTTTTAACTTACAAATTTCTCATTTTTTTATTCGTAACTTTATTTCTTTATAACTTTTACATACGAACTCCGATTCACAAATTTCAAAAAGCTAACTTGCTTAGAATAATTTCAATTTTACTGAATATAACCTTCAATTACTTAAACAACTCAAGATCAAAATTTCTTAACTTAGAAATCCATTTTTTTCGACTTTTTTTGGACTTTAGTGAAATACTTTTCCGAATTCAAAAATTCGAGATTCTATCATCCTTATAAAAATTTCAATTGATCGATTTCTCAATCAATTTCACCGAACAAACTCAAATACTAGAAATCCAAAATCCTCTTTTCAAGTCCATTTTTATCGCCTAAATTGGGGCTTTCTTCATATTAATCCGATTTCAACGATTTTAAGTTCCATCGTGCCTCAAATAAATCAAATTTTACCAATCTAACATCAATTTATCAAATAGAACACAAGAATTGCAAAAATCACATTTCTTAGGCCTATTTAGTTCGACTTTTTCAAGATTTTGAGCAAACAAATTTCTTTCTTTGATTCCTCTTAAATTTAAGCTCAATTTATACTCAAATTCTGATGGTCCCGATACAAGTTCTGGTATATGGGGGGGGGGGGGGAATACACCAGTAAAGAATTTTAAAAACAACCCCCGAAAAAAATATCACAACTGAGTAATACGACTCAGCTGGAATCACAACTGAGTAAGGATACTCAGCTGGAAGTGTAGTGCTGTGCGGAATGTGGTGGAAATAACAACTCGTAAAAATAACTCACGCTAGGATGCAAGGTCGGTCAAGAACCAAGTCAGTTGAGAATGTAAAAATGCAGTTTGAGTGCTGGTTAGTTTGTCAGTTGGATATGCAATAAATAACTGAACAGAAAACAAAAACACACAAAGATTTACGTGGTTCGGAGAGAACTCCTACGTCCACGAGGAGTTGTGAGTCCACACAACTCAGTCCAAATTCTTTAGGACTGGAACCACAAAGCTTACGCGGGCTTTGCAACCGTTAAGATAAGTTTACGGGTACTTATCAACCTTACAGATAAGTTTACGGGTACTTATCAACCTATCTACTCAATTTTGGAAAGAGTAGGGTCCTAACAATCCTTTTGAGGGGATGTGTGAAAGGGTGGGTTTCCAACTAATAGCTCGAACTAAGGAGTGAGCTAGAATCTAAGCTTGAACAAATGAAGACTCAAACTAAGATTTGAAAACACCAAGACAGATTCTAACACTCTATGAACTCTCAACTAGTGATGTTCTTAGAGATTGATTTCAGTTTAGCTCATTTGCGAAATGAACTCTCAACTGGTGATGTTCGCTCGTCTATCTGCTCTCGAACTTGTCTGTCTTTTATGTATTGGTGAATGAATGAATGCCTCTATTTATAGGCGGAGAGAATCAACTAGCCGTTGGATGAGCCGTTGATCTCTGTTCTGTGAAAGTGATGGCTTGTCTCTCATCTCTGCAGATTTTCCCGATTTGGCAACTGTGGACTTCTGCTTTCCATCAGAGACAGCCTTGTGTTGGGCCAAATGAGGTATTGACAGAACGTCAAACCTTCACGTGACTCAACCTTGTTTAGTCGGTTGAGAAGTTTTGGTCTTCATCCGAGTGGTCTTCAGCTGATATTCCATCTGATTGCTATCTTCATCTGACCTTCTGTCTGAATTGGAACAGTTGAACTCTCAGCTGTCTTGAACTTCATGTTGTCGATCTTATCAGTTCGAGTCCTGCAACTGATGTTCCATCTTGAACGCTCAGTTGTCTTTCTTACATCTTCCCCCTCAAACGCTCAGTTGTCTTTCTCACAACTGATGTTACACATCCGAATTTCCATCTGTAGTTCTATCCGAGTAACGCCATGTTGCCGTCTTCAGCTGGAGACCTGTAAAGATAAAATCTCAACATTGCTCAAACAGCGAGCCTAAATACTAACATTTGGATCTGGCAACATCTACTCGGTTGGGGTCAGTTGGTTTTGGAATCAATCAAAACTTTAATAAATTTCCCAACAATTTCCCCCTTTTTGATGATGCCAAAACCCTTACTGATCAAACTGATCTAAACCCTACTGACCTATCTAAAATCTCAGCTGAAATTCTTGACAGTCTATAAGATTAAAACATCAAAGGGTTAGCACAGTTATAACATGGTATTGAAATAACTTTGCGATTCAGAGCTTGGACAACTAGAGATTGTACGTCAAGTTGAATCGAATAACTGATGAAAGTTTTCATTACAACTGATGGTTACAAAATTATGCACAAAAAGTCAAAAATACATCAGTTGCTCAAAAACTTTAACTGGGCTAATACTTCAGCCCATACTTCCCAAAAATTCTGACAAAAATATCTCTTTTTGCATGTGACTCTTTAGAGATATCAACTCCGTGTTCTTGGCATACTCTTCTTGCCTCAGCTGCAATTTTTGTCCGGTTGGGATTTCTTGAGTTTGGGAGGAATGGAGGAAGATATGTGACTTTCTGAGGGACGGGGACGGTGTTCATATCCAGTTTCGCATCAATCATTGCTCGCCTGAATTGGCTGAACATGCCCGGATCCCCAGAGTGTAGCTCAGTCAGGGCTTCCTTGAAGGCTATTCTTGGATCTTCAATTGAGTACACCTTCCTATAATAGAAATCATTCACAAACTCCTGCTTGAATGATTCCCAATCTCCATTCCATTCAGCTGGCATCCATTTGTCCACATGTTTGAAGCGACTTTGAAGCTTGATCTTTCCAGGCAGTCTCTGCTGCTTCAACCGTGCTTCAGCCTTAACCTGATGTTTTTCAATTCGTCGTCGGCTGCGGGAGGCAACATTTCTATCCAGGTTATTTGTAATCTTGGTAAGCTCTTTTTCAAACTTGTTGACTCTTGTAGCTTGGTCGCCAGCAAACTTCTTTATCCAATCTGGATTCATGTAGTCTTTCTCCAGAACATCCATAGCCTTGGCAGCAGCAATACACTCTTCGGTTGTGATACCGTCGAGTTCAGCATCAAGCTCGACTGCAATCTCGGCTATGGAGTTGTAGGAAACTCCATACTCCTTGGCAAGATCCATGTCCTTAGCCATTTCATCTCCGCCGACAACAGTGGATTTCAGCTGTTGTTGCTTCTTGTCGGTTGGCTTCGGAGTTGACTTCTTTTTCTGAGCAGTCTTCTTCGGCTGGGTTTTCTTCAGCTGAGATTCCTTTTCAGCTGGTATCTCTTCTTCAGCCTGGGTCTCATCTTCCTGGTTCTCATCTTCCTCAATCTTATCTTCCCCCTGCATCTCATCTTCCCCCTTTTTGGCATCAGCAATAAGGCTTGCAACTGAGCCATCCAGAGAAGTGAGTTGTTGTTCAGCTTGCTGAATCCTATTGAAGAGCTCACCAACCGCACACTCCACCTCAACCTTCTTTTCCAATTCAGTGTCAAGGCGCTCTTGCTCGGCTTTCTTCAGTCCAGCGAAGATTTCATTTACTTCGGTTTGGAAAGCGACGAACTCAATCCATCTGGATTCGAACCGAGAATCCCATTCTTCATCCTGCGTTTGTTGAGATTTGGCAAGGTTGGAGTCTGATATGGACTTGAAGATGTTCAGATCTGATTTGAGTCCATGAACGTCTGTCTTCAGTGCATTGAGGTCTTGGCTGGTGGATGTTGAGAATTCATCTAGCTTCATCTTCAGCTCCTCATTCTCTTCCTGCAGCTTCATGTGCTTTTCCTCCTGAGATTCCATCATCCTCAGCTGATCTGCTTGGTTGAGCTGGATGTTGGCAAGCATCTCCTTCCTCAGTTGGTTTACCCTCTCAGCGATCAGCTCGCAAATTTCATCAGTTGAGGGTGCTGGCTGATCAGCAGGAGCTGGTTGGTCAAAAGGTGTTGGCTGTTCAACAGTGACCATGGCTTGGCGATTTGCCAGGTACTGTTGAAGCTCCTCTTCTTCTTGCTTGGCTGCTGCGGCGGCTGTATCAAGATCATCTACAAAATCAGCAGACTTGGTCAGCATGTTGTCCAGGAAGTTGACACAGTCTTGTTCTGTTGTTTCCCTCGTATCTCTTCCTTCAGCCTTGCTGATATCTAGTCGTCGAGTCAGCAGAGCGATCTTATTGTTGTAAGCAATCTCCAGGTTGGTGTAGTTGAAGTAGTCCCTTATTCGCGACTCATCGGCCTTGAGCTGGTTCCAGCTGTGTATGCGGATGGTATCTTCCTTAACATACCAGTGGCTAAAGATAATATTGAACTGATACAGCAGCTCAGTTCCGAGAGTGGCAAAAGTAGGCATGTCGCGTGCCTCAGGGAACATCCTGATCAACTTCTGAAAGTAGTAGGCCAGCTTGCCTTCATGTTCCAAAGCGACGACTCGACGGTCGGCTTCTTCGTCGATGGGGGAGGAAGATAGATTTTCGTAAGGGATCGGTTCAAGAGTTTCCTCAACATGAGCCAAAGAAGTGGTCTCAATGTTGGCATCGAGCGAGGAGCTCGGAATTTCTGGCTGTGTGAGGAGGTTGGCGTCAAAAGGTTCCTCAACATTGGCCAAAAGAGTGGTCTCAATGTTGGCATCGACCGAAGAGCTCAGAATTTCTGGCTGTGTGTCGGTTGGGATAACCTGTTCGGCTGTGCGGCATTAGCTCCTGCCGTGGGGGAGGTTGGAATATCTTCGGTTTCCTCAGATGAAGAAGATGCATCCGAGGAGATAGTCGGCTCATCAGTTGGTTCAGTTTCCATCCCTTCCATCACGTCTCTGTGAGGAACAACCTCGAAGGCAGCCACGTCAACTGAGTGACTTGATTCAGATGGCTTCTCAGCTGGTGTTTCCTCAGCTGGTGTCTCCTCAGTTGGTGCGTCCTTAGCTGGTACCTCCTCAGCTGGTGAGGCAGCTGACTTCTTCTTGAACCGAAGTCTCAACTTCTTCTTTGCTGGCTCTTCCTCTTTCTCCTTCTCCGACTCAGCTCTGTGTCGGCGTGCGGTTGTAGATTTGGAAGTGCGGCCGATAGCTGGAGGCAGCTCCTCAGCTGTATCTTTTTCTTCAGCTGTTTTCACAGCTTCCCTCTTGTCTTTCGGAGTGTAGACACTCCTGATCACATCCTGAGCCTTCTTAGCTATTGGGAACAGCATCTGCCTCTTCACAGGGGTCTCCTCACAGTCTTCCCAGACCATTTTCTGATCCTTCGTAGCGAGAAGGATCAGGGCAGAAATTTTGGCTCCGAAGTTGAGAGTTCCCTTGACACTCAACAACTTCTCTCCAGAGTCGGTTGTGGTTTCGGAGATCTTCTGACTCTCTAGTGTCAACTGGTGTTCGAAATAACTAAACCAGTTGATGTCGTGTTTGTGCTTGTGCTCCAAAGCAATCAGCTGCTTGAGCTTCGGTCGGCTGATGTCTCCAAAAGCACCACTGTATCCGAATTCGACCTTGGATACAACATCGAACAGAAGTCGATGCTCTGGCTTCAACTTCATTCGCTGCATATTACTCCTCAATTTTTCTGGGGTGATGAGAGCACTCTCCAGAAATTGATCGGCTTCCGCATCGGTGATGTTCTCAACTGTGTCTGTGGTGGTCAGGTTCGGAGGGATGATGGAGCGTAGCAGATCGGAAACTGGAATGGGGACGGTGACACGGCGAATCGTTCTGGCAGGAACGTCGCGTTGACGACAAGAGATCTCTGTAACGAGGCCATCTCTGCTGTCGATTGGAGATTGCAGGTTTAGGTAGAATTCCCCGACCTGTCGCCTGAGAAGGTGGGTGGGAAAGAGTGTCGCCCAGTCCAGAAGGCCGTTCTTCCCGAGTATATCAGCAAGGGGAGACAACACCGGCGAGTCCAGTGCTTCGTCCGACAGAATCTGCTCAAAATGAATCTTGGAGAGCATCATGTCGAAGGATTCGTCGTATGATGAAGGGACTAGAGAAGGTCCAGAAGATGCCATTTTCTTTCCTTGTGTAGAAGCTTTTGGTGCCATTTAATATTTCTGTGAAGATTATATATAGAGAGAAAAACTTGCTGAAAATGGTGAGACAAATCGGAGACGAAAATGAATAGTTACTACAGATAAACACAAATGTAGAAGGTAAGAGATCACTTCCTAATTTTCCGCCTTTTATAGGTTATTGGGTCATTTGAAATCGACGGCTATGGTTGAATGGTGCGAATCCATCAACGGCTGAGATCTCGCGACTGTTGACTAGCTTTGACTTGACGTTGAATTCCGAGTTCCAATACCCGCGCGTGAGAAGGTGAACTGTTTAATGTCAGCCCAGTCGCACTATAAAGTAGGGCTATTGATGTTCAGTCGTACTTTACATTAAATGCGCTATGATGGCTATTTTAATCTAACTGACATGCTCAGGAATGTTTGAATTTATTTCAAACATTCTCATTTAAGACACAAACACCTTCAGCCATAAATGATACCTGCCAGCTGATGTCGGAATCAGCTGTGTACCTGCCAGCTGATGTCGAAATCAGCTGTGTTCCAATGTTGCGGCATACCATCAGCTGACTCGAGTTCGTCTGTTCAGCTGACGTCTGATCTAATGTGGCGGCATACCATCAGCTGACTCGAGTTCGTCGGTTCAGCTGACGTCTAATGTCTTCGGTTGGCTATCCGCATCTGAGATTCCCCCTTCATCTGAGCTTCCCCCTCAGATGGATATCTATCTCTTTACCTCAGCTGGCTCCTCATCTGATGGATCCAACAATCCAAGGAGATCACATAACATCTTGAACCGTGCTTCAGCTAGAGGTTTGGTAAAGATATCTGCTCTTTGAATCTCAGTTGGAATCTTCTCCATAGATATATCCTTCTTCTCAATATGATCTCGGATAAAATGATGTCGGATGTCAATGTGCTTCGTCCGAGAATGGTGAATAGGATTCAAAGATATAGCAATGGCACTTGAGCTATCACAATGGATGGGAACCTATCCAGTTGCTACTTCATAATCTCTCAGCTGTTGCTTGAGCCACAACACTTGCATGCAACAACTACCTGCAGCCATATATTCTGACTCGGTTGTAGAAGTGGCAACACATGCTTGTTTCTTGGAGAACCATGAAACTAGCTTGCTTCCCATGAACTGATAGTGTCCAGATGTGGACTTCCTGTCCAACCGATCTCCGGCTAGATCTGCATCTGAGTATTCGGACAGTTGGATATTGTCGTCGGTTGGATACCACAACCCAACATTAACAGTGCCCTTCAGATACTTAATGATGTTCTTTGCTGCCAACATGTGTGCTTCCCTCGGCTGAACTTGGAACCGAGCACACACTCCAACCGCGTAAGATATGTCTGGCCGACTAGCGGTTAGATATAGCAAAGAACCGATAATCCCTCTATACTTACTGGTATCCACGAGTTTTCCCTCAGATCCGGGTTCAATCTTCCAGTTAGTATTCATTGGGATCCTTATGGTTTTACTTGACTGCAAACCGAACTTTGCGATGAGCTCCTTTGTGTATTTGGACTGATTAATAAAAATCCCTTTTGATGACTACTTCACCTGTAGCCCAAGAAAATAATTCATCTCGCCCATCATCGACATCTCGAATTTCTCCTTCATGAGAGTTGAGAATTTCTCGCACAACTCCTCCGACTTGGAACCGAATATGATGTCGTCAACATAGATTTGCACAACAAGTATATCTTCTCCAACTTTTATGGTGAACAGTGTTTTGTCAACTGACCCTCGTTTGAACCCCGAGTTCAGAAGAAAACCACAAAGAGTGTCATACCAAGCCCTAGGTGCTTGCTTCAATCCATAGATCGCTTTCTTCAACTTATACACTCTTCCATCTCCAGTCTCAAAACCGGGAGGCTGTTTAACATAAACATCTTCTTTAATATCACCGTTGAGGAAGGCACACTTCACATCCATCTAATAGACCTTGAATTTGTGAAATGTGGCATAGGCTAAAAAAATTCTGATGGCTTCCAACCTTGCAACAGGCGCGAAAGAGTCCTCGAAATCGATTCCTTCTTGTTGGCAATATCCCTGAGCTACCAACCTTGCCTTATTCCTTACGATGAATCCAATGGCGTCTCTCTTGTTCTTGAAAATCCATTTTAATCCAATGACTTTGACACCATTTGGTCTTTCTACCAACTCCCATACACAGTTGCGTAGAAATTCATTCAGCTCTTCTTGCATGGCTGTTGTCCAATGAACATAGTTGAGAGCTTCCACAATATTCTTCGGTTCTGGGACATCAGCTACAAAACATGAGATCATGGCAACATCTCCTGCTTGCTCGAACTCTTCAAGAACTGCCAACTCCTCAGCATATTGGGCGTAAGCGTTGGAATCTTTCTCAGCTGAGTCTGGATTTGTAACTCTGCTTCTAGTACTCACACCTTTGGCTAGATCTCCAATGATGTTGTCCTTGGAATGATCTTCATACCATCTCTTGTTGCGTCTTCCTTCTTCTTCCAACAGTGGTTGTTCCGTGATTTCAACTGATGAGATATCCTGAGCTATGGGAGATGCTGGGATCTTCAGAACTGATGATTTATCAGTTGTGGAGTCTGGATCCTCAACATGGACAATGTTTTGAACCGGGCTCCGTTGGGCTTCGGATACTGATGCAATTGGAGTGACATCAGCTGGGGTTCCCCTTTGAGATGAGCTGGGGTCCTCACATTCATCTTCAGAGGAACAAGGATCATCATCGTCGGTTGCCCATACCAATGGTTCAGCTAGATTCTTTTGCCTTAGAACCTGCGATCTAGTGAGAGCTGGTGGAACATGTGGATCAGCTTGTTGTCCTTTAGCCTGTTCCCTGCACTCAAAAGTAGATTCATCAAAACTAACATGAGGTGTTATCTCCACAACACGAGAGCTGTTGTTGAAAACTCTATAAGCCTTGATCCGAGCGGCATATCTTAGAAATATGCCCTTCGAAGCCTTGGCGTCAAAAGTTTTCAACTGAGTCTTCCCATTGTTGTGAATATAACACTTAGAACCAAAAACGCGAAAGTATGAAATATCAGGCTTCTTGCGTCTCCATAGTTCATATGGAGTCTTTCCCAACCGCTTGGTTTGAAGAGACCGGTTCTGGGTGTAGCAAGCTGTGTTGATTGCCTCAGCCCAAAATCTCTTTGGCAGAGCTGAGCTTGTCAACATGGATGTAGCCGCATCCTTCAGCGTTCGATTCCTTCGCTCGGCTACTCCATTCTGTTGTGGAGTACGCGCAGCTGATGTTTGATGAGTGATTCCGTGCTTCTCACATTATTCGATGATGGTTTCATTTAGAAACTCGGTTCCACAGTCTGATCGGATGGAAATAATTTTCATCTCTTGTTGGTTCGATATCCGATCCATCAGCTTGGGTAGCTCATCTCGGGGTTCACTTTTGTGACGCATGAAAATGGTCCACGTGTACCTAGAGAAATCATTAGTAACAACAAGTGTATACTCGTTACCATTCATGCTCTTGGGTGTAACAGGCCCGAAGAGATCCATATGGATCAGCTGTAATACTCGGTCGGTTGAGGGAATCGTTTTCAACCGAAAGGAGGATCTAGCGAGCTTTCCCAACTGACATGCACTGCAGATATGCGTTGTTGAAAACACTCGGTTAGGAATGCCCTTTGCATGTTCCTGTCTCGCAAGTCGGTTCATTGTCTTGAAATTCAGATGGTTGAGCCTTTTGTGCCACAGCCAGCTCACATCTGAACTGCTCTTCGATAACAGACAGGTTTCAGGAGGACTACTGTTCCAATCTGCATAGTAGACATTCCCGGTTGGGGATCGATTTCCCAACAATATGACTTGCTTTGTTTCAACATTTTTAACCTTGCAGCCCTGCGCATCAAACTTGACAGAGAAACCATTATCACAGAATTGGCTGATGGAGAGCAAGTTATGCTTCAATGCATCAACATATGAGACATTAGAAATAGACACGAGATTGGTTTCAAGGGTACCGTAGCCTTTGGTGTGACCTTTTGAGTTGTCACCAAAGGTAACTGACGGTCCTTCCTTCTCCACGAAACTTCCAAGCAAATCCCTCAGATTTGTCATGTGTTTCGAGCATCCACTATCCATCACCCACATGGTATGTGATGCTTTATTCTTCCTCAGCTGTTCCTCCTGCTCCTGCAAAGAGAAACACGCTTAGGTCCCCAATTTTAGTTGGGTCCTGAAGGGTTAGAACCAGTTCCCCCTTGAACTGTGAGTCGCTTTTTCCTGTATATTCAGATAGATTTATCATTCCAAATTACTTTTCCTTCTCCATGAACTATAACAACACCTCGATTATCCTTAGACTTGTTGTTATTGTTGATGTTCTGTTTCTTGAGAGGAGATTGATTTCTCCCATTGTGAGCTTTAGGAGGAGAGGCATTCCCCCTGTTTTGTTGACGAGGTCGGACGCCATTTTGGAATCTCTGTGGCTGAGTCTGATTCCATTTTCCTGACTGTCTACTCCAGCTGTTTATGCCTGGCTGTTGATTCATGTTGTGGCATGAATATTCGTAGCTGTTGGAATTGTTCCACATAGGTTGACTTTGATGGAACCTCTGGTTGTTCTGATGATGGAACCGATGTTGATTCTGATGGTTGAATCCTTGTTGGTTCGGTTGATTCCATCCCTTCTGAGGTCGATTCTGAGGTCGGTTCAGAGGTCGGTTCAGAGGTCGGTTCTGAGTGTATCTCCGACGTCTCTGATTCCTCTTCTGAGTCTTGGAACATTCCCCCTCGATTGTAGTCCCAACCGATGAATTCTTCAGTTCTCCAATCACAGCTCATTTTCCTTTCTTAGCAGTAGTTTCCTTAGCTGGTTGTGCTTGTTGTGACGAGGAGGTTGGATTAAGTTGGGGAGTTGCAGACTTAACCGGATTGGGCTTGTCAACCGTGACATCCACAGCCTTGATGAAGGTTGCGGGTGGAATTCCAGAATCCTTGACCATGTCGTAACCGAGTCCAGACACGTCATCCATTTGTCTTTGGTAACTGATGAGATTCTCGATGATTTTGGATGATTGATATAACTTTATCAGGTTGTCCTTCTCAGTTAGCAAATCCTTGAGTAGAACAGCTATATGCTCGGTCTGTGCGTCTGACTTCTTCATCAGCTGATCGATCTGTGCTTCTTGCTTGTTCAACTGATCATGCTGCTCCTTGATCTGCTCCTTCAACTCCTCATCGGTTGGAGCTTTAGCCTCATTCAGTTGACTCTTGAGATTATCAATCTCTTCGGTTTGTCTTTTAATCAGATCGTCCTTTTCGGTTAAGGATTCTTCAAGTCTGACAAACTGTTCTTGAAGATTCTTAAACTCAACCGATTACTGATACAGTTCCTCACTGAGTTCTAGGAAATCACCCCAAGAGGGTTCCAACTCTTCCTCTACTGTTTCCTGCATGTTAGTAGCAATAGAAGAATTTAAATTAACTGAACTAGAATGTACCTCAGCATCATCCTGGTCAGTTCCAAGTGCCATGAGACATTGATCTTGTCCGATAGCGTTGTTGATGGAAGTCAGCTCGTCCTCATCTTCGGTGTCAGTGAAGATGTCCATGTCATCAGCTGCTTCTTATGAAACCATGGCCTTGTTCTTTGCATTTTGTTTAGCCCTCAACGCTTCTCTATCTTTCTTCGAAAGATCTGGACAATCAGCTTTAAAGTGTCCCTCTTTGCCGCATTCAAAGCAACTGTTGGTCACAGGCTTTGAGTTATCTTGAGTTCAGTTGGATTTATAGAACCGTTTGTATTTTCCAAACCGAGTATCCATGTCAGCTAGCTTCTTTGACAGCGCGGCTATACTCTGTTGCAGTTCTTCTCTGCTTGGCTCCTTCGAAGCTATGTCCGCAGATCTTGTTACCCCTGATATTCGCAGCCTTGAATAGTCAGCTCGAAGTGCTACTGTCTTTGTTGCTGAACCAACATCCTCATGTCGACTCGTCTGCCCCGAGGACTGAGTTGATCTTCGTCAGTTCACCTTGTACTCATTTCCTTTCAGAATTGAGAACAGTCTGTCAGTTCCCATCTCTCCAAGATCAGCTCGACTTTCATGAATGTTGGTGAAGGTGTCCCACTCAGCTGGTAGAGCTTGTAATACTTTGAGGTTGATTTCTCTCAAAGTATATTTCCCTCGTCGGATAGACTAAATCGTTCGGATGATATCCATGAACCGAAGCTCCAACTGATCTATGGTTTCATCAACTCTTAGACAGAAGTTGTCAAAATCTTGACAAGAATGGGAGAACTTTTTCTCCTTGGTTTCATCACTCCCCTCGCTAAGAGATGCCAAAATATCTCACATCTCCTTAGCGGTGTTGCACTCTTCTATCCATGGAAGATAGTCTTGTCCAACTGTAGACATGATAGTGCTCTGAGCCCAGATATCCAGCTGGCTCACTTTCGCTTCCTCATGAGTGAAGTCTTCTGGCTTTTTCTCAACCATCACCTCAGTTGCATCCCCATCATTGGGATTTGTAGGAGCGCGGATGACTTTTTCCATGATGGTGATCGGTCCGGATGAAATCACTTGTTGTATTCGATGATGCTTGGACAGTAGGATCTTCTTCATCCGAGTTCTCCAGGATGTATAGTTCACAACCGAGAACATGACAACAATCTTGTCTTTAACATCCATCTTCACACAACAAACAGAAAACAGATGCAAGCAGATATGCACTAGCGTGAAAAAGATCTATTCAGTTGACCACTGAAGAAAAACACCTCGATTCACACCTCGTGAAACAGAGTCAGCAGTCTTTTGAACCACCGCTCTGATACCACTTGATGGTCCCGATATGAGTTTTGGTGTATGGGGGGGGGGGGAATACACCAGTAAAGAATTTTAAAAATAACCCCTGAAAAAAATATCACAACTGAGTAATACGACTCAGCTGGAATCACAACTGAGTAAGGATACTCAGCTGGAAGTGTAGTGCTGTGCGGAATGTGGTGGAAATAACAACTCGTAAAAACAACTCACGCTAGGATGCAAGGTCGGTCAAGAACCAAGTCAGTTGAGAATGTAAAAATGCAGTTTGAGTGCTGGTTAGTTTGTCAGTTGGATATGCAATAAATAACTGAACAGAAAACACAAACACACAAAGATTTACGTGGTTCGGAGAGAACTCCTACGTCCACGAGGAGTTGTGAGTCCACACAACTCAGTCCAAATTCTTTAGGACTGGAACCACAAAGCTTACGCGGGCTTTGCAACCGTTAAGATAAGTTTACGGGTACTTATCAAACTTACAGATAAGTTTACGGGTACTTATTAACCTATCTACTCAATTTCGGAAAGAGTAGGGTCCTAACAATCCTTTTGAGGGGATGTGTGAAAGGGTGGGTTTCCAACTAATAGCTCGAACTAAGGAGTGAGCTAGAATCTAAGCTTGAACAAATGAAGACTCAAACTAAGATTTGAAAACACCAAGACAGATTCTAACACTCTATGAACTCTCAACTAGTGATGTTCTTAGAGATTGATTTCAGTTTAGCTCGTTTGCGAAATGAACTCTCAACTGGTGATGTTCGCTCGTCTATCTGCTCTCGCACTTGTCTGTCTTCTATGTATTGGTGAATGAATGAATGCCTCTATTTATAGGTGGAGAGAATCAACTAGCCGTTGGATGAGCCGTTGATCTCTGTTCTGTGAAAGCGATGGCTTGTCTCTCATCTCTGCAGATTTTCCCGATTTGGCAACTGTGGACTTCTGCTTTCCATCTGAGATAGCCTTGTGTTGGGCCAAATGAGGTAATGACAGAACGTCAAACCTTCACGTGACTTCCTTTTTGAAAATCAAATCTTCAACCTTTGACTTTCAACTTTGTTTAGTCGGTTGAGAAGTTTTGGTCTTCATCCGAGTGGTCTTCAGCTGATGTTCCATCTGATTGCTATCTTCATCTGACCTTCTGTCTGAAATGGAACAGTTGAACTCTCAACTGTCTTGAACTTCATGTTGTCGATCTTATCAGTTCGAGTCCTGCAACTGATGTTCGATTTTGAACGCTCAGTTGTCTTTCTTACATCTTTTCCCTCAAACGCTCAGTTGTCTTTCTCACAATTGATGTTACACATCCGAATTTCCATCTGTAGTTCTATCCGAGTAACGCCGTGTTGCCGTCTTCAGCTGGAGACCTGTAAAGATAAAATCTCAACATTACTCAAACAGCGAGCCTAAATACTAACATTAGGATCTGACAACATCTACTCAGTTGGGGTCAGTTGGTTTTGGAATCAATCAAAACTTTAATAAATTTCCCAATAAATTCATTTATCAATCATCTAATTAACAAACAAGACTCCACAACGTCAAAAATCGTCACATCCTTAATGCATATACTTCGAAAATTTTGGGGAAAAATGTATAAAAATTCATGCTTCTCATTTTCTCATCAAAACATGCTCAAATCATCATATATCACTTCATTCTACCAATACTCATCTAAATCTACACAAAATCATCAACTTCTCATACGTATATAAATTGGCATTTCTTGGAAAATTAGCAAACCAATTTCACTCTTTGATTTCTTAAATCTAACATGCATCTCCATATTCAAATTCATCATTAATATCATCAATTCATCAATCAAGAAAAACATAACAAAACTCCTAATTTCTTACCCTAAAAGCTTCGAAAATTTCATGTATAATAGGGTGAGAAATTTCTCTTCATGCAATTGATCACATAGATGATCTTAGATTAATTTCTAGAGTTCAATTCTATCATCAGTTTCATGCTAAAGATCAAGGTATTAAAATCCCTAAAATTAATGAAATTTTCGGCACTCAAGAGAGAGGGATCATGAAGAATTTTTCTCTCTTGAATTCATACATGAAAAACTCACAAGGGTTCAAGGATCAAAACTAGAACAAATGGCTTCGATTCCTTGCTTAAAGGACCAACTCGGTCAAACAAGAAGAGGGAGGAAAGGGGATTTTCTTGAGCTTGAAACTAGACAAAATCGAACAAGGTTCATGGGACTTACACAACTTCGAAGACTTGATCGATTGAAGGGCTCGAATCCACGCAACTAGAAGCTCCTCTTCAACTCATCAATGGAGGAAAATGGTGTATGTATTGTGTGTGTGCGCGCGCGTCGAAGAGAGAGAGAGATGAGAGAGATGAGAGAAATGAGAGTAATGATGTCGACGAGAGAGAGAAAGATAAAGAGAGGAGAGAGAGAAAGATAAAGAGAGAGTGAGGAGAAGTGAGAGTAGGATCGGTTTATTAGATTTTAGATTGCACCCGGTAGTCAAAAATACGTTATAAATATCGTCGGAAGAAAAAGTTTTTCGGTGCAAAACAACCCTACCTTTTTCATTAAACTCTCAAACAACTTAAAACTCACTACGACTCTTTATCGACGTCGGAAAAGTCTATACTTAGTCTCATACCTCACAAAATAAATCAAGGAATCCAAAAATTCAATTATCAAATCAAAATTCTGAGCAACGAATAAAAACTCGGAAATTACTATTCATCTTTAGAGTTCTTGGACTATTAACTCAAAATTTTCTCAGATGATCTCTGACGACTCTCAAACATATCTCAAAGCTTCTAAAATATTTTTTATACTCAAAAGATACTAATTAGACGAAATTTAGAAAAGTTCGATGAATAGTGAAAAATCGGGAAAAGTTACTATTCATCAGAAAATGAAACTTCTCAGAATTTTCCAAAATTCTAATTCAGACTCAAACACATATAATCATGCTCAATCAATTCATCACACATTCGATTCGAATAACCGAAACGAGAAAAATCACATAAAGGCACTCAAGGACATTTTTGTAATTTTACGAGAAAAATTTCTTTTCTCGGAAATTTTTATCACACACAAGCACATTATCAAGGCATATAAACTCAATCAAGACGAACTTAAAGACTTATAAGAGATCGGGGTATTACATCCTCACCCCCTTAAAAGAAATTTCGCCCCGATATTTACTAACCTAGAGAAAAGAGCTCAGGGAACCTTTCTTTCATCTTATCTTCTAGTTCCCACGTCGCTTATTCTAGATCATGATGTTGCCATCTGATCTTAACTAAGGGAATCGATTTCGTTCTAAGCTGCTGAATCTTACGATCCAGTATTTCCTCGGGTCGCTCCTCGTTACTCAAATATGGCTTTAGAGCTACGTCTTCTCGGCGAATCACGTGCTTCGGATTGAATACGTACTTAAGCAACTGTGATACGTGAAATACGTTATGCAAATTCCCAAAACTAGGCGGCAAAGCTAACCTATACGATGCGGCTCCAATTCTTTCAAGGATTTCGAACGGTCCTATAAATTTAGGTTTTAGCTTTCCTTTCACACCAAAACTTGGATAGTTCTCTCTGATTGACCATCCGTCTGAGGTGATAAGCAGTGCTGAACTGCAACTACGTTCCTAGCTCCTTTTGGAAACTTTCCCAAAAACGTGCGGTAAATTTGGAGTTTCGATCTGAGGTGATCGTACTCGGAATTCTATGCAAATGTACAATTTCCTTGATATATATCTGAGCTAACTTATCTGATCCATATGTGATAGGAATAGGTATGAAATGAGCAGACTTTGTATTTCCACAATAATCCAAATGGATGTATTTCCTTTCTTTTTCTTTGGCAAACCCGTCACAAAATCCATATTAATATCATCCCACTTCCACGTCGGGACTGGTAACGGTTGGAGAGGTCCATAAAGTATCTGATGTAAAGACTTCACTTGCTGACAAGCTAGACATCATTCTACATACATGGCCACGTCTCTCTTCATTCTTGCCCACCAGAATTGCTGCTTCAGATCCTGATACATCTTTATACTGCCAAGATGAACGGTGTACGGGTATCATGGGCTTCACTTATGATCTCATTCTTTACCTTTTTGTCATTTGGCACACAAATTCTATTGTAAAACAACAAAGCGTTGTCGTTTGATTCTCAAAAATCTTCAACTCCTTCTTTTCTGACTTCAAGCCTCAAATTCTCTAACTTCTCGTCTTTTCTTTAGCCGTTTACTATACGGGCTCTCAAATCTGGCATCACTACTAAAGAGGCAATTACTTGCTCCATCGTCGTCGGGGGCTGAATTACTTCGATTTTCAATTTCCCAAACTCTTCAATCAATTTTTCTTCTTCGGAAAGGAGCAATCCTAACTCCAAACTTTCCTTTCTGCTCATCGCATCGGCTACGACATTGGCTTTTATGGGGTGATAAGAAATTTTGCAATCATAATCTTTTACCAACTCGAGCCATCGTCTTTATCTCATGTTCAACTCTTTCTACTCAAAGAAATACTTCAGACTTTTATGATCCGAAAAGATCTCACACTTTGCTCCATAGAGATGATGTCTCCAAATCTTTAAAGCATGCACTACTGCTGCTATCTCCAAATCGTGCGTCGGATACTTCTGCTCATGAGGTTTAAGCTATCTTTAAGCATAAGCTATCACTTTTCCTTCTTGCATTAGCACACATCCCAAACCTTTAGATGATGCATCTGTAAAGATGGTGTAGTCCTTTCCTGCTTCTGGAAGGGCTAGCACTGGGGCTGTCGTCAATCTTGCCTTAAGCTATTGGAAACTTTTCTCACATTCCTCCGTCCATCTAAACTTTGATTCTTTCTTCAACAAACTCGTCATCGGCTTGGCTATCTTGGAAAATCCTTCTATGAATCGTCGGTAGTAACCTGCCAAACCAAGGAAACTACGGACTTCATAGACCGAGGTTGGCGATTTCTACTCTTGAACTGCTTGCACTTTGGATGAGACGACTTTTATTCCTTCGGACGAAACAACATGTCCTAAAAAATTCACTTCCTTTAGCCAAAATTCACATTTGCTGAATTTGGCGTACAACTGACGAAGCGCTGTCGTTACACCCTTCGCACAAATAAATTTATAAACACCTCTTGCCTAACAAGATAGTAGTTAATGGCAAGTGGGGTCGATTCCAAGGGACTTGGCATAGATCTGCTCTTCAAGTCGAACTAAACAAAAAGGATTTTGACTGCGATGTATCCTGCAACTCAACAAGTAACAATATCAAATAACAAAAGAGTTTGGATTGGATTTCAAATCCATGATCCTAATTACTCATCACTCGTTCATTGATGTAAAGATATTCAATTAACTGATCTTATCACTTGGTTTAAGATAAAGATTAGTTTATACCCTAAAGGCCACATAGTCACGATATAAACACACTTAGCCTATGTCTATCCAATTTTACAGATCTTGTCCAGAAGGCAAGATCTCCTCTCTTGATCAACAAAGTCACGAAGACACTTCAGTAATGATGCTGCCCAACAGGCATTAAGAATAAGCAGACCCAAGACAGCCAAGGGGTAAGTCAATACCGACTGCTCTCCAACACTCTTTACCTTCTTGGGCACGATAGACACTCTCGAGTTAAATCCCAATTCCTGTTAATGCCTTAATATCAATATCTAGATGGTGATCAATCATATGTCAATATCAATTAAGTCTAAAATTAATCCTAAGTGTTTCGGGAACAAAATCAATTAACAAACTAACACAATTTGACCTCACGAGTTTAGAACGAGTAATTTACGATCACTTCATCTACATCCAACCCAAACGATAAATCTAGCTAGACATAATAATAAACGAAAGCATAAAATATATAAAGGAAAACATACTTATCATAAAACTGAAAACGGGTTGCTGCCCAAAAGCGTAGTCAGCAACCAAGGTCTTGGCTTCACGCCAACAACTAAACTACTGCAGAAAATATAAAACGAACGTAAAAGTAAATTGCCCGTAGGACTTGTTTCTTCCTCACTTCCTCTCAAAATAAGAATGCAGAACTAAGAATAAAAATCGGCACCATTACATAAAGGAGTCGACCATATATATAGGCGATGGAAATTAGGGTTTAGGGAAGTTTCCTTGTTGATGAAGGACTCTTCCATGCATATCCGCCTTCCTCTCTCATGCATGCAGCCACTATTCTCTTTCCTTGCTTGGTAGATATCTTCTTTGATTAGGTCTAGCTAGGATAAGGAAAGAAAGATCCGATCCTTATTCTCTTCCTTGAAGGAAAAGAAATCTACTGCTAGCTCGACTCGCTTCTTGCCCTAGATGTCTGCATCCTGGATTGCTTCCTGTGTTGACCAAGATCCTGGCTCCTTCGGGTACTCTGTCTGTTGGCTTCAAGGATATGGGGAGGTACTTCCTGACTTGTAGAGCATGTAAAACGTTGTTGCCCAGCTACAAGCCTCCAGCCCTATGCCCATTTGCATCGTATCGCCATTTCAACATCTCAACAACAGATTTTCCACCAAATTTGCCCAACATCCCATCTATTCTTCCCTGCACACCATCTCTCGACTTTGTGTCCTTCCAGACATACTTTGACTCGATAAAGACTAAAAACACAAGAAAAGATAGACACAAATATGGGTTCATCACTCCCACACACTTGAATTACACTTGCCCTCAAGTGTATGGTTGCAACTCTACCCAAGACTCAAACACAGAAAAGACAAAACAAAAGCACAGACTCAAAAGATCAGCACAACAACATGTTAGTACAACAGAACGGGTAAGCAGATATTGTCATCAAATAGGTCAAGATAGAGTTATTGGGCAATATGGTATCCTCACCAGCACTCAACTCTCAAGTGTTTATGGTTAAATGTATACGCTCTTGACCAACATCAACAATGTTTTTCCATAGGCTTGCCTGCCTTCTACATCTCTACTTCTTTTGAACAAAATCAAAATCACTTATCCTTAGGTCTTTATTGGGTTGTAACGTGGCTGAAGGCAAAAGGTATAGAATGTATAGGAACTGGCTAAGTCAAGAACTCGGTTCTTGAGCAACAGATTGCCCTCAATTCCTCACTCCTTATAATCACTCCACCCTAGCACACTTATTATTTTTGTCTATTTTTTTTTAAAGATAAAGGATATTGCCCAGCATGTGCTACCAACCTTTCCCTTTCACCCCCTCATTCTTCTAGACCTGAGTTCTTGATCGGGACGGCTTATAAATTCAGGCTACTATGAGTGATTTGAAAGAATTATCATCAAGCTCAAAAGGGGCTAAACAAAGGGTAAATGCCATGGTAGGAAATTTTTGCCATGGGCTAATTAGAACAAAAACACCTAATTCATCTAAGTAATTCAACTAAGTTACACGAAGTTTTAATTAAGAAATACAGACAAGTTCTAGATCAACAAATGTCAACTGGTCTTTATCACACAAGAAAGAGTAGTGTTGTATATGTATATAGCAATTAAAGCTAAAAAACCTCACAGTTCTTGCCCAATACTCATTCCGTCCTACCTATCTACATACGGCATCATCTACATCAACATACCTATTCTGACCTATCATGCCACATGCTGATCAACAACTAAAACAAACTTTAAAAACACAATACTGACCAACTTCCCAATACCCACACAATTTGCCTTAGGCAAAGTGAGTACAATGTTAGGCAACACAAAACAAAAACTGACTCAATAAATATTTACTAACTAAGCCAAGAAGGAGATTCTAAGGCCTTCACCACACAATTTGTTGGGCAAATTGTGGGTGAAGGCAGTAAGTATACCTTCTCAACCAACAAGACACAACATAAAAACAAAAATAAAAAAAAACCTACACTAACATAAAAAAGGGAGGAACATAAGTCAAAGAGAAGATTCAGGTGGGTACCTGAATCCTTGGTGTGCAAAGAATGCCAGCTGGGCATCCCTGATCTCGATCAACATCTTCTCCATGTTGGCTAGTCTGGTCTCGACTTCATTGTTAGGCAGCACCGTTGCGCTGGTGTTTGCCTCTTCCTTCTTGCCCAGGGGTGGTCGCTTGGTGGATTTTGTCCTACCGTAGTCGATGAACACGTACTTGTCATTCCTCAACTCAATATCATTCATCTTCTTCAAGGCAGCTTCTCCCAACTTGTTGACCGCCATCACCGGCTTCCCCTTTCATCTCGTCGTAGACCCCAACTCCATTGGCAAAAGTTGTCACGAATTGGCCACAAGTGCATCCCAGTGCCTGCTTTGCCAGCACCGTCTTGAGCTGCTCACCAAGGAAGGCCGCGAAATTCACCTTAGTCTTGGTGTGCATACACCACAACAAGTACCTCTCCTTGTTGCTCAGACTGTTGCCACTATCGTTCTTGCCATACAAGTTGTAGGCAAGAATGCGATGGCAAAGCCTAAGGGCATGAGTCTTCAGCTCGGTTCCCTTGTTGTTGGCCCCGTTGTATGGTGCTCCATTACCGATCTCCTTCCACTGCTCCTGGTAAGCTGCATCTCCCGGGGGTGGCACCATGGTCTTGGCCTCCATGAACTCCTTCTTGGCCAAGTCCCTCAAGCTCACCATCTCCAAAATCTGGTTAAGGGTGCTCACTTGGAAATCGTACTTCTCATCCATCAGCGAGAAGGAGATCATGCTCACTCCGTTCTCAGGATCACTAGTCACTGCCGCTGTGTTGTATACCTCCTTGACTTGCTCCTCATAAACCTCCACAGGCCACTCCAAAAACTTGCTCCAGCCTATCCCTCAAACAGCTTTCTCACTTCTTGGGCAACACCTAGATTCTCGTATAGTTTGAAGTCGAGAACCCTAGGTGCAATCACCTTCCAATCCCTGGGCTTCCTACAAGTCACCACAGTAGCACCCTTCTTCTTCTTCCTGTTCCGACCACTTGCTGGAGTAGACTGGTCATCAACCTCTTCTTCCTCAACACCGTCCCCTGCTTCTTCCTCAACACCGTCCCCTGCTTCTTCCTCACTAACCCTCGACGGGGTTCTGACAGCTGTCCCCTTCGAGATCGACGGCTGGACAGACCCGGCGTCTGAAGCAGCAGATTTGTGCTTCTTCGCCGGTGTGTCTTCGCCACCGTGAGGGCGCTTCATGGCAATCCGACCACTCTTCATCGCCGGTCTTTCCTTGGCCTTAGTCTTCGCCTCCGCCGCCAGCCCTGCAGCCACTTCTTCTATCACCTCATCTAGGTCTTCTTCCTTATTCTCTTCGTCTTCCACATTATCACCTTCTTCTTTACCATCTTTCTCGTCCCCGTCCTCCCCGTCGTCTTCTTCCTCCTTTGTTTCTTCTTCCAGGTCTTCCTTCTCAAACACGGGCTTCGACTGAGTCTCTTCTTCCGGCTGCTTCGCCGCCTCATCTATCAGACTTAGGTTCTCGTCGATCATCATGAGTGCGGCGTCGACCGATGGGCTTTTGGGCACACTTGACCCGATGGTTATGGAAGGGTTATGATCAGCAGAGGGTTTGGCGGGTTCCATGGGTAGTTTCCTTTTGGTGGTGGTTTTTAGGTTTCGTGGTGGTGGTGGCGGTATTGTCGGTGGTGAGATCGATGTTAGTTCCGGTGGGGATTTTGTTGAGTTTTCTATTTCTTGGGCGAGTGGACACCATAGTAAGGATTTGGGAGTTTTGATAGAGAGAGAGAAGAGGGAAGATGAGAAGTTGCAGAGTTAAAATTCAAATTGGTAGTGGGGGTGGTGGAGACAACGTGATGTAATAGGTATATAGGGCGCGGTTTTTAAGGGCAACAGTAATCACCTCGGAAAGTCTTTGACCAACAACTTGGTTCTTGATCACGTCCTCTGCTCAACACCCTACTTTCTTCTTAATCTTGGGTCCTGATCTACAACCTGCATCTTGCTCAACATCTCCTGCACAATTAAAAACACAAATACACTCTGAAACAACTCTCCCCTATGGTTAGACTCGATCATATGATGCTTCAAAATACTATGAAATAAAATACTTAAAATATAAACTAAGTAATTTTGTTTTGGATTTTCATAATTTTTGTACGAAAATAAAGAATAAAAGAAAAAAAATAACGAAAAAAATTAAAAACTAACCAGGTTGCCTCCTGGACAGCGCCCCGTTTAAGGTCTTGGGCACGACACCCCCCTCTTTAGAAGTCAGAGGTCTTCCTCGATAGGGAACCCAGATGGTTCCCCCTCAACAAACTGTTGTTGCCCAAGATAGGCCTTCAAGCGCTGACCATTGACTTTAAAAATCTTCCCGTTCTTGGGATCCTTGATCTCAATAGCTCCATTTGAGAATAGAGCTTGAAGTTCATAGGGTCCTGCCCACTTGGTCGAGAGCTTACCTGAAGAGAGCCTAAATCGCGTTTGGTACAACAACACTTGTTGCCCAAAATGGAACTCCTTCTCTTTAATCAAAAGATTGTGGGTCTTCTTCATCCTTTCCTTGTATAAGCCAGCATTGTCATAGGCTTGGAGTCTTATCTTGTCGAGTTCTTGGATCTCGAGCTTCCTCGTTTCACCTGTCTCGTTCCAGTCGAGTTTGAGTTGGGCAACAGTCCAATGTGCTCGATGTTCCAGCTCCACGGGCAAGTGGCATCTCTTGCTATAGACCATGCGACAAGGGGACATGCCAAAAGGTGTCTTAAAGGCAGTCCTATACACCCACAAAGCATCATCGAGGCGCATACTCCAATCCTTCCTGTTGTGCCCACGGTCTTCTTCAAGATCGTCTTTATTATTCGATTGGATAATTCCGCTTGTCCATTGGCTTGTGGGTGGTAGGCTGTTGACACACGATGAGTAACTCCATACTTCTTGAATAAGGCGGTCACCGTGGTGTTGCATAAATAAGAACCTTGATCGCTAATTATTGCTCGAGGTACACCAAACCTATTGAAAATTTGTGTTCTAAAAAAACTGGAAACCACCTTAGAATCATCCTTGTAGGACGCACGAGCCTCTACCCACTTCGAGACATAGAATATGATGTACTTGTTGCCTTTGAACTCGGTAAGGGTCCCATAAAATCCATGCCCCATGCGTCGAACACCTCCACGGGCAAGATCGGTATCATGGACATTTCGTTTCTTCTCATGATGTTGCCTTCTCTTTGGCACTTCTCGCACATCTTGACCCACTCATAGCAATCTCTGAACAATGTTGGCCAATAAAAGCCACAGTCCAAAATCTTCCTTGCAGTCCGTTGATGCCCAAAATGTCCTCCGCATTCCTTGTTGTGACAATGCTCAAGAATGCTCTTTTGCTCTTTATCCTCGACATACCTCCTTATGATCTTGTCCGCACATTCCCT
Organism: Schizonepeta tenuifolia; assembly: GCA_029490685.1. Classification (NCBI taxonomy): domain Eukaryota; kingdom Viridiplantae; phylum Streptophyta; class Magnoliopsida; order Lamiales; family Lamiaceae; genus Schizonepeta; species Schizonepeta tenuifolia. The sequence goes on along the minus strand of CM055955.1, from coordinate 78,893,675 downwards.
CCATAAATAAGGCTCGTCCCAAATATAGAAACGGCTCTCGTGTTTAAGCTTGTTCCTTTGATAACGCCCAAGGTCGGAGGGTATCTCTCCAGTCACCAAGTAATTCACGATATCAGCATACCATAGTTCATCTTGGGCAAGACTCAAGTGCTCGTCGGGAAAGGTCTCCTTGATCGGTACCCCATCATCAGGCTAGAGGATTCAACTTAGATGATCGACAACTTGGTTTTGGGCACCACTCTTGTCTTTGATCTCTATGTCAAATTCCTGCAACAAAAAGGATCCATCTAATCGATCTTGGCTTGGATTCCTTCTTGCTCAACAAGTACTTCAATGTCGCATGATCCGTATACACTATGGTCTTGCCTCCAAGCAAATAGGATCTAAACTTTTCAAAAGCGAAGACAATAGCCAACAACTCCTTCTCCGTAGTGGCATAATTGCATTGGGCAGGTTTCAACGTCTTGGAAGCATAATAGATGACATAGCTTTCCTTTCCACGTTTTTGCCCAAGAACTGCTCCCACGGCATAACCACTGGCATCACACATTAATTCGAAAGGCATCCCCTAATCCGAAGATTGGATAATGGGGGCTGTGATCAAGTTCTCCTTCAAGGCATGGAACGCCTTCTTGCAATCTTCATTGAACTCCCATGGCACATCATTTTGAAGTAGTCTCATCATTGGTTGTGCGATCTTGGCAAATTCTTGACAAATCTTCTATAGAACCCAACATGCCCTAGGAATCCTCTCAACTCCTTCACAGATCTTGGATAGGGTAACTTGGCAATAATGTCGATCTTGGCTTTATCCACCTCAATTCATTTTCCTGAAATGACATGCCCCAAGACGATTCCTTTTTTTACCATGAAATGGCATTTTTCATAATTCAACACAAGGCTCTTCTCAACACATCTTTTCAGAACTCGATCCAGGTTGTTGAGGCATGATTCGAAGGTCTTGCCGTAGACGGTAAAGTCGTCCATAAAGACTTCGATGCACTCTTCAAGAAAGTCTGAAAAAATGTCCATCATACACCTTTAAAATGTCCCTGGTGCATTACACAATCCAAATGGCATCCTCCTATATGCAAATGTGCCAAACGGGCACGTGAAGGTGGTCTTGCCTTGATCCTCGTCAGCAACCCAGATTTGCATATAACTAGAATAATCGTCAAGAAAGCAATAATAATCATTACTAGCTAACCTCTCAAGCATCTCGTCGATGAAGGGCAAAGGAAAATAATCCTTCTTCGTCTTTTGGTTGAGCTTTCGGTAATCTTTACACACTCGCCATTCAGTTTGCAATCTCATGGCCACCATCTCGTTCTTCTCGTTCTCAACAACTTGGATTCCTGACTTCTTGGGCACCACGTGCACAGGACTTACCCACCGGCTGTCAGACACGGGGTATATGATCCTCAAGTCAAGAAACTTGAGTATCTCTTTCATTACCACTTCTTTCATGGCGGGATTCAATCTCCTTTGTGGATCTCTTACTGGGGCAGCATCCTCTTCGAGCAAGATGTGATGAACACAGTCCACAGGGTTAATGCCCTTGATGTCGGCCAAGGTCATCCCTATTGCCTCCTTGTACTTGCTCAACACCTCACCAACTCTGACCTCCTCTATGCTCGATAACTCAGATGATATGATCACGGGCAAGGTCTCGTTCTTGCCAAGATATATGTATTTTAGATGCTTGGGCAAAGGTTTCAATTCCAATGTAGGGGCTTTTTGCAATGATAGCACCATCCTGTCCTCCGGTTTTAATTCAGGGATATTGAATGGCTCAAACCCCTGAGGTTGCATGTTGTCCGGAATCCTGGCATAACTACATTCTTCCACATCTGCTGGTTCTTCGTTCTGGGCAAGATCCTCTTCTGTCTGCAAGCCGGCATCCTGCTCAAGAACTGTCTGTTGCCAAAATTCCTCTACCAACTCCTCAGTCTCATCATGGGGTAGTTCCTTGAGTTCCTCATCGAACTCGTCTTCATCTTCATGGAAGTTTTTAGGAGTGTTGTTGTTCTCTAACTCTTCATCCGTCCCATAGTCTTCATCGGTGGAGTCGAAACTGTGTCCGTGGACTGACTCCTCCCAGAAATCTTTATCACTTTTGTACTCATCGCCTTCATAAAACTCCAACAAGGTACCATCATCCTCAATATCCTCATCTTGGTCGAGATCCAGGTCAAGACCCTGTATTAAATTGAGTTCCTCCCAGCCTGCATCCTCGTTGTCTTCTAAGAAGCAACTTAAACTATTCAATATCTCCACTCGTTGACCACATGTATTGAGGGTGTTGAGGTGTTCTAGGGCATCACCATGATTTTGCTGATAAGCGTCAAACTCGACGACTTCTCCAGCTACTTGAACTGTTAACCTCCCAGTATCACAATCAATTTTGGTGCAGGCCGTCCTCAAGAACGGCTTTCCGAGCAAGATCACTGGGTTCTTGATTGCTTTCTTTCCCATGTCAAGAACATAGAAGTCAGCTGAAAATAGAAAATCCCCCACCTTGACCAATACGTCCTCCAAAACGCCATCGAGGTAGACTGTGGACAAATCCGCCAATTGAATGGAAACATGGGTAGGAGACAAAGGTCCAAAACTCATTTCATCGAACATGGCTCTTGGCATTACATTTATTGAAGCTCTTAGATCAAGCATCACCTTAGGTATTGACGTAGTACCTATTGTCCATGGGATAGCGAACATGCCAGGATCCTTCTTCTTGAGCAGAATGTGAGAATTCATGAGTGCTGACATATTCTCTACATGGAAACGGGTATTATCTGGGTACTTGGTCTTCTTTAAGCACATCTCTCGCAAAAATTTTGCACACTTTGGCATGGATTGTAATGCCATCAATAGTGGAAGGTTTATCTCCACTTTCTTGAACACCTCCATCATGTCCTCCAACTCCTTCTGATCACGATTGCGAGCAAAACGTCTTAGATATGGGATCTTTACCTTAGCAGTGTGAGGAACGGTCCTCTTGGCCAAAGCCTCTGCTTCTTTTTCAGCCTTCAAAGAGTCCAACAACACGTCTTCTTTATCAAACCCCAGCTTTGATCTCTCCATCTTCAAGTAATCAAACAAGGCTTCATCCTCCTCATTATCGAAGACGGGGTTCTTATTGGCCTTTATCCCTTCTTCACGCTTTGCCTTCAACTCTACATAAAGGTCATTGATATCTTTTGAGCTCATCTTAGTTTCTTTTACTCGAGAAGGTCCCTTGAGTTGGGTCTTGGGCAACATCTCTGACAAATTCTTACCACTTCGCAAAGTCACAGCATTGACTTGCTCCTTGTTGACCTCCACTTGGACAGGAAGCCTTCCGCTCTTGTCATCTACAAGCTTTGACAGAGTTTGGTTTATGTGAGTCAATTGAGCTTGAAGGTTGTTCGATTGACCTCAACTTTCCAATTGAAAGTTCTCAAAATCCCTCCTAAGCCTTTGGTTCTCATTTGTAAACCTATCAATGGTCTCCTTCATGAACTCCGTCTTTGCTGCTTCTCGATGTGGAGGAACATAGTTATGTTGTTGTTGAGGCTGCTGTTGAGGTGGAGGCACATATTACTGTTGAACAGGTTGCTGTGGTTGTTAGTGGGCAGGAGGCATTTGATAGTGGTTGTTGCCATATCTTAGGTTCTCGTGTTGATTCTGCCTATAGCCATAGTTGTTGTCATAGTTGCTGTTATTGCCATACTGGAACCTTTGTTGCCCACCACCTTGCTGGTTCTGACCTATTGCCTTCACCTCTTCTCCTTCTTCCATGAACCAACTAGGACATTTTGAGGTGACGTGGGATGTTGCCTGACATACTTCACATTGCTTCACAGCTCTGTGAACTTCCTTGCCATCAACCTTCTTTTTCAAGTCCTCCATCTGGCCAGACATCTTGGTTATGAAGTCTTTCATGGTGCTGACCAAGTTGTCTGAATTTCCTTTGTTGCCTTCATACCCCCCTCTTGGGCTATCATCTTCATCTCATGATTGTTCAGCCATGGCGGCTATTTTCTTGAACACTTCAGATGGTAGTTGATCGACTATTGCTCCTCCACACGCTGCAATTATGTATTTCCTCTCTGATGCTCTCAGTCCTTTTAAGAAATGCTCGATCAAATCAATGTCCTCGATTCGATGTTGAGGACATCTTGCGATCAACTTCTTAAACCTCTCATAATATTCGTACAACGACTCACTTCCACTCATTTTAATCGACGAAATGGCATTCCTTCCACTTTGTATCCGGCCAACGGGTATGTATTTGTTAAGGAAAGCCTGCTGTAACTTCTTCCAGGTGTTGATGCTTCCCTCTGGCAAAGTGTAAAGCCACTTACGTGCTCCGTCAAGAAGTGAGAACAGAAACGTGAATAACCTTACGTAGTCTGGAAATGTATCTTGGGCAGCATCTCGTTCTCTGGCAGCATCTCGGGTAAGAGTGGTATTGTTCCTTACAGTGTTGATCGCCATCTCAAAGTCTTGAAGATGGGTCTGAGGGTCTTCTCCATGATGATCACTGAACTTGGGCAATATCTGTATCAGCGAATGTTTGAGCTCCCAGTTGCCATTGATGGTGGGCAACTGGATACTTGAAGGTCTGATCCCCTTGTCGTCAGGGAACATAATCTGACGGATGGTTTTCTCTTGCTGTCCTGCCATGGATGTTGATGTCTCTGATTCTGAACTGGATGTTGACTTCTCGTTGTCTGTACTTGCTGTTGAGCAAGAATCGTCTTCCTACTCAATATCCTTATCTTCTGTCAAGCTCGGCAACTCTGAAGGTTCGTTGATGCCTTCTTCCAGATCTTTCTTCTTCTTATGTTGCTCTGCTCGATTTCTCCTTGCTATCACCTTCGGGCAAGTTTCTGGATCTTGTGGATCTCCATCACTCCGTAGATGTGGCTTGGGCATAAACCATGCTCAACTCAAGCTAGAAGAGCGAACTACCTTAAAACTAGGTACCCGGCAACGGCGCCAATTTGACGAAGCGTTGTCGTTACACTCTTTGCACAAATAAATTTATAAACACCTCTTACCCAACAAGATAGTAGTTAATGGCAAGTGGGGTCGATCCCAAGGGACTTGGCGTAGATCTGCTCTTCAAGCCAAACTCAACAAAAAGGGTTTTGACTGCGATGTATCCTGCAACTCAACAAGTAACAATATCAAATAACAAAAGAGTTTGGATTGGGTTTCGAATCCATGATCCTAATTACTCATCACTCGTTCATTGGTGCAAAGATATTCAATTAACTGATCTTATCACTTGGTTTAAGACAAAGATTAGTCTATACCCTAAAGGTCACGAAGTCACGATATAAACACACTTAGCCTATATCTATCCAATTTTACAGATCTTGTCCAGAAGGCAAGATCTCCTCTCTTGATCAACAAAGTCACGAAGACACTTCAGTAACGATACTGCCTAACAGTCATTAAGAATAAACAGACCCTAGACAACCAAGGGGTAAGTCAATACCGATTGCTCTCCAACACACTTTACCTTCTTGGGCACGAAAGACACTCTCGAGTTAAATCCCAATTCCTGTTAATGCCTTAATATCAATATCTAGATGGTGATCAATCATATGTCAATATCAATTAAGTCTAAAATTAATCCTAAGTGTTTCAGGAACAAAATCAATTAACGAACTTACACAATTCGACCTCACGAGTTTAGAACGAGTAATTTACGATCACTTCATCTACATCCAACCCAAACGATAAATCTAGCTAGACATAATAGTAAACGAAAGCACAAAATATATAAAGGAAAACATACTTATCATAAAACTGAAAACGGGTTGCTGCCCAAAAGCGTAGTTAGCAACCAAGGTCTTGGCTTCACGCCAACAACTAAACTACTGCAGAAAATATAAAACGAACGTAAAAGTAAATTGCCCGTAGAACTTGTTTCTTCCTCACTTCCTTTCAAACTAAGAATGCAGAACTAAGAATAAATATCGGCACCATTACATAAGGGAGTCGCCATATATATAGGCGATGGAAATTAGGATTTAGGGAAGTTTCCTTGTTGATGAAGGACTCTTCCATGCATATCCGCCTTCCTCTCTCATACATGCAGCCACGATTCTCTTTCCTTGCTTGGTAGATATCTTCTTTGATTAGGTTCGGCTAGAATAAGGAAAGAAAGATCCGATCCTTATCCTCTTCCTTAAAGGAAAAGAAATCTGCTGTTGGCTCGACTTGCTTCTTGCCCTCGATGTCTGCATCCTGGATTGCTTCATGTGTTGACCAAGATCTTGGCTCCTTCGGGTACTCTGTCTGTTGGCTTCAAGGAAATGGGGAGGTACTTCCTGACTTGTAGAGCATGTAAAACGTTGTTGCCCAGCTACAAGCCTCCAGCCCTGTGCCCATTTGCATCGTATCGCCATTTCAACATCTCAACAAGAGATTTTCCACCGAATTTGCCCAACATCCCACCTTTTCTTCCCTGCACGCCATCTCTCGACTTTGTGTCCTCCCAGACACACTTTGACTTGATAAAGACTAAAAACACAAGAAAAACACAAGAAAAGATAGACACAAATATGGGTTCATCAACAACTTCTCCGATCTTAATTTTTTTAACACAATTCTGAGATGCTTCTCGTGCTCTACCTCATCCTTCGAATACACCAAAATGTCGTCGATGAAAACAGTCACGAATTTGTCCAAATATTCATGGAAAACTCGGTTCATTAAATCTATGAAAACAGCTGGGGCATTTGTCAATCCAAACGGCATTACAATGAACTCGTAATGTCCGTATCTCGTATTGAAAGCAGTCTTTGCAATATCCTCTTATCTAATCTTTAACTGATGGTATCAAGACTTTCAATCAACTTTTAAGAAAACACTGATTCCTTTAAGTTGGTCGAACAAATCATCTATCCTTGGAAAAGGATATTTGTTCTTGACTGTAATCTTGTTAAGCTCTCGGTAGTCAATGCACATTCTCAGGCTACCGTCCTTCTTCTTTATAAACAGAATCTGTGCTCCCCAAAGGGAAACACTTGGTCGAATAAAACCCAAATTTAACATTTCTTGCAACTGAATCTTCAATTCTTTGAGTTCTTTTGGGACCATTTTGTATGGGGCTTTTAAAATTGGGGCTGATCCAGGCTCTAGATCATTGGTAAACTCCAATTGCTTGTCGAGAGACAAACCTGGTAGAAAATCTGGAAACACATCTTTGTATTCTTTTACCACTGCTACGTCATCAATGCTAAGCTCTTGCTCTTCGTATTTGTTCAGGTATATCAGATATACTTGCATATCCTTTCTCCTCATCAGCTTTTCTGCTTTCATTGCCGAGATAATAGGCATACTCTTCTTCTTTCTTTTCTCAATTCCATGAACTACGGTCGGCTCTTCTCCAGGAGGTTGAAACGAAATCTATCTTTGATCAAATCGAATCGTTGCAAAATTCTCGGTTAACCAATCCATTCCTAGGATTATATCCACATCCCACACCTGGATTAGATTCAGGGACTTTGTGGATAACTTACGATTTCCAAACTCAAACTCTAAATTTGAGCAAATGCGCGACACTAACGCAGATCTACCCAAAGGGGTTGACACTCTAAGCTCCTGGTTCGACTCTTCTACATCTAAGCTAAGGGTTTCTACGCAAGCACTAGCTATAAACGAATGCGATGCACCAGTATCAAACAAAATGATAACACACACACCTTTAAGCTTTCCCATACCTGCGAGATTTCCCTGGTCTTTGACTCCAGCTTTCTGCTCGATGGCGAATACTCTCTGAAAATGCGGCGGCTCCTGCTGAGAGGGCTGCTGCTTCTGTTTCTGCGGTTTGCATTGACCTTGGGGTTGCTTTGGCTGCTAGGCTCCTTCCATCGCTCTCATCTGCGAAGATTGGAATTGGTTCGGTCTTCCACTGCTCGTTCCTTGCTGTTTACTTGGGCACTAGTTAGAAGAATGACCAGGTTGACCACAAGTATAACAGACGTTGCTTCCTGCCTTACAGATGCCTTGGTACATCCTACCATATTTGAACACAGAGGGAGTCCTAGGGGTCCGAAAGATGCGCTACTCTGGTTGCCATGGTGAGGTTTCACTTTATGAGCTTGCTAGTGCTGCTGCTGTTGTCCTCTTTCTTGCCTCGGCTTCTTGCTTGGGTGGCTTCCACCACTCCACTTTCCTTTTCTTTTCGCGCTCAGGCCGTGCTGAGAGGGTTGTGTGGTAACAGCTGACGTCATCTGACCTTGAAATTGAGGGGTCGCTGAAGAATGCGCTCCTCTCTCTGGCTGCATAGCAACTCCATGTCAAGGGCCCGGTTGATGGCTTCAGCATAAGTCAGACCGCTCTGACTTGCATGAACTACGAGAATGTCTTGCCTCAATCCTACTCGAAATAGCTCGCACATCTTTTCGTCGGTATCTACTTTGTTGGGTACAAAACGACCTAACTCGCAAAATTCATGATCGTACTCAGCTATGGTATTAAATCCTTGTCTCAAATTCGCAAATTCGTTCGCTTTCTGCTTTCGATAACTTTGGGGTAAGTATTTCTTAAATAAGACTTCTTTAAACTGTTCCCATGCCAGATTCTCTCGTTCTTCGGGTGAATACGTCCTCTGTCGGGCTTTCCACTAGTAGTCGGCAGATCCTTTTAGCTGATATGTTATACACTCGAGACGTTCACGATCTCCACAATGAAGAAACCTAAAAATTCGCTCGAGGGAATGAATCCAGTCCTCTACTTCTGCTGGACTGCTTTTACCATCAAAAGTCGGCGAGTTTTGACGAATGAAGAGTTCTTCGATTCGTCTTTTGTTTGGAAGAGGCGAGGTCTAGTCTTGTTGCTCTTCTTCTTCGTTTTGCTCGACTCTCTCGTTTCTTCTTCTTGGTGGCATTCTAAAAAAAATTCTAAGAATTAGAAAACTTGGAAAAAAAAACATTCCGCAAGACAGTTAATCTCACTCAAAATTTTCTCGGCTTTTGAAACTTTTCCTTCTTATGAAGGATTTGATTCTCGATCGGTACTTATAACACATAATATGAGAAATTTAAGCAAATCATTCATTCACCATTCTTGCAAGTAAAAATAATTCTCAACTCAAAATAAACGATCATGCACTTTCATACTTTCTCAACAATATTACAGAATTTCATACTCCATATTTTATCACATTGTCTACTCAAACATTGTCACATAAGGCAATCAAAATTACTCAAAAATTCAGGCTCACAATTACTCACTTAATAACTCGATTCTCTTTTCTTAACTCACTTATAACTCAAAGATAAATAATTCTCAAAATACTCGAAACAATTTAGAGACTCAAAGTTGATTTTAACAACCTAACGGCTTCCTTTCATATCATCGAATGATGGCCTCTTCTGAGGATTTATACCAAAATAAGGGATAAATATTCACAACAGAAAAATTTCCTACACGTCAGCATGATGTTTTATATCTCAAAACGCACTAACATGAGCTACTACTTCGCGTTCGGCTCTACTAGATATATATGCATCAAGTTATATAATTTACATCACTGTAGAAATTTAAAAGAGTTCAACTCTTGACAGAAAAATAAATGTTTGAAAGTTTCCACGACTTTCTTAAACTGAACCTAAGCGTGAGAACAATCATCGCTCGGGTCGTCGTCACCTAACTGCTCCTCCACAGGGTCCTTCTCTGGATCCTCCTTCGGATCCTCTTCCGAATCCTCACCCAGAACTTCCTCCAGATCCTCCTCCTCACTACCTTGACCCTTTACTGCTGCTAACGCCTCCAAAAAGTTACCGTAGGTGTGCCGGGGGACATCCCATAGGTTTATCATGTCTCTGGTTTGCTCGTCCTCGAAACGGGCGTTGACGTCCTCCAACTCAGACTCGTCCCACGGAGGACTCTCAGGGCTGCTCATGTGACAAAGGTACGCACCAACTATGCCGTTGATCTCTCGCTCAAATGCCTGGTCGAGACACATTGTCGGGGTCTCAAAAGATGGGTACGGAAGGGAGAAGTGATTGCTCGGCAATGCCTAAAGGTAACCGTTTCCCACGGTAGCATCGATTGCGGGATCTTCAAAGGGCTCGTCGTCGTCACTGTCACCAGTACGCGTCGGCCTAGAAGGCTCGGCTACGGGCTGTACTGGAGAGGGAGTGCTGTCTCGGCGCATGAAATCCTCAAGCTGGTCATGCGAAGTCGGCAAAACCCTGAAGGGGTCGTACGAACAGGCTGGCTGGGTCGCAACAAAACTAGATGAGGCAAAGGGGTCAAAAGAGCGAATAGGGAGCACATCTCCCGATGCATATAATACCCCGAACTTTTCTAAGTCTTTGGGTGCGTATTAAATAAGTTTATATGCCTATATGATCTGTTTTGAGTGCTAAAAATTTCCAAGAAAATAAATTTTCTTGTGAAATGACGAAAATGCCCTTATGTGGTATGATGTGATTTTTCTCGTTTCGATTATTCGAATCGAGTATGTGATGCATTGTTTGAGCATTATTATATGAGTTTGAGCTTGAAATTGAATTTTGGAAAATTCTAAAAATTTTTACTTTTTAAGCAGATAAAATCTGCATGTATAGCCAAATTATTGGAGCAAAAACTCCCCCACTCTCACTATGGAGAGTGAACTCCACTCTCTCCCTAATCTCTCCAACAAAATTAGCCCCCCCCCCCCTTCCCCTCTCTCTCTCTCATATCTTGATCTCTCTCTCTCTCTCTATTACACACAAATTTATTCCCCTCATTCAACATTCATCTCTCTCTCTACATTCCTTCATCCCTTTTCTATCTCTGCCTAAGGAAAAGAGCAGCAACTCTCTCTCTTTTTCTTCTTCAATCCCATCGATATACAGACATATACATACATATGAAAATACTCCATGGAAGGAGCTTGGAAGTTTGAGGATTCTTGATGTAGTTCTTCCCCTCCATCTTTTAAGATCATCAAAGAAGTAAGTTTACATCTACATCACTTCCATTCAAGCTTGAATCAAGCTAAGAAAATCCCTCTTATTCCTTTATTTTCATCGATTTTTCTAGCTATTTAAGTAAGGAATTTGATCCTTATTTATTCAAGTTATGATTCTTACATCCTTGTATATCTTTTGTGCAAGGAAAGAAGTGAAAATCCATCACTCTTCAACCCTTCAATCCATCGAGTTCTTCAAGCCAAGGAGGAGTTTAAATTTTTATTTTAAGTATGCTATTCTTCAATTTTTGTATATATGTATATGTATGAAGATAACGGAAAAATATGCATATTTACTTTATGTTTAGGAAAACCTTAGGGATTATGATGATGATATGATGAACAAGATGAGATTTAAAAATTGATCTAGGAATTAAAAGATGAAGAGAAGGATTTTTCTTAAATTTTAACAAAAAAATCGAAGAAGAGAGAAAAGAGAACAAGAAATTATTTGATGATATGATGTGTTTATAATGATGATTTAAGTGATTTATATGCATATATGTGAAGTTGAGAATTTTTATGAATTAATATATATATTTATACCGATTTATTTGATATAAAAATGAAGAATATGTGTTTAAATTCATATTTATGAATTTGATGATGTTTTTGATGAATATATGTATGTTGATGCATGAAAATATGAATAAGTTATGAGTTTAAGCCATTATATGAATTTTAATGAAAAATTCGATATATATGTGTGTGTGTGTGTGTGTGTGAGAGAGAGAGAGAGAGAGAGGAAATAATGAGTTTGTGATGATTTAGATGATTTTAAATGAAGTATGATGATATTGATGATGTTGATAATGTTATGATGTTCTTGATGAATTTTTGAGTGAGTTAAGATGCATGAAAATCAAGAAGTTAAGTAATATTAATTTTTATGACTTAATATAAATTTTTAGAAATTTTTATAGAAAAAAAAAAATTGATAGAAATGAATATATATATTTATATATATAAACATGAGTGTTCTTGATGTTCTTGAGTCAAACATGAAGATATGAAGATGTGTTCTTCATGTTCTTGTTGAAAATATGAAGATTTGAAGATGATATAAAATAATTATAAAATAATTATATTTATTATAAAAATTGAAAAAAAATATATGTATATATATATATATATTAAATTAATGAATTTCATAATATAAAGATGAAATAAAAGAGTAAATGAGATTATGAGCATGTCTTGAGTGAATTGAGAAAGAAATAAAATTCTATAAATTTTTATTATTGAAAATCGATGAATAATAAATAATAGAAATTAAAGGAAGAAGAATTAATAAATGGAGTTATGAGATAAATAAAACAAAGAAAGATACTTCTTTGTTGAGGATAAGAAGATTTTGATGTATAGGAGATGAAAAATGTATGAGTATGATGTGTAATGTTTAAAAGAAAAATAGAATATTAATATTAATATTATTTGAGGAATAAAAGGAAATTAGAATAAAAGAGAATAAATTTTTCTATAAGGAAATGTCTTAAGAGTCGAGTATAAGAGCTAAAGAGATAAGTTATACGAAGTTGAGTTAGCTTATTCATTGTGGTTGAGAAATCGATCAAAGAAATATTAGAATAAAAAATAATAAAATTAGAATATCTAATTTAGAAAAATATTTTCCTAAAAATTGGAAACTTGAATGATATGAGTTATAAGATGGATGATTATGCTTTTGAGTATGCTTGAATGTTTGAATGATGTTATGAAGTGTTATTTGAATGAAGTGGAGTTATAAAGTTTGAATAACGAACAAGTGTGCATATTAAAATGAGAGAAACGTGTCTAATAAGTTTTAAATACATGAATGTTATGTTATTGATGTTGTATTGAGTATTAAGTGATTTGATGATGATGTTTAAGTGAAAATAAGCAAGTTTGCTTTTTGAATCACTTAAATCGGAGTTAAAACATAGAAGTTATCGAGCATCGAAGTTTTAAAATGAAAAACCGAGTTTTATTAAAAAAAACGAAAATTAAGAGTTTTCAATTGAGAAAAAGATTAAATAATAATATTTGATGTTGAGTATTAAGTTGAGAATTTATAAGAATATATAATCATATTTAGAGGAATGATGACGTGATTTAGAGTCGAGTAAGATTAAATAGAAGTTTGAATTTTGAATTCAAAATTTTTATTATTTTGATATATTAAAAGTTTAACGAAATTATTTTCGTTAAAATCCGAAGTTATAATTTTCTAAAAATAAGTCGTGTAGTAATGAGTCATGGTTTGACTGTGTTTGAAATATGAATTATTTCTGAGTTTGTTATGCTTAATTGAATTTATGTGATTAAGTGAGATTTTCTTATTCCGCTTATTTATGAAGTTGATTGTTTATCTGTTTAAGAATGCTCGATTATTGACATGAAAGTTATGTCATGAATGTTCGGTGATATTGTTGATCGAGAAGTAATAACTCGAGAAATTAAGAAGCATAAGATGAGATGAATAGTAACTTCTCGTTTTGCGTGAAATATTAAAATAATATTATTTTCTAGAAACGAGAATTCGAGTTTGAGATTTAATTAGTAACCAAGTAAAGACGATAATCCGAGAACGAGAAATCGAGAAAGATATCGATGTAGAAAAGTTAAAATAAGATAAGAAAGACCCGAGTCAAGTAGAAGTCCTTCAGCCGAACCCTAAGTCTGTTTTACATTTTACGAGACGATAAACTCGTCCTTATTTGATGTTATTTTGAAGGACCAAGTGGGACTGAGAAGTAGAAAGGAACGTAAAGAGTAAGCAACCTCGACTCAGTTTCCATAAGTCGAGTGGGCTTTTCTAAAACTAAAACTCTGATAAATGCTATTATCTATTGAGTATTATTATGTGAGCTTGTAAAATTAATTAACTTGCCATTTATCTGAGTTTGGTATGCTTTATCATGTACATGAGTTATTATATCCTGTGTGAGGCAGGAACCCACGTGTGGTTATTGAATTGATGAGGTAACTGTGAGCTTTACTTCGGTTTAGCCGGTCACAGTGTCTGAGAATGAGGCCTACTTCTCGACACAATGATGATGTGGTAGATGATTCATACCTATATTATATTATGTTTTGACTGCCAGTCGATTTCAGAAAAATAAAATGATTTGTGCATTCACAATTAAAATGTTTTCAAATGTACTAACACTTGTGATGAAGTGGCAAGGCAAGTTCAATTATATAGCTCTAATGAGCAATGTTTCCAAAATGTTTTTGGCATGTGTTCACTGGGTACGAAGTACTCAGCCCTGCATGTACTTCTAAACGTGCAGGTTAGCTATGGATGAGGATGGCAAGGATGATCTAGTGGTGTGTTTTGAATTGAGTCAAAAGTTTAAGCTGGCAATTGCATGTCTTCATACATGTAGTTGTTTGGATCGAGTTGATGTCACGCTGCAAAACAATATCTTTTGTTATGTCTTTTTAATAACCTCTGATGATGTGTTGATACAATGAGCCGTTTGCTCGAAACAATTACCTATTTTCTTTTAAATTCTGCTTGACCTGGATTTGAAACACTTATTATATTTTGTGGAACTAATGTAAATTATTTATGCTCGTTCATTGTTAGATGTGGTTTGAAAGCATGTTCTCGTTTGTTATCGCTTTCAATCCTTAAGCCCTCATTTCCGAGCATGACTTTCTGTCGAGTCAAGTTTTATTTTTTGGTTTCACATTCATAATTCGATAGAGTTTAGTTACTGTCGCATCTCGAGTTCAGTTGTGACAGAGTGGTATGTTTTATTTGATGGTTTCACCTTCACACTCCAATGGAGTCTGATCGTTCCTAGACACCGGATTTCGGACTGTGACACTTTGTGAATCCAACATTATGCACGCCTCCACATTCTTTCACATGAAATTGAACACAGTGGTAACACCAATACCAGCCGAACTCAAAGCTTCCATTACGGATTTCTTCGCATAGCTCATGTGATGACTAGATCACAACAAAAATGTCTGATCTAAATCTACAAGCTCGTGATTTTGCTCCTTGTCAAACAGAGAAACAACAAATGAACCCAAATCATCCTTCGAAACACCTATCCTTACTTTACAGTTCGTGCGGACCACAAGTTTCTTGTACACTCCTAGCTTGTTTTTTACACTTTGATAATTAGGAAACCCCATGCATGAACAGATAAACTCCTTCCCTCTAATATGGTTGCTCTTACCGAAATAGCGCTGTTCTCCTTTACGAATACTAAAACCTTTAGAACGGGTGTATTCACAGTATAACAAATACATTTTCTCCAAATCTAGAAACTCAGTGTCGATCTTTAATTTCTCCTCAAGATCAAAACAAATTCTTGCCGCAACCATTCGAGCATTACTTCCACAATCAAATCCATCACGCTCTCTTTCTTCTGTTTTTTTATCAACATCAGGTTCCTCTTTTTTCGGCTCCTTTACTGGAACTTCCCTCTCCCTCTGATTAATGTCAACATCACATTCTTCTGTATTGGACTCCTTCATTGGACTGCCCTCCTTATCATTATCAACATCTTCTTCTTCTTTTGTTTTGGACTCCTTCAATGGAATGACATTCTGACCAAGAGCTTCTTCTTTTGTTTTTAACTCCTTCAGCAGATTCTCACTTAAATAAACGTCACGTTCTTCTTCGATAGCATTCTTCAATGGAGCAGCCTCATTTTGAAGCTTACTCGATGTGGCTTTATTACAACTTCCCTTCTCTAAGCCACCCACAATAGCACAATCTGGCTTAATTAACACAAAAATTTCAACACCTGCAAATGAATAAACATAATGAGATAAATGATAAACTAAGATTATGGCATATTTAAGAAGCCCAAACTTCCCCATCTTCAATATTGTCCTTCGAACCAAAATGAAACAACATAAAAGAGATTAAAAACTACATAACATTTCTATTCATAAGTTCTCCAGCATTAATTGAATTAGAGATAACGAACACACACTAAACAAGCCAATTCAAGATCGAACAATTAAGTTGCCCATTCGTGCAAAAACAGGAAAAAATGTTCAATGTCATTCGTCATTAAGATACTTACTTTGGTACGTCGTCGTCAATTTCGACGTCAAAAGCTCAGCTTCATCGTCGTCACAAACACAATTGAAAGAGAGAGAGAGCCACCCACAGAGACAACATAGCCGATACTAAATGCTCATACTTATCGGTCGTTGTTGCTCACAAGAAAAAAATTGAAGGAAGGGATTCAAGGAATAGCCGAAGGCTAGAAGGAAGGTAGAAAGAGGGGGAAAAATTGCTTATTCAAATTTTTTCAACGGAGGATAATAAATATGTATTTTATCTTCTTTCGATCAATACGTAAGTCCGAAAATTATGTTTTGGCCATCAACAATATTACAGAATTAGACCCAAGATACTACCGATCCACTCAGCGTTATAAAACAATTCATCGTTCGAACACGTTCCGAGCAAGGTCGTCGTTGATGCCATGGAGATTAAAATCCGGTCATGAACTCAGCTGTGGCGACCACTAAATCTTTGACTAACAATCATTTTTGACTCATACACAACTAAGATTGGTAACTTAACTCATGGTTACAATAATATATTATTATTATTGGAATAAAACTTTTTTTTAATAGCCCTTCACCAACATTGATGACGTTTCGCAATCTTGTGGACATAAGAATTGCGGAAGGTGCACTATATAGGCACCCCATACTTGCATAGTTGAGGGTTGCAGACCAAAGTGGTCTTTTCCCACTCCGCAATTTTAACATCCTCTTCACGCAAGTGTATTACTCTAATATCATGAGGGACTTTGGTAACGTGCATCCATGATTCTAAACATGCACCTTCAAAATCTAAGGTGTGGTTTGCTTTTCGGGTTCCATGATTTTTATGTGTATTGCCATAATAATTAGACACCACAAGTTTGAACGATGTCTTGTTATTCCAATGGAGGAGATGTGTTGGGCCTAAATAAGCATCAAGTTTATATCAGAATAATTTTTAAAATTCAAGAATATATTAGCATTGAGAAGCACTTGCATTCAACCGGTCTCTTCCCAAGAGACCAGATCTGGGTCAGGTTGACCCGGCCAACTCGGGTTAACCCGTTGACCCAATCAAAATTATTATTTTTTTTTAATTTTTTTTTAATTTTAATTTTTGTTTAATTTCCAGATTTATTTTTCGACTTCGCCTTCACTCCGATTACTAATATAAGGATAATCATCGGACAACAATTTGGACTTTTTCGGCTCGCTCTGAGGCCTTCGGCTCCCCTCGTTCGAATCTTGACCAAAGAAGAAACGATAAACAAAAAAACGAAGAGGCAAACAAAGAAAAGATAGAAAAAAAATGTGGAACGAAATAAAAAAATTAAAAAAAAACTGAAATTCAAATAAATAAAAAAAAACAAAAAAAAACTGAAATTTAAAATAAAACGGAAAGAAAAAATCGGAAAAAAAATACTGGCGCCGCACGTGGGAAGCGGGCACGTGTCGTGCACGCACCACGTGCGGTCGCATCCTATGCTACCGGTCACTTTCAAGTTATTGCGATTAGCATTAAGCTTAAAAAGTAGTAAAAAAATATATTTTATATATGAATAAAGATATTTCGACAACAGTTATCCGGACAACGGTGTAATATTCGTAAGTAAATAGTCTTTTAATTTTCTTAGTAATTAATATAATTATTGTTTTGTCTATAATACCCTTTCTCACCTAATTATATGTTAATCTTTAAATTTAATTAATATTTCGAATTTTCAAAAATTTGTGCATGATATTAATTTATTTTATTTAATATTAGAAATTAAGATACAATTAAGTGGAAAAGGGTGTTATAGACAAAACACTAATTATATTAAATATTGAAAAAAAAATAGTATTTAATTACGAATATACTACCGTTGTTCAAAGATTAATACTCTTTATATATATGTATAGAGAATTCATATGCTGAGTGCCTTCTATTTTCACTCTGTCACATCAACACAATTTCATTCTCTCTCATCTTTTCTTCTCTTCGTCTCTTATTTTTCCTCTCTCATCTTTTCTTTCTCCCCGCCCAGGTTGCTCTGTAAACCCAATTTTTTGTATCATCTTTCCTTTCTATCAGAATTAGTTGTTGCTCTCTATCCCATCAATTTACATTTCATCTAGTTTTTCAATTAATAATTGTTATGGTTAAATATGTGCAGATTTTTAATTTTTATTTCTATTAGCTTCCAATGTCTAATGTGTACATATAAAATGCTTAATTATCATAACTATTGCATTATATTGCTTATTATTGCATAAATATTACATAAGTATTGCTTATTTTATATGTTAATATTGCATATGTATTGCTTAAGCATTATATAATACAGTCCGTATTTTACCTGCTTTACTGCCACTGGTGTTGGTTTATTTCTCCCACAATAAATTTTAATTTTTTTTTTTTGGCAATGGAGAAAAATGAAATACTTCGAGGGACCCGTGATTCCCTCATTTTGTTGCCTAAAAATTAGGAATAGAAGATGGATGAATTTACCTAAGCTATCATCCTTGCATGATAAACACATCAAATTACCTAAGAGGATAGTGAATCTAGCATTTATCACATAACAATTTTAAAGTGTACCATCCCATTTAATTTTTTAAAAATTTAATACTTTTAAAATATTACTCTTCCTTCCTTTTTACCACACTACGAAAATAACATAGATTTTTTTGTGAAACATGATAAAAATATAAGTCACTTTTTACAATTCACTCTCATTCCCCTCCACTACCACCAGATCTCGCCACCTCCGCCAGACAGCTCCGCCGCCATGATCTCTCTCTCTCTCTCTCTCTCTCTCTCTCTCTCTCTCTCTCCGGGATGTGCAACCTTTCTCTTATCCCACCACCACCAAACTTGCCTGACCACCACAACCTCGAAAGCGGTGGCGGCGCCGCCACCTATCCGCCCTCTCTCTCTCTCTCTCCTAGATCTGCAACTTTCCTCCCATCCCACCACCACCAAATCTGGCTCTGTAGTCGAATTGCTTTTCTTTTCGACCTCCGGCAACGCCTCCACTGTCTTCCTGTTTTTTTTTTCTTTTTTAGATCTGAAATAGATCTGAAATCAGGTGCTTCACAATGATTTGTTTGTGATTCACACTTATTGTTTTTATAATTCACACTATAATAAATGTTTCTTCACATTTGTTTTTTTGTTCCCACCGCACTTGTTGAGTCACACCTAATATTTTGTGACTCGCTCCAAAAATTATGATTCACAAAACAGATTATGTGATAATATATATGATTCACACATTTTTATGAGATTTACACACTAAAAATTATTTGTGAATCACGAAAATTTGAATGTGAATCAGAACAAATTCAATGTGAACAAAAAAAAGTAGGAAGAAACATTTATTAAAGTGTGAAACTTGGAATGCACAGATTTTGCAATATTATTTTTATAAATCAAGAAACAAAATATGTACCTGGTTCAGAAACTTCAAGTTCATCATCTTCGTCGGAATCTGACAGTGAATTCGGATCTTGTAGATCTGGATTTGGTGTGTTAGGATTTGGATCGAGTTTTTGTTGTTCTGCATCTTGTTGTTCATGAATGTGACAGTGTCAGAGGAGGAGGTTGGGGCGTGTGTGTAGAATGGGTTGCACGTACTCTAAGTGCTAGCAATGGGGAATTCTATACACCTCTGGTCACAGGAGTTGATAGTGATGTTGATGGCGTTGGAATTGGTTGTTGCACGACCAGTGGTTTGGAGTAGTGTGGCAACAGCCGATGGAAGGAATGCGGCAGAGGAAGTGGGTGGGCGAAAGTTTGCAGATTTTGGAGAGAGAGAGAGATAGCGAGGTGTTGCGGCAGCGACGATGATGTAGAGGCGGCAGAAGGTGATGACAAAGAAACAAAAAAAAACAAAAAATAATGAATAAGAAGGAAAAAAGGCGTGAAAAAGTAAGGGAAAGGGTATAAGAACATACGCATCGGGAGCTCGTTCGCCGGGCTCGAGCTGCGTTTCGCGTCTGTGGGGATCGAGCCCGCCTCATCCCGTTGAGCTGGCTCATAGCTGTTAATGTATGGGGCGTGCATTACAAACGCCTTTAATAAATAAAAAATAAATAAAAAATCGATTTTCAAAGAGCAGCTTCTCCAAAAACTTGCCTAGTGTCCAAAGAGCAGCTCAGAGACAAGCTGGTTGTGGTACAAAAGGCTCAACCACATCAACTTCAAAATCATGAACAAGTTAGCTCGCCAACAGCATGTAGATGGAATACCAGACTTGAAGTTCAGTCCGACGTATCTCTGCAGTGCATGTCAATTAGGAAAGTTGGCTAGAGCATCGTTCCGTCTCAAACTGACGCCATCTATGAATTGTGTTCTGCAATTGATCCACATGGATCTTTTCGGTCCGGTCACCCCTAAGAGCATGAGTGGAAATGAATACACTCTTGTAGTTACTGATGACTACTCGAGGTATACATGGGTGATCTTCGTGGTGCATAAGAACGAGACGAGAGAAGAGTTGCCAAAGTTGATGGGCAGACTTGTAAATCAACAAGGCAAATCCATTGTATCCATTGTTCTGATCGCGGAACTGAGTTCCTCAATTAGACTATCATTGAGTATTGCAAGAAGAATGACATAACTCATCACACCTCAACAGCAAGGACTCCTCAGCAGAACGGAGTAGCTGAGAGGAGGAATAGAATGCTGAAGGATGCTGCAACATCCATGCTGACAAGCTCAGCCTTGCCAAAAAGATTTTAGGCTGAGGCAGTCAACACAGTGTGCTACCTACAGCACCGCTCCCTCCTGATGAAGAGACAAGAAAAAACTCCATACGAATTGTGGAGATGCAGGAAGCCTAATCTATCACATCTTCGTGATTTTGGTTCTAAGTATTATATTCATAACAATGGAAAAGCTCAGTTGAAAACTTTTGAGCCTAAAGCTGTCAAAGGCATATTCTTAGGATATGTTGTGAAGATTAAAGCTTATAGAGTTTTCAATAACAGCTCCAAAGTTGTGAAGATAACACCTCATGTTTGTTTTGATGAATCTACTTTTGAGTGCAGGGAACAGACTAAAGTGCAAGCCGCAGAAGAAAATTCGACCACACAACCAGCTCAAACAAGATCTCAGGCCCAATGACTAAAGAACTTGGCAAAGCTACTCATTTGGTCAACTGAAGAAGAAGAAGTCTACTCCTCAAAAGATGAGACTCAAGATCCCATCTCAAATCAAAGAGGAACTTCAGATCCACATAGTCAGGTGTCAACTCCAACTGATACACCGACTGTGCCTGCAGATGACAGTCAATGCAGTCCAGGACCTCCCAGTCAGAGATAAGTTGATTCCCACCTCGACCTTCTTCCCCAACTGAGGTTCGACCAGCACCAGAAGACAAACCGCCAAGTCCAGCGCGTCAAGGATGTCCCAATAGACAAGAATATTTCATCACACTGCTAGAAGCTACTAAAAGAGTAAGGAAGAACAAAAGATAGTATGAGGATCATATCAAAGAAACAGTGATATGAAATCTTTAAGCATGAGTTAGAACAAGAAGATCAACACAAGTTGTTGATACCACAGCTGAAGCCTTGACTTAGTCCACTCAATCTGGAGAGCAAGCTGATGAAGAACCAACTATGCTCGCTCAGTATGCTACTGAACTTGAAGTGCTCGAGAAGTTTGAGCAAGCTGGAGACGTAGCCATGATAACGTGCTACGTAGCTGATGTTCCTGAACCTTTAGATATCTTGGAAGCTTTAGGTTGCATCCACTGGACTCAGGCCATGCAAGACGAGTTGAACGAGTTCCTTAGAAACTGCGTTTGAGAACTTGTCGAAAGACCCTCAGGAGTGAAGGTGATTGGTCTAAAGTGGATATTCAAAAACAAGAGAGACGTCATAGAATACATCGTCAAAAACAAGGCTAGATTGGTAGCTCAAGGGTACTGTCAACAAGAAGGGATCGACTTCAAAGACTCCTTCGCACATGTTGCTCGTCTTGAAGCAATTCGAATTTTCCTAGCCTATGCCACTAACCACAAATCAAAGTATATCAAATGGATGTGAAGTGTGCTTTTCTCAATAGCGATATTAAAGAAGCTGTCTATACAGAACAACCTCCTGGTTTCGAGATCGGTGATGGTAGAGTCTACAAGTTGAAGAAAGTCATCTACGGACTGAAACAGACTCCACGTGCATGGTACGACACTCTATGTGGCTTTGACTTAGAGTCCGAATTTATCTAAGGCTCAGTCAACAAAACTCTCTTCACCATCAAAGTTGGAGAAGACATCTTGGTGGTGCAAATCTATGTCGACAACATCATTTTTGGATCCAAGTCCGAAAAACTCTACAAGAAGTTTTCTCAGCTCATGAAGGACAAGTTCGAAATGCCCATAATGGGAGAAATGAATTATTTCCTTGGGCTGCAAGTCAAGCAGTCGCAAGAAGGAATCTTCATCAATCAGTCTAAATTCATCAAGGAACTAATCAGCAAGTTCAGAATGGACACAAGCAGGACAACAAAGATGCCAACGAACACAAACTAGAAGATGGAACCTGGCGAAGAGGGAAAGCCAATCGATTTTCGTTTTAAAACCACAAAAAATTCTTTTAAGGAAGTGTTCGTTTTAAAACCACAAACAATATTATAGCAGTAGATTATTTTGACATTCTTTTGGATCCGACAAAACTAGGATAATAAGCTCGGAGCGCAGAGTCAGTAGATGGGAAATCAAAATGCATCTCTTCGATAGAGAGATCTCCGAAATAATAAATGAAGTAGTACCTTCCATATTATTTATTTTTTTCAATTGCATGTGTGTTTACTTGAAGTTTTGTTTAGAAATATCATAACTGTTGCGTATGGACAAATGCAAATCCTGAGAAGTTTAATTTCCTATTTTAGGTTCTATATTACTGTAATGAAATTTAGATTTCAAGCTATGAATAATTGTTTATTATAAGCGATTTTACTCCCTCAAAAAGAAAAAGAAAAAAAAAACAATTCTCAATCATTTGACATTTTGTACCGCATAACCTAATCAAGATTTAATCATTATTTTTGCCTAAACTTAAAACATACTCCCTCCCTCCCGTTCATAATGCAACGTTTCTTTTCGGCACGGGTATTAAGAAAAAGAATATTAAGAGTAAAGATGATAATTAGTGTATTAATAAAGTAATATAAAATATTTTTAAAGTAAATAAAATGTTGTTGACGTGATATAAAGTGGTTTTAAAGTGAAGAAAATATTATTGATGTGATATATTCGATTTAAGGTGAATAAAATAGATAAAGTAATTTTCTAATTATTAATGTTGTAAGATAAATGGAACACTCAAAAAAAAATATGTTGCATTATGAACAGAACGGAAGGAGTATTAAATATTAGAGAGGTCTAAATATAATTTTACTCCCTCCAAGCAAATAAATAGAAGGTAAGTCTCATCGCTTGAAGAATTTTAAAGAGTTAAAATTTTTCTTATTTAAAAAATGAAGATGATGAATAAAAAAATGATGACAATATAAATGAACCAGACAGACAGCCCAAATAACAGACAAAAACATTTCCCTTCTCATCTAGAATCTAAACCACAAAACAATCTATTTCCCTTAAAGAAAAAAAAAAGCAATTAACAATCTACAATTTCCAAATCTAACCATCATTTTTGGAAAATCTCATCAAAACCAAGTCATCTTGTTTCTTTTCCTTCTGCTTGTATACTAGTATTTGATATGAATTACAAGGAAAAAAATTCACAAATCTCCTAAAGCTCACTCACAATTCATTCTCATCAACAATTAACATATTCATATCATCGAGGATTGCTCCTGAATTTGTACAATCTTTATAAAAGAAACAGAGAAACAAAAGGGGAGAAAGAGCTGCAAAATCAGTGGTAGTACACATTGAAATTCCTTATAAGTAAGAGCTGCTCTGCTACTCAAGTGATTGAACTACAACATCTACCTCTGGAAGAAAAGGATGTAGCTATCACCAAAATATATATAAGTTCACAGGCCAAAAGGGAAGAAATTAGGTGGGAACAACCTCCGCATAATCTTGCGAAATTTGGTGCACAAAGAAGCCCAAGACCACAAACAACAAACCCAACTGCATCAGAAAACATGAACCGTACTTGAATGCTTCTTTCTGCAGATTCACTACCTTATTAGCATTTGCAAACTCTTCACAGAAATTCTCCAGCTTCTCAGCCTTTTTCCCAAGTGCTGCTGCCTTGTTTTCGTTATCTTCGACCTTATTTAGTACCTTTGTTTGTTCTAACACACTGATTTGATCAACAGCAGCAACTCTAAGCTTTTGCACCGTTCTTGATATTGTCAAATACTCCACTTCAGCTTCAATCTTCTGCTTGAAGATGTCTTCTAGTTCTGCTACCGCTTCTACAACTTGCGAGGATGAACCCTCACCACTTGTTTCTTGAAGTTTCTGTTCTACATCTATGTACTCATTGCATAAGTCGGAAACGGGACCATCTGCTGAAACATCATTCCCAATCTCCTTAAACTTATTCACCTCTGCACAGACCATGATAACTCATCAGAAAAGAACAACAATATATAACAAAATGCAACAAAGAGACAAACTATAACAAGAACAGCCCCTAGTCCAAAATTCAAATTTCTTTTTTTATTTGGTGGTGAAATCTCACAACATATAATTCGAAATAGTTGCAAAAAGCATATATCGCAATGACTGAAGAGAAAAATGGCGGGCAAACCTTCTTGTAGTGCTTCTTGTACAGATAGAAGTGCACGCATAGATTCAGCTAGTGGATCTTTCTCTCTCATGGAACCATGATTCTCATTTCGTTCTTCTTTACCCGCCCAAGACGAGTCAGCAATTCCATCTTCAGTTGACAAGTCCTCAAACCCTCCATCAACATCTTTGCCATAACCATCTTGATGTCCATGATTTACTTGACTCCCAGAGCCCTGAACTTCATCACCATTTTCTCCATCATATTCATTTGTTACTTCATTCCGGATTCCATTATTCTTAAAGAAGTTTCCCTGCACAAAAACAAAATTGGAGCTTCGCGAGTCAGATTCCACGCTGGAATGAGAGTTTTCTTTCTCGATTTTGACCCGTTCTCCTCTAGCCTTCTTGCCGGTCTCAGTCCGACCTTTTCCATGATGGCCAAACTGCCCCCCAGAATGCGTGGAATTTTTTCCATTCAAACTACTCATCTTGCTCTTATCGCGTGGAAATCCCGGTATCTCATACTTGATCCTTGGAGCACTGGCAGCAGTAGAGGACTTGCTACTCCGATCCTCGCTATTCTCCGAATCAGTCCCAGCAGCAAACGATGGAGGACTCAAGCCCCCCAAATTATAACTTGCATCATCAAGCAGAGGAAAAGCATCAAAACTTCTAACAACAGCATTTGTGGAAGAAACAGAACCCTCGCTCTTTTGCTTTGTGTCGGCATACTGCACCCGTTTGCTCGGTTTAGCACCAGAATGCGGTGCTTCGTGCGCTTCCATATTACCAAAATCAATGCTGCTATTATCCCCATCCCTATTGGCATCTCTCCTGATCCTCCTCCATTTCTTCAAGCCGTTCCCTTTCCTCGTAGGCGCAGTCACTTTAGGTTTCAACTCCTCATGACCAGAACCTTCAGCTCCCTCTAGATTCACCTCATTCTTATCACTATTTTCGACTGCACATGAACCGTTACTTTGAACCCTAGATCCACCAATCAAATCATTCGCAATTCCCCCATTATCCTCCACTGATTCATGAACCCAACACTCCTCCATATCCACTCTGCTAAACGGATCACCTCCTAATTCTTCTCGCCGACAAACATTACTTAGCTAAGAGATTCTACCAAAATCATCCAGATCAAGATCGAGAACAACCAACCATCATTCCAGCTCATCGGATTATCCAAGACAAGGAAACCACCGCCTCAATTCAAATCAAGTATTTCCCAGGCGGAATTTGATTTCAAGCAGAATTGAATTCCGCAAAAGAGGAAATTGGAAAAAAACAATTGAATTCATGCGGCGAAAATGAAATAAATCGGAAGGGAAGTGTAATTAACGGTGAGAGGAATTGATGAGCGTACCTTGGGGTTGGTCTCCATAAATAAACAAGGTGGAAATAGTTTTGGGGGAGAAATGGAAACCCTAGATGTGGGGATGGATGGATTTAGAGACTTGTATTGTATTCGGAAACTTTATTTTAATCCTGATATTTTACGATCGAATGAATGAATTATGTGGATCACTATTATTTTAATTATTAATAATATTAGTATTTATTATATTGTGAATGTAAGAATAAGAGTTGGAAAATGGAGTGCGGTGGAGTGGAGGGAAGGGCGATATACAGAAGAAAATGGAAATGGGTGGAAGGAACGTGCGACTGAATGGAGTGGGACCCATGCGGAACAACAACTCCATGTCGCTAAGTTATCTCTGTAATGCACATGACATGACTATAATACATCACAATTACTTTATTATCAACTTGTCAGAACACCTTTTTTTTTAATATAAATAAATAACAATGGTGAATTATTATTAGATTTAGGGTGGTATTCAACAAAGAATTTGGTGGAAAATTTTTTAAGGTAGGAATTGAGAATTTCTTAAGAATGTAGGGTATTGGGTGGAATTCCAAGTAGAATTCGCGAGGAATTGGAGAATTGAATTCCGCGCGTCCCGCGATCGCGGGGTGCCAGCGCTCGCTGGAAATTAAAATTCCCAAATTAATATAACTCCCCATCGAGCTCTAATTGCTCATACAAGCCGCCCCCTCGCTATCATCCCTCCTTCCACAGTCCCACCTTCGTTTTTTCTCCACCGTCGGCGCCACCCCATCCCTCCCTCTCCTCCACCGTTAATCATCCTCCATCTCCTCCCTCTCCTCCACTGTTAATCCTCCATTGTCCATCGCCGGTCCTACCTTTGTTATTACTCCACCATTTTTTTTTCTCCAAAGAGTTCCACTCCACCGTCGCACCACCGCCTGCCGCCACAACAATCATCACTCGGCCGTCGCCTCCGTTCACACCAGCGCCGCTCGATCCCGGCGTCCGCCCGCTTCGCAGCGTCCGCTCGACTCCAGCATCCGCGTGAAAAGAGATACAGTGAGCATCATGCCCCCCCGGATGAAGAATCCAACTCCTCCACAGGAAGAGCCCATCGATTACACTGCAAGGTTAAACTCTCCATTTACTATTACGACTAAACATGAAGCTATTATCTATCATAAGTTCAAACAACATGATGTTACGAGTCCCCATTATCTAGATTGGGATTTGATTAAGGATCTTAAGCTTGATGAAGACGTTACTAGATATTTGAAGGTGTTGGGGTTGGATCATTATGCAACAAATATTGACTATTGGGGTTATGATGCATTGTGTTATGAGTTGTTGACTACTTTTGAGGGTGGTGGGGATAAGAAGAACCCTAAAGTCAATTTTAGATTGAAGATAAAAAGTATTCTATCAATTTGACAACGATGAAGCAATTGTTTGGTTTTCCAATAGTTAAGGATAACCTAGCGAGGCCTCGTGGATATAATGCTAATGTTGATTGGGAGGGGTTGTCTGGGTTTGATAATTGGAATTCTACGGGTATGTCTGTTGGGTA
Organism: Schizonepeta tenuifolia; assembly: GCA_029490685.1. NCBI lineage: Eukaryota > Viridiplantae > Streptophyta > Magnoliopsida > Lamiales > Lamiaceae > Schizonepeta > Schizonepeta tenuifolia. The sequence goes on along the minus strand of CM055955.1, from coordinate 78,866,097 downwards.
TATTTTGGATCCGGCATTGTCGATTGTGCATAAATTTATTGCTTATAATGTTTCTGGGAAGCTTGAGGCAAATAAGGTGAATACCACCGAAGTGTATTTGTTGACATGTGCCAAGAATGGTGTGAAAGTGGGTATTTCTGGATTCATTTGGAATGCAATGGCTCAGTGTCAAGTTCGCGCTGGATCCCATGCCTCGTTCGCTCTGATCATCACTGGGTTAGCTCATAAATATGGACTTTTGCCACAAACAATGGGAAGAATTGAGGGTTATGAAGCGGTTGAGCCTTGTTATGTCGAAGAAACTGAGCTAAAGGGAGGGCAAATCATAACGGATCGATACACTCTATATCCTCCGGCAAAAAGGCAATGTGTTGAGCACAAGGTGAACAAAGATCTTGCAAAGACTTTACGTGTTGATGGAGAAGGGCCAAGTAATCAAGGACAAGGAGATGATGATGAAGAAGAAGATGGTGGCAATGAAGAAGAAGACGGTGGAGGTGGAGAAGAAGGAGATGGTGGCGATGGAGCTTTAGGCCACCAACAAACTCGTCAGGGTTATGATTTTCAGTCCTTTGTAAATCATTTCGACACTTCAATGGCTTCATTCCGATCGGATGTGCAATCACAATTCGGCTCAATTAGGCAAGATGTGCAAGCCTGCTTCGCATTCCAAAATGAACGGTTTGAGACGTTTAGTACCGATGTCTACGCGAGATTTGACACGCAATATTTGGCAATGGCATCGTTGCAAACTCAATGGAATGCTTGTAGCGCCCGCTACCCACCACCACCACCCGAAGACGAAGACGAAGATGATCAACAACAATTACCACCTTAGGTATGTAGTTGGTTTAGATTTGATCTTATTTGGTTTATGTTTGATTATATTTGCATATGATTATGTTTGCAAGTTGGTTATCAATTTATTATGTTACGAACTTGAATTTGTTTGCAATATGTGGAAGTTGGATTCAAAGTCATATCTGTTTGATGATAGTATTGTGAATGTGTTCGGATGTGCAGGGAGTTTCATTTCCACGAGGTGCAGAAGGTTGAGCCCCGCGGACGCTGGATCCCCGCGGGCGCTCGCCTCAATATAGTAGGTGCCGAAGTTTGAGCCCCAATACCATCTAACTATTATCATACTTCATGTTCAAAAGTCTCAACAAAATCAATTAAACTCTTCAAGCAATACCTATCCACGTATTTAATAAAAAAAGCAATGCAATTTAACAGAATACAATCGCAGGGCAAGAGAAAAAAATAAAAGCGTAGCAAGAGCAAGGCAAGAGCAAGGCAAGAGCAATGCAAAGTGTAATACCTTTGTTGTCGATAGAATCCAACGATTATGGTATTTGAAGACCTTCTTTTTTATCTTCTCTACCGCAGGAGCGAGTTTTTGGTTTCTTAGCTCGTAAATGGTATCTTCTGGGTGGCTGTTCTCGAATATTTATGTTCGAAATGATTCATGTTCCAGCGTCCGCTCGACAACAGCGAACGCTCAGAACAACCCAGTGAGCGCTTGCACACAGCGCCCACTGGAAAGGCCGCAGCGTTCGCGATGTCCGAGCGCTCGCCTGGATCCTTACAAAATTGGAATTCCAGTGGGGGTGAGGTCGGAATTCATCCCCCACAATTTTGGAGTGAATTCCATGAAATTCCTTAAGAATTATAATTCCAAAGAATGTTGAATACACCAGTAATCTTGAATTCTATTTTAATTCTCTGTTGAATACACCAGGAATCTTGAATTCTATTTTAATTCCCTGTTGAAAACGGCAAGAATCTTCAATTCTTTTAAATTCCACAGAATTCTTTGTTGAATACACCCCCCTTAGAAACAGAAGTTTCTAGCTAATTTCTCCAATTTACAGTTTTTCCATAAATAATAGGAGTAGTAAAACTCTCTTCAAGCCACCCCACTGCAAGCCATAGCGGGTTGAGTCCGTATCTCCCCCTCGAGACCGTCTCGATACGATGTGTACATTGCACGTGTCTCACTTTTTATTTTTTATAATCAGGCACGTGCATTAACCAAAAAAAAAATTAAAAATACCACGGTCGAATTTTGATCGGCAACGGCTATGGCCGATTTTTGTTTTTGTTTTTTTTTATTCATTTTTAACCTAGTACATCATTTCTACCTTATTTCACTCCATTTCTAACACAATCGCCTCTATTTTTCCACAAATATTCCCTCAAACACTTCTCATACTCCCTCAAAAATGGATCCAAATAATTTGTGGTCATCGTCGTGGTGTCCCCCGAAATGGCGAACGACGCATACAACGTATACACGCCGACGGGGCTTGATTATATCAATCTCAATTCGTCTGTCGGCGAGTCCTTCCAAAATGTCGTCGGCAATGAGGAGAGTCTCTCGTCCAAGCCGATGCCCTCCACCGCGAGTTGCAAGAGGGCGGTCAAAGGTAAAGGCAAGGCACGGGCCGATCTCACCCTCGCTGTCGTCGCCTCTTCTCCCCTTTCCCTGCCCCCGCCAACTGACGTCACCGATAAACCAATGATGAAGCGACGCAATTATACGGTTGAACAGTCCACCAATGTCGCCCATATCTAGGTAGAGAAGATGTGCAATTCCATTCGCGGCAAAGATCCACACTCCAAGAAATATTGGGGAAAAGTGGCAGCAAGATTCAACACCATGTTCACGACGACCTCAACCTGATATCTGGGTAGAGAAGATGTGCAATTCCATTCTCGGCAAAGATCCACACTCCAAGAAATATTGGGGAAAAGTGGCAGCGAGGTTCAACGCCATGTTCACGACGACCTCAACCTAAAGATAGTGAAGAGCTTTTTTGGGCGTGTCTCCGGCTGGGTGAAGGAATGAATGATCGCTGACGGCAAGACGACGAAAAAAGGCCCAGCGGCGCCTCCGACGACATGGTGATCGAGGTTGCCCAGGAGATATACGCGGCCCATCAAAATAACCAACGCTTCAAGCATTTTGGTGCTTGGGAAATCTTGCAGAAATATCTCAAATTCCTCCACCAAGAATTTTCCGACGTTCACTCTATGAAGAGGACGAAGAATACGTCGGAAGACACCTACACCTCATCTAGAATGGCGCCTACAACACACGGCTCGAGCGAGGCGACAGAAGGGGAAAGCATGCCCCATCCCTCTCCTGCACACAGGGACAAGACACGGCAAAGGCGGAGGCGAGGGCGGCCAAAGGAAAGGGGAAGAAAAAGGCGAGTGAGGATACGGAGTTCTGGTCATTGATCGACTCGATAAATGCCCGACTAAGCAGCATGATCGAGGCAAAGCAAGACCTAGCCAAGGTAATGATGGCACGTGCTCGGGCGAAGCAAGATGTCACTAACCTGAACATCTCCACCGATACGTCGCACATGACACCGGAGCAGTACCAACTACACATAATGATAGTTGTCGAGGTCAAGCAACGTCGAGGTTGGGCTTAGTTTTTTTTTTCCTAACAATGTATTGTTTTTTTATTTATTTCTAGTAATGTATTTTTTTTCCTAGTAATGTATTATTTTTATTTTATTTAAATTAATGAAATTATCAAATTTTCTAAATTTTGGATAATTAATTGTAATATGTATAAATTTCCCAACAATTATAGTAGTATCTCATTTCCATAAAATATCTTAAGACAAAAGTTTCCATGCACCGGTTGTATACTATACAATCGGGCTTGTTCGGCCCGTAGCCCGCCCAATCAGCTTGAGTTCAATAAAATATATAAGATTATTTTTCTTTTTTCCCCCTTTCTCTCTCTTTCCTCCGCTCTTCTCTCTCTTTCTCTGCTCTTCGTTTTTTCTCTCATTTTCTTCTCCTTTCTTCTTCGCCGTTGTTCATTTCTTTTTCATCGTATTGTCGCTGATTTTCTTCATCTTTGCCGTCGTATTTTCTTTCGTTTGTTGTTGTTGTTTCCCAGTTTTTGTTGTTTTACTTTATCGGTGGAACCCTAGTTCCTTGAAATTGAAGGTATTCCACTTTATCACTGTATTATACTTTGCTTTTGTATTTTATTGGAATACTGTATTATTTGATTTCTGATCTAGAAAAATTAGTGATTTGTAATAGTTTTGTGTTTGTGTGTTTTGTTTTTTGATTTCCTCTGTTTCTCTGCTCTTGCATTCTTTCTTCACCTCTTGCATTCTTTCTTCACCTTTGTTTCGCCTTACTTTACTTTCCTTTGGATATTGACTCAAACCCTAGCTATTTTTGTTGTGTGATTGATTGCCGAAACCCTAGTTCTAAATGAGTAAGTATTTAAAAAAATGTGTTCATATTCCACTTGAGATTCTTGTGAATTTCTTGTTTACTTTGTGTTTTTTGCCTGATTTCATTCTGTTGTTTTAGTTTATATATTGAAATCGATAGGATTTTGAGCATTGTTTTTTATTTATGATTTATATATCTGTTTTGCATGCCTTTGATTATATTTTTTAGTTTAGTTGATGATTTTATTTTGGTGAGGTTTATAGTTTGTATCTTGTTATTGTCATCTTTCTATTGATTTTAATGTAGTTGGCATTTCTGTCTTTTTCAAAGTAACATTTCTATTGAATTAAAGTTAACATTCATGTGATGAAAAGTACACTTTCAGTATTGTAATACCCCAATCTTTTATAAGTCTTTAAGTTCGACTTGATTAAATTTATATGCCTTGATAATGTGCTTTTGTGTGATAAAAATTTTCAAGAAAAGAAATTTTCTCGTGAAATTACTAAAATACCCTTGAGTGCCTTTACGTGATTTTTCTCGTTTCGGTTATCCGAATCGAATGTGTGACGAATTGATTGAGCATGATTATATGAGTTTGAGTTCGAGTTCAAATTTTGAAAAATTCTGAGAAGTTTCGTTTTTAGATGAATAGTAACTTTTCCCGATTTTTTACTATTCATCTAACTTTTCTGAATCTCGTCTAATTAGTGTCTTTTGAGTATAAAAATTATTTTAGAAGCTTTGAGATATGTTTGAGAGTCGTCAGAGATCATCTGAGAAAAATTTGAGTTAATAGTCCAAGAACCCTAATATGAATAGTGATTGCAGAGTTTTTATTCGTTGCTCGGAATTTTGATTTAAAAACTGGATTTTTGGATTCCTTGATTTATTTGGTGAGGTATGAGACGAAGTAGAGAGCTTTCTGACGTCGAGAAAGAATCATGGTGAGTTTTAAGTCGTTTGAGAGTTTAATGAAAAAAGTAGAGTTGTTTTGCACCAGAAAACTTTTTCTTCCGGTGATTTTTATACCACGTTATTGACTACCGGGTGCAACCTAAATTCTATTTATTTCTATCCTACTCTCACCTCTCCTCACTCTCTCTCTCTCGCGTCTCTCTCTTCTCTCTCTCTCTCCACTGACCTCATCTCTCTCTCTTCCTTCTCTCTCTCGTCGATACACACACACTTACACAACCATTTTCCTCCATTGATGAGTTGAAGAGGAGCTTCAAGTTGCGTGGATTCAAACCCTTCAATCAATCAAGTCTTTGAAGTTGTCTAAGTCCCTTCAACTTTGTTCGATTTTGGTTAGTTTCAAGCTCAAGAAAATCCCCTTTCCTCCCTCTTCTTGTTCGACCGAGTTGGTCCTTTGAAGAAGGAATCGAAGTCCCTTGTTCTAGTTTTGATCCTTGAACCCTTGAGAGTTATTCATGCATGAATTCAAGAGAGAAAAATTATTGATGATCTCTCTCTCTTGAGTGCCGAAAATTTCATTAATATTAGGGATTTTTATACCTTGATCTTTAACATGAAATTGATGATAGAATTGAGCTCTAGAAATTAATCTAAGATCATCTATGTGATCAATTGAATGAGGAGAATTTTCTACCCTATTTATGCATGTAAGAGTCAAAGTTTTTAGGGTTACAAATTAGGAGTTTTGTTGTGTTGTTCTTGATTGATGAATTGATGATGTTATCGATGAATATGAGTGCTATGATGCATGAGAAAAATGATGAAATGAAGAGCATGAATTATTTTTTGTTAATCTTGAAATTTCCGATTTATATATATAGAGAGAGAGTTGATGATTTTGCTATAATCTTGAGAAGATGATGATAGAATAGTGAGATTAATGATGACACTTGCATGATAAATTGAAGAAATTAAAGTGTATGAATTTCTTGTAATTTTTCTTTGAAAAAGTCGATACATATAGGTATTAGAAGTTGATGGTTTTGAGTTAATTTAGATGAGAATTGGTAGGATGCAGTGATATATGATGATTTGAGCATGTTTTAATGAGAAGATGAGAAGCATGGATTTTTATGCATTTTTCACCAAAATATTCGAACCATATACATGAAGAATGTGATGATTTTTTATGCTTAATAAGTTAGATTGTTAATTAGATGATTGATAAATGAATTTGAGTATAAATTGAGCTTAAATTTAAGAGGAATCGAAGATAGAAATTGGTTTGCTCAAAATCGTGAAAAAGTCGAACTGAATAGGCTTAAAAATGTGCTTTTTGAAGTTCTTGTGCTCTAATTGATAAATTGATGTTAGATTAGTAAAATTTAGATTTATTTGAGGCACGATGAAACTTGACATCGTTGAAATCAGATTAATATAGAGAAAGCCCCAATTTAGGCGATAAAAATGGACCTAAAAAGAGGATTTTTAGTATTTGAGTTTGTTCGGTAAAATTAATTGAGAAATCGATCAGTTGGAATGTTTATAAGGATGATAGAATCTCGAATTTTTGAATTCGGAAAAGTATTTCACTAAAGTCCAAAAAATTCGAACAAAATGGAATTTCTAAGTTTGGAAATTTTGATCTTGAGTTATTTGAGTAATTGAATGTTATATTCATGAAATTGAAATTATTCTAAGCAAGTTAGTGAAGTTGAAATTGTATGTGAAAGTTATAAAAAAAAGTTAATAATGAAAAACGAGAAATTTTGTAAGTTAATAACGAAATTAAGTGAAATTGATCGAGTAATTAGTCAATTAGAATTATTTTGAGTCAGTTGTCAAGTTTGATAATTTTCTGAGCATGTGCACGTTTACGTTTTACGGGAAAAAGGTGACGCAGTCTTTAAATTTAGCCTAAGAGTTCAGAATTTGAATTTGATTTCATATTCGAATCCCTTGAATTATTTTAAGAATAACGAAACTAATTTTGTTAAAATCCGAAGACCTAAAATTTTTAAGTTTAAAAGTCGAGCATTAATAAGTTAGTAAAAGACTGTGTTGAAACCAAAATGATATTCTGAGTTGATATGAATGCTTATGTGGATTTATTTGATTTACTGGGATTTTTCCAGAATATTCCGAGATAAATGGAAAAATTTTCTTTTTCCATCTATTTATCGAAGTCAGTCGTTTACCTATCTGTGAATGTCTGATTTCTGATGTGAAAGTCTGGATGTGAATGATTTGTGATTTTAGTAACCGAGAATTTATATCGCAATTTTCTGAGTTCGTTAAACTCGAGAAATTGAGAAATACGAAGTTTATATGTGAATAGTGAATTCTCGATTTTTGTGAAATATTTAAGTTGTTAATTTGTTTGACGTTGTCAAGTTAAGTACCTGAGTCTAAGAGTCTGTTGGTTTAATACTTGGGTAGAGTCGAGAAACCAAGAAAAATTAAATTAGTCGAGCCGAGACAAGTTAAGAAACCCGAGTCAAGTAGAAGTCCTCCACCCGAGCGCTAAAGTTCGTTACGTTTTTCGAGTAAGCAGTATCACCCTTATAAGATGCTATTCATGAAGGAACGAGTGGGACCAAGAAGAAGAAGAAGAAGAAGAAGAAGAAGAAGAAGGAAGCTAACCGACTAACCCTACTCATTTAGGTGGGCTTTATAAACCGAAAACTATTGAATGCTATTGCTTAATGATATTATTATGTGAGTTTTTAAATTAATTGACTTGCTATTTTATCTGAGTTATTATCCTGTGTGAGATAGGAACACACATGTTGTTATTTGAATTATGTTAGGTGACTGTGAGCCTTGCTTCGGTTAGGCCAATCACGGTATTTGAGAAGGAGACCTACTTCTCGACACAGAGATAATGTGGTAGATTGATTCATACCTATTTCTGTTATATATATATTGACTGTATAGTCGTTTCAAGAAAAAGAAAATGATTTTTGCATTAACAAGTAAAATATTTTAATTGTACTAACACTTGTGGTGCAGTGGCAAGGCAAGTTCAATTATATAGCTCTATCGAGCAAAGTTTTAAATTATTTTGGCATGTGTTCACTGAGTACAAAGTACTCAGCCCTACATGTATTTCTAAACGTGCAGGTTAGCTTGGATGAAAATGGCGGAGAGTGCTCGGCAGTGTGTTCTAATAAATCGAGTCATTTTTTAAGCTTGCAATTGCACATCTTCATATATGTAATTTTTGGGACTTGAGTTGAGATTCCGCTGCATAAACAACAATGTTTATTTTTCTTTTAGAACTTATACTCTGATATTGGCGTCGATACAATGAGCTGTTTGCTAGAAACTATTTCCTGTTTCCCTTAATTTCTACTTGACTTGGAATCGAGATACTTGTTTTGTTTACGACACTTGAATTGTTTATTAATGCTCATTTATTTGAATTAAGATTTGAAAGCATGTCGTTATTTATTACCACTTTCAATCTATATTTTCTTGTTCCCGAGCATGTTCCCTTGTCGAGTTGAGTATTGTTTCATGGTTTCACCTTCTCAGTCCAATGGATTCTAGTCGTTCCTACACACTTGAATTCGGGTTGTGACAAGTATATATTTACTCTATGCTGATTTAGCAAACTATTGGTTATGCATTTTTTTTCTCTTTTATATTGTTAAGCATGGTCAAAAAGAGATCATCTAAGGGTAAAGAGATTGTTATATCTTCTCCCGACAATACTGATTGTCGGGAGAAAGTATTGAATGTGAACAGAAGTCTTGGTCATGTAGTTAAGATGAAGGAAGTGTTGAAGGTGGTTGTGAAAGAACAAAGGGATTTGTGTTTTTACTTATTCTTAATTTTGAATATTTGAGATTTTTTTAGTGATTTAGATATATGCACTTCAATTTTCTGAGTACTACTTTTTTCTTTTTTACAGATATTCAATTAGTTGCAATCCTGCTAGACTTTCTGATTTAATTTCAATTTTGAATGATGATCAGAAAGAGTCGATTAGACGAGTAGGGTTTGGGGGTCTGTTATGTCTGTGTGAATGGAAGTATGTGTCTTGGAAGCACAATATGTGGTTTATTGAAAATTTCTAACCGTTGTCTTGTGTCTTGACTTTTAAGGGAAGCCATAATCTAGTTATTAAACCTTCTGATATTCAAAATCTTTTCCTTCTACCTAGACCTACTGATGGGAATGTTAATGTGTTATCTTATGGTAGAAATGATGAACATGGGGCTGGTTTGATAGAGAGTTTTAAGAAAAAAATTGGGTTGGTTGGTCATACCACTCAGAAGTGTGTGTTTGAGTTGTATTCCGATCAAAGTGATCATAGATTTCAAAATGGGGGTGATGATTTTGTTATTTTGTTCATTCTCTATGCTATGTCTACCTTTCTTGCTCCTACTACAAACATACCTATAGAGTTTAGTCTTTTGAAATCTCTATTTGATATTCATAGCATTCGAAATCTTGATTGGTGTACTTTTGTTCTCCAGAAGCTATGTAAGGCATTGTAATCGTTTAGACAAAATGATTATTCGGTTATAAATGATTGTGTGGTAGTTATTTCTCTTCTTTACTTTCATCAGTTCCAATGGCAAGGTATCTCTGAGCCACATACCTTGTCACTCATTAAGCATTGGTCTAGTTCTAAGTTTAATAAGAGATTGAAGGAAGAGTGTAATGGTAAATCAGATTTTGGTAGTGGGGACTGGCTGTTAGGTGTTTTCCCTGTGAGTGATTGTGTCAAGGTAGACAATTATGTTGCTCATAGGAGTGATAGGGTGTCTAAGAAAGAAGATCCGGTTCAGTCTGGTGATTAAGGTGATGCTCGAGAATCTGATTCTGAGTATATCACTTACAAGATTCCTCCAGGCGAGAAGTCTGATTCTAATATCAATTCCATTTCCCAAAATGTAAGTGTTTTTAGTTTCATAACTCTTCTATATCTTTGATTTTGTGCTTTTATTTTTGTAATTCACATATTTAATTTGATTAATTATTTAATTTTGTAGGGGTTGCAAAGATCATTCTTGATTCTCTAGAGAGATTTCAATGTGATTGTTTCCAATCACAAGGCACGAGTTGAAGAGTTCAAGAGAACCGGTTCTCAAGAACAATGTTTTGGTATACCGGTTGTACCATTTCCAAATCCAAAAGTTTGGGAGGCTGCTGATTCGTATTGGAATGAAGATGTTTTCAAAATTTGTGATGAATTGGCCCTTCAGTTCCAGAATGCTAAGAAGGATAATACTGTGAAAAGTGATCATTTCTAGTCTTCTATGCCTCAAGAATCAGGTCCTATTAATGAGTTTTTGGGTACTGATGTTAACACCAATCCTGCAGATGGTTTGACAAGTAAGTTTATATCATATTCTTTCTTAATTATGTCGTTAATTATATTTGAACTGATTTTTACATTTTATTTCAACGGGAGAAGTTAAGCAGACTCACAATATCGTTGATTATAAACATCTTGACGATCAACAGGCTGAGACAAAGAAAAAGAAACAGGAGCAGAAAAAATGGATCAGGGATTCTGATATGCCATCTTTTGAACTACTCAGTCAAAGTTCATATTCATTGTCTTATTCTGAACGTGATATTCGTCATTTAGGTTTATATTTAATACTTACTTCAACTAGTTTATGTTTTATACTTTCTTTTTATATTTACTAACATATTTGTAAATTACCTTTATATTACTTTATGAAATCAGAAGCTCAAACAAATGAAATTGAAATCAAAGAGGAAGTTCCAACTGATCAGGATAAGTGTGAACAAAAAGGGAAGAGTGATGATCGAGGTTCGTGCCCTGAAGTCTCAACTTATATTTTCTATTATTTTTTACAACTTATATTTATATTACTTTTTAAAATTAGTTATTTATTCCATTGAAATTGAAATTGCAGAGCAAAGTCCAACTGATGAGGAAGAGTTTGGAAAAATTGATAAGCTTATTGATTCAATTACTATTCAACATGAGAATGTTTCTGTTTATCGAGTATATGAGAAAGTCACTCCGCATTATAAGGAATACAAATCGGATGATGGTATGGTTCTTAATTGTATATTGTAATTTAGTTTATATTTTTCTTTTTCATTGCAATAGAACACTGATATGCTAAATTTTGGTAATTCATTTTAGATTTTAATCTTTGACAGTGGTATAATTATTCACTACAGTTTAGTAAACTTATTTTGTTATTGTTTTATCCCTTGCGGTCCTAATTTGCATGTTATTGATCAAATGATATTGGATTCTATTATTAAGTGGCCTTCTGGCAAAGCTACATTCAAGACCAGGTTCATGATTAAAAATGTCAGACACTTTAGGGAATTTTCTAGGATAGAGAAAGATATTGCGGACTTCTGCTTTTATCATCATCGTACTGCAGTCAACACGTATGTTACTTCTGCTTATTTGCTTCTTCATTTGCATGTGTTTTTGTATAGCTATTCGCACTTCATTATTAACTTTTAGTAATGATTTTCAAGATGAATCTATTTAGTCATGATCTTCATTAATGGAAGTTTCATTTGAACTTTCAATCCATGAAATCTCTGAATGATGGTTGCTTTCTGGATTCTAATGTGATTGATGCTTGGTCTATCCTTCTTAACAAGTCCATAAAATTTTAGTGTTCAAGACTCTCAATCATCTACAAAGTTCTGTTTCAACGGTCAACACTCAGTATATTTTTATCTTTTTAAATTTGATTTCTTTCATTTGGTTCGTCCTTTTTATAGTAATCATTTAAGTATTCTTTTTTTCTGTTCATTTCTTTTTTTGTAGTCATATGTTGAGAAAAAGGTTAATCCCATGCCCTCTGATAATATTTAAGAATTGGGTTATAGCGTTAGAAGTTGTTGGCATTTTTCCATGAAACAAATGGTTCAACTCAATAATTTGCCATCTATTGAAACTGTGAGTAGAGAGGAAGAAAGGAGGAAAAATGAGGCGTTTTTTTTTCTCTCCCATTTTCAATCTTCGTTTGTTTTTCTGTGTAATTTTCACCCATTAATCTTTAATTCTGATTAATGATTCTGGTTCCTTGCAAATTTTTGTTCGATTTAGCCATTTGTTTCATTGAATTCCATTAAGAATTGAGGAAGTTATATCTCTTCAAAACCTAGGGTTTCACGCTGCCGTTTTCGCGATTCCGGCGGGATTTTCTCGTTGGGATTTGCATCGTCGGTGATGGTACTCTAGGTTCTGAACTTCTCCTCTCTCATGGCGTCTTCTTCTCTGGGTACGACGCCGCTTCCTCCACTTGCAGCGGTGGCAGTGGCTGCAAGTTCTCCGGTTACAACCAACAGCCATGTTCCATTAGGGCTTCACGCAGATAACTTTCCTGTGCTTCTTTCTCCGGCACCAGGTTCGGTTCGCCGCCTTGTCCAGGCTTTCTCTTCTGAGGCAGCGCCGGCTAGGGTTCCGGCTATGGAGGCAGGTGGCACGGATTTGCAGCAGTAGGATTCTCCACCTTTGCTGTAGCAGGTCTCCTCTTCGGTTGTTACGCCATCGCTGTTCCATTTGACGGTGATGGACTTCTCCCTAAATCAAGGTCTACAACGTCCCTCTTACATGGCTGTTGTAGCGCCAAAGCAGCAAATTCAGAACATTCCACTCCATATTTTTTCTAATTATTTGCTGCCAATGTTGAAAGGCGATCGTCTTTCGCTTTCACTCCCGGAGAGTTTGTTCGAGTGAAGGGAGAAGTTGTTCCAGGTTACAGCTATGATAGGTCATATCTTCTTGAAAAAGGGAGAACAACCTCATCCAACCATGCATATCAAGTCGGAACTGCAGCAGATTTGGAGGTTGACGAAGCCTTGGAAGTTAGTGGCGATGGGAAAGGGTTGTTTTACGGTCCTTTATTCAAACTCTGATGATTTCGGAAAGGTCAAGTGTCCGTCTACAACAGCAATCAAGTGAGGTGATTTTTCTCTGCGCAAATGGGTGGAGAATTTTGATCCTTATGAACTTCGGTAGCATGTGGCACAAGTTTGGGTTTGAATTAAGAACCTTCCATATCATTTATGGGAGGCGGAGACGATTGCAATTGTGGCTCGTGCGGTGGGACAACCTATTTAGATCGATGATATCTCAGTCAATGGAACTATGGGACTTTTTGTACGTGTCCTCATTGAGTTGGATATGAAAGAAGATAGAATTTTTGATCTTTGGATTGATAGGGGCTCGAAGTCTTTTAAGGTGGAGTATGAATATGAGAATTTACCTCCATTATGCTCTATTTGCCAAACTGTGGGGCATAGAGTAGAGAAATGTCGCAGACTTCAGAAATTAGACAACAGGAAGAAGGAGAAGGTATGGGTGGATGTAGTTGGCAGAGGCACTGCCAGAGTGCAGCAAAATCAGCTCATGCTGCATCTTCGAGTGCGGCTGTTGGTAAAGTCCAGTCTATGCCTAATAGACGGGCTGGTGATGACGATGTGCTGAGAGGAAATAGTTTTGGGCAGCTTTCAATCTACAATAGTGATGAGGAAAAGGTTAAGGAGTTGGAGATGGAGCCTCTTCCGTCACTGAAACAAAAGGAGGCATTTGCTACCCCTCGTGAGCAGCGGCAATCTTCACATCGACACAAACAAAATGAGGCGGTTGCCATTTCTCATGAGCAACTGCAATTTTCGAATCAGCAGCAGGCGGTAGATGCATCTGTTTTCTCTGATGGGGTATGAATCTTGATTCTCAATGAAGACGGGTAGATTATGGAGGAGCATGCGGTAGCTGGTCATGAAAGCAAAAAGGCTGGTGTTGATTCCTCTTCAGCACAACAGCAACAACATATAGGGGGCAAGCAGCAGCAAGATGAGGCAGTTGCTGTTCGGGTAGAGAAGGATTTGGACGAGGCTTGTATGAGGGAAAAAGCTACCGAACAGCAGCTTAACAAAATATCGGAAGAGACTCCACTACTTTTCTGCTGTAAATGAAGAGCTGCAGCGGCAAGAAGCTGGGTCCGATCATGTGGTGAAAGCCACCACGGAGCAGCATACTAAGAAGACATGAAATAGAAAGCCTCCGGTGTCTTCCAAGACATATGATACTAGAGGTAAGGTTGGGGCCTCTCAAAAATTTCAGATTGTGGATGCTTGTACTTCAGACGCTCTCAAGGCAATGGATGCAGCTATGGATAACATCTTCCCTTAGTCTCTCAACAGATGGTAGCTAAAAAGGATTCCTTCCCATGAATCTTTGCATTTTGGCATTCGTCGATGAGCAAAGATCTTCAGAATTTCAAAATAGTTGGCGTGGTCGAGGTCAAATTTTATGCGCCACTGAATGTGTGGTCAAGGTCAAATTTCAAAACAGATGGTGTTCTCCATCGTAAGGTTACGATGGGTATGGTCACCGTGATCACGATGACTTGTTCACAACCATGTTTACGATGATGTGTTTTGCCCGTCGTGAACTAATGAACCAGATTGATTACGCCGAAAACAATGATTAATTAGTCTTGTAATGTTATATTATGTCTTAAAAAACATTTGCACATCATATTTTGCGCTCTTATATCAAAGAAGCACTAAATGAGTTAATGTTGGAGGTATATTATTTATCAAATGCAACAGTCATTATATATATAACATATAGTTATGTATTCATTGTTGTGTTGCAAATCTCTCCAATACTATAATTGTGTATTTAAATGTGTAATTCTTCATTTGTTGATGTATTTCAATGTTAAGTAGGACATATTTAACACGTATCAAATTAATATAACCGGTTAAAACACTAAAATTAGGCGAAAATTCCTAAAGTCGCGATGGGGTGTTCATCGTGAGCTCACGATCAAAGCCTATCGTGAGCTCACAATAGGCTTTGATCGTTAGCTCACAATGGGCTTTCATCGTGACCTCATGATGAAACTCCATAATGAGCTCACGATGGCAACCTCATCGTGAGGTCACGATGGTGATCTCATCATGACCAGACCCGAATGTATGATTAAAAACTTGCTCAAACTATTTCATTCATGTAATCGATAAACTAAGAAACTATACCATAAAATATGATCCAAAATACATGTTTCAAACACAATTCATAATGTGTAAACTCGATAAACCAACAATTTACCCCATAAAATAATATTCAAATACACAAACTAACAAACTATACGAGGGAATAAGATTCAAATACTTGTTTCAAACACCATACATAACTAGATGTGGTCAAGTACTGCAAGCCAGTAAATCCTAGTTGCTATGAGCCACCGATATCTTTGAATGTAGTTATTGGTGATTCTACTCCAGTGTCTCGGCTCGGCTTACGACTAATCAAATGATCAAAATACATGCATGCAAAGGGGCCACAACTGTGACTGTCTGTCTGGGCAAATTGGTCTTTGATCGGTATCTTCAAAAGCTTCAATTCACTATCTCGCTTCGTCATTGTTGAATTATTTTTCCAATAGCCTGAGAGAGCTAGTAGATAAGGAACGAGACGAGTAATGGGCTTGAGCTCGTAATCAATATCTGAGACCTTATCACGATCATAATTGTGTGACATTGAGTCATACAACTCAACCGTCCAATCAGTAATACTTATCTGAATCGTGACCCAATGATTCTCAAAGACATTACACAGTGCGCAGATCTGTTTGAATACAAAAATATACTAATAATTTAAATCAATGAAGCAACATGTTATTGAAATATATTTCATTAAACACTTACATTTTTGTAATTCGACCATGGAAAAGCATTTGGCGAGTCTAGCCCTTTCACCATTTCATCTAATCCCAGAGGCAATTTGCAATTCTTATACGAGGGCTTTCCCTTTATGTGCATCAATTTTGGATCATATTTATGATGGAGTTTCAGCTCGGCGCGCAAAACTTGCTATCAAATTTACAACATACAAGATTAATATCATTTTTCAATATTTATAATAAAAAGTACAGAATATATATTAAAACTTACAAGTAACTGAGTGCCAATGATGATCGTGTTAGTTGGCCCAATCCTTTCCGAAGTCCTATTATGCCGAGAGATCCTCGTGCGAACCGAAAGCACGTAATTGTCTACAATATGAGACAATATAAATTTCAAATCAATTTCAATATAAGTATAATTATCAATAAAAACTTGCTATAGAAAATAAAACTAACTTACTTCTTGAATAAAGTCCTCCCTCGGATCCTCCACCATATCAAAGTATATGTTTGTTAGACGATAACCCATCTCAATCATAGACACATAACAGGTATATCCCTGACTCCTAAAGGCAGCATACATGTTCCTCAACACCTCAGATCTACTTGGAGTTGCACCCTGAAAAGGGGTGCGGAGAGCAGCAGACGGTCTGCATTGCCGAAGACCCAAGGCAGCATCACCTGCCTCCTCACTTGCCCTCTCATCCAGCTCATCATCTTGATCATCATCCTCATCAACCGGATCATCTACAACGTGCTGCTGAAGAGTGTGTGAGCTAGAACCTTGGATCTCACTTGAACCATAGGTGAGCTGCAAAGGTGTCTGGTAAGTGAGCTGCTGCAGCGTCTGGTAAATGGGCTGCTGCGGTGTCTCGTAATAGGTCGGCATCAGCATCGGCTGAAAGAACTGGACAAACAACTCGTGCCCAACCAGCTGTGAGGACTGGACCTCCTGATCGGCTTGGAACAACCCAAACTACTGGAACGGCTCATCAAGGACTGCAATACCGATCTGAAGGTGATGGGAAGGAGCAGCCAAGTCATGAGGAGGAGGAAGAGGAGCCGGCTCAGAGTGGTGAGAAGTCTGCCGGTGAGAGTGGTGAGACTGAGCTCCAGAGTGGTGGAAAGTCTGCAGTGAGAGTGGTGAGGCTGAGCTCCAGAGTGGTGGGAACGCACTGGAGAATGGTGAGACTGAGCTGCAGAGTGGTGGCTATGAAGCGGAGAAGTCTGCCTCAAGGCGTGGGATCGAACTGGAGAATGGTGTGGCCGAACTGAAGAGTGGTGGGACCGAGGTGCAGAATAGTGGGACCCAACTGCAGAATGGTGTAACCGAATTGGAGAGTGGTGGGACCGAACTAGAGAAGTCTGCATCTGACAAAAACCTGCAGCATAAGAGTGACGGGCCGGATCCAGGTCCTGCTCGGCCCTACCAGACCGGATCTGAGCATCGAATGCCGATGTAGAGTGACAGTGAGGCTCCAATACTGTCCTACGACTCCTATGTGACTGTTGTGAAAGACTGTCTGGGCGTCTCATAACAAAAAACTGACTCATTCTTCGATTCAGTTTAGCAAGGAAGTCATTGTCAGATTCGTCGTCCAAAACTCTCCTCAACCAGCACTCAATCTCGTCACCCCTGCTGCTCGTGCCCTCATCATGGTCTGGGCATGGTCGTCCATGCAAACAATAGACCCTGTCTGGCTCTCCGAAGGGCCCCCATTGTGAAGTACGAGGTGGTGAACTGCGGGGTGGAGTACGAAGTGGTGTGGTACCCTCACGACGACGCTTCGCCATCTGTCGTGTCGGGTCATCACAGACCACCCTTGTTCTTAACTGCTTCAACTTTCCTAGTGTCTTTTCTACTTTTCATTCTTTGCAGTTAGCTTATTCCTGGAAGCAATTTGTTTAGGAGGTATGTATTTAACATCAAAGGGATCTTTATTTTCGAAGCTCAGCATGTAATATTCTGAAAGCTTTGCTTCCGTAGCTTCGAACCTTTCCAATACCTGAAGCTGCAAAGGTAATGAAAATATAATATTAGATTTTAGAAACTAATATAGATAGAATCATTGAATGAATAAAAACCATTATAAGAACATGAATGTACCCGTGGATTGTTGAATTGAGTAAAATCAACCTTCATCTGTCATGTGGTCCACATCAAGTACTGAGGCACTCTCTCAAAAAATATCTTTGATTCCACATAAATCTCGCAAAGCCGGAATCATCTCATAAGTCCAAATCTGTAGAGCCCAAACCGGACCATAGAGGTGGTAGTCCTTGCATGCTTGCTCTAGAAGCAACTGAACCTTGTTTACATAGTGACACAATATTCTCCATGTGTACGAGCCCCATGGAAAGGCATCCCAAGCCTCGAAGTCTTCAACTAACGTCCATGCCCAATCCTCCACGATGGTTTTATCCCGACATAAGAGAAAATAATAGTAAATGAGCAAGTTGGCCGCCTTCAAATAGTCTTCGATGTTTCTCCCAAGTCCTTTTTCGTTGAAGACATCGCGCAACTCATTGGTCCTTATCTCTCGGCCATTGAAAAATCTATAGTGAATGTCGGTTCTAGAAGGTACATGAACTGCATGTGGATTAAATGTGGAGTTTCCAAAGTGAAGCCTGGTGATGAGAGAATATTCCACTGCCGTCATACGAATGGTCGTATGACCAAGATGAAACCAAAGCTCGTTCTCTGGTACCCGATTAGCACCAATCCCTAGCAACTATCAGGCTACTGTGAGATTTAGCGCATTACTTGCACTCTGATTTCTTCTCGCATCAACCAATCGTCCAACAGCACGGGTTCTTAAGAACTCCTCGGCTTGACGGTCACCAATTATTTCATAAAAAACTCTCCTAATTTCATCAAGCACGTCTACCCTCATGTAAAGGTTCAATTTACTAGACGTATAGAGCATGGCGGGTCTCACCCACGTATAATGTTCCTACAAAATCAATAAAACCAAGTATTAAAAACGTGATAACGTGTTATAATTCAACAAAACAACATAACACAAGAAGATGGAGGAAGGAAGAGACAGCCCATGGCCATGGTCACGACGAGAGGAGGACTGGCGCGACCACGACGCAAGGGTTCTACCTTGGTCACGACAGCCCTCATCATCGTGACCTCATGATGGGGTTTCCATCGTGAGCTCACGATGGCAATCTCATCGTGAGCTCATGATGAAACTCCATCATGAGCTCACGTTGGCAACATCATCGTGACCTCACGACGGAAACCCCATCGTAAGCTAACGATGGTTGCTCGCCTTGACCATGACGCTGTCGTCTTTCCCACCTCCATCGACCCCATAAGAACACCAACAACAATAATGTCGAACTACCACACCAACAATGTCGAACTATAAAACCTACACCAACAAATTCAAACAATGTCAAACTCTAAACACCAAAAAAATGTTGAAAGCTTCCATTTTTCATCCTAACTCTAACATAGAACTATTTCTAACATGTAGAAACACATAAACATGCATTCAATCGAAAAAAAATTGAATTTCAGTTGAATACTAACCGGTGAAATTGGGATTCGAAAGTTGTAGGAATTTTCAATATTTCCTCCTCTTCGCTGGAAGAGTCATGGCAGCGGCGGTTGCAATTGCTCATGTTCTTCCGATCACGATGAAGGTTCTACCGTGAAGATGTGTGTCGTGCGGAAGGAAGGGAAAAGGGATGCGACGACGGGGGAGGAGAATTGAGGGAGAGAGAGAGAGAGTGGGAGGGACCGCCGACAAGAACTTTGTTTGGGGGGACCGGCGGTTGGGGTGAGTATGGTTTTTTTTTTTTATTATGTTTTTTATTTTATTTTGTTTTTTTTTTGTGTAAGTTGAGGGTATATTAGTCTTTTAAGAGATTTTGGTATATAAAATAGTGTGTTTTAAATAATGTAATACCCCGATCTTCTGAGTCTTAATTGATCGTCCTAATTATGATTAAATGTGCCTAAGTGCTTATTAATGTGTTCATATGTGATTATGTGTGAAATTATGTGATAAAATTTTTGAGAAATAATTTTCCATGTAATATTACCTAAATGCCACTAAAGGGCAAAAACGTAATTTTTTTAATTTAGTGAATCAAAATAAACATGTGATGAGTTATATGAGCATGAGAATAAGAAATTATGTATGTGTGCGAATTTCGAGAAATTCTGAAAAAGTTGATTTTTCAATGAATAGTTACTGCCGACGAGAATTCACTATTCATCGACTATTTCTGAATTTTGTCAAATTAGTGTCTTTTGAGTCTAGAATTTATTTTAAAACCATTGGTGCATGTTTGAGAATTTTTCGAGTTCATTTAAGTCGAGTTTGAATTTTATTTCTTTGAAGAACGAATATGAATAGTAACTTTTTACGTTTTCTTCGTTATTCGGAATTTTGATCCGAAAATTGGGTATTTCAAATTTATGAATTATTTCATGAGATATGAGATGAAGAAGAGTGAAATCGGATGTCGAGAAAGTGTTGTGGTGAGTTTTAAGCCGTTTAAGAGTTAATTGATTAAAGAGAGATATTTTGTACCGAAAAACTTTTTCTTCCGACGATTTTTGACACACAATTTCTCACCATGTGCAGCTCATTCTCTCTTTAAATCGTTCCCCACTCTCACATATCTCTCACTCTCCCTCACTCTTTCAATCTCTCGTGATCTCTCTCTCACTCTACGCCCTCTCTCTCTCTTTCTCTCCCATCTCTTTCTCTCTCACATAACCCACTCAAACGCACACAAAAACCAGCCATGGATGGACAGCCTTGGAGCTGGTATGGAGCTCGAAAATCAAAAATCTTTTGGATTCAAGTAAGGATTCATGATCCTTTCATCTTAGTGATCATTTTAAGCTAAGAAATTTCCTCCTTTTTCTCACTCCATGTTCGATCAAAAGGGATGTTGGGAGGAGGAGTTTTGGTCATTTTATTTTGAACATGATACATTGATCTTGAGAGTTTCTATGCATCGAAACAAGAAAGAAAACATCCAAGGACAATATATATATATATATATATATATATATATATGTATATGTATGTGCCGAAAATTCTTAAGAATTTAGAGGTTTTCACATGTTGTTCTTGATCATGATTTTTATGATGAAAATGAGTTCTAGAATTTATTCTATGATGTTGTGTGTGATTGACTTGAGAAAATGAATCCATATGCTTGTTGATCATGAAGGTTTCGAAGGTTAGGGAGTATAAGAATTACGAATTTTTCATGCTATGCTCTTGATGGTTAAATTGATGAAGTATGTGATGAATTTGAGTGATTTAATTCTTGATGAAATAAATAATTGAAGAGTATGAGTTTATTCCCTCTAACTTCCAAAATTTTTGATGTATGTATGTATATATATATATATATATATATATATAATTTTGATGATTTTGAGTGTTAGATGTTAAATTGATTGAGGATTTGTGAAATTGAGTATATATTGAGCAAGTATATAAGAAGAATTTAAGAAATAAATTTTATAGCTCCAAAAGCCCTATAAGTCGAAGAAAATTAATTTGGAAGTATAAATTTTGAGTTCTTGAGTTCGAGTTGATGAATCGATGAAAGAATATTGAAATTGGAATTATTTGAAGTATTATGGAATGTCAAATAGTTGAATTTGGATTCCTATGTCAAAAGCCCAAAATTTTCTATGGAAATGAGCTTATAATTTGGAATTTTTGATGTCTAAGCATGTATGATGAAATTGATGATGAATTTGATCAATTAGAATTATTCTAAGTATGATAGAACTTGAAAATGATGAAAAAGATCGAGTATAAAGATTTTAAGATCGTGCAGAAAACTAAAGAGAAAAATCTGGAAAAAAATTTATGATATATGATGTAAACAATCATTCCAAGATGAAATTGAAATTAAAACAAGTATAATAGCCTTTTGAATTTCTTAATTCGGAGATTGTATGAAGAAGTTATGACAAAACGAAGATTTTGTGCACTTAAGTCGATTTTCTAAAATTAAAAATAAAGTTAAGTGAAAATATGAGATGATTGAGCTCAGAGAATTAAATCGAGCTTATGGGAACTTGAATTGAGTAAATACGAACCTTTTATGCTTGAGATGAAATAAAGGTCGAAGCTTACGAGGAAATTAAATTGGGAGTTATTTGATTTATAAATCAAAAGTTGAAATTTATTGAATAATTGTTCGATTAGATTTATTTTAAGCTAATCGTGAAAGTTTGAGAATTTTTGGAACATGTACACATTTTACGAGAAAGATAGTGTCTTACTTTATTTCGAGAATTTTTGATTGAGGTCTCGGATTTCAAATCCGATTCTGTATTTGGATTCGTTGAAATTTTATAAGAGAAATAAAACTGTTATCAATCAAAACCGATAACTTTTATTTTTAAGTTGAAAAGTCGAGTAGTACCGAGTCAGCATGAGAGTGATTTGAGTCATGAATGAATTTTTGAGTATGAAATCGAGCATGTATGAATAAATGTGAATTTCTTGAATTTTTTCTAGAATATTTTAAGAAAGTTTGGAAAAATTTTCATTTTCCGACTATTTATTGAAGTCGATCGTTTACCTATTTGTGAATACTTGTTTGTGATGTGACGACTTGAATGTGAATGAATTGTATTTAAAGTGATCGAGATTTAATCGCATAATTTTCTGAAGTTGTTGGTTGTGTGAAATCGAGAGACTTCGAGTTTATGGAATGAATAGTGATTTCTCGATTTTGATTATAATAAGTCTCAAATTGTTTGATGGACCAAGTTTGTTGAGTATGAATGTTCGAGTCTAAGAAAAGCCTGTTGGTATAAGAATTAAAAATCGAGAAGTTTGATAAGTCGAGTCGAGAAAAGTTAGAAAAACCTGAGTCAAGTAGAAATCCGAGAAATTGAGTTTAGATTCTGTTTTCAATCGAGAAATAGAACTCACCCTTATAAGAATGTTATCCTTGAAGGAACGAATGAAGTTGGATAATAAGAAACGAGTGGAGTCCAGAAGTAAGGAGCGAGATGGAACGAGGTATTCCGAGCAAAATCACTGGATGACATGTGGGCTTTCTAACCGAAACAAATCGATGAATGTGATTACTATTATCATATTATGTGAGTTTTAAATTAATTAACTTGCCAATTTTTGAGCTTTGATGTATGTTACCACCTACTTGAAGAAGACGAATTCAGTCCTGTGTGAGACGGGATTTCTGTGTACAGATAGAAGTGATCGTGAGCTTTCCTTTGGGTGAGCCGGTCACGGGGTTTGAGAAGGAGGCCTACTTTTCGACACTCATATTGGCTTGTAGAATTGGTACATACTTGAGTTATATATTATGGTGTGCGCACACATTTTCAAAAGTGAAATGATTTTTCTTGGATGCACAAGTTAACTGTTTTATAACTCTAATACTTGTGATGCAGCAAGAAAGGCAAGTTCAATTATATAGCTCTATCGAGCAAGCTTTAAATTATTTTGGCATGTACTCAGCCCTGCATGTTATTTCTAAAATGTGTAGGTTAGCTCAGATGATGATGGTGCGGTGTGCTTGGTGGTGTTTGTTGTTTCGAGTTAAGTGTTGTTTAAGCTTGGTTTATATATCTTCATACATATAACTTTGGGATTTGATGTAATATTTCGCTGCAACACCGAAATTTATTTGTGTTTTAAATTCATTCAACTCTGATATCTAAATATGAGATACATGCTCGACACCTTACTGATTTCCTCTCGACTCTGACATAACAAGTTTATTCAATTGAGCTTTTGAGATGTGTAATTGAAAGCGAGTTAATCAATTGTTTTCGCTTTTAATAAATAATCCCTTGTACTCAAGCATGTTTCCTTGTTTATTTTCCGTTGTTTCACCTTCATTGTCTAATGGATTTTAGTCGTTCTTATACACTAGAATTCGGGCTGTGACAAATAAGGGGTATAAAACAACTCCTTTTTATGTTTTGGTATTTCAAAAGTTGGACCTCTAATTTATATATTTAATTCTTTAGTACTATTCTCTCTTTCAAGTCTAATCCGAAGAATTGTCCATGACATGCATGTGCATTATGTTGCATTATGGATTGAAATTGTAATTTAATTATTGGTTGAATAAATATCTTTATATATATATATATGGTTTAAATTTAAACGGCCGAACCAACTGACTAATTTCAGTTCGGCCCAATTTTGGTGCAAAAAAATATTTTGTTTGGCCCCGGTCCAAAATAATTTTGGTCGGTCAGTTTGTTTGTTTTCATAATTTTGGTCGGTCAGTCGAATCAACCGGCCGATGCACACCCCTAGCATACCCACATCCCCAGTCATATCGTGTGGACCTCACACACACCTATTTTTATACATTGTTGTCATGAAAAGTAATGTTTGGAGGAACACAACATAAATAAGATTAATACTTCTGTAAACTACATTATTTACTGTATGAGGAACACAACATAGAATGATTTGATAAACCAATTTCATACATTCAGAAAATGTATCCAATGCAAACAAGTGCCAGCAATATCAACATTATGCAACATCAAATTGAAGACAAATTAAATGTATGGTAGACAAATCACTAGGTTTTGATGAAATACAGAAAATGAGTAATACAATACACCGAATTATATGAAGACCAAATGCTCTGAAGCTTAGCAAAAAATCCCAACTAGATATAACTCCTTATCAGCAAACTCAGTTAATTTTCAGATATTGAATTAATTATAAAACAACAGTAATGAAAGAACAATATCGAGTCATTTTCAACAAAAAAAATGTTTGTTGAATGCAGTTGTGCAAAAAGAAAAGTAAATTAAATTTAAATAAAAATATAAAGATTTAAAATCCATTTGAGCTCTTCTATCTGCAGGTATTTATTCCTCTTCTGTATGTTTTTATCTGCAAATCAACAATCATAAATATTTATAAACCTTGTTACAGGAAAACAAGAATTGATTCAAGTTCGGAAAATTAGAACATCACCTTAGGATCTCCAAACTGGTTAGATTTTTTGTTGGAATTCATTCAAGTTATGAAAATTAGAACTTCACCTTATGATCTCCAAACTGGTCAGATCTTCAATAACAATATCTGATTAGGAGTTTTAGTTCCAAGCTCCTTTGATTGAATTGCATTTGATGCTTCAGAAGTTTTCTTCCTCTTACTTTTTTGAAGATATCCTTTCAACCTTTGCTGTTTCCGACCATTTGTAGTTTAATGTTCAGAATTCTTTACACTGATAGACGATAATGAAGTGGATGATATCTGAGTGTTTTCAGCTTCATTTATTGTTCTGCTTGTACTCATCAAAGCTTCAAGAGCTAATGTTACATTATTCAGTGCTTCTTTAACGATACTTCTCCCTTCTTCAGTTTCTTGTGCATTTATAATCAGACTATAGCTTTTTCTCGCCATCTGATGTCTCCAAGGTTCATGACTTACACTTTGCTGAGAACATTTATCCCACACACTCTATTTGGCAATTTTTGTCCATCTTTTCAATATGTATCGATCTGGTATTCGATCAATAGAATGAATAAAAAGTAAGCAATGACTGCACAACATTCCACACTCCTCAACTCTTTTCCAAGTGCAATTAACCAAACAGACCATTACTGAAAAGTTAACTGTATGGATACAACCAACATCATTCACATGATATACTTTTATGTCAAGTCCATAATATGCTTCAAAAAATGAAGTGGAAAGGGATTTCAAGAAATGTTTTTCAAAATTTCTAAAAAGTGCCAAAGTATACACCTTGGAAGCATGGCTCAAAAGTCCAGTCACTGGTAAGAGAGATTTGGGTCTTACTTTTGAGTACTGAAATTCATCATTTGCTTTATTACTTCTCCAATGGTTTGTTGTTTCCTGAAAGATGGCATGAAAATCTGACAAGCTAGTCGTCTTCTTCGCTTTGACTTCTTTGTGACGATAAGATTCCAGCAGAAAAGAAGTCTTTGTTATATGCATTGCACCACTTCTCCCTCAACTGATACAACCTTTCTATGCATGTTCTTGCACTCCAAAATCAGAAATCATTGACCTCCAATAGTTTTCAAATTCCTCTACATCTGTGCAACCAATTAAACATTTATCATATGCATCCATAAACCACTTGTCAGATTTCAACTTGTCCAAATGGTTTTATGCATTTTGGTACAGATGCCATATGCAAAGTCTATGTATAACCATGGGAAAACCCTTTTTAATTGCATTTGATATTGTCTTATCCTGATCTATAAACAATGTTACAGGACACGCACCCTCCATAGATTTCTTGAACACTTCAAACAACCATTCAAATGATCTACTGTCACAGCCCATTTTCAGGATGTGTAAAAACGACGAACATCCATTGGGCAGTAAGGTGAAACCTCGAATATGAAACATAACTCAACTAGGGAACATGCTCGGGAACAAGGGAATATAGATTGAAAGCGATAATAAATAAAACATGCTTTTAGTTCTAATCTCAAATAAATGAGCATTAATAAATAATTTGAAGTGTCGAAAGCAATTGAAGCATTATAGTCCAAGTCAAGTAGAATAAAAAGAAAGTACGGAAATAGTTTAAAGCTTTAAGCTCATTGTATCGACACAACATCAAGTATTATAATTTAAACAAATAAACAAGTTTGTTTATCATGAAGCGGAACAACGTCTCAAGTCCCACAATTACATATATGAAGATATGCAATTGCAAGCTTAAACCAAAAGAAGACTCGACTCCAAACACACAACACACCGCCGAGCATCTTCTGCCACCATCATCCATGCTACCCTGCACGTTTAGAAATACATGCAGGGCTAAGTACTTCGTACTCAGTGAACACATGCCAAAATAATTTAAACTTTGCTCAATAGAGCTATATAATTGAACTTGTCTTGCCACTGCATCACAAGTGTTAGTACAATTTAAAACGTTTAACTTGTGTATGCAAAATTATTTTCTTTTCTTGAAACGACTGCGCAGTCAACATATATAATTTGAATGGCAGGTATGAATCAATCTACCACATAGTTCTCATGTGTCGAGAAGTAGGCCTCCTTCTTAAACACTGTGACCGGCCCAACCGAAGTAAGGCTCACAATCACGTCAAACAATTAATAACAACATGTGTGTTCCTATCTCACACAGGATAATAATAACTCAAGTAGATGATTAAACATACCAAAACTCAGATAAAATGGAAAGTCAATTAATTTCAAAACTCACATAATATGATAATAATAATCACATTCATCACTTTGTTTTCGGTTAAAAAGCCCACTTGACTGCATAAGGGTTTGTCGGTTAGCTACTTTCTTCTCTTGCTTTTACTTCTGGATCTCGCTTGTTCATTCAAGAACAACATCTTATAAGGGCGAGACTACTTATTCGAAACGTAACGAACTAAACGCTCGGCTGAAGGACTTCTACTTGACTCGAGTTTCTTAACTTATTTCGACTTATCTAACTCGATCTTTCTCGGTTTCTCGGTTCTATCCAATTACTAAACCAAATGGACTCTCAAACTCAGATATTTAACTCAATAATATCCAAACATTTTAATAATTAAATAATACAAAAATATCAGAAAATACTATTCATATCACACGTCTCGTTTTTCTCGATTTTTTGAGCTAAACGAACTCAGAAAATTAAGAGATTAATACTCGGGTTCTAACATCACAAATCATTCAGAAATAAACTTTCAGATCAAGAATCGAACATTCACAAAAAGGTAAACGATCGACTTCGATAAATAGATGAAAAAAGAAAAATCATACTATTACTTTACTTAATCACAAATGTTTACTCGGAAACTTATTCAAGACTCGGTTATAACTTATGCTGACTCGACTATGCTCGGTTTGTAACTTAAAAGTAAAATTATTAGATTTAAATGAATTTAATTTCATTTTTCTTAAAATAAATCAAGGATTTCAAATCCGAAATCGGATTTAAATTCCGAAATTCTTAATAAAGATTATTCGGATTAAAGTCTACATCATTTTCTCGTAAAATGTGTCATTATTCGGAAAATTATCAAACTCGGTAAAACGATTCTAATTACTTCTAGTTACTTATTAACTCGGTTAATTTTTCTTATTTTTTATTTTTCTTTACAAAATTGCTCGTTTCTTAGTTTAACTCGATTTTTCATTAATCAAATTTCATTACTCGATAACTTTTACATATTAACTCGGATTCAAGAATTTCGAAAAATCACTCTAGTTATTTTAACTTCATCTTCATCATCAAATCATCACATTAACCAAAACTAACATGCAACATCAGGAATCATCAACTTCATTATCTTATTTGGTTCGAATTTCTCAAGGAAAAATCCATCAAAATTCATTCTTCTAATTTTTCTTATTTCATCTTCTTTAAATCATCGAATTAACTCATCATCTATACTTATATCATCAAGAACATCACAAAATCATCAAGTTCTTTATATATATATATATATATATATATATATATATATATACATATATATATATATATATATTTCGGCATTTTTAAGAAAAATAACAAATAATTTCCTTTCTTCAATTTTATTCTTATTATTATTTTCTCATCTTCCATCATCAAATCCAACTAAGAACATCAACTTACAAAACTCTAAATTTTCATCAAAATTTCGGTACACACATACATATATACTTCATCATTTTTCTCAATCAATCAAACAAATAGAGACTCTTAGATCATATTCTAAAACACAAATCTATCATCAATTTCAACCAAGAACATCAACATGAAAATTCTCAATTTTACCTCAAAATTTTCGGTACACATAGGGAATAAATAATCAAGATTTTAACCTGTGTTTTCATACAAGAATTCATACAAGAAATCAAGATTAAACTAAGATCAAATATCATCAAAATCATCAACTACACATATATATACGCCTCGACTTGTTCAAGAAAAATAATAAGAATTTCATACTCTTTAACTTCTTAATTTCTCATGCTTTTATATCATCCAAAATCATTAACAACATCTTGAATTCATATATCAAGAATCAAAATAAAAAATCCTCAATTTTTAGGCTCATTTCCATCGATTTTTTCATCACAATTAAGAGGGATATTTCTTCTTATTTAAGTAACCATACTCAAACTCTTAGATTAATTTCTAGAACACAAAACCATCATCAAATTCAAGCTAAGAACAACAACATGAAAACTCCCTAAAAATCTTCATAATTTTTGGCATTCATACATATATACATATCTCAAATTTTTCTCTTTCAATTATCATACACATAAACACACAAGAATAATGTTGATCATGCTAGAAATCAAAAATCAAAACTCCTTCTATATCTTCACTAAGATCGGCGGTTTTAGGGGAAGGGAGAATCAAGTTTCAAACTCAAAATTTTCAAGAACAAACCTTGTCAAGCTTCCACTTCTAAGCCTAAAAAACAAGCTAGAATCGAGCTCCTTCCATGGCACAAAGCAACCGAAAATTAAAGAGAGAAAGGAGGATGAATTCTAGTCTCAAATCAATCACAAGAATGAGAGGATTGCGAATACTTTAACGATCAAGTTATCGGATGCTCGGAAGTGATCTTATTGGAGATTGAAAGCTTGAAACTTAAGCTCTAATGGAGGAGAGAGAGATGGTGTGTGTCTGTGTATGTTATTGCCGAGAGAGAGAGAGAGAGAGAGAGAGAGAGAGGGATGGGAGAGAGAGAGTAGAGCGAGAGTAGAGCGAGAATTAAAGAGAATGATTTGAGAGAGAGAGAGAGGGTGAGAGAGAATGGAGAGAAATGAGAGTAGATTAGGATTTTGTTGGGAAATTTATTAGTATAAGTTTTGATGAATTCCAAAACCGGCTGACCCCAACCGAGTAGATATTGCCAGAACCTAATGTTAGAATTTAGGCTCGCTGTTTGAGCAAAGTTAAGATTTTATCTTTATAGGTCTCCAGCTGAAGATGGCAACAAGGCGTCACTCAGACAGAACATCAGTTGTGAAGAAAGACAACTGAGAGTTCATTTGTTCAGATGAAAACAAGGGGAAGTCTTCAGAACATCAGTTGAGAAGGAAACCAACTGAGCATTCATCAGATGAGAAACAGTTGAAAGGAAGAGAACATCAGATGAAAAGGAAATCATCTGAGGGTTCAAACCCAACTGAGTAAATACAAGGAAGACAACTGAGTGTTCAGTTTCAGAACCTCAGTTATAGAATCCGAACAAGGAGTTCAACTGTTTGAAGTTCAAAGACAGCTGAGAGCTCGACAGATCGGAACATCAACTGAAGATCACTCAGATGAAGGTCAAGACTTTCAACCGACAAACCGAAGTTGACTGTCAAAGATTTGAAATTCAAAAGGAAGTCACATGAGGGTTTGACCGTTCAGTCATTACCCCATCTGGCCCAACACAAGGCTGTCTCAGATGGAAAGCAGAAGAGCACAGATGCCATATCGGGAAAGTCTGTAGAGATGAGAGACAAGCCATCGCTTTCAACCGATCAGAGATCAACTGCTCCTCCAACGGCTAGTTGATTCTCTCCGCCTATAAATAGAGGCATTCTCTCATTCGAGAGAGACATGAGACGACGAAAATTCAAGAGCTTTCACGAGAGAAATTAAAGCAAAAAGCAAATCTGCAAAATCGTCATCTAAGAGCATCAGCAGCTGAGAGTTCCAATTTGAGAGAACATTAGTAGCTGAGGGTTCCTAGAGATCGAAACTGTTTTTTGATCTTAGGTTGAGTGTTTATTCGTTCAAGCCTTAGATCCAGCTCTCATTCGTGATCGAGCTGTAGTTGGAAATCCTACCCATTCTCACACCCTAAAAAGTGTGCTAGGACCTTACTCTTCCTGTAATTGAGTAGTTAGGTCGTCAAGTACCCGCAAACTTGACTTAGGCTGTTTAGTGCCCGCAAACTAAACTGTAACGGTTGCTCAGCCCGCGTAAGCTGAGTGGATCTGTCCAGAAGAACTTGGACTGAGGTGTGTGGACTCACATCTCCCCGTGGACGTAGGAGTTCTCTCCGAACCACGTAAATCTTGTGTGTCGTGTTTTTTTTTTTTTTTTTGTTCAGTCATTATTTGCATATCTCAACTGACAAACTAACCGCATACAATCTGCATACTTTCACATCAACAGTTTTGGTTTTGATCAACCGTGCATAAAAGCGTGAGTTTGATTTTACGAGTACATTTTCCACCACATTCCGCACAGCACCACTCTTCCAGCTGAGGTTGCTTACTCAGCTGTGAGATCCTAACTGAGTCCTTTCACTCAGTTGAAGTTGATTTCAAGTGTTAAGTTTTTCAAAAGTTGAAAAATCCTTACTGGTGTATTCCCCCCCCCCCCCATAGACCAGTAACTCGTATCGGGACCATCAAGTGGTATCAGAGCAGTGGTTCAAAAGACTGCTGACTCTGTTTCACGAGGTGTGAATTCGAGAATTTTTCTTCAGTGGTCAACTGAACAGATCTTTTCACGCTAGTGCATTCTTGCTCGCATTTTTGTCCTGTTTGTGCAGATGGACGTCAAGGATAAGATCGTGGTCATGTTCTCTGTTGTCAACTATACATCATGGAGAACTCGAATGAAGAAGATCCTTCTGTCAAAGCATCGTAGGATGCAACAAGTTCTCACTTCTGGACCAATCGTCATACGAGACAGAATACTTCGCACTTCCACAAATCCCAACGATGGAGATGCAGTGGTGGAGTATATGGAGAAACAGCCAGAAGACTACACTCCGGAGGAGGCCAAAGTGAGCCAGCTGGATATCTGGGCTCAGAGCACAATAATGTCCACGGTTGGACAAGATTATCTGCCCTGGATAGAGGAGTGTGAGACTGCTAAAGAGATGTGGGACATCCTGGCTTCGCTAAGTGAAGGAAGCGACGAGACAAAGGAAAATAAGTTCTCGCATGCATGTCAAGATTTCGACAATTTCAGTCTGCGACCTGATGAGACTATCGATCAGCTAGAGCTCCGATTTATGGACATCATCAGAAGAATCCAGTCCATCCGGAAAGGAAAATACACTCTAAGAGAAATAAACCTCAAAGTGTTGCAAGCTCTACCGGCTGAGTGGGATACTTTTACAAATATCCACGAGAGCCGAGCTAACCTTGGTGAAATGGGAACTGAAAGATTGTTCTCAATCTTGAAAGGAAATGAGTATAAGGTCAACAGAAGGAGGTCGCAGCCCTCAAGTCAGACAAATAGAATTGAGGATGTCGGTTCAGCATCAAAGTCAGTGGCCCTCCGAGCTGACTACTCAAAGTCGAGATCGTCAAGGCCAACCAGATCGGCTGACACATCTGCAAAGGAGCCGAGCAGAGAGGAACTGCAACAGAACATTGCAGCGTTGTCAAAGAAGCTAGCCGATATGGATACTCGGTTCGGCAAATATAAACGTTTCTATAAATCAAACCGAACTCGAGACAGTTCGAAGCCAGTCACCAATGGTTGCTTCGAATGCGGCAAGGAAGGACACTTCAAAGCTGACTGCCCAGACCTCTCAAAGAAGGAAAGAGAAGCACTAAGGGCCAAGCAAACTGCAAAGAATAAGGCCATGGTAGCTGAAGAGGCAGCTGACGATATGGACATCTTCACAGACACTGAAGATGAGGATGAACTGACCTCTACCAACAAAGTCATCAGTCCGGATCAATGCCTCATGGCACTTGGAACCGACCAAAATGATATTGAGGTACAATCTAATCCTGCTCGCTTAAATTCTTCCAATACTTCTAACCTGCAGGAATCTCTGAGCGATGAGTTGGAACCCTCCTGGAATGATTTTCAAGAACTCAGTGAGGAACTGCATCAGCAGTCGGTTGAGTTTAAGAGTCTTCAAGCCCAGTTCGCCAAGCTTGAAGATTCCTTAACCGAAAAGGACGATCTGATCAAGAGACAAGCTGAAGAAATTGACCAGCTGAAAAGTAAACTGAGTACAGCCAACCAAACTGAGGTTTCAACCGATGAACAGTTGAAGGAACAGATCAAGGCACAGAACGAACAGTTGAACAAGCAAGAGGCTCAGATCGACCAGCTGATGAAGACATCAGATGCCCAGACCGAGCATATAGTCGTTCTTCTCAAGGATCTTCAAACTGAGAAGGACAACCTGACAAAGCTATATCAGTCATCTGAGATCATCGAGAATCTCATCAGATACAGACGGCAAACGGATGATGTGTCTGGACTCGGATACGACGTGGCAAAGGACACTGGAATTCCACCAGCTACCTTCACCAAGGCTGAGGAAGTCATGGTTGCCAAACCTAACACAGTTGAGTCTGCAACTGAACAAACACCATCACAACCGACAAAGGCAACTGTGGCTGAGAAAGGCAAAGGAGCAGCAGATGGAGCACCAACGAAACAGTCGGTGGAGTCTACAACCGAGGGGGAATGTTCCAAGACTCAACGGAGGAACCGGAGACGTCGGAGTCGCAATCAGAACCGAGCTCAAAATCGACAACATAACCAAGCTCAGAACCGACGTGATAATCGACCAACAAACCAACCACAGCAGAGATGGAACCAACAGAACCGACCAAGCTTCAACCGACAGAATCAACAACGGTTCCATCACCACAACAACCAGAGGTTCCAACAGAGTCAACCTATGTGGAACAGTTACGACAGCTATGGTTACTCATGCCACAACATGATTCAACATCCTGGCATGAACAGCTATCGTCAACAGCCAAGGCAATGGAATCAGAATCAGCCAAGAAGATTCCACAATGACGACCGATCTCATTGGCAGAATCAAAAGGGTCAGAGACGTCAACCAAACAGGGGGAACCCCACTCCTCCCAAAGCCCAGCAAAGGAGAAATCCATCTCCTCCAAAGAAACAGACCAACGATTACAACAAGCCTAAGGATAACCGAGGCGTTGTTATAGTTGATGAAAATGGACAGATCATTTGGAATGACAAGGCTATTCGAGTGTACAGAGAAAAACGACGCACAGTTCCAGGGGGAACTGGTTCTAACCCTCCAGGACCCAACTGAAATTGGGGACCTAAGCGAGTTTCTCTTTGCAGGTACAAGAGAAACAGCTGAGGAAGAAGAAGGCGTCTGCCTCAATATGGGTGATGGACAGTGGATGTTCGAAACACATGACAAACCTAAAAGGTTTGCTTGGAAGTTTCGTTGAAAAAGAAGGCCCATCAGTCACTTTTGGTGATAACTCAAAAGGTTACACCAGAGGTTACGGTACACTTGAAACCAATCATGTTTCAATTTCTAATGTCTCTTATGTTGATGGATTGAAGCATAACCTGCTCTCCATCAGCCAATTCTGTGATAATGGTTTCTCTGTTAAGTTTGATGCACAGGGTTGCAGAGTGAAAGATGTCGGATCAAAGCAGGTGATATTGTTGGGAAATCGATCCCCAACCGGGAATGTGTACTACGCTGACTGGAACAGCATCCTCCCTGACACTTGCCTGTTATCAAAGAGCAGTTCGGATGTGAGCTGGCTGTGGCACAAAAGGCTCTACCATCTGAACTTCAAGATGATGAACCGACTCGCCAGACAAGAACATGCAAAAGGCATACCTAACCGGGTATTTTCAACAACACACATCTGCAGTGCATGCCAGCTGGGAAAGCTCGCTAGAACCTCCTTCCGGTTGAAGACAACTCCTTCAACTGACCGAGTGTTACAGCTGATCCACATGGATCTCTTCGGGCCAGTTACACCAAAAAGCATTAATGGAAACGAATATACTTTGGTTGTAACTGATGACTACTCAAGATATACGTGGACCATCTTCTTGCGCCACAAAAGTGAGACCCGAGATGAGCTGCCCAAGCTGATGGATCGGATATCGAACCAACAAGAGATGAAGATCATATCTATCCGATCAGATCGTAGAACAGAGTTTCTAAATGAAACCATCATTGAGTATTGCGAAAAGAATGGCATAACCCATCAGACATCAGCCGCGCGTACTCCACAACAGAATGGCGTAGCTGAGCGAAGAAATAGAACTCTGAAGGATGCAGCCACATCCATGTTAGCGAGCTCAGCACTGCCAAAGAGATTTTGGGCTGAAGCGATCAACACAGCATGCTACACTCAGAATCGATCTCTTCTCACCAAGCGGTTGGGAAAGACGCCCTACGAGCTATGGAGACGCAGAAAGCCAGATATTTCTTATTTTCGTGTTTTTGGATCTAAGTGTTATATTCACAACAATGGGAAGACTCGGTTGAAAACTTTTGATGCCAAAGCTTCGAAGGGCATATTTCTTGGATATGCAGCTCGGATCAAGGCATATAGAGTTTTCAACAACAGCTCTCGTGTTGTGGAAATAACACCTCATGTTAGTTTTGATGAATCTACCTTTGAGTGCAGGGAACAGGTAAAGGAACAACACGCGAATCCAGCTGTTCTACCAGTTCTCACCAGATCGCAAGCACTTCGGGAAAAGAACAGAGCTGAACCTTTAATATGGGCAACTGAGGTTGAGGATCCATACTCCTCTGAAGATGAATGCGATGACCGCAGCTCGTCCCAAGGGGGAACTTCGGCTGATGTCCCTCCAACTGCATCAGCACCCGATGCCCAACCGAGCTCAGTTCAAACTATTGTAAATGTTGAGGATCCAGACTCAACAACTGATCAATCACCAGCTCTGAAGACTCCAACTCAGATTTCTGAACAGCCACAGTTGGAAGAAGAAGGAAGACGCAACCGAAGATGGTATGAAGTTCATTCCACCAACGACATCATCGGAGATCCAACCGAGGGTGTGCGCACACGGAGCAGAGTTGCAAATCCAAAATCAACCGAGGAAGAATCCAACACTTATGCCCAATATGCTAAGGAATTGGCAGTTCTAGAAGAGTTCAAGCAAGCTGGAGATGTTGCCATAATTTCTTGCTTTGTAGCTGATGTTCCAGACCCGAAGAATGTTGGAGAAGCTCTCAATTGTGTCCACTAGACAACAGCCATGCAAGAAGAATTGAATGAGTTTCTACGCAACTGTGTATGGGAGTTGGTAGACCAAATGGTGTCAAGGTGATTGGATTAAAGTGGATTTTCAAAAACAAGAGAGACGCCATTGGATTCATTGTGAGGAATAAAGCAAGGTTGGTAGCTCAAGGATACTGCCAACAAGAAGGAATTGACTTTGAAGATTCCTTTGCACCAGTTGCAAGGCTGGAAGCCATCCGGATCTTTCTAGCTTATGCCGCACATCACAAGTTCAAAGTATATCAGATGGATGTAAAATGTGCATTTCTCAATGGAGATATCAAAGAAGATGTATATGTTGAACAGCCTCCTGGTTTTGAGACTGGAGATGGAAGAGTGTACAAGCTGAAGAAAGCCATCTATGGTCTAAAGCAAGCACCAAGGGCATGGTATGACACTCTTTGTGGATTTCTTCTGGACTCGGGGTTCAAACGAGGTTCAGTTGATAAAACTCTGTTCACTATCAAAGTTGGAGAAAATATACTTGTCGTGCAAATTTATGTCGATGACATCATTTTCGGGTCCAAGTCGGAGGAGCTGTGCAAGAAATTCTCCGATCTCATGAAGGAAAAGTTCGAGATGTCAATGATGGGCGAAATGAATTATTTCCTTGGATTACAAGTGAAGCAGTCACCTGAAGGGATTTTCATCAACCAGTCCAAATATACAAAGGAGCTCATCACCAAGTTCGGATTGCAGACAAGTAAGACAACGAAGATCCCTATGAACACGAACTGGAAGATCGAACCAGGAGCTGAGGGAAAGCTCATTGATGCCAGCCAGTATAGAGGGATCATCGGTTCGCTGCTATACCTAACTGCCAGCCGACCAGACATTTCATACGCAGTTGGAGTGTGTGCTCGTTTTCAAGTCCAACCAAGA
Source organism: Schizonepeta tenuifolia (assembly GCA_029490685.1). Lineage (NCBI taxonomy): Eukaryota > Viridiplantae > Streptophyta > Magnoliopsida > Lamiales > Lamiaceae > Schizonepeta > Schizonepeta tenuifolia. Next base: position 78,829,451 of record CM055955.1, on the reverse strand, counting down.
GAAGCACACATGTTGGCAGCGAAGAACATCATTAAGTATCTGAAAGGAACTGTCAGTGTTGGGTTGTGGTACCCAACTGATGACAATATCCAGCTGACTGGATACTCAGATGCCGACCTAGCAGGAGATCGGTTGGATAGGAAGTCTACTTCTGGACACTGTCAATTCATGGGAAGCAAGCTGGTTTCATGGTTCTCTAAGAAACAAGCGTGTGTTGCTACTTCGACGACCAAGTCAGAGTACATGGCTGCCGGAAGCTATTGCATGCAAGTATTGTGGCTGAAGCAACAGCTGAGAGATTATGAAGTCTCAACTGGACAGGTTCCCATTCATTGTGATAGCTCGAGTGCCATAGCTATCTCTCTAAACCCTGTTCACCACTCTCGGACTAAGCATATCGATATTCGTCATCACTTCATCCGAGACCATATTGAGAAGAAGGATGTGTCCATGGAGAAGATCCCAACTGAGATTCAGAGAGCTGACATCTTCACCAAACCTCTTCCTGAAGCCCGGTTCAAGATGCTGTGTGATCTTCTAGGACTTTTGGATCCGAGCTAAAAACTCATCCGAGCTAAAAACTCATCCGAGCAGAAGAGTCATCCGAGCTGATAAAGATTCATCCGAGCTGACGAATCGAATATCGAATTAAGGGGGAAGCTCAGATGAAGGGGGAATCTCAGATACGAATTGCCAACTGAAGACATCAAACGTCAGCTGAACAGATGAACTTGAGTCAGCTGATGGTATGCTGCAACAATGGAACAGACGTCAGCTGAACAGACGAACTCAAGTCAGATGATGGTATGCGGCAACTGAGGAGCACAACTGTGGTATACAGCTGATATCAACATCAGCTGACAGGTATCATTTATGACTGAAGGTGTTATGATAATAAATAAGAATGTTTGAAATAAATTCAAACATTCCTGAACATGTCAGCTAGACTAAACAAGCCATCATATCGCATTTAATGTAAAGTCTGGCTGAACATCTATAGCCTTACTTTATAGTGCGACTGGGCTGACACCCTAAACTATTCACCTTCTCACTCGCGCGCGTGGTATATCAGTCAAAATTAACCAACAGTCGCGTAATCTCAGCCGTTAATAGATTCGCGCCATTTAACCCCAGCCATTGATTTTATCCGAGTCAAAGATTATATAATACGGGAAATCAGGAAGTGATCCTTACCTTCTCTTTTCGTGCATATCTTTACTCTCTATTCATCATCTTCTCAAATCTTGTTTCGCCATTTCCAGTAAAGTCTTTCGCTCTTTCTTTGCATATATATCTCCTCGAGATGGCACCCAAGTCAAAAGCTTCTAAGAAGATGGTTTCCTCAGAGCCTGCAATGTTCCAGGAATCGTTCGACATGGTGATGTCGAAGATTCATTTCGAACAGATATTATCCAGAGCGGCTCTCTCCTCGCCTGAGCTCGCTCCAATCGCCGCCATCCTCTCCGACCACCATCTGCTTGACTGGGCAACCCTTTCTCCAGCCCTGTTGCTCAGGAAGCAGATCGTACATTTCTACCGGAATCTGCAACGAGTTGCAAATGACGGGCTTGTCACGATCATCCCGTGCAAGCAACGCCACAGAACCTCCCGGACAGTAGAAGACTCCGTTGTGGAGATAAAGGTGTCAAAGGAGCTGGAGAAGCTCATCCCCAGAAACCGTGGAGCCACAGATGTGGTGGGGAACTTTTCTGACAAGGAAGCTGATGCCTTCCTTCAAACCATTCTTCTTGTTCCCGAACCATTGAAGGGGAGCATGCAAAGGACAAAGTTGAAGCCAGAGCACCGACTTCTTTTCGATGTAATTTCCAAATGCATCTTCGCATATGGTGGAGCCTTCGGGGACATAAGCCGTCCTAAGCTCAAGCAGCATAAGGCCCTGGAAGAGATGCACCAGGTCGACTGGTTGGGATTTATAGAGAGCCAGCTGCTGATGGAGAAACAGAAAATCTCCGAGATAACAGCTGAGTCTGGACAACTACTATTGAGTGTCAAGGGGACACTCAACTTCGGGACAAAGATATCAGCCCTCATCCTCCAAGCGACACAGGGTCTGCCGCTGACATGGGAAGGAAGTGAGGACACTCCAGTCAGCAAGTTGTCATTGTTCCCCTCAGCCAAGAAGGCCAGGGATGTTGTAGAAGCTGTCTACACCCCCAAGGGTGTCCCCAAGCCAGCTGTGGAATCAACAGCTCGCCGTCCTTCGAGGACCAAGCCGGCGAAGCGCCAGCTGGAAGAGGTAGCTGAGGAGGAAGAAGACGAAGAGGAGGAAGAGGAGGAACCTCTGCAGAAGAGGCCAAGGATAAGGATCATCCAGCCAGCGGCTCAACCATCCACAACAAGTCCAGTGGTGGTCAAGCCGGCTGAGGCGAAGGAGTCAACCGAATCCAGTCAATCAGTTGACCCAGCTGGGTTTATTCTTCAACCTCGCCAGGAGGACGTGGCTGAGGAGGCAGGTGAAGACGTGGAGGTCCAAGAGTCATCTAAGGAGTCCCACGACAGTCGATCTAGAGCTGATGCCAGCCAGGTTAACCCACCTGTGACTGAAGAAATCCTCCAGCCAGCCAACTCTCCATCCAAAGAGGATCCAGTTCTCTCAACTGGTCCTCAGTCAGATATTCCGAGCCTCTCACTCGATGCCAACATTGTGACCACTTCTTCGGCCAACGTTGATGAAACCATCGAACCCATAACCTACGATATCGACCCCCCTCAGATCGATGAAGAAGCCAACCGCCAGGCGATCCTGGCTGAGCATGAAGGAAGACTCAGCTACTGCTTCCGCAAGCTGATTGGTATGTTCCTCGAGGCAACATCGATGCCCATTTTCTCTGTTCTCGGGACGGAACTTCTATACCAGTTCAGTGTCATATTCAGCTACTGGTACGTAAAGGAGGAGACCCTCAGGATTCATGGTTGGGACAGGTTAAAGGTCGAAGAGTCCAACCTGAGGGAGTACTTCGACTACCAGAGCCTGGAGGTGGCTTACAACCAAAAGGTGGCTGTGCTCCGACAACGTCTGGACAAAAGCATCCAAGAAGGGACAGACACCAGAGAGCTGTGCAACAACCCTGAAGCTGTTCACTTTCTTGATGACATGCTCGCCAAAGATGCCTCCTGCATGGACGACGTCGACGCAGCTGATGAGGCGGCCAAGAGAGAAGAAGACAAGCTCAAGGCCTACCTCGCCAGCCGATCTGCCATGGTTGTCCCGGAGTCTGCTGCCCAGCCACAACCACCGCTTCTGCCCGGACCCTCCGATCAGCCAGCTCTCTCAACCGACGCCATCTGCGAGCTGATCTCGGAGAGGGTCAACCAGCTGAGGACGGAGATGCTATCCAAGATCCAGCTGGGCAAGGAGGAAGAAGCTGACAGGATGCAGCAGCTGATGGCCGACAATGCCAGCTTGAAGAATCAGTTGGAAATCCTCTCCTCGTCTCTTCAGCACAAGCTTGATGACCTCTCTACTTCTTCCAGCTCGGAGGTCTCAGCTCTAAGGAAGGCCGTTCAGAGCCTCAGCTCGGATTTCAACGTGTTCAAGACCGTTGCTGAATCTGACCTCGCAAAGTCCCAGCAGACTCAGGACCAGGAGTGGATGTCTCAGTTCGCCTCTTTCCGAGCTGAGTTCGTCTCCCTCCACAAAGAGGTCTCTGCGACTTTTGCAGCTGTGCAGCGAGCTGAGCAGGAGCGCCAAGACCTGGAATTGGCGAAGAAGGTGGAAGAGAAGGACGTTGTTGATGAGCTATTTTCCCGCGTTCAACAAGCTGAAGCCAAGTTGACCTCTCTGGATGGCACTGTTGCCACCCTTTTGGATGATGCCAAAAAGGGGGAAGACAAGGAGCCAGCAGCTGTTGCTGGACGAGGGAAAGCTCTCCAGCAAGCTGAAGGAGCTCAGCAAGGAGAAGGAGTGCCAGCTAAAGGGTCGCAGCCCGAACTGGAAATCTCCCACGACCTCGTAGCCGAGCTCACGGCCGAGCTCGATGCAGAACTTGATGGGATATCTGTTGAAGACTGCATTGAAGCTGCCAAAGCTATGGGGGAATCAAAGGAGAAGTACTTGAATCCCTCTTGGATCAAGAAGTTCGCTGCCGATCAGGCCAAAAAGGTGGCCAAGTTCGAGAAAGAACTGGCCAAGGTGGAAAAGAGAGTCGACAGGAATAAAGCCAGCCGGAGTGTGCGAAGAATCAACAAGCACCAGATGAAGGCTGAGGCTAGGAAGTCGACGCACCAACTGCAGAAGGACGCTCCGCTCCCGTCTCGATACCCACATGTTGACAAGTGGATGAATGCGGAGTGGAACGATGACTGGAAACAGTTCAAGCATGAGTTCGTCAATGACTTCTATTACAGGAAAGTCTACTCGACTGAAGACCCAAGGCTAGCCTTCAAGGAAGCCCTGTGGGAACTCAGATCTGGAGACCCTGGAATGTTCAGTCAGTTCAAGCGAGCTATGCTGAATGCTCAGCTTGATCCCAACACTGTTCCAGTTCCGAAGATGTGCAGGTACCGCCCTCCGATGATCAAAGGCACGAGCACGCCAAATAGAAATGCGATCTTGGCTGAGGCGAGGCAAATCTGCAAGGAACACGGCGTCAACACTGGGATCGAGTCGGAAGCGAAGAAGGAGATCTTCAACCGTATCTTCAGCAAGTACGATCAACAGTATTTCTGAGCTGTCAAAGTTTTTGAGCTGATAATGTTTTTGGATGTTGTAGTTTTTGAAGCAACTGTTGTATCTTTATCTGTTTTGTGCTTAATCTTGTAACCTTCAGTTGTAACAAAAACTTCAAAGTATATAATATGATTCACCTTGATGAACAATTCCTCATTGTCCAAGCTCTGAATCACAAAGTCTTTCAATTTCATGTTATAACTGTCTTAACCCTTTGATGTTTTATCTTATAGACTGTCTAGAATTTCAGCTGAGATTTTAGGTCAGTTAGAGAGGATTAGATCAATAGTGGCTTAAAGTTGAAAGTGGTTTTGGCATCATCAAAAAGGGGGAAATTGTTGGGAAATTTATTAGTATAAGTTTTGATGAATTCCAAAACCGGCTGACCCCAACCGAGTAGATGTTGCCAGAACCTAATGTTAGAATTTAGGCTCGCTGTTTAAGCAAAGTTAAGATTTTATCTTTACAGGTCTCCAGCTGAAGATGGCAACAAGGCGTCACTCAGACAGAACATCAGTTGTGAAGAAAGACAACTGAGAGTTCATTTGTTCAGATGAAAACAAGGGGAAGTCTTCAGAACATCAGTTGAGAAGGAAACCAACTGAGCGTTCATCAGATGAGAAACAGTTGAAAGGAAGAGAACATCAGATGAAAAGGAAATCATCTGAGGGTTCAAACCCAACTGAGTAAATACAAGGAAGACAACTGAGTGTTCAGTTTCAGAACCTCAGTTATAGAATTCGAACAAGGAGTTCAACTGTTTGAAGTTCAAAGTCAGCTGAGAGCTCGACAGATCGGAACATCAACTGAAGATCACTCAGATGAAGGTCAAGACTTTCAACCGACAAACCGAAGTTGACTGTCAAAGATTTGAAATTCAAAAGGAAGTCACATGAGGGTTTGACCGTTCAGTCATTACCCCATCTGGCCCAACACAAGGCTGTCTCAGATGGAAAGCAGAAGAGCATAGATGCCATATCGGGAAAGTCTGTAGAGATGAGAGACAAGCCATCACTTTCAACCGATCAGAGATCAACTGCTCCTCCAACGGCTAGTTGTTTCTCTCCGCCTATAAATAGAGGCATTCTCTCATTCGAGAGAGACATGAGACGACGAAAATTCAAGAGCTTTCACGAGAGAAATTAAAGCAAAAAGCAAATCTGCAAAATCGTCATCTAAGAGCATCAGCAGTTGAGAGTTCCAATTTGAGAGAACATTAGTAGCTGAGGGTTCACAGAGATCGAAACTGTTTTTTGATCTTAGGTTGAGTGTTTATTCGTTCAAGCCTTAGATCCAGCTCTCATTCGTGATCGAGCTGTAGTTGGAAATCCTACCCATTCTCACACCCTAAAAAGTGTGCTAGGACCTTACTCTTCCTGTAATTGAGTAGTTAGGTCATCAAGTACCCGCAAACTTGACTTAGGCTGTTTAGTGCCCGCAAACTAAACTGTAACGGTTGCTCAGCCCGCGTAAGCTGAGTGGATCTATCCAGAAGAACTTGGACTGAGGTGTGTGGACTCACATCTCCCCGTGTGTCGTGTTTTTTTTTTTTTTGTTCAGTCATTATTTGCATATCTCAACTGACAAACTAACCGCATACAATCTGCATACTTTCACATCAACAGTTTTGGTTTTGACCAACCGTGCATAAAAGCGTGAGTTTGATTTTACGAGTACATTTTCCACCACATTCCGCACAGCACCACTCTTCCAGCTGAGGTTGCTTACTCAGCTGTGAGATCCTAACTGAGTCCTTTCACTCAGTTGAAGTTGATTTCAAGTGTTAAGTTTTTCAAAAGTTGAAAAATCCTTACTGGTGTATTCCCCCCCCCCCCATACACCAGTAACTCGTATCGGGACCATCAGATTTTAATTTAGTTTTAGTTGCACCTGGTAGTAAAAAATGAGATATAAATTTCGCCGGAAGAAAAAGTTATCCGGTGCAATTTAACCCTAATTTCTCATTAAACTCTCAAACGATTTAAAACTCACCACGACTTTTTGTCGACGTCGGAAAACTCTCTACTTCGTCTCAAACGTCACCAAATAAATCAAGAAATCCAGAAATCAAACTTTGAAAATGAAATTCCGAGAAACGAAGAAAAAGTCGGAATTCACTATTCATATTAGGGTTTTCTGGACCTTCAACTGAATTTTCTCTCAAACGATTTCTGTCAGCTTTTAAACCTATCTAAAAGCTTCTAGAATCATTTCTAGACTTAAAAGACACTAATTAGACGAAATTCGGAAAAGTTCGATAAATAGCGAAAACTCGAGAAAAGTTACTATTCATCCAAAAATGAAACTTCTCAGAATTTTTCGAAATTCACACTCAAACTCAAACTCATATAATCATGCTCAATCAATTCATCACACAATCAATTCGGATAACCGAAATGATAAAACTCACGTAAAGTCATTTAAGGGCAATTTAGTAATTTCACGAGAAAATTTATTATCTCGAAAATTTTTATCACACAAGGGCACATAATTAAGGCACATAAGTTCAATTAAGACGAACTTAAAGACTTATAAAAGATCGGGGTATTACATCCACTCTGCTCATTTGAGATGAATGCACATCCAAACATCACATTCTTCCAATGATTATTTATCCCAACAAATGGTGCACAGATCAAGTTTTACTTATTAGTTTTATATGTTGTGTCGAATATAACAACATCACTATATATCATATAGTCCTCCTTCATCATTGAGTCTCTCCAAAAAATATTACTTAATTTGCCATTATCATCTAGCTGAACTCTAAAGAAGAACTCCTTATCTTTAGTCCCATGTTCGTCTAAAGTGTCAATCAGTGTTTGTGCATCTGCTGATTCTATTACCTCAATTTTTATCCTATTAACAAAATTACGGTGGTCCTTCAATGTATGACCTATAATATGTTCACCACCAGCTTCATATGTCATCAATCTAAATAAATTTGGTTGCTCCAATTCCAGAAGACAACATATCTTGAATTGCTATAGCTTTATCTATGCTTATTGATCTTTGAGAACAGTGCATATAACTTAACTCTCTTCTTGAAGGCTCATGATTGTGTTCTGTCTCATGATCTACTACCTCGACCATAGAATCACTATTCAATGATGCTTTACATTTTGTTCTTGTGATGTTAAACATCTTTCTTTTTATGTCTTCAATCTTTTCTTTTCTCATTTCCTCACATGAGCATAATAAAGAGCAACTAGTTACTATACCAACACGATTATATCGAGTATTTCCTTTTCTAACACTAAAACCAACTTCAAGAGCATGTTTGCAGTAAAGATCAAATATATCTTGAAACTCTTTTTCTTCACACCAATCAATGAATCCGACAAACATGTAATATCACCTATAATTATGGCAAATATAGTGAATTAACTACAAAAAATGGCTTCTTAGCTTAATCAACACAACATAAGTAATCAACGACACATAAGAATTAACACCAGATGGGATTACAAATAAAACTTTACCTTCATCAACATTTGACTCATCTTCCAAGTCCTGAAATTCAGTAATTTCCATCCCTTTAAGCCATGGAAAAGGATTTCAAATAATTACCAAATTAAAACTAGAACATTACCTTTGATCACAACAATTATTACTTTCTACCATAAGAATTATTACTTTTTTAATTCGTGATAGTCTTTTGATAGCTACTGCAAATTATCATCAATTATTGTATCTATAACCTCAAGGCTCAACCCATCTTTACTACAATATATGTTAATCATAACTTATCTTATGATACAAACCTTGCATGCAAACTTTTTTCTATGATTTGTGAAGTTTCAAATTGAATTTGAAACAAAATTATTGAAAATTTGATGAATTGAAACTGATTAAATGGGGTTTGGAATTTCAATTAAGAGATTGCTTTTGAATTGAAAATTGATGAAAAATTGTGATCATATGAAATCTGACGATTAAATTTCATGAATTGAAAACTAATTAAATTCCAGTTGAAAAAAAACCTTCATGCAGCGGCGGTGGCGACGACGGCCATGGCGTAAGAATTTCTGTGGTGGCGCGGTCACTATGGTGGTAATTATTGTTGGAATTCTGTGTTGAAATTTCAGAATCCATTGCTATCGGCAACGAATTTCTGCACTTTGATGCGGCGGCAGTGGTCGATCGAAGCTCAAAGATTTTGGTGAGGTGAGCTGAAGATTTGTCGAGCTGAGAAAATGAATGAGCTTAAGGATTTCGCAAGGTGAGGAAAATTAATTTTTTGTACGAGTTGAAGGAAGGGAGGAGGTAATTATTTGGGCTGTGAAATCGGGGCTTAGTTGTTCAAAGGAGCTGGTAAAACCGGTTGTATAATATACAACCGTTTCACCAGAACACACCTCATATCTTAATTATCTCAATTGACAGGTCTTAGCGTGAGATTGTATGAGAGAAGACTCTTTTATAATATTAGGTCTACAATAATAACCCTTTGGTTTTCCTCTAAGGGTGCGCTTACTTTGATGGAAAATGGTGGAAAAATAATATTTTCACTTTTTTTTCATCCTTTTCACACGTTTACTACGTTCGTTAATTTTCCGCGGGCATGATGGATAAAAGTAAATGCACCCTAAAACTAAACAATTCTAGAGATAATGAAAATAGAGTCGTCAAATAACTCAGTTAAAGCATCTCCAGCAGTACTTTGCACTATTTTGTACTCCCTCCGTATCATTTCATTATACCCATTTGGTTGGGCACACATATTAAGAAAATGAGTTGTTTATAATAAAGCTGAGAAGATAAATTAATTTTTTAGGGATACTTTTGTCACATCAAATAGGAGAGAGAAGAGAGTTAGTAGTTTTTTAGTGGCATATGTGGTAATTCATGAGCTATAGTGCGGTATTATCATATATTGCATTTCCATTTTAGGAAATGAGTTTAATGAAATGATACATCCAAATAAGGCAAAATGGGCATAATGAAATGATACGGAGGGAGTAGTACAATTAACACCAAAATGCGTTCACTACAACAAAAATAAGATGTAGCGACACTAATTTGGAGGCACTTTTTATTAAGTGTATCCAAAATATATTTTTGGGGCATATGTTAAATTTTATGATCTGATGGGACACTTAAAAGGAAGTGCTAACAAATCGTAATTAAAATTGAGCTGAATAGTTGCCGCCATTCTCATCCCTCTATTATCCATCAACACAAAAACCCTTCCAAAAAAAAAAAAAAAAAAAAAAAAAAAAACCTAATAACAGACGTCGGCAAGAAAAAATTGGAGATGCGAGAAGAATATTTTATCGACGATTTCGCAGGTACTCTCCCTTCTCCTTTATATCTCGTCTCCTATACCCCACCCCATTTTCCTCTCCTTTTATGTTTTGAGGACGAATTCGATTTTTGTTTTATTTTATGTACATTTGAATTCGAGCGCGATCGAACGAATTGAGGATGGCAGCACAATATTACAGATTGAAAGGATTCTCTTCGATTCCCTAAGTATTATATTTTTTGTTAAAATCCGATTCTGTTGTCTAAATGCAGATCATGTGTTCGACGAATTGCTTAAAAGCTTTTTTGTTCTTGGATTTGACTTGTTCTTACTTATCTATTGAGTTAGTTGATTTTACATTCATGCTGTTGTAGTTACAGTAATGGTAATGGCTGCTAATAATCATTAGTGCACCAATTTTGCAGAAGTTTGATGCAGCATCAATGTTCGTGTTTTTTCAAGAGCTTTTTGGAATTTGAAGTAAAAAAAGATGAAGAAAGAGCCACAGGATATATCATCATGACTTGGAGTTGAAGGATAATTGGGCTCCACATTAAGTTAAGCTATCTATTTATTTATTTGTAGATGTAGTTGAAGAAAACTTTTTTCTTTCTCTGGTAGGAGAAAAGGATAACAAGGGACATTAAGCAAATTGCTTAATCACTAGCAACTTCTGATTAGTACCGTTATTAGCATAATCAATATCGTGTTAGATGGTAAAATATTGTTTAACTAGCTTCAATTATTTTCCTGCAACTTCTATAATAAAGAAACACTAGCTAGTTACTTCTTTGTAGTGGATCTTGGCCGTATTGTTTAGTATGATGCATTATATGTTGCTTGAATTGAAGACACTATAATAGCTTATTGCCTCTTCATTCATTTTAACTTAATCATTAATAATAAATCGGAAGTAGTGCTTAACTTTCTAGTGCTCCTATGGTTCATATTCATTTTCTCATCCTGATAATTGTTCTATTTTCTACACGATGATGAACTATTTGCTTCTACATTGCCAAAAGTTTATTGAGCTTGTTCGGGTAATAATTATTTTTTTTTTCGCGTAGTTGTTGGATGACAAACATTAATTATTTAATTGAATTAGTACAATATCTGAAATTATCATGAGAGATCACCCTCTTACTTTTTCTAGGTAGAAGTTGTTCCGTATGCACTTCTGCAAATGAAGTGCATTTCTCTCTTTATTATATAAAATGAGAATGGACTCTGGCTGTGGACTTGAAGCAATCTAGACTACGACAGTTACGCTTCGCCATTGGTCCAATTCTATATAATTCTATTTTTGTATCTCAGAAAGTGTTGTTCTTTTTATGAACTTAAGGAACAAATTTGATTATGTTCTCAATGTTTCTGTACATCCTAAATTTACTGAGATTAGCTTGAGGGTAGAATAACATCAATTTATTGATTTATATTGACGGCTGAAGAGTAGGGAAGATGGATTCTTGTATACTTAAAAGAGTTAAGTGCCAGAGACAGATTTTAAGTGTCGTGTCAGTTTATATATTTTCTTTTTTCATCCTTTACCCTGTTAATTTTCTTCTTATCTTATTTGCGAAAAGTTGAACACAATTCTTATTGTGTTAATGTGACTTGTTTGTTTTGTGCTAGTGTAACCTCTTTTTTATCCAATATGCAGATTGTCTTGGATGGAGAAAAAAAATTGAAGCAAGGAATTTGTTGGAGCAAGATTACCTGAACTCAAAGAACCCTTCGTAATTTAGATGGTGTTATTTTTGCATTTTATAATCCGTAGAAGATACTTTGTGATAGATACTTCGTAATTCTGGTTGTGATAATTTGTTCCGTTGGGATTGTTTGGTTATTTGAAATGTTGATGACACATACTTAAGTAAATTTATGTTCAATATAATTTATAATTGCATTTTTGTTACAGAGTTATTGATACACCAATGGAAACCTTGTGATTTGTATTTTTGTATAATATAGGCCAAGCAAATATATAGTTACGATGCATATAGTTAAGGCATAAATAAGTGCCCCAAAACATAAATTTGGGGACATAAAATGAATTTTGTGATTACACATTTTGTGTCCTAATATTTATGTATAAGGCACAAATAAGTGCCCCAATATTTCATTTCAAGACACAAAAAACTATCCCTATAAGGTTATCAATACATGTGTAAACCTTTTAAAAGGCATTTATATGTGTCTCGAGAAATCAATCTCGAGACATATTAATATGCCTGCAAAGCTATTTGTATAGGGGCACTTAAAAAGTGTCCCTAACTTTTCGGGACACGATACTTGAAGGCACGTGTAATAAGTGTCCCGAAAATCAAATGTGCCCCAATAAAGCACATATCGAGACACTTTTTGATGTCCGGAAAACCCATTTTTGTTGTAGTGATTAAAATTGACAAATCATCTTCAATTGTTTGCTCCATATTTTAGACAAAACAGAATATTATGAAATATTCTAAATTTTTTTGTTTAATCTTACAAACAAGAATAATTTGTATATATTAATGAAGAATAACAACATGAAGTAATTATATTAATGTACGAAAAAATCTTACATATAAACAATAATCTAAACTTAATTATTCTCATACAAACTAGAAGTCGAGGTCATTAAACCCTACTAGTCAGTAGGAAAAAGAGTACTCATCCATATTATTACAAAAAAAAAAAAAAAAAAAAAAAAAAAAAAAAAACATAAGCTACATAATTCTATGAATTAGAATATTCATCCTACAAACGATCAATGAATGCATTTCGAAGTGTCAAACGAGCATCGTTGTCTTTGATATTTTTGTAACCATTTAAGAAAATCTAGATGTTGATTAGGTGCGATTTGATAAAATTGGACTTCATGGGATGGCGCGCCCTTGCTTATGTCTCCTAATCCTTCATTGTCTCAATTTTCTATCAATTTATCAAGTGATGATAATACTAACAATGTCGGAGCTTCATCACAGCAATCAGAGGGTGTGAAAAAGGCAAAAGCAGAAAGAAAGAAAAGTGAAACTCATCTGCTTTTGCAAAAATCTTGGTAGAAACTAGTGAGAAATTTCAAGAAGTACTAAGAAAATCTATCGCATCGAAAAATTGTAAATCAAAGTTAAATGGAATGATGGAGAATTAATTGTTCCATTCGAAGCCAAAAAAGGTTTAAGACAAGGGAACCCTATATCTCCTTATTTGTTTATGGTGTGTATGGAGTATTTAAATAGGTGTCTGGAGGAGCTCAGAATGAATAAGAGATTTCATTACCACCCAAGGTGTAAGAAAATGAGGCTTATACATGTTTGTTTTGCGGATGATTTGTTATTATTTGCTAAGGGAGATGTTACCTCTATACAACAGCTGCTCATAGCCTTTCAGAAATTTTCTGATGTGTCTGGTCTAAAAGCTAATCAAATGAAAAGTTGTATATATTTTGAAGAAATCTCGGATAGAGTGAAGGAGGAAATGCTACTTATATCAGGCATGACTGAAGGCCAACTACCCTTCAAATATCTTGGAGTGCCACTCTCATCTACCAAACTGATTGTAATGCAATGCTTACCCCTTATAAAGAAGATTCTTGCTAGAATAGATTGTTGGGCGGCAAAACTTATTTCCTATGCAGGCAGATTACAGTTGATTAAATCTGTGTTATTTGGAGTGCAAGTATACTGGAGCCAGATATTCATATTGCCTCAAAAAGTGCTGAAGATCATACAGACGGCTTGCAGAACTTTCCTCTGAATAGGAAAGTCAGTTGTGTCAAGAAGAGCGAGCGTTGGTGGCTTGGGATAAAATTTGTATGCCAGAGAATGCAGGTGGACTAGGCATTGTTAACATGAAACTATGGAACAGAGCTGCAATATGTAAGATGTTGTGGAACTTGGCACGGAAGAAAGATAAGATTTGGGTGAGATGGGTGCATAGGTATTATGTGAAAAATCAAAATGTAAAGGATATGGTCATTCCTGGACAGAGTTCTTGGATCATCAGGAAGATTATTGGTGCTAGAAAATATATTCAGAACATCAATGATGGCAAGGATTGGTTGAGTCAAAACAACTTCTCCATCAAGAATCTGTATAAAGCTTTGAGTGGTGATGTTATTAAGGTGGAATGGAACAAGCTAGTTTGTCAGAATAAAGCTCCACCAAAATGTATCTTTTTGAGTTGGATAGCAATGCATGATAGCATGGTAACTTGTGAGCATCTAGCAAATATGGGGCTCCAAGTTGACCATACTTGTTGTTTGTGCAATAGTGGAAATGAGGATATGGATCACTTATTTTTTGGCTGTGTGGTATCAGGCAGGATTTGGAGAGAAGTGACAAAATAGAGTGGAATTAATCGAAGCCAGAAACCTTGGAGAGAGGAGAAAGTATTCCTTTTATCTCAATGCAAGACCAAAAGTGTGAAGCAAAGTATGTATAGATGTGTATTATCCATAGTCTTGTATCAAATCTGGAAGGAGAGGAACATGAGGAGATTGCAGGGGAAACAAAGAAGTGATGAGGAAGTGATATACCAGTGCAAAGTGCTGGTTGCTTGGAGCTGCATCAAAGATGTGAGGCTAGCTAGAATGTTGAGGAATTAGTGACTCTCGTAGTCTAATTTGCATGGCAGCTTTGTTTGTAATGTTTTGGTGTTTATGGAGTTTGTAATCTGTTCAAAAGCGTTTACTTGATGAATAAAATATTACTATATTTACCAAAAAAAAAATGATGAGAGATGATAATATAGAAGTTATTAATCGGAAATCCAACTCTAAAAGATAAAAATAAATTGAATCAAAGTGAATCCTTCCAATCCGAGCAAAGATATTATTCAGAAACGGGAACAAGCAAAAGAGACCTACCCTAGTACTTTTGATTGTTAAATGCGTCGACTTTATATGTATCAACTTTGTTTTGATTCATCCTTTTATTATGTAATTGTGTTAAGTTTTAATTTCTTTTGTCTTGTATTATGTACTTATGTTTTTCTAAAAAGATTATATAAATTATTGTAAGTGTTAAAGCTGTAATTTTAAATTAAGTATTTCAAGTAATTAAAATCTCTTTTTATCCAACATTAATTATTCAACATATTAAAATGCATTAGTGAGTGAATAGTGTTGTTGCAAACTTCTTGTAATACTGTTCAAAACTCTAAAATGCAACAGACTTTGAAGTAGGGTTGGAGCAAACTATTTGTTGCATTTTGAAGTTGAGCTCCATTTTGGAGTAAGGTTGAAGATGCTCTTAGAAAGTCTGAAAATTGTTGCATTTTGAAGTTGAGCTCTATTTTGAAGTACGGTTGAAGATGCTCTTAGAAAGTTTCGAAAATTGTCGGGCCACATAAAATAGCGGCCCAACTTAATTCAGAATACAAGTTTCAAAATGATTGGGTTAGGTAAAACATCAGGCTTGTGTGTTAAGGCTGGGTCAAAATTCGATCGACTTATTTTTACCGTTCAAAGCTCACCCAATTTTAGGTTTGGACAAGTTTTTTGATATCTCTCTGGAGGAAGTAACCTAGTGTAATGAGTAAGAAATTACATCTCTCATTTTTCATTAGCGTGATGATACTTTACCTAGCCAAGTAAACAAATTCAAATTCTTTTCTCTGAAAATGAAAAGACTCGGGTCTCAATTGGCTTACATTTATTCTGCACAAAATATCCACTTTGAGGGAAATTCAATATATTTTCATCAAGGCGCCAATAAAATTTAAATGCAGTAAAAATGTCCAAGTGTAAATGCAGTAAAAATGTCCAAGTGTGTGTGTGTCTCTGAGAGAGAGAGAGAGAGAGAGTTGTGGAGGGTCCATTTCATTGTTGTGATAGACACAGAGAGCAATTATGTCATATTTTTAAACGGAATATTACTCCCTCTCTCACAAAATGTTATGGATTCCACTATTTTTATCACTTTTATCCTTTAAATCACCATCTTCTTAGTTCCGTTCCTATCGAACTAGGCCATGAATGCTGGGATAGGAATATATGATAATGGAGGCAGAGCAAGAATCACAGCAGTTGTGTGTGAAATTAATCTTGTTTTCCAAATTTCAATGACAATTCCCAAAGAAACGGAAACAATGATGCAACTAACCAAATATCAATTGGAACGAAAAGCTAGGGTTGAAGAATCGATGATGAAATTATCAAGCTTCAATCCAACAAAACCAAGGGAAGAATATCTCAAGCAAGTAATGCAGTATATCAGACATCAAAATAACCAATCCACCTCAAACCAACTGGCCATACAATCAATCTTTACCAATACATTTTCATCTAACTCGGGTACAGAACAATGTTGATTGACAATCTCATCATAACAAAATGTCAAAAACAAACCAAATAATCCTCTTTTCATAAATTTGTGTTAACAAACCACTCACAACTCACAATCACGCGAGGCAGAAAAAACCCCATGTCCACAAGATTAAAATAAGCTACTTCTTCAAAAATCAAATAAAAATGGGACCCCGCAACCATATGCACACAGTAGAAAAAACAAACAATTCAGAAGAAAAAGAATAATAAATGAAAAAAGAAAAAGAAGGAAAGTTCATGCGACTGTTATTCACAAAGGTGGACTAAACGATGTTCCGCCAGTCCGAGTACCGGGAGCAGTCGACTGGGAGGCGATCAATCCGGTCGAGACGGCGTCGTTCTCGTCCAGAAACAGACCTTCGGGATTTCTCAATACGCCATGGATGGTCGAGATCAGCAGCCCGACGGCGATGCCGATCGACAAGCTATGCAACGGGCCATTCATCCCCAGAGCCAAAATTGACAGCACCACAAGACCCCCAATTACGGCCCAATCGCTGACGTGGCGGCCCCAAATCAACAGCGGATCTTCCCGGAAAAAGTGGAGGATCAGCCACAGGAAGAACACGAACCCGATCGTTATGAGCGCGATCGGCGTGGTGATCAGCGATAGGGCGGCGCACACGGTGACGATTATGGCGTAGTTGACGGAGAAGTACGCGGCGTTGCGCCGGAGCCTGAGGGAGGCGGCGGAGAGGGAAGGCGGGAAGTCAAGGGAGGAGATGGTGGCGATGAACTCCGGCCAGGGGCGGCAGCGAGAGATGGAGGCGGAAAGGTTCTGCGTTGATCGGAAAATGACGTCGATACCGGAGATCGGGATTGTGGTGTAGGTTGCGGCGGCGGGGGAGGAGGGCATTTTGGGAACCGGAGAGGAGTACGAATTTTGTGTGGGAGTTTTGGTCAAACTCCGGCAGATGCTTTGACGTCGTGATTTGTTCTGACTTTAGAATTTGGAGGGGGGGATCGTGTGCGTCGAGGTGTACAGTAGTGTGAGTGGTGGCCACGTTTATTGGGCCGAAATCGACCTTTCCCATCCAAAACTATAACCAACTCAATGGTTCGGCCCGTTAATTTAATATTATTTGCTCAACCCAAAATCCATATAGGAAGGAATAATTAGGATGACATGAAGAGCTGTCAAATAGCTCGCGCCAGCTGCAAAAGTAGGCTGGTGACTGGTCGGGCTCGGGCCACAGCTCTATCCAACTCACAGTACTAACTAGTTTTAGTAAACGTAATCGGGCCGGGCTACTGGAGCCTGTCGATCTAGTTGGCTCGTCCAAAATTCAATCCAACTTTTATTTTTACTACAGTAATTCAAATTACCACAAGTAGGAATCAATGAAATTAGCTACTAATAGTGTTGTCGATTTTAACTGGACCTCAAACGTTGTCTAAGACTCTTCACTGTGGTGTCTCCATGCAGGGTCTCGAGACACCCAATCCATGGAGACACCCGCTGCAAGGTTGGGTGTTTTGAGCCCGTCTCGTTCCGACGACACTGTCTCGATTCCCTTTAAAAAAAAAGGAAAAATTTATATATAAATAAATAAATGTGCTATTATTTGTCACTAGTGGATTTTGACCTAGTGGATAAGGTGTTTCCTTTCTACAAGAAGGGGATGGGTTTGATCCCCTTTGGAGCATTTTTTTTTCTTCGTTTTTTTCTCTTTTTTATTCAGTTTTTTTTTTCTTTTATTTTCTTTTTCAGTTTTTTGTTTCTTTTTTTTTCTCTTCAATTTTTTGTTTTATTTTTTTTTCTTTTCAGTTTTTTGTTTCTTCTTTGATTTTTTTTTGTTTTCATTTTTCTTCTTTGATTTTTCTTTTCTAATGTGATCTGTTTCTATTTCTAGTAATGTATTTTTTTATGTCTAGTAATGTAATTTTTTAAATTGATGAAATTTTCAAATTTATTTATTAAAATTAATGTAAAATACATATTCAAAAATTAGATAGAGACACCCCATAGAGACAGCCCCACTGCAGCTCATTATCTCTATCTCCAAAAAATCCAAAGAGACACCACTTATAGACACTACCACTACATGTAATCTAAATTGCACTAATATCTTGCCATGCCTAACATTTCAGTTTAGTAACTAACGTGTTATTGGCACAAATTTTTTAGAGGTAATGTGGTAAAATAACCTTTTTTCTAAAGAAAAATGTTAAAAAATGTCACCCATATTTTAAAAGTTGCAAAATAGCCTTTTAGTTTTTGAAATTACCTAAATACCTTTAATGAGTATACAAGAAAGCTTACTTTAATTTGAATCATACAGGAACACTAACTTCATGTATGAATTTCCGGCGACAATTTCCGGCCAAAAAATTCCGGCGAAAGTTTTCCAGTCAAAAATTCCCTGCGAAATTTTTCGGCCAAAAATTTCCGACGGAGGGATTTCACATACAAGAATATTTCACATACAAGAAAAGTAACATACATAGAGATAACATACATGCATCATATTTACATACAAGAATATTTACATACAAGAAACTTAACATACAAGAAGTGTTCATGGCAGGAAGAGTAACATACATGAATTCCGACATACAAGAAACAAGACATACAATAAGAGTCACGTATATGGAAGAAGCAACATACATGAAGATATTTCACTTACAAAAGAGTCACATATATGGAAGAAACAACATACATGAAGATAATTCCGGCGAAAAATTCGAATCATACACGAAGCTTAACTTCATGTATGCATCATACACGAAGACTAACATTCATATATGCATCATACAAGAAGACTGACTTTCATCTATGAATTTCCGGCGAAATTTTCCGGCCAAAAAATTTCGGCCAACAATTTCCGGCGAAAATTTGAATCATACACGAAGCCTAACTTTATATATGCATCATACATGAAAACTAATCTTCGTGTATGCATCGTACACGAAGACTAACATTCATGTATGCATCATACACGAAAATTTTCGCCGTTAAAAATTTCAAATTTAAATCATACATGAAGATTAGTTTTCGTGTATGCATCATACACGAAGAAAAAAACATACACGAATGTATATCTCATACAAGAAAAAAGCGATAGAAGAATGATCTTATACACAAATGCATTCACACATACACGAATGCATACACACATACAAGAACAATCTTATACAAGAAAAATCGTCGTTGCCGGAGAAGAAGACCTACGTCGCCGTAAATTTTCGCCGGAAATTTTTGGCCGGAAATTATTGGCAGGAAAATTTTTGGCCGGAAAATTTTGGCCCGAAATTTTGGCCGGAAAAAACATACACGAATGCATATCTCATACAAGAGTAGAGAGTAGAAACACTAAAGGGTAGAAAAGTCTTAAACTAATAGCCTAAGGGCATAAAAGTCATGAAATAAACTAAAAGACTATTACAACACTTTTTTTTTTAATGGCTAGAATTCATCTTTTACTTTTCAAAATGGCTATTTTAACTTTTCCCTCAATTTTTTATTGCAGTACACACGACTTGTATTTCAATCCAAGACTATAGCGGTAAATAAGTTCCTCTTTTTCTTTATACGGGTATGGCCTAGTATTGGTGGATACACTCAAAGATCCAACATGACATCTTAAATAAATCGAGTCTATCACGCTAAATTTTTAAATTACATTTCCATCTTTTGTTTAGTTAATGGACTTATGGTACAAGAGTAGGAACTCAAAATCAAAGTACACATTTTACTAAGGCTCTCTGCAGCAGCGCGCGCGCGAGCATGCTCGCACTCCTAGCGAGCGTGCTTGCACCGCGCACGCACCACTGTCAAGCGCCGAGCTCGCGAGCGCTCGCTTGCTCTGCCGATCGCCACTTAATGCGCTCGCTAGCAATCTCCTTTACACGTGGCGATCGCACAACGATCGCCTAGTGACCGTTGGCGATTGCTACGACACAAATTTAGATTTTTTTTTTATTTTTTTTAATCCTACATTTTACCCTATAAATACCCTCTTCCACTCCGTCAAACATCACACCTCTCTCATTCTCCTCTCTTTCAAATTTTCTCTTTCGACGATCTCCGGCGATCATCTGACGATGGTTCCTCATCCCTACACCGATGGCGAAACCCTGGAATTGGCACGGGCATGGTTGTACGTCCGCAATGGTGCGGTGACAACGCCGCCATGTAGACTAGAATTGAGACTCGCTACAACGAGAATCGCCCACAGTACTCAACGACGCGCAACTCGACTCAGTTGCACCACCACTAGTCCCGAGTGAAGACCAATTGCGGGCTCTTCAACGCGATGTACCGTCGAACCCGCACTCAATCTCCGGCCAGCATCACTGAAGAGATGGTGCTAAACTCGACGCTCAATGAATGGGCGGCCATGCACGCCGAAGCGTTTAGGCATTTGGCGGTTTGGCACCTCGTGAAGGATGTGCCCGGTTTTTTTAGTGAGTAGGGTTTTTTTTAAAATTATTTCAATGTATTTCGTATTAGGTTTTTTTTTAATTATGTCATTGTATTTTAGGGTTTTTTATAATTAATTATGTTTGTTTTAATTTATTTATATATGTTATTATAATTTAATCTGCAAATATAAAATAAATTTAGAAATTAAAAAATAAATATTATGGGGAGCTCGCCGCTGCAACCGTAGCGAGCGGGCGAGCTCGCACTGACGTGGCATGTGAGCGCGCGCGATCTTCGCGATCGCCGCTGCTCACAGCCTAAGGGGATGTTCGGTTGGTCCAACTAAACTGTATTCCGTATTAGTCTCATTATATGATATTTAGTTGGATGAACTCAGCCCAATACTCAATCTAATAATATTGTGACATAGTACTAGTCTTGACCAGTCTACCTTATGAGTCTTTGCATTCGCTTGTACGGGTGTATATGAGCCGAGCGGAGCCAAACACTGGCAGGCTCGAGCTCGGCTTTTTCGAATATTATTAGGTTCGAGCTTGATTTGAACTTTGTGTTTTGAGCTCGATCTCGGCTCTGTGGGTAACAACCAAGCACGAGCTCGGTTTGAGCTCGGCTCGCTATATATTCGTTTGGATCGAGCTCGAGCTTGAGCGCTCAAGTTCGGCTCTATAAACTAAAAATTATGAATTTATTAATTATATATAAATTAAATATTGGTCTTAAAAAATAATAAATAAAAAACATATTAAAAATTCGTTTGGACATGTTCGCGAACATGTTCATTTAGGTGATTCACGAACATGTTCATGAGCTAGCTCGTTTACCATCGAACTCGAACGTGTTCGTGAGCATTTCGAGCCGAACATAGGTATGCTAGAGCTCGGCTCGAAAAATTGTCGAGCTCGATTTGAAGCTCGAACTCGGCTTGTTTAGTAAATGAACGAACTTCGAACGAGCTTTTTTCGAGCCGAGCTCCGAATAGCTCGCGAACTGCTTGGCTGGTGTACAGCCCTATTCGCTTGTAATAAAATTAGTATCGGATCAAGTTTTATTTATTCCATTAATCGACATTTCTTAGTTCATGTATGTTGACTTGAGACTCATTAAGAATTTTTCTCTACGACACGCCACTCATATATCATTCATCATATCTAATCATAAAAAGTCAAAATCTCATATTTAAACAAATAACATTGAAGTTAAAAGAAATTTCACAAATCATATAATGTGAGTGTAAATGTATTACAAATTACTAATAAAATTTGCAGAAGGAAACCATCGACTTTGGTATTTGTAATTGTAACAATAATTAGTAAACGGATGCATTGAAATTGAAGGAACCATTGAGATAAGGTAGAAAGATCTGTGGCCAAAAAAAAAAAAAAAAAAAAAGGATCTGTGGCCTATATCAATATTAGCAAGTATTAGAAGGGCCTTTAGTTGAAAAGTAGGAGTAACAACTTTTTATAATCTTAACGTATTGCAATTCTGAAAGAAAATGACTCAAAAGGAATATAATAGCAATAGGGTGATGAAGTGAGGGACAGAAAATGGTCCCACTTTATTTTATTATTATTAATAGCATTATCATTTTATTATACCATTATTATTACTATAGACTAAGGAGTAGCTGCCCACCTTTAACCGTGCATACTCAGCCATACACAAAAAATCAGCAACCCTCAAAATATCAACTTATGTAACCATATTAAATATTTAGCGTAAGCAAATGTTTCTATCACAATATATATAAAAGATTAGCAGTCATTCATCATCATGTATGTCTATTACTTACGAATAGCTCGGATTAATATATATATATATATATATACACACACTATAATATAATACTAGTAATAATAATACTACTTCATCCATCCCGTTTATAATGTTTTTTTTCTTTTTTCTCAGTCCCATTTATAATGTCTCATTTTTATAAATAAAAATATTTAACCCTTCAAAAATAATATTAGGAACTCATTTTTTATCCTTTTATCTTTGCTCATTAATAACTATGCCCAAAAATCGTTGTCGTCAAACAATAATTTGGTAAGATTGTTTAATAATTATTTTTTGTAGCATTTTTTTGCACAATGAATTATCGTTACATGATTGATATTTGTAGATAAATGCAACACTGTTTTGTGAATTCTATGAACACAAAAAGAGTATGGTCAAACATTCCTACATTCACGAGATGTAATGTAAAGACCTTTTATCATTTAAGATTCAATAAATCTTGCGCTTGGAAACAAACGAAGTTCTGCCAATTTTGTTCCTTTTAATAATTGGAAATGGAAGATTCCCACAAAAGTGCTTAATTAAATTAATGTTCATTGTTGAAATTAATTTTTTTTTTGGGCTGAAATTAATTATCCTACCTATTATACTTCAAAAAGAAAATTATTGGAGGATGGAGTAATGAAAATGGCGCTAAGGCGGCCATTAATTTTCACATGCTTGTAAATTATTATTATTATTATTATTATTATTATTATTATTATTATTATTATTATTATTATTCGTGAGAATCCGGAGCCACTATCTTTAGTGTGCACCGGGTAAACCCATGTTTTTATATCTGTAAATCACACAAGACAGGTAAATCACACTTTTCAAATACAGGTGTGACGGATTCCACCAATAAAGGCGTTAGTGGGATTGAACTCTCAATCCTCATCCCAAGAGAACAATAAATTGTAATTATTACGCTCTTTAAGAGTAAGTTACAGCCAAAATTATAAAGCCATTTATTTTGTTCCTTGTTACAGCATTTTGTGAAAGGACTTTTTGTTAATTTAAGGCTTATTTGGCGAAAAAATATAAAGCTACTTTGTTATTATATGATATTTATATTTGTAGCAGCTAATATGGACCTATCTAAATATAGTTATATAATTAAAATATGACTTTTTTGGGACACTATGACGTTACATTTTCTTTAGGGGAACGTTACAAAAAAATATTATCAATCGTAATTTTAAGCCACAAATGGTGGTGGTAAGCAAACGGACCTTTGGTGAACATCTCTTTCTCTCTCTCTCTCTCTCTCTAGAGTCGTTGCAACGGCTATATTTCATGCACGTACGGCAAACCTTCGATCTCATCTACGACCAAAAATCCTTAAACATCCCATGTTACAGATAAGGGAATGCAGTGCAAAAAGGGAAAACACAGCACAGAAAGAAATCAATAAAAGAGGTTAAAGAAAAGAAGAATGACATAACATAAATTGACATACATATTCTACTGGGGTTTTCGACTTGAATAATTATTTCTCTCTCAAGGGCCCTATTCTCTCTCTCTCTCTGCAAAATCAGCAGCAGGCCTGAATCGGACGGTGCAAACAGAATCTTGAATAACGTGGAACACATATACATACTTGTTGCCGACATGCATTTCAATTTCTCACTCCTTAATTTCCTACATGAAATAATAGATGGCCTCATCGCCAAACACAAACACCTAATTAATATCACGACTTACATCAAGGTTAATTTCTCCTTTTCATATTCACGCAACATATTATATTCAACAATATATAGACATTGTCAATACTGTTTATTTTCTTTGAAGAAGATTTTCTACACAGTTTAGCTGCAACAATAATCAATATATACTATAAATTTGCATGCATTTATAAGCTAAGGCCATTCCCACACGTAGTGGTACTACTTTCAGATTTTAACCTCCACTTATGGGATTAGAACGATTTTGATTTGCATAATCTACTAGCAAATTAAATGTGGAAAACATGTTAAATTGAATAGCCAAAAATAAAAAAGCAACATGCTTCTCGTCCATTATAAAATCTCGAGGGTTAATTAGTTAATCAAAGGCAATTAAGATGGCAAAAAAAGAGCGTTTTCTCAGTGTAACTCATTATTCAAAGAGATTATTCTTCGTTTCCTTTTACATCAGCCTCAAGGAGAGCTCTGAGTTACCTAAGTGAAGGCGAAGGCCCAAAAAACTGCTTAATTTCAACCAAGCAGACTTGTATACAGTATACCCAAGAGTGATTAATTTAGAAAAGGCATCCCACATCAAAACTCATCACTGTATATTTTGTCAATGTTGTTCTTCTTCAATTCCATCATCGTCACGAAAAGCCAGGAGAGAAATACAACGGCCTCCGATGAACTGATGACGGCACTGTAGGAGGATTTGAGCCTTCTGGAATGCAATTCCATTTACCCATATTTGCATTCATTCCCTTGGAAGGTGGAACCATGGAGTTTCTGTTGGCAATCATTGGAGATCCAGTAAAACGAGGATTGACCCGCATCTCGTAATTGTAGAAAGGGTTCACATGTCTTGAGTCGGGTGCCAACGAGCACGACATTCCAACAGATCCCCTAGCTTCCATGTTTGTCGAACAATGCGTTGCTGTAACGGCTAAGCCTGCTTCATATTCTGGTGAGTCATCAATAATGATTATTTCCTTGCGTTTACCAGCACAAGAATCGGCCACCATGTTAAAATGGACGGGAGGAGTCACAACTTTTTCAGCATCATATGTTGTTTGAGAATACGGTCTCATCTTTGACCCGACTTGATCAGCAACCGAACTGAACCCACCGGCATATTCATGACATCTCGAACCAGAAGTAGCATTATGATCACTAAAGCTCATACTCGAAAACATGGGCGTTGATGAGAGTTGTGACGGCCTATAATTAGTAGGAATTTTGAAAGCATCAGATGAATAGAAATCAAACTGATGTGCAGGTATGCGGGGAGCTTGAATATTGTCGAACATGGAAGAACCTCGAGATAACATATGGTGAAAGGAGTTGGGCTCGTTCGAGTCATTTCTACCATTTTCAAAACCTGGATGCTCCATCCTCATACCAGACTGGGTAGGCAGATTATCATCTTTATTCACCACCATTAAGTTCTTTCCCATTAATCTCAAGACAGGATTCGAAGTAGACGGACTTGGAAGAAACTCACAATCACCAGATTCACCACAGCCTCGGAATATTGCCTCATGAGAGTAATTTGCCACATCATTTACATTTACAGGAGTTGGCACCTTCTCAGCGACTGTTTCTGCTCTTAAGTCGATACAGCGGATTTCATCAGTTATTTGCTTCTCCTGGGCAAGAACTGAGAAAGACGATGTCATAGCCCGTCGCCTCAAAATTTGTGACTCCTGATAATTCAAAGAACCACCTTGCAACAATGCATCCTTTCTCGAGCAACAGCATGGCTGGCTGTTCTGGACTTCGCGGGTCAATTCAGGTAACATCACATTGGCCTTAGACTTGAGAAGGTTAAGCTCTCTTTCTCCGCTAGCAATCTGCTCAAAGGGAGAAGAACCCTCAACCACAGGATTGGTCCTCCCTTCTGTGATGTCACAATGAGTTTCGTGTTGAAAATGTGATTGTGCAGACAAATTAGTGGTGGATACTGAACTAGATCTTCTAGCAACAGTATTTGACACTGTCGACATTGCAGAAACGGGAGATTCGGATGAATCCATATCGACCACTTCATGCCCGTCGTCAGAAGATGGTATCCTGCAGGTGGTTAATGAAGAATGTCCCAGTAGTTCTTCCGAGCCCATACGCCCAGGGCTTGGCAAAAACGAGCCTGGGGGCCCTGGTATGGGAATCGGATCAACATCAACAAAGTAATTTCCTTGCGCTTCATCAACATCCATATCTGCCATTTCGTGACTATCAGAAGTAACCAAATTCTTACCTACATTGTCTCCACAAAACATCTCTTGGTCAGCATGGAATACTAGCTGATCGGTCGGGCAATGTCCGTCATATGCTTTGTTGTAATATTGTGAAACGCATTCAACATTAGAACCGGAAAGTCCAGGGAATGCAGAATCCAAAGATTTGCTAAAGGAAACAAAAGCTTCTCCATCAGTTGAAACTGGCTCACAAACATAATCATCCAGCATTTCAGCTTCCTTTTCTAAGACACTGAACGTGTCAACTGGAACACTGCCACCGATAGAAGAATCATTTTTCTTCCCAACATTATGACTATCAGACTCGGGTGATGTCTCTGAGCCATTTGACATCATGTCTCCTCCACCAGCATTCACAAATCCCCCTATCCTCTTACGGAGTTTCAAAACCCTACTTCTATTGGTCAACGGCGCACCAGAGTCTTTTTCTATTATATTTGTACTTTCTCCTAGTGCTGTTACCAGATTATCTTCAGCATGAAGATTAGAGTGTGAGACTGCTGCATCTTCATCTGATCGTGATGTGCAACTCAACCTAGGGTTCTTGAAACTTAAGAGATCTCTCCCCAAATTCTTCTTTGGTTCAACATCGTATGCATGCCTGACAGACAGCAGCTTTGTCCTCAAAGACGAAAATTTCCCATGGCCCAAAGACATTTTTCTTGGAGGTTTAGCTTTCTTGCCTTCAGAAGAAAAAGTACGATGGTGGGAGATGCTTGAGCCGATAAACAAGCTGTCATTTTTAACAGTCGGACTGCTGCTTATCCCAGTTTTCTTGTTACTGCAAGGAGGTGTATGATTTTCTGCATGATTTGGAGGATCCACAAGGTGCTCATGAACTGACGTACTGTCTTTTCTTGACTGCTTCACAATAAATTTGGAGGACATCAAATGATTTTTCTTATGGCGCAAGTGTTCAGATCTCGACGAGGAAAATGCAGGTCCCTTTCTTAAACAAGGCAGTTCTGTCCATCCATCCATAGATCTGCATAGGTTCTCCTTTCTTTTGAGGCCTTCGGGAGGTAGCACAGGATTCTCATCAGATGAAATCGGGGATATTGGGGCACTAATTCCTCCATCACCAAGTGATGCAACACTTTTTATTCTCAAGTTCTTCAAACTTTTATCTGGATGCTGATTTTCATGCTCGAGATTGATCTTCTTTTTTAGACCTGTACGCTTGGAGCCTACCCATTGTTTAATCATTCCAAAATCATCAGACTTCATATGATCAGAGGCCGTGGGAGACTTTGTAGGATCATCCTCCTCGTGAACTTCAGAAGGATATAACTGCTGTTGACCATCATTAACCTGCAAACATGGGGCAGATTTCAAATGGAAGATAACGAAAGTTAAGCATTTGATAAATACTAATTGTTCTACAGCATGTGTTAACAGCAGTGAATCCACAAATTCATGACCCATTTTCCATGAATATAGATTAGGAGTAGTATTAGATGAAAATCCAAAGGCACAGATATAATATTAGCTTGAAACAAAGTTATAGCGCGAACGTTAAGACATTTGCTCAGATTTTCTCATATAAATCGTTCCACTGGACTTCTGGAATAAGGCAGAAAATATAAAAATTCAACTACACAAGTACCAAAACTACTACTAATGCAGTCGAAGGCAGAAAACGAAGGATGACACAACATACCTCAACCCCGGGGTAGAAACTTTTTGGACCATCTGGAGGACAATCAGGAAGATGATCAGGAGCGGGAGAGCAACTTCCTTGTCCATCAAGAGAATTCTTTTGAAGCTCAGCTCTCTGAACAGTATGCTGCTGCTTCTTCATCTTCTTCTTCTTCTTCTTACTTGAAAGCAATTTGATTCCTTTATCTCTTTTGACAAACTGGCATGCCCGGGAATCATTAACATTCAACTTTGAAGGCGGATGATTCAGCTTTGATAAAATTCGAAGCTTAGTGCCACTGGAGTCAATATATACATCACCTTCCTGGTTGATGTCCTCAAAATCGACTGGAGAATATGTCTTCTCCTCCTTCTTCTCCTCGTCCTCCTCCTCTTCCACAGGCGCCTCCAAATCCTGAGGGTGAAGGCCCATATTTGAAGCCCAGTTCGTTCCATTTCTTTTATCGAGATCTTCCAGTGTACAGCTTAGTGCTGTTTCATATATGTCCACCATCAATCTTGTTTTTCTTGGTTTTATTTTATGCTTAATGGTCACTTTGGAATTTGTAGTCCATTTGATCGTGGACTCGCCAGATAGACATTGATCTATGTGGGCATTCAAAGTAGTGTTAGACGACGATGAAAATGTCTTACACACCGGGCACACTTTTGAAGCCATTGTTTCTGAAACCACGAGAGTGTTTACAGCCAAATCTGCGTTTGATTTTGGTTCAGCGATATTGTTTAACTTTACGATCAATCTGCACTTCTTCACTGGGCTTTGAATACTGCTTCCAGTCTTCTTGGAGTCTCGAACTGCAAACTGAGGCTTCTCACTCCGAGATATTGACTCCGACAAACTATTTCTACTCGGTAGAACAGAATTTAAATCAGAACACGGACTCGTTGTGGTTGATGGAAATTCTTTATCCTCTTCACATTCACTTGAGTTGATATTCTCTATATTCACAGCTGGCCGTTTGTGAACACTAGTACTATTGCTCAACTCAGGAAATTTCACATCAGAATACCTTAAACTAGCAACTGTGCGTTCCTCTATAAACGGGTTTCTCACATAATCCAGAGACTGGAAAGGAGGCAATACATCCTTCACTCCATGCTTTAAACAAAGCTGCAAATTCTTTTGAGAAAACGGCCAATTATTCTTGATATCTTTGCCCCGTGTATTGAATACATAATTCCTGCAGCAAAATATGCAACATGTCAACACTAAAATCGAAAACAAATTGTTGCCATTTCCAATAGTGAAGAGATTATCAAAACGAAAAGTGGAGAAAAGACAAGAAATGAGAGGAAACCTAAACACCACAAGAAAAAGAGCTCTTGGCAGAGGATCATTCAGCAGCCAATACACAACCACAACCAAGACGATCAGATGAACACAAAATTGTACTACAATTTTCCAATAAAATCGGACAGCAAATGCCAGCTTTCTACCAGGTTTCATGTGAAGATCTCAAGCAGGTATTGTCATTTTAAGTCATCGGAACATAAAATGACCAAAAAAGACTGTTACCCAGATACTGTTCAAAATTAACTAACAACACTCATCTTAAACAACTCAACTAAAATCTTTACTTTAGACAGAGAAGGCCCTCAAAGCCAAAACCTGCCCATAAACACTATAATCAACACAAAATTAGAAAGCGATCTAAAAATCAGATCTTGACTTAATCTAGAAATATCTTATGAAGCAAGAGGGAAACCCACATACAGATCATCAGATACTGGTCGGATCTGACCGATCAAAAAGGCCCCAAGAAATAGCATGATTAATTACAATCAACACTCCTGTGGTGGACAGTGAGAGAGAGAGAGAGAGAGAGAAGTTTAAAAGAGTTAATTAAACAAAAAGATTAAGGAAGTTATTTACCTTATGGAGAAGTTGGGAAGCGGGTTGTTGTTGTAATCAAAGCCTGACTTGAACAGATCTACCTCCTCAAGCTGTTGCTTAGGAGCATCAGAAGCCCTATCATCACTGCCACTTTTCAGTTTGGAGATTTCACAGAGATCTGGAGGAGGGTTTTCAGTGGATAACATCTGCTGCTATCCTTGTCTTCCTTCTTGTGCTGTTTACCCAAACAGTCACAAGAACTTCCTCTCTCTCTCCCTCTCTCTCTCTCTCTCAAACCCAAGAACACTCTATCCAACAACAGTAGGCCGCGCCTCCGGTACCCCACCACCACCACCAACGCAGAATCAAACAACCCCACCTCTCCTAAAGATCGCACCTTTCCCCAGTTAATCCATCACCCCTGCAAAATATACATACATAAAGAAGGTGTCAGCACAAGACCCACCAGTTGGAAGAAGAGAAACTGCAGAAATATTATGAATAGTAAATCTCTTGCAACGTTATTTTATGTGGTCGGAGTGGGTGAATCTGAAATACACACATGTCTCAGTTCATGTTGTAGCTGTTTGGGAGAGGTTGATTGGAAGAAAAGGGGCTAATTTTGGGAAGAGGGAGAAGATTAAGTAATGATAAGACCCTAATCAATCGTCATTTTATGTGGGCAAAGTACATAAATTTCGCGAAGCTTTTCAAGATGGAAGACAACTAAGCGCTTACGCACTTCAAAAAACTATACCAAGAGAGCCAAATTTGGGTTGGAAACATCACAAAGATGAGATTAATAATAGGAAATCTCTCAATATTTCAGAAACGAAGGAAGAAAATTTGGGGCTTTTTTACATACTGTTTGTGTGGATAAGTAGAGATAGTTCACAATCCAATTCATCGGTGGGAAATTATTTCTAGGGTAGAAGAAACCAAAGAAAAAGACGGATTCAAAATAGCAAATTTTGATTTGTTTGAGCACAGTAAAAACAACGACTAGAAAAATTCGGCATTCAACAAAAAAAAGAGACCAGATTTAGTCAGAAAAGAGAAGACTTGAGCAAAGTCCGTCAAAGATTACTAAACAAAAACACCAAGAATCAAATCGCCGTTAACATAGATCATAAAATCACAGAAATAGTGAGTACAGCAAAAAGGGGGGCCGAGTTCCAGAAAAGAAGAAGACGAGAGAGGATAAGCAGAAACTAAAATCTTGTGAAAAACGCGAAAAAAAGAAAAAGAAAAAACCAAACGAAGTAATGATAGCAGGTCGAGGAAATTTGATTCATGAAATGAAAAAAAAGAGAGCTAAAGAAAATTCAGCAAGAAATAGAAAGGCTACGTGAATTTTACAAACCTTTTTAAGCTTTGAAACTCTTCGGAGGAAAAATTGGTAAGAAAATGAGGGTTATCGGATGTATTATAGAGGGGTTTTAACAGTGTTAGATAGAAAACACTGAATGAGATAGCAAAGAAAGAGAGAGAGAGAGAGCTGTAAGTGTATGTATATGTGTTTGTATAGTATGAGAGAGAGAGAGAGAGAGAGAGAGAGAGAGAGGAAAAGAAGCACCACCCACTCACACATCAAAAGGGGCATCAGGTTCTTCTCTCCACCAGAAAGCAGGTTTATACCATTAAACACCCCACGATTCACTTCACCCTCTGTGAATATGCGTGAGACAAGAGAAAGGAAAATTAGAGATATTATAGGAAAAAGAGAAAATATTCAACAAAAATTACAACCCAAAATGTAGAGAGAGAGAGAGAGAGAGAGAGAGAGAGGAGCAGTCATAGTCTAAACAAAGCTGTCCTATCCTATACCTACCCTACAGCAGGTTTTTTTCTTCCATTTCCTCAAATTATTTAATACCATACCCATTTGAACTGTATTCTTTTATGTTTTCATTTAATTCTTTTTTTCATTGGGACTTCAATTTCTTGCATGATTCATGAATTTGTGTGTTGGTTCGGTTTTAGCCTCGTCCTGTTTCTAAAATTACAATTTTACAGCAGCACGGTATTACTATAACGCTCCCCTTCACTACGCGACAAGAGAGTAGTGGTACTTTATTTATTTATTTCTTTTTTTGTTTTTTTAAGTAATAATAATAATAATGATGATGATAAAAGCAGCGCCCATGTTTCAAAATTAATGATGTCTTGTTTTTAGCTTAACTAAACTATTTATTTTACTTGTATTTATCCTGTTGGTTTTCCTTCCTAATCAATAATCATAATTATTTGGAGATAGAAATAAACTTATCGTTCTTCTTAAACAGGAAGCTAAACTATATGTTTATTTTATGTTATTCTGATTTAATAAGAATTAATTTGTTGACATGTGTGTTCTGTGATTTTTCCATTCTTCTTTGTTTAAACGTGAATTCTCACATCACACAAACAAACACGTGTAAAATTTTTATGGTTTTTAATACAGTAGTATATAATCATTGTTTTGGGGTATGATCAATTAGTGAAATAGATTTATAGTTAATTAAAGTTCAGGAGGAGTCCAAATTTAGTACATTAATACATTTTAGTTTCAAATATTTGTATAAAATTTGACAAGTATGGTCATAGCCTACAAATAACGAACGTGCGTACTTAACAAAGCAAAATAAAATAAAATAAAATAAACAAAATAATGAACTAGTCTTCTTCAGTAATTCAGAACAGGACTGCCCAACCATGGAGATATTAAAGAAGTTTAAACGGGATAGTTTCATCGAGACAGACTTCAGTTATTAAAATATATATATATATATATATATATATATATATATATATATATATGCAACTAAATTCTCATACATAATTTGGAAATGTTAAATTGGTTTAGAATTAAAAATTAAATCATTCTCAAGGGTATATTAGTTGGCGAAGAGCGAATTTCAGAATAAATCTAACTATCAATCCTAGATTGAGATATCAAAAATCAAGTTTAATTACCATATTAATATTAGCAACATTAGTCCGAACTACCACGTACGCCTGCCTATGAAACAAAGTTAAAAGTCAAAATATATTTATATGAATAGATATGCATAAAATTAAAATGCCACCCTTAGTAATTTCACCATGAATCTCAAGTTCCAATTTCCGCAGATGCGATGAACTAAAATTTGATTACCATCAGTTTCGATCGTGATATTTCATGGACCACAAGCAAAGTACAAATAAAGACTTTTATTAATTTGTTAAGTATCGAGCTCAATCCGATTGCTTTACTTCGAGCTGAAGATCAACTTGGCTTAAATACAGTACTTTCAATTTCGATGACATGAATTGTTGTTTGTGTTTAATTTGAATTTGATCCTAATCAAAGAATTATATCAACATTGCAGAGTGAGTGCTCAGCTTGTTTTACAGATTAATTGAAATTTTAAAATTAATTATACAGAATATACAATTTGTTAAAATCCAACAAATTATCAATGAAATAGTGCTACGTTTTAGGTCAAATTTAAATATCGGCCTTGAATTTTCTGGAAATGGATAAACCTCCTTGCTTAATAAAGTTGAAATTTCCTACCAAATAACTTAGGTGCAGTACATTTAAGCATTTTTTTTTTCTTTTTTCTATTACCATTTTTGATGTGTAAAAAGACATGCACAGTCTTTCATCAAGTAGTCTCGAAGGTTTCCAAAGGTCGAAACGGGCAAATTGAATTAAAAACTAAAGGTTAGTTTCCGGGAAAAATCATCAAAACCACAATTAATGTATTAATTTTTAATTTCTTTTATGTTGATCGCACTTATAGATTGAGAGACGAGGACTTAGTTCGGACTTCGGAGTGGTCGATTTCGGCATCGGTTTGATGATAACCATAATCCAAATTTGATTTCTCAATTCCAACTCGTATTATCATCCAAATGAACATTTTTCGATCGATCTAGATTTATTCTGAAATTATAGATCAACACGTCGGAATTTGGGATATTGATAAGCAACATTTATTCATATTTTAAATGCACGTGTTTAGAGGTTTTATTGCAATTACGCCCAAGTGTAGTGATTTTCCAATGAATGACCGAAAACTTATTGGTAGTAGTAATAATTACTGGGTTTGGAGAGAGAGACTGTAATTCACAGTACTAATGGGAACTTTTGGAATATTTAGCATTGGATTTTTTTTTTTCTTTTCATTTTCCCCTAATTCTTGTTGATGAGATTTTGGATCATAATATCAATAACCCCAATTCCAAAAGTCGACTTATATAAATTTATATATTTTATTTGTAAGGATAGTTTGGTTATTTAGATATATACGTTTCATTTATTTGATAAAAAAAGAAATTATTTTTGTATCTCAAATTCATAGAAAAAAGAAATCATAATTGTTGGGAAGAAAGTTTTAATTAAATTTTGATTAATTCTCAAATTATAATTGAACCCCAACTGAGTAAATGATTGTTTGAGTCTTATATAGGTTCAACTGTTTGGCCATAATAAAGTCTGTTAACTTTACAGGTTCCAAACTGAGGGAGAACTTGAAGACTCAGTTGTAGGTATTCAGGCAGAAAACAAGTAAGGTTGATTGATCAACTGACTTATCCTGACTGAGAAAAGAAGATAGAAGATATAGATGCTCTGAAGAATATTCAAGGCGAAGACTTTGAAAGTATTCAAATTCAGAAGACTTCAAGCTACGTGGACCAACGAGATGCATGCAGAAGACATTTCCTCATTGGCCTGACAAGGACTTCATCCCAGACTAAAGCAACGTGCATCACTTGCCTAAAAGAGCTTCACGACAAACTCAACGTATGAAGGCGGAATTCAAACAGAAGATTCAAACGGCTTTATTCCAACGCCTAGTTTGATCCATCAACCTATAAATAGAGGCAATTAAAACCAAGACACATACAAATAATCGCGCGCACAAACAACG
The DNA here is from genome assembly GCA_029490685.1 of Schizonepeta tenuifolia. Lineage (NCBI taxonomy): Eukaryota > Viridiplantae > Streptophyta > Magnoliopsida > Lamiales > Lamiaceae > Schizonepeta > Schizonepeta tenuifolia. The sequence goes on along the minus strand of CM055955.1, from coordinate 78,794,721 downwards.
AACAAGAACACTTCTCAGAGAAGCCTTCTTCACTGGCCTAGATTAGCAAGTATAGACTTATTGCAAGTCTATTTGCTGTAAGGATATCGAGACTTATCCCAAGTCGAGATTCATAGTTGGAAGATCCACAGACTTTATAGTTTGTGATTTTAGGACCAATACAACCCGTAATTTAGTCCCCTAGGTTTTCTAGAACCCGCAATCTAGAGGTTAGTTTTGATTGGAACCCGCCCAATCACTACATGATACAATCTCCGACCCTCTTGAAGGAATTTTTTAGAAACGCAGTCCAGAATTCGAACACTAACACGAACCGATGGATTGCTAGCACACCTGAGACGGATCCCCAGAGAATTATAGGCAAGAACTAACCCCGACGACCCAAGAGCAAGTCGTTCAACAATGCTAACCTTGGGTAGACGACGTTACAAAAACGGTGATGATTTATCGTTTGATAAGCCGGGTTGAATTTCTCAGCCAAACCAATTGATTCAAAGGATAAAACTCAAGAGAGAATAAAACTCACAATAATATTATAATCAAAAGGTATACGATTATTTTCGTTCATTTTATGTACCCTATAAATCAACGTTATTGATTGCAGATGGCGAATTATGGCGGACTACCAAAAAACCGCTATAAAATTATGGCGGTTGATATGGCGGGCCCTGGCGGACGCATGGCGGACTAATTATAAAATGTTATAAATAATTATCTATACACAAATTATGACATCAAGCATGCTAAATAGATAATAAAATAAAAACCTTAATAGCTTAAGTTCAAAGATAAAAAATATCATAGGGTTCAAGCATAACAAAACATAAAAGAGGCTATCAAGCATAAAATATAAATAGATATAATGTCTAAGGATGGAGTAAGGACTAATAAGCAATAAAATGCTGAGTCCTCCACATCAAGATCCAAATAATCATCTTGTTCTTTCTCATCGAAAGAAGCAAACCCCTTTTCTTCCTCCCCTCCAGATTCCTCCCCTTCGAATTCCTCGTCATGTTCATCTTCAACATCAATTTCTTTATCCCGAAGCATTGTCCCCAACCTCTCTTTCTCTTTTCTTGAAGATGTGGAAGTAGTTGTGCAGATTTCTTAGAAGCTCTAAGACTACTAGCTTTAGAATCACTTGTTGTTGACTCCTTACTTTTCCCTTTGTCACGCCTAGTATATGTTCTCTGCTCTCGCTCCTCTTCAACCCCTGTAGCCTCACAGACAGTGTCCCAATTAAGCGACTTACCATAAATAAAATAAAGTCCTCTCCTGTTGGGAAATTTAAGTAAAAGTTTTGATTGATTCCAAAACCAACTGACCCCAACCGAGTAGATGTTGCCAGTAGTAGTTAGGCTTGCTGTTTAAGCATTGTTAAGATTTTATCTTTACAGGACTCCAGCTGAAGACTGCAACAAGGCTTCACTCAGATAGAACATCATTTGTAAAGAAGACAACTGAGCGTTCATCATATGAAGCATTGAGAAAGGGGGAAGTTACACTCAACAGATAGAACATCAGTTGTGAGGAACACAACTGAGCGTTCATTCCATGTGAATTCAAAAAGGGAGAAGATACAAGGAAGACAACTGAGCGTTCAGTTTCAGAACATCAATTGTATAACTCAACCCAGATGATCAACAACATGAAGTAGAAGTCAGCTGAGAGTTCAACTGTCAGCAGTCAGATAGAACATCAGGTGAAGAACAAGCTAGTTGAAGATCGAAAGTCTTAACCGACCACTCCTTGCTAGAAGTCTGTTGTTAAGATTTGAATTTCAAAAAGGAAGTCACGTGAGGGTTTGACCGTTCAGTCATTACCCCATTTGGCCCAACACAAGGTTGTCTCAGATGGAAAGCAGAAGAGCACAGATGCCATATTGGGAAAGTCTGCAAAGATGAGAGACAAGCCATCGCTTTCAAAGAACAGAGATCAACAGCTCCTCCAACGGCTAGTTGACTCTCTCCGCCTATATATAGAGGCCTTCATTCATTGGAGAAAGGCAGAAGACACACGAGACGAGACAGAGCGAAAGAAAGAACTATATTCCTTACTCGAGCTGAATTAGATTTAGTCTCTAAGAACATCACTTGTTGAGAGTTCTAGAGCATTAGATTGTGTCTGAGTGTCTTTAGATCGAACCTTGAGAACATCACTTTGTGAGAGTTCGTAGAGTGTTAGATCCCAGCTCACTTCTTGTTCGAGCTGTTAGTTGGAACCTTATCTTTCATACCTGAAAAGGTTTTAGGACCCTACTCTTCCCGTAACTGAGTAGATAGGTTGATTAGTACCCGTAAACTAATCTGTAAGGTTGATAAGTACCCGCAAACTTATCCTTAACGGTTGCACAGCCCGCGTAAGCTGTGTGGTTTGTCCAGAAGAACTTGGACTGAGTTGTGTGGACTCACAACTCCCCGTGGACATAGAGTGTTATCTCCGAACCACGTTAAATCTTTGTGTGCTTGTATTTTTCTTTATTCAGTTATTTCTTGCATTTTCAACTGACCAACTAACCAGCATACAAACTGCATCTTAACATTCTTAACTGTTTTGGTTATTGACCAACCGTGCATAAAAACGTGAGTTAGTTTTAAACGAGTTATTTTCCACCACATTCCGCACAACACTTCACTTCCAACTGAGTGTTTCTTCCTCAGTTGTGAGTCCAGCTGAGTCTTTCTACTCAGTTGTGATTCCAGCCGAGTCTTCTTACTCGGTTGTGATATTTTTAGGAGGTTGATTTTTAAAAGCTTTATCTGGTGTATTCCTCCCCCCCCCATACACCAGAACTCGTTTCGGGACCATCAAGTGGTATCAGAGCAGTGGTTCAAAAGACTGCTGACTCTGTTTCACAAGGTGTGAATTCGAGGAATTTTATTCAGTGCTCAACTGAACAGATCTCTTTATCACGCTAGTGCATATCTGCTTGCACCCTTCTTTTGTTGTTGTGTGCAGATGGACCTCAAAGATGATGAGGTACAATCTAATCCTGCTAATTTGAATTCTTCAAATATTTATAACATGCAGGAAACCCTAGATGAAGAGTTGGAACTCTCATGGGACGACTTCTTAGCACTCAATGAGGAAGTGCAACAGCAGTCGGTTGAGTTTAAGAGTCTACAAGCTCAGTTCTCCAAACTTGAAGAATCCTTAACCGACAAGGACGATCTGATTGAGAGTCATACTGAAGAGATAGAAAATCTCAAAAGTCAACTGAATGCTGCCAACCGAACTAAAGATCCAACCGATGAGGAGTTGAATGAGCATATCAAGGAGCGGGAAGATCAGTTGAAAAAGCAAGAGGCGCAGATCGGCCAGCTGTTGAAAAAGTCAGATGAACAGTCCGAGTATATAGTTGTTCTTCTCAAAGAGTTGCAAACTGAGAAGGACAACCTGATAAAGCTATATCAGTCATCCAAGATCATAGAGAATCTAATCAGTTACAGCTGACAGATGGATGACATGTCAGGACTCGGTTACGATGGGGTCAAGGATACTGGAATTCCTCCCGCAACCTTCATCAAAGCAGTGGATGTCTCGGTTGCCAAAACGGATCCAGTTGAGCCTGAAACTCCTCAAATCAATCCAACCACCAAGTCTCAGCAAGCACAACCGAATAAGAAATCTACAACTAAGAAAGGAAAAGAAAGGTTGGATGGAGAACTGAACGTTCCATCGGTTGGGACATCAACCGAGGGGGAATGTTCCAAAAGTCAGAAGAGGAATCAGAGGCGTCGAAGACATAATCGCAATCGAACTCAGAATCAGAACCGACCTCTGCATCAACCTCAGAGTCAACATCAGAAAGAATGGAACCGACCGCAGAATCGACAAGGGTTCAATCATCTGAATCAACAGCGGTTCCATCATCAGTTCAACCAAAGGTTTCAACCGAGTCAACCAATGAGGAACAGTTCGAACAGCTGGAGATATTCATGCCACAACTTGAATCAACATCCGAGTATGACCAGCTGTCGTCGTCAGTCAGGAAGATGGAATCAGTATCAGCTACGAAGATTCCAACATGGCGTCCAACCTCACAGACAAATTCAACAGGATAAGAATCGCCATCAAAACAGGGGGAAAGCCTCTCCTCTGAAATCTCAGAATGGGAGAAATCCAACTCTTCCCAAGAAACAGAACATCACTACTAACAACAGGCCTAAGGATAACCGAGGTGTTGTTATAGTGGATGATGAAGGAAAAGTGATCTGGAATGATAAATCCATCCGAGTATACAGGGAAAAGCGACGCACAGTTCCAGGGGGAACTGCTTCTAACCCTCCAGGACCCAACTGAAATTGGGGACCTAAGCGAGTTTCTCTTTGCAGGAACAGAAGAAACAGCTGAGGAAGAATAAAGCGTCAACAACAATGTGGGTGATGGATAGTGGATGCTCGAAACACATGACAAATCTGAAGGATTTGCTTGGCAGTTTCGTGGAAAAAAAGGTCCATTAGTTACCTTTGGTGACAACTCAAAAGGTCACACCAAAGGATACGTTTGATGCACAGGGTTGCAGGGTTAAAGATGTCGGTTCAAAATAGGTCATATTGTTGGGAAATCGATTCCCAACCAGGAATGTCTACTATGCTGACTGGAACAGTAGTCCTCTTGACACCTGCTTGTTATCGAAGAGCAATTCAGATGTGAGCTGGCTATGGCACAAAAGACTTAACCATTTGAACTTCAAGATGATGAACCGACTTGCCAGACAAGAACATGCAAAGGGCATTCCTAACCGAGTGTTTTCAACAACATACATCTGCAGTGCATGTCAGTTGGGAAAGCTCGCTAGATCCTCCTTACGGTTGAAATCAACTCCCTCAACCGACCGAGTGTTACAGCTGATCCACATGGATCTCTTCGGGCCAGTTACACCAAAGAACATGAACGGCAACGAGTACACCCTGGTTGTAACTGATGATTTCTCAAGATACACGTGGACCATTTTCATGCGCCACAAGAGTGAAACCCGAGATGAGCTACCCAAGTTGATGGATCGGATATCGAACCAACAAGAGATAAATATTATTTCCATCCGATCAGATCATGGAACTGAGTTTCTAGATCACAGTTGAGAAGAAAGACGTTTCCATGGAGAAAAGACTCCAACTGAGATTCAGCGAGCTGACATCTTCACCAAACCTCTAGCCGAAGCGCGGTTCAAGATGCTATGTGATCTACTTGGATTGTTGGATCCATCAGATGAGAAACCAGCCGAGGTGAAGAGATAGATGTCTATCTGAGGGGGAAGCTTAGATGGGGGGGGAAGCTCAGCTAAAGGGGGAATATCTGAAGCAGATCGCCAACCGAAGACATCAGACATCAGCTGAACAGACGAATTCGAGTCAGCTGATGGTTTGCTGCAACATTGGATCAAACATCAGCTGAACAGACGAACTCGAGTCAGCTGATGGTATGCCGCAACATGAGAACACAGCTGATTCCGACATCAGCTGGCAGGTAACATTTATGGCTGAAGGTGTTATGTTCTTAAACGAGAATGTTTGAAATAAATTCAAACATTCCTGAGCTAGTCAGTTACATTAAAATAGCCATCATATCGCATTAAATGTAAAGTACGGCTGAACATCCATAGCCTACTTTATAGTACGATTGGGCTGACAAGATAAACTGTACATCTTCTCACGCGCGGGTTGGAACTCGGTGCATGACGTCAAGTCAAAGATAGTCAACAGTCGCGTGATCTCAGCCGTTGACGGATTCGCGCCATTTAACCCCAGCCGTTGATCTCAATCAAGTCAAAAACCTATATATAGCGGAAAATCAGGAAGTGATCTCTTACCTTCCTCATTCGTATCTATCTGCAATAACTGTTCATCGTCTTCCCAGTTTTTGTCTAACTATTTTCTGCAAAAGATTTCTCTTATTTCTTCCTATAAATACCTTTGCAGTGATCATAAATGGATCCCAAAAGCAAGAAAATGGCGTCTTCCGGACCATCCCTAGTCCCCACTTCTTACGAGGAATCTTTTGACTTGCTGGTATCAAAGATCCACTTTGAACAGATCCTCTCCGACGAGGATTTGGAGTCGCCGGTGTTGGCCCCCCCTCGCCAATACTCTCAGAGAGAATGGCCTCCTCGAATGGGCCTGCCCCTCCCACTTGCTCAGGTGACAAGTCGGGGAATTCTACGTCAACCTGCAAGCATCCATTGACAGCAGGGAAGGAGTGACTACAGAGATCTCCTGCCGCCAACGCGACGTTCCGGCAAGGACTATTTGCCGTGTCACCTTCCCCATCGACGTTTCCGATGCCCTCCGCCACATCATTCCCGTCAACCACACCGCCACGGAATTTCTGAAGAACATAACCAACGAGCAGGCGGATGAGTTTCTGCAGAATGCTCTAATCGAGCCGGAGAGGTTGAGAAGCAACATGCAGAGGACGAAGCTGAAGCCAGAACATCGCCTGTTGTTCGATGTAGTTTCTAAGGTGGTGTTCGGTTATAGTGGTGCATTCGGCGATATCAGCCGACCCAAGTTGAAGCAGTTGGATGCCTTGGAGCACCAACACCAGATCAACTGGTTCCAATACTTCCTGAACCAGTTGATGGTGGAGAAGTCAAAGATCTCCGAGACAACAACTGAGTTTGGAGAGAAGCTGTTGAGTGTGAAAGAGACGCTCAACTTCGACTGCAAAATCTCAGCCCTGATCCTACTTGCGACCAAGGATCGCAACATGGTCTGGGAGGACTGTGAAGAGACGTCGTTCAAGAAGTTGCTGTTGTTCCTGACAGCTAAGAAGGCACAGGAGGTGCTCAGGAGTGTGTATACTCCGAAGGAGAAGAAGGAGGTTGGAAAAACTGCCGAGTCTACAGCTGAGGGGGAATCAGCTGCTGCTCGCCCCGCCAAATCCAAAGTTGCACGCCGACGAGCTGAGTCGGAGAAGGAGTCAGCTGAGGAGCCCACCAAGAAAAAGTTGAGGGTGAAAATCAAGAAGAAGGTTGTGGTTGAAGAACCAACTGTTGAGCCAGCTGAGGAGGAGGCACCGATCGAGTCTGCGCCAGCTGAGGAGGGAATTCCAGCTGAGGAGCCAGCTGACGAGGAGCTACCAGCTGTGGATGCATCAGTTGAGTCGGCAACTGCTGAGGAGCCATCTGAATCGAGCCGCTCAGCTGAGGCTGCCACTTTCGAGATCGTCTCTCGCGCCACCAGAGCTGATAAGGCGGACGGGATGGAAACAGACGTGACGTCGGATGCATCCTCCTCATCAGAGGACGTTGAAGATGTTCCCACCTCCCCAACGGCAGGAGCTGATGTCGTACCGCCTAAAGAGCCTCTTGCTCTCTCAACCGAACAAACAGAGCCAAATGTTCCGAGCACCTTGCTCGATGCCAATATTGTGATCGCTCCTTCGGCCAATGTTGAGGAAACTATTGAAACCTCCCTCCCAACCGAATCCAATATTTTGAGCTCCCAGCTCGATGCCGATGTTGCGACCGACTCTTTGGCCAACATCGATGAACCTTTTGAACCTCTGCCATATGATATTTCTCATTCCCCAATAAATGAAGCAGAGGACCTTCAGGCAGTTGCTCTGGAGCACGAGGGCAGGGTGGCATACTGCTTCCAGAAGCTGCTAGGCATGTTCCCTGAAGCTCGCAACATGCCAGTCTTCGCCACTCTGGGAACCGAGCTACTGTACCAGTTCCACCTGATCTTCAGCCATTGGTACGTCAAAGAAGATACGATCAGGGTGCAGAGCTGGGACAGGCTGAAGTCAGATGAGTCCCGCATCCGAGCCTACTTTAACTACTCCAACCTTGAAGTGGCTTACAACAACCGGATTGCGCTGCTCACTCGTCGGCTGGACCAGAGCCGAGCTGAAGGGACAGACACCAGGGAAGCAGCTGGTGCATCGACTTTCTTGACAGCATGTTGGTCAAGTCAGCTGACTTCCTTGAGGATTTAGATGCCGCCGCCGCAGCAGCGAAGGAAGAGGAAGAAAAGTTGCAATAGTACCTGGCCAACCGACAAGCCATGGTCACAGATGAGCCTCTAGCTCTGATTGCACAAGCCCCTCCAGCTGATTAGCATGCTCCCACAACTGAAGAAATATGTGAGCTGGTAGCTGAGAGGGTCAACTAGCTGAGGACTGAACTGTTTGCCAACCTCCAGCAACAAAAAGATGACCAGTTGAGGGTGTTGGAAGCGCAAGAAGTGAAGAATCAGCAACTGGTGGAGGAAAATGTTGCAATGAAGACCAAGCTGGAAGAATTCTCCTCCTCCACCAGTCAAGAAATGTCAGAGCTGAAGTCCACTCTATTGGGATTGAAGTCGGAGCTGAACGTCTTCAAATCCTTGGCTGACTCAAATCTTGCCAAGTCCCAGCAAACCCAAGATGCTGAATGGGAGTCTCACTTCGAGTCGCGATGGGCTGAGTTCATGGCTTTTCAAACTGAGGTCTTCGAGAACCTCTCTGCTTTAAAGAAAGCCGAACAAGAGCGCCAGGACTCGAATCTAGCAAAGAAGGTGGAGCTTGAGTGCGCTGTCGATGAACTCTTCAACCGCCTTCAACTAGCCGAGGATCAACTCATCTCTCTGGATGGTTTAGTAGCAAGCCTTGTTGCTGATGCCAAAAAGGGGGAAGAGAAGAAGGCGGATGTTGGGGTGCAGGGCGAAGAAGAGACCCAAGCCGAAGAAAAAGTGTCAGCTGCAGCAAAATCTCAGCTAAGGAAGAAGACAAAGAAGGCCGCTCCCAAGTCAACCGAAGTCGGTGGAGCTGAAATGTCAAAAGACTTGGAGCTGGCAGAGAAGTTTGGAGTTTCCTACAACTCCATAGCCGAGATCGCAGCCGAGCTAGATTCGGAACTCGACGGTATCACAACCGAAGAGTGCATCGCAGCCGAGCTAGATTCGGAACTCGACGGTATCACAACCGAAGAGTGCATCGCAGCTGCTAAGGCTATGGATGTAGAGGAGAAGGATTATATGAACCCAAGCTGGATAAGAAAGTTCGCCGCCAGCCAGGCAAGGAGGGTGAACCAGTACGAGGAAGAGCTGAAGAAAATGTCCCAGAACTTGGACCGCAACGTTGCCTCCCGCAGCCGACGCTGAATCAACAAACATCAATCTAAGGCGGAAGCTCGGTTGAAGCAACAAAGGTTGCCAGCAAAGTCCAAGGTCGAGAGTCAGTTTAGGCATGTTGACAAGTGGATGCCAACCGAGTGGAATGAAGAGTGGGAGCTGTTCAAGCAGGAGTTCGTGAACGACTTCTACTATAGGAAGGTTTACGCAACTGACGACCCGAGGAAAGCGTTCAAGGAAGCGCTGACTGAATTGCACTCAGGGGATCCGGGCATGTTCAGCCAGTTCAGGCAGGTTATGATTGAAGCCAAGCTGGACTTGAACACAGTTCCAGTTCCTAAGAGGGTTACTTATTGGCCTCTTCTTCTCCCAGACTCTCGCAACCCGAACCGCACGAAGATTGCAGCTGAGGCGAGGCAGGTTTGCAAGGAGCATGGAGTGGACATTTCCAAGGAGTCACCTGCCAAGAGGGAAATTTGTGTTAGGATTTTTAGTAAGTATGGGCTAGAATTTTAGCTCAGATAGTTTTTGAAGCAACTGTTGTAACTTTTGATTTTTGTACTTATCCTTGTAACAATCAGTTGTAATGAAAATTATCCAGTTATAAGATTCACCTTGATGAACAATCTCTCATTGTCCAAGCTCTGAATTAAAAAGTTATTTCAATACCATGTTATAACTGTGCTAACCCTTTGATGTTTTCATCTTATAGACAGTCTAGAATTTCAGTTGAGATTTTAGATAAGTCAGTTAGATCTAGATCAGTTGTGATCTGTAAGGGTTTTAGAATTCCTATAAGGGGTTTTGGCATCATCAAAAAGGGGGAAATTGTTGGGAAATTTAAGTAAAAGTTTTGATTGATTCTAAAACCAACTGACCCCAACCGAGTAGATGTTGCCAGTTCCTAATGTCAGTAGTTAGGCTCGCTTTTTGAGCATTGTTAAGATTTTATCTTTACAGGACTCCAACTGAAGACGGCAACAAGGCTTCACTCAGATAGAACATCAGTTGTAAAGAAGACAACTGAGCGTTCATCATATGAAGCATTGAGAAAGGGGGAAGTTACACTCAACAGATAGAACATCAGTTGTGAGGAACACAACTGAGCGTTCATTCCATGTGAATTCAAAAAGGGAGAAGATACAAGGAAGACAACTGAGCGTTCAGTTTCAGAACATCAATTGTATAACTCAACCCAGATGATCAACAACATGAAGTAGAAGTCAGCTGAGAGTTCAACTGTCAGCAGTCAGATAGAACATCAGGTGAAGAACAAGCTAGTTGAAGATCGAAAGTCTTAACCGACCACTCCTTGCTAGAAGTCTGTTGTTAAGATTTGAATTTCAAAAAGGAAGTCACGTGAGGGTTTGACCGTTCAGTCATTACCCCATTTGGCCCAACACAAGGTTGTCTCAGATGGAAAGCAGAAGAGCACAGATGCCATATTGGGAAAGTCTGCAAAGATGAGAGACAAGCCATCGCTTTCAAAGAACAGAGATCAACAGCTCCTCCAACGGCTAGTTGACTCTCTCCGCCTATATATAGAGGCCTTCATTCATTGGAGAAAGGCGGAAGACACACGAGACGAGACAGAGCGAAAGAAAGAACTATATTCCTTACTCGAGCTGAATTAGATTTAGTCTCTAAGAACATCACTTGTTGAGAGTTCTAGAGCATTAGATTGTGTCTGAGTGTCTTTAGATCGAACCTTGAGAACATCACTTTGTGAGAGTTCGTAGAGTGTTAGATCCCAGCTCACTTCTTCTTCGAGCTGTTAGTTAGAACCTTATCTTTCATACTTGAAAAGGTTTTAGGACCCTACTCTTCCCGTAATGAGTAGACAGGTTGATTAGTACCCATAAACTAATCTGTAAGGTTGATAAGTACCCGCAAACCTATCCTTAACGGTTGCACAGCCCGCGTAAGCTGTGTGGTTTGTCCAGAAGAACTTGGACTGAGTTGTGTGGACTCACAACTCCCCGTGGACGTAGGAGTGTTATCTCTGAACCACGTTAAATCTCTGTGTGCTTGTGTTTTTCTTTATTCAGTTATTTCTTGCATTTTCAACTGACCAACTAACCAGCATACAAACTGCATCTTAACATTCTCAACTGTTTTGGTTATTGACCAACCGTGCATAAAAGCGTGAGTTAGTTTTAAACGAGTTATTTTCCACCACATTCCGCACAGCACTTCACTTCCAACTGAGTGTTTCTTCCTCAGTTGTGAGTCCAGCTGAGTCTTTCTACTCAGTTGTGATTCCAGCCGAGTCTTCTTACTCGGTTGTGATATTTTTAGGGGGTTGATTTTTAAAAGCTTTATCTGGTGTATTCCCTCCCCCCCATACACCAGAACTCGTTTCGGGACCATCATCTCCTTTCTCATTCTCATCATCCATCTCTCCTACTAACCACTCGTTGCACACATCAATCTCATTGATTGAAATTAGATCAATTTCATCTCTCTTGTTGTGCCTCCGAACCAGCTTTTGGTTATACTTGGCATAAACCAAATCATGCAACTTCTTGTGCTCAAGTCTATTATTTTATTTTTTTGTATGGATCTGTCACATAGTCATTAAATGTTACTTTATTCACCATCTTCTAATTAATTGCAACTTGTTGTAAATTTGGAGCCGAGTGACCATACATTCTCTACCATTAAGCTACAATTTACAAAAACCAAGTTTTAGTGTTTTACAATCAAAGATTAAGAAATATTATCACTAAACATACAGATTTCTCACCGGGAGCAATTATCTTTCGTTGTCGTTCAGCAAAGTCGCTACCAAAGAGACCACTACGAGAGTTGTAACTGTCAAATTCAGCAGTAACACTTCTCGTCTTTCCTATTAGATGTGCCTTTTCTCTCGTTATTCCGCCATTCATAGCTTTTCCACAATACCTACATTTTACCTTGTTTGTTCTTGCCACACTTATACAATGGTCCCAGCCTGGATCATTACTTTTCATTACATTGCTAGCGGATGAAATATCTTGATGGGCAGACATCGTAAATCTGAAATTGAAAATAATGGAAAGGAAGAAAAATTCAACATGCTGCTCCTGGAAAAGAAAAAATGAAAGAGACAACCAAAAAATAGAATAAAAATTTGGAAAAAGAATGGAAAAAATTACGTACTAATTGGGGGGTCGCCGGAGTGTGGGTCGCCACCAGTGAGGGGAAGTCGGTGGGTGGGCTGAGGATGACCGAGGGTGGCTGGAATTTGAAGAGAGAAACAAATGGGAGAGAAAATAGAGAAAAATGGTTGGAACTTCTATGTTAAAACCCTAATAATTAAACTTATATAAATTTCATTGGATAAGTGTAAACTTAAATTCCATTGGATAAGTGGGCTTGGACCACGATAAATGGGTTGACCCAAAATAATACTCCCTCCGTCCCCAGTTAGTATGGTTACTTTTTTTTTATGGATGTTCCAAGTTAGTATGGTGCATCTTATTTTGGACATATTTTTTACCCTTTTACCCTTAAAAGTTCAATATATTTACTCCTATAAAGTTTTTTCATCCACTAAAAAATTAACAACACATCATATGTGGGTCTCTTCCTCCACTAAAAATATCCCTACCAAATATTTATTTACTTTTCCTTAAAACTTGTGCAAGGCCCCCGCACCATACTAATGGGGGACGGAGGGAGTATATAAGTTTAATTATATAATATATATATATATATATATATATATAATAAAATAATTATTACAGTTGCCATATCAATATAGCGTTCATAGCGGGCGCTACGGTGCCATAAGATAGCAGCCGCCGTTCCTCGCCATGTAAAAATGTTATGTTACGCCATAACTATGGCGGCTGATGAAAAATTGACCACCGCCATCCACTATAGTAGCGCTATTGCTGCTATTTAACAACATTTCTAAATATAGAATATGAGAAAATCTGATCCTACCAGGAATAAACAAGGATCAGATTCAACTAATTTATTGATTCAACTAAGGCCCAAACTTAGTCACCCTAATAAAAAAAATGAAAAATAATAAAAATAAAATAAATAAAAGTGTTGATTAAATCGACTGACATATATGATTCAACTTGGGCCTCTACGGATTTCAACATTCTCCTCTTCTTGAAAGGGATTTTTTCTCAAATCCAAGTCATCAATCCAAATGCCAGGATTAAAAACCAAATCTTCTCTCTTTGCAAGAAAGGAGTGTTGGACCAAATCTTTTCTCCCTTGGGCATCCTTCTTATTTTTTTTTTCTTCTTCTTATCTGACTCCGACTTCTCTTGAACCTCATAAAGGAGTTCTTTTGAAAATATCATTGTGCGTCATTTGTCTTTCAAACAACCAAGATTGTTGCAACCATGTATATGTAGCTTGCATCGGCGCCTCATCACAAAACACTTCACCTTCATACTTGTCGGATTTGAAACAGAACCTTCACTTGCTTGGTCATCTTGGTATAACTCCAATATCACACATCCATGGCAACTTAAGGTGTTTTAACAAGGTCAACCCTAACTTTCCACCATAGTAACAATAGCATCATTAGTACAAGTGTTATCATCAATAATCATGTTACATACCTTATTTGCAAAGTCACATCTTGTGGGAAAGATATTCTTTTGTTGCTCCTTTTCAATGCTCCTAGTTTGCATAGAAGATTTTGCTTCCAAAGTAGTTGGAGTAGATACTTCAAGCACATCGTCACATGAATCCTCCAATTTAGGCTTCTTAGGATCAACCTCATCATCTTTGACATCAACCACTTCATCAACTTCGATCACCATCTCCATTTGATTCAGATAATCCTCATCTTTGGGATCAACCATCAACTCATTTTGATTCAAACATTGGCTTGTTTGATTGGTAGTGATAGTTTCTTCTAATTGTTGTTTCTCCTCATTTATCCAATGATTTGACTTCCCTCTAAGATACAACTGATCATTTTCCCTTTGGATTGTGGGTATATTTTGCAACTTGCTATCCTCACGATCTCTTACTTCACCCCACCTTCTACTGCTGCCATAAAACTGTCGATATGCGTCCATGTAAAATTTATCTTCTTTCATTAAACTCCTTTGAGGATGCTCACATGGATGAAGCAAATTTCGAGATGGTCTCTTATGAAATTGCTTTAATCGATCTAATCTCTCATGGAAAAAATTAATCTCATTCTTTATTAAGCTCTGCATCTCTTTCACCATATATGTAGTCAAATCAACTACAACCACACTCATATTGATTAATCAAGAGAAAAACAAACACCGAAAATAAATCTGAAAGACTAAAATGAATCTAAACAAAGTTGAACAGAAAACGAATCTAAACAAAGTCGAAAATGAATTTGACCGGAAACCTGATCGAAAAAACTTGCTATCTGAATACCACTTGATACGATCCTCGACCCTCTTGAAGGAATTGTCGAGAAACGCAGCCCAAAATTCTAACACTAACACGAACCGATGAATTGCTAACACTCCTGAGACGGACCCCCAGAGAACCGTAGGCAAAAATTAACCCCTACGATCCAAAGAGCAGTCGTTTAACAATGCTAACCTAGGGTAGAAGATGCCACAAACGCGGATGATTTACCGTTTGATAAGTCGGGTTGAATTTCTCGGTGAAACCGATTAATTCGAAGGATAAAAATCAAGAGAGAATAAAACTCCCAATAATATTAATGATAAAAAGGTATACGTTTATTTTCGTTCATCTCATGTACCCTATATATAGAATATGAGAAAACATAATCCTACTAGGAATAAATAAGGAAAATAACTCCTAATCTAATAAGAAAACAAATCCTTATTCAAATCAAAGTATAAAACTAATTTATTGACTCAACTAAGGCCCAAAATTGACCACCCTAATAAAAAAACAAAAATAATAAAAATAAAGTAAATAAAAGTCTTAATTAAATCGACCAACAATAGGACTCAACTTGAGCCTCTACGGATTGGATCACTAGGTCTTATAGGAACCCGTGTAGGTTGATTGGAACCCAGAATTCAAGCATACGTTTTCTCAACATGCGTAAACTGAGAGGTTTGAATCCTAAGGTGAACTAGATCCATTGGGTGGACTCTCAACCGAAGACGTAGGACCGTCTCTGAACCTCATTAAATTGCTTGTGTCTTTTCATTCTGTTTAGTTTATTAAACTGACCTCTAACTGACTGCACAAGTACTTGCATAAAAACTGCACAAGTATTTTGACAACTTGACCTTGCCGATGCACTAACTGAGTTTTCACATAAACGAGTTTAAAGAGAAAACCACCAACTTACGCACTGCACTCGAGACTCAGTAAGATCCACAACTGACCTACTGCCAAGTAGTCAGTTGAATACTCGACTGAGTTAACACCTTCAACTGATTTCTACAGTTGAGAGAAAATTTAAGAAGGAATTTTATAGGTGTATTCTCCCACACGAAACTCGTTGGTCCACATCAATAACATTTATCTATCTTTGGTGTATTTACATATTTTATTTGTGTTGCTATGAAGTATGAACTGTAGTATAATTTCATCAATGACAATAATTTTCTGACTACTTATAATATATTATTTGGAGTCAGTGGTAGACGCATGATTTAAATGAAAGAAGATAAAATAGAATAATAACCAAAATAAAATATAGAATTTTATAATATTGAAGAGATATTTCTACTAAATTTATCAATTGTATTTCCTTCCTCACCTCCTTTCACTAATCTTTCACAAAAATAATATAATAACACACACTATATCATTTGAGTCTCAATAGATAACAAGAAGTTATAATAAAATAATACATTGACGAATAAAAATATAATTCCATCTGCCTATGTACCTATGGTTTGTGTGCCATCTTCAACCATACACATATTTGCCTGCCTATGCATTAATTCACAATTCTCTCGTTATATCGTGAATTTTACAATATACCAATCGAAATCCCACCGAATATTACAAAATAATTATCTATTAAACCAATTGAAACCCTAAAAGAATATTTATACAGTTTATTTTTCCTATTTGATGCTTTTAGTTATATTTGTGGCCATAAATTGAAGAACGTACGCAATCGATTAGTTCTTGGTGTCTGCTATAATTCAGTATCGATATTGGATGAGAGTTCCAAGAATTGCTCAACATCCAAATCATGCATAGGTGGATCACTTTGGTGAGTGCTTTTCATTGCTCTCAATTTGTCCACATTAGTATTATTTTATTTCTATAGCTTACAAATTATTATTAAAATGGTTAAATTTTACAAATTAATAAAAAATTAATGCTTGATTTGTACTTTTTTTTCCTATAACTTCAGAAAATGGATTGATAAAACAAATCGAGCTTTGTTTTTTAATTAATTTGTAAATTTAACGATCTCAATAACTATATTTAATGTATTAGTAGAACAAAATAGAATATAAAAAATAAAATAAAATATTGCTAATGTAAACAAATTGAACTTTGTTTTAAAATTAATTATAAATTTAACGATCCAAATTAAATAGCTATCTTTAATGAATTAGAATAAAATAAAATATAAAAAATTAAATAGAATAATGCTAATGTGAACGAATCGAGAGTGGTGCTCACGAAAGGTACTTACGGAAGATGTATAGCACATCACCTCTTAATATAATGTAATTACGAACTAGAGGTTCTTAAAAGACTTTAACTTAACCTTAATTTGAATTAAAGACGAAATTTTTTTCGGACCGAATTTTAAGGACAATAAGATTTAATTGTGCGTCTCTAGGATAATTTTTGGCTCAATCTAACCAAATCGCATGTGATTGTCTAGGTGGAGCCTGATCGCTTAAATGGAACGTCACATCACTTTGTCCAAAATGTGCAACTATTAACCTTCAAAAAAAAAAAATACACATAAACGTGTGAAATAATATGCAAAAAAAAAGCTTTTATTAGCCCAGTTAATTGCTTCTAATAACAACAAAATTGCTTCTAATTTTTAATAGGTTTTGGGTAGTGCTATTTGGACACAATGTGGTCAGACATACTAGGAAAGAAAAGTAATATATGTTTTGAAAAACAGAATATACCCTACTTGAGGATTCTAAACTCTAAGAGGAAATATGGTTATTTTTATATTTTTATAATTAACTTTTCTTTTTTACGCGTGTGGCCGGTTATTGTGTGTCGAATAGAATTATTGTTTTTAATTATAGTAATTAAACTAAAAATTTGACTTGGAGAATTCTTCACCAGATACCTTCTCCCTATAGTTTATCATAAGTTCACGATGTGCAACGCAAGGCTCTACCTTCAACGACAAAGGATCCATTGTGATTTTTTTTGCCATTCATGGTCATCAATGACGATTTAAATTTTAGGAATTTTAATTTAGGGGGAAATATTATTTTTCAGGTATAACACTATGATATAAAGAGAATGAAAAGTGATGCGGGGTTCCACCTAGACAGTCAGATGCCTATCACATGCGATTCAGTCTGATAAGAAGGCCAACAATTATCCTACGAAACGCATAATTTAAATCTTATTGTCCTTAAAAAATTCAATTTGAAAAAAATACTATCCTTAATTTCAAGTAAGATTAAGTTACTGGCACTAAAAAGACCTCTAGCTCATATAATTACATATTACTCCCTCTGCTTTAATGTAACTGTCCTCCTACCATCGAAACACACTTATCAAAGAAATTGATAAATTATATTTGTATTCATAATTATTGCCTAAAAAACTTAAATAGTAAATAATTAGTATTTATGATTGATGTACAGTGAAAATTTTACATTGTTTTTTTCAAAATTTGCAACAATCTTTTTAAAGGTATGAAATAGAAGCAACGCGAAAATAAAAATAAAAAAAATAGAACACTTAACAAAAAAGGAATGAGTATAATAAGCATATCAAAGAGGTTCAAAAGGCGTGAACAATTGGTCAAGCATGTGTATTGAATGTGCACACTCAATGCAACGAAAATTCTAAAGTTTTTATTTATTTTTTTCCATTTGAAAAAAGAAAATACTAAATTAACTTGGAATATTTTGATTGGTTAGGTCTCTTTCGTCTATTCTCCCAGTCTCTCTTTTACAAATTTGTGTATGAAATTTGGACATATATGCATTTAATGAAGTAATTAGGTTTCGTGCAAGTCTCTACATTTGTATTACTAGAATTTAAGGCTTCTAGGATTCTAATTGCTCTTCTCAAGCGAAAATGCTTAAAAGCAGTGGAAAACTTTAGCGCAATAAGCTATTTAATTAAATTTCGTGACTCTGTTAGGGAGCAACGACCTAAAGGCTAACACGAGATTAAACGATAATTTTATTCTTTCAACTCAATTTCTTTTCCTCTTTTCGACCTTGTATCATCTCTAACATAATGAATTCTCAATAATTATATTTGATAAGTATACTACTAATTAGCTTTCCTATTAATTAATTTGTCGGAGGGTTCATTTACAAACTCATTGCATTATTGCACAAAATCTACATTTTCTTACGTTTGGAAATTCACAACTGCCATCTTTAATGTGCAATGAGTAATCAAACGCTCATATAGAATGCAAACTACACAAGGTAAGTATATTATAGATTACAAACCATGTGTGACAGACTAGATACATTTAGGTGTCTGTGAAAGTAAAGGGTAAGCAAAATAACTAAAAACTGAATATTCGAACTGAACCAAATCAAAGGATTAAATTAGGTTCGAATTGTTCAAATTGGTTGTGGATTGATAATTATATAACTGAATAAATTCGGAATCCGCAATATATAATTCCAAAATCAGAACTATAATACTTCGCAATTGGGATGAAAAATTATTGTTTTAATTAAAATAAAATTTTAAATAATTTTAAAAAGTTTGTTCGAACTTTTTGACTTTTTTTTTGGATATTTTGGAGTTTTCAGTATTTTTGTAAGTTTTTTGGATTCTTCTGTTCGATTCGAATTTAAGTCTAAAATTTCAGTCTTTTTGGTTCGAATTTTCAAAATTTTTGCTTCCGATCGGACTTTATTTTATTTTAAAATTTTGAGATTAGTTCGGACTTAGAAAAAAATCTGAACCGAAATTCAAATGCTCACCCTTAGTAGTTCAAATTAAGATGAGATCTTTGGCCTTATTTATACTACCACTAGATAATTCTTAATGGGACATATACAACATCTCATATGAAATGTATGGATGATTGCCATGCATATATTATATGTAAACATTATTAGTGTATGTGTGGCTTTATAAAATAATGGTGATAATTATTAACCTGAGTCATGAAGATATAAAGTTGACGAAATTTATAACTCAACCAACGTTCAATACCATGTTGAACAATGAACATGATAGAAAAGTCAAAAATATTTGAAAATCAAATTTCACAAAAACGTGGTGAGTTGGAGGAAACAAGATTGCAGGGGTTGTTTATCAAATATCAATAAGATTTAGGTGCAATTTGCAAAAGGAAATAAAGTAATATAGATACTGCAATTCGGGTTGTCTAAATTTAATGATATATGAACCGATCAAAACCGGTGACCTTCAAGCTAAAACTTTATAGATTTTAGAGTAATAATCTCTATTTATCCCCACTAATGTATAGACACTTGCCTCAACTTTTTTTTTTTATCAAATAATTTGATCCATTCTTGACAGTATCATATTCAGAATTTTGATTTTAGGTGTGCAAATATTACGAAATCCAAAAAAAAATGAATGGGGGTTGCAAGGGGGCTACCCCATGCTCGGGGAAGACCCTGAGCCAAATTTTTTGAGCTATTGTTTTTTAGGCCCAGACATGTTTCTTAGTATGACAAAGATTATGATTTAATTAATTGCTGTATATATAGTTATTCTTCCATTGTAATTGTATCCAAAAAATACATGGTATAAAAACTCTAGTTTGACATTGTAGTTACACATCGTAAGGAATTGAGTAAATAATTCTATTGTTTTCAAAGTAGTAAAATTCGAAAAATCATTGTTCAATTATATATAGTTGTAGATCAACGTTCTCACAATTACAAGAACAATTATTTCTTCTCCACTATTCTATTCATTTTTTCCCCATCTTTTCAATCTTATTCTTCTATAATTCTCTCACTATTCTCATTCAATAATTAGAATTCTCTTGAAATGATAAACAGATTAATCACTATTCTCATTCAATAATTATAATTCACTTGAAATTATAAACAGATTCATGGAAATCAGAAAATGGGGGTACAATTTTTTTTTGGATGATGCTATTGATCCGGATCAATTTGATCCGGATCAAAAGTATTTATTAATCAAATTTTAATATAAAAAGACATGCCTAACCTTTAGACAATTTTCGTTCTATAGTACTAATATAATAAATGTATGTATATTATAAATATATGCATATTGGGAATACTAATTTCATTAATTATTGGTAATGTCAATCAGATTAATTTCACCATTAATTATTCTTGTAATTACTATTGCTGCATATGATTCACGGAATTTGTGAACTTGTATTTTATTTTTCAACAACACTATATTTTTGCATTTCATTTTAAATAAAAATGTTAAATTATTAATTATAATTAATATATATATATATATTCAGATTTTAATTTTTTTATTTCAAAAACATTAAACTTAATTAATGAGACCTGAAATTTAAAAAATTATCAAAACAAATCGAAAGTCCAAAAATTCCGAACCTAATGTAATATTTCGATTTGGTTCAGTTTAGATTTTCAATTTTTTTTTATTACACTACTGCAACTGATGCGCGCAAATGAAGTTCATTTGTTTACTGATTGAATCACATCTAGTGCAGTTGGTACAATTGAAGTAAAATTTTATTTGTAATATATATTAGCAATGACTATCGGTTAGACATCAATTGCAATAATTTAGTAATTTTTTCATTTTCAAATTTTGCAAGGTGATATTATGATTTAATTTTATGAAAGAATTATTTGAAATATCAATCTTTTTTTCGATATATTTAAATATTTTTGAAAGATGTTGATTTCCTGATTCTTGAATATGATTCAAATAAATATACATAATTCGCGACTCGCGTGATGTATACATGCACGATTTTTGTAGTTTCACAACACGTGTACGTAAGATCGAATCCTCAACTTTAAGGTTGAAAACATCTTACCTACTAAATTATGTCTCACTGTCATATTTACATATTCCTTCCGTCCACGACAAGTGTGACCCGGAGGAAGTGATACAGGTTTTAAGAAAGAAGGAGAGTGAGTGAGAGTGGGAAAGGTAAAAGTGTAAATTTTAGTGGAATCAAAGAGAGTGGGTGAGAGTCGGGAAGATAAAAGTGTTCCATTGATGAAAATGTCACACTTATTGTGGACGGCCCAGAAAGAAAATAAGGTCACACTTATCGTGGACGGAGGGAGTACGAAGAATGTATATATACGGTTAATATACTTGAAGCTAGTTTTACGTAATTTTGTATTTATGGAAATATTTATAAATCATATATAAATCACCATCTTTCAAAGATATTCACAAAAAAATAATAAATAAAAAATTGTATATAGATTGTATATGCGAGTTCTACTTATAAATCGTACATAAAGTGTGATAGTCACCACTAAAACTACAAAACTGTTGAATTAATACTTAAAAAAAATTAAATTAAAAAATGTATCATAGCATGCTTGAAATATAACTCCAAAAATATTCACAAAATAATGAATAAAAAGCGTATATAAATTGTATACCCGAGATCTACTTATAAATCGTATATAAAGTGTGATAGTCATCACTAAAACTACAAAATTATTGAATTAATTAATACTTGAAAAAAATAAAGTAAAAAACGTATCATAGCATACTTGTAATGTAATTAACCATGTATATATATATATACTATTTTAATGTTGCAATAAAAAAAGTTTTGATGTTGAAATGATTTTGATTCGTCGATTTATATTAGTGATGCTAGTCCAATTAATCTTCAACTTATTGTTGGAAGTTTGAAAGATTTGTTGTAAAACTATAAAATTATTTATTTGAAATTCGTTAACTTAAATGGGGGTATTATAGGTATTATACATTTTCATTAATAATAATTTGACACATTTATAGGTATTATAGGCATGTAGTATATCCACCTCTCACATAATAATATTTTAATAATATAATTTATATTATTAATATATTTATAATATTAAAATATTATTATGTGAGAAGTGAATATATTACATGTACACTCACACAAGAATTTTCCGTTTGGGATGATTGTGGATTGAAATTTGAGACATGTGCCGACCTACACCCTATTACTTCGCACCGCGTGTCCGCCGCCTGTACAATGCACATTCTTCTCTTTCTTTCTTTTAATCTTTCTTTTCATTTCTTGTCATTATCATTATTCGTGCAACCTTTTACTTCCATATTGTATTTTATGCTTACATACATATAATAATAATTTTAAAAATAAAGTACATTTTTAGACGAGACCTATTAGTTGGACTGCTTCAACTCATAACATCTCAAATCAACTACCAAACACAAAGCCACATTACCTGTGTGAAAAACAAAGGGTTACACAATATATATATCGTTGCCAATGGTAACGTATCTCCTCATCCTCTCTCTACATACATAAAATATAGCCATTCTGGTTACGAGGAGCATTCACGATTTCCACATCTTCGACATATCCTCTACATGATAAATCGACTAAAATCCAAATTATTAATGGAGATAGGATGAAAGTCGTGGTGAGTTACAGATAAACCATTACTCGATCACACTACCGAGGCATCAATGAGAATGGCCGAGCACAACAGCTGCATGTCTGGATTGAGTGCCACAAGATTTTGAGCATCATTCTCAAAATGGTTTCCCATAGTCTTGCGATGGCTGCTCCCAGGCTCCCAGTATGCCTACAACAAATCAATTTTAATGTGCAACAAATCAATTTTAATGTGCTCAGAGAGAGAGAGAGAGAGAGAGAGAGAGAGAGAGAGAGAGAGAGAGAGAGAGAGAGAGAGAGTGCGTGTGTGTGTGTGTGTGTACCTTCAAGTATTAGTATATGCTATTAGTACCAGACAATTGTTAACATTATAAGAACAGAAAAATGCAAGAAAAAGTACAAGAACAAAATTAGAAGAGAGGTGATTCTGAATGAAATCCCAACAAGGTTATCACAAGAGAACAATTTAAGTAAAAAAACAAACAAGCTCATGACAATTGCCGAAAGGACAACTTTGAATTTTAAGACAAACGCAAAGACAACTAACTCTCTTTTATTCATACCAAACAAGATGTGTGTCACTAAAAACAAGCTTAATTGAGAATGAAAAAACTGGTTCCCAGCAACAATAGCTTGTCATAAAGTAGGTTTATCAACAACATATAGCTATACCTTCAGGGGGGTTTACTTTCCTAGATATAATAACTTAGGGATTGCCAACTACAGAGATAATTTGTCGGATAAAAACAATCACACTTTCTTGGGTTTTGGTATTTGGAATCTACATTTAAGTTCAAATAATTCTAGGCCAGAATGGGAGAGCGTCTATGGAGATCTATCTCCTAGACTATGTTCTCAGATAATGTTAGCACCATTGAAACATGAAGTTCATCTTTAATACGCAATTACACGTGCCAG
This sequence comes from Schizonepeta tenuifolia, assembly GCA_029490685.1. Classification (NCBI taxonomy): domain Eukaryota; kingdom Viridiplantae; phylum Streptophyta; class Magnoliopsida; order Lamiales; family Lamiaceae; genus Schizonepeta; species Schizonepeta tenuifolia. The sequence goes on along the minus strand of CM055955.1, from coordinate 78,771,087 downwards.
AGATAGAAATATTTTTCACATTATACAGTAACAAATTGAAAAACTATTCAAATAATCAAGAAACGCAATGGCAGTGAACTGGCAAGATGGATCCCAAAACTAAAGTAAAAGGCATACTTATTGGTATTTCTCCCAGGGACATATAAATTGAGTCATCATCGCCAAGAATTCCCTGCAACAATACAGAATAAGATAGTTCATCAAGTAAAATAACGTATTGTTTACTTGTCACACTAAATTAGAGAAGAAAAATATACATTCACTAATAAGAAGACATCAAACTTAAGCTTAATACTATAAGTTCCATGTTGATTACAAACATATGCTTGCATCAATAGTTGAGCCCTTAAATTTGATCGCAAAATGGGACTAAAGTCAATCAGTATTCAAGTCTTACCTCTGGATTTTGTAGACCCATATGATTGTGTAAAGAATTTAAATCTGATGGTACAGAAGCACAGTTTGGGCTGTCATTTCCAAGAAGTTCTGATATCATAAGTCCATAACCGTCCTGAACGTCGGGCATCCCATTAGCATTGGGTACATTATTAGCAAAGCCATCCAGGTCAGTGAATACAGTATCTCCCCTGAATGACCAAGACATAATCAATAACCATAGCCAAGCATTATCAGGTTATATGTGACAAAATTGATGAGATTGGGTCACAAGAAACAAAGGCAATAAAATAAATGATCATAGCAGAATCTATGCATGCCTAATTTTGTACGTGTCCAAAAATAAGTAATAGCAAGTACATATAGGCATGTTTTAACAACAAACTAACCTTCTGTCAGGATTACCGAAGGTTTTGTCTTCATGTGCAGAATCCTTTTCCAAATCTATAACCTCAATATCCTTCTGATTGACAATCTGCTTACTAACTTTATTAGGCATATTACCATTATTACCCATGGACAAATCAACATCAATAGGTGTTGCTGCTTTTCCAGTTTGAGTAATAGATGGGAAAACAAGCATCGGATCAGCATCATGATTCTCGTTAACATCACAAGCTCCAATGAGATTCAGGTCACAAGTTTTAAATGAACTTGGAAACAACTGCTTTTCTTGCATGAACTCACACGAGTCAGCATGATCTTTGGGAAATAATGAAATATCCAAATGATCAGGAGATGGAGCTAAACGAGCACTCTGTGAAGAACTAGGTTCTTGTGATAGTGGCTTGCTTTCCATTGAGCTAGAAACTGGAGGGGAGCTATTAGATTGAGCATCCTGAGCAGAAACCCATTGTCTAAGTTTTTTAAAATCTTCCTTACCATCAGGGTTACAATCTATTGCCCGTTTCTCACCTCGCTCCATAAGCATGGACTTTGACCTCCCAAATCCTGACAGCCCCTCTTCTGGCTGCTGCTCTCTATATAGAGTTCTTTCAGGAAAAGATTCAGACCTCAAGCTCAGTCCTGACCTTGTTGAGTATGTAATATTCATCTCTTTTTCCTTTTCCGAAGTGGGATCATCTGAATGAAGGCTTTTGAATTCATGATTTTGATGGGTAGCAGCATTACCAGCCAGATTCTCAATGTCAACATCTATGATTTGGACTCCAGAATCTTCCAAGGGTTCTCTCTTGGAAATACTCTCACCTTCTTTAGTTGGAATCTGATCACCCTTTGAACTCTTAGTTGTCAATGATGAACGAGCTTTAGTAGGAACATTCACAAATTTGCACTGCTTTACTAAATCAACATAGTCCTCGCTAACCAAAGTATCCTCCATTCCAGAAGATGCAGCCTCCTTTTTCTTGTCATTCTTTTGCTGTATATCATTATCGCTATTTTGCTCTTTAACCAACTCTGCCTCATCAATTTTCATGGCTTCACCGTTTGCATCTGATGTTAGACACTTCTCATTACTCAAAGTACTACTCTCCCCACCTGCATCATCCACTAAGTTACGTTTCTCTAATCCAGAGACAATTTGGGTTTCACTTTCAGTTTGTTGAGCTGTTTCAGCAGAAGATGAATTATGTATCTCACAATTACCATCTTTACCAGCAGGCTGCTCACTATGATGCCCAACAGAAGTATCACTCTCTGCCTCTGCACTGTGAAAAGTTCTAACCTTCTCCGTCAATGATCCACTTCTTCCCAACTCTCTACTACCCTCTGACCCATAATTTTTGAAGGACCCAGTTCTTTTCCTTCCTTTAATAGAACTTCTGGAACCCACTGAATTATATTCATCAGAATACTTTCTCCTACCCGGACCTACATCTAGAACAGCATTTCCCAACCGGGAATGAGCTGATGCACGGCTATCCACAGAACTCTGTATTTTTTCTGCTTCATTAGACCTAACACCCTGAAAGTTTCCAACCTGGTTCTTCAAGCTATCACTCTGCCACTTGCCTGAAAGTGCATTTGGTGGCAGCATGCCTTTAGAAACCAAATACTCAGCAGCCATCTTTCCAGCTTCAATGAAAATGTCGGTCTCCCTTGGAGGAGGCAGAGGTGGCTGATATTGCTTCGCGTGACCCCCGCTTCCATAACCTCCACGGTTATAGTTCCTGTACTCAGAATTGTACATCCGATAACCTCTCATTGAACCTTCAGGAGGAATTCTTGAGGCTGCTACACCCCCAATCCCCATAACATTTGACCTGTACCCATTCCCAGGTCCATTTCGATGCTTCGCATGCATGTCTTCCAAGAGTTCGAATATATGATAAGGTATATGTAAGCTAGACTAGATGATCAGTAACTGAAAATTCTCCAACCTGCAATTAATTGAATTGCCAAAAATATCAGACCGTCACTGGACCTTCAAGATAATATTCCAAAACTCAAGCTGTAATGAATATTTGTAGATGAAAATTCAATAATACATATTATATTCTACAACATATAATTAGTTAATTACAAACAGCAGCGTACTGGAAGCAATGGAATTCATTTTCAGTCCTCTATTCTGAAATCAGAACGCACACACACACACACACACACACAGAGTCCGAGGAACTAGATGCATATTAGAAATAAACAATCAATTACTCAGAAATTAAGATACTAATCCAGGCGTCAGGCCTTCAATCCTTTTTCTGAGGGTTCAAACAAAACCCTAACATTGATTAAAACGTTTTCTTTGATAATTAAAATTTTCTTTGGAGACAGAGGCGTTTGTTCATATAGATCGGTGAGTGTAAAGATCAGTTTGCAAATGTGACTATTGAATTCAAATAAGTTCAAATTCAACTCGGCGTCGAGGGTTTACCTTGCAAATTTGAGTGAAGTTCCAGTGCTGAAGTTTAAGGGTTTCAATCTTTCAGATCAGATCCAATTCTCACTCTCATCAACAAATGAATTCAATTGGGGAAAAGATCCGTTCAACTCCATCAACACGAAACAAAATTCATTATCCAGCAAGCTTGTGCGTGTGTTAAACGCAGAAATTTGTGCGTAAAATCTGGTAATTATAAGCCAATTCTCGTAGTCCAGACACGGTCCAACAATCAAGTTTCAGTTTGATGGGAGAAATTCGTAATTTTTTATGCTCTCAGTCGATGGATTGTGAAATTTGGTAGGTTTGCTTCTGGTTCTGCCATTTTAGGGACAAAACAAAACCAAAATAGATTTCATTTCCTTTTTCATTTTAATATCTTTTCCTTTTTTTCTTTATCCTCATTAATTTTTATTTTTATTTTTACTTTTATCTTATTTTTATTTAAAGAGTTTTTTTTTTTTTTTTGGTGAGGAAATTTTTATTTAAAGAGTTAGTGGTTGGGTGGTTTTCCTGAGATGAACTTGATCCACGCGCCTATGCACGTTTGCTTTCACGTGTTTAGTTCACAAAATTGACTTTGTTTTGTTTAAGCAAGAAAAGAAAGATACACTTTCATCTCATTTTTCTACAATTAAATTCGTAAGAGATGAGAAAAGAAATAACACACTAATTCATCTCAATTTTTTAAAATTAAATTCGTAAGAGAGATGAGAAAAGAAATAAGAAGCAAAGGAAGCTAGATTACTGTATTGCGCATTTTTCGAGAATATAATAAGGCTTTGTGCAAAGACAATTGTTTTGGTGTAAATTATTGTATACTAAGCGCCTATTTTTTGTCTTATTATACCAAAATATCTTTCATTTTTCAACACTCACTATTCACGCGATACGCCAACACTAATCATCGCGTCATGCGCGGTACTGTTCATGTTACTGTTCACCTTTTTTTTAATTTATTTACAAATTTCTTTTTTTTCTTGTTTTTTTATTTCTAGTTTTTCTTTATTTTCGTATTTATTTTTCTTTTTTTTTTTTGTTTTCCAGATTTTATTTTCTTTTTTTTGTTAAGTTCCACATTTCTTTATTTTTTTTAATCTTCATTTTTTTAACATTGTCGTGACGAAATGTAATTATTGTGAAATTTTACATTTTTTAGTAAAAAATTTTACTTTTTCGAACGACAATAATTATTTTAACGTTTGACTAAAAGTAGAACTTGTCGTATTAAAAAGTAGACATTGTCGTGACGAAATGTAATGATTGTGAAACTTTACGTTTCTTAGTGAAAAAATTTACTTTTTCCGACGACAATAATTACTTTAACGTTCGACTAAAAGTAGACATTGTCGTGACGAAATGTAATGACTCTGAAAAATTACGTTTCTTAGTGAAAAAATTTACTTTTTCCAACGACAATAACTACTTTAACGTTCGACTAAAAGTAGAACTTGTCGTATTAAAAAGTACACATTGTCGTGACGAAATGTAATGATTGTGAAACTTTACGTTTCTTAGTAAAAAAGTTTACTTTTTTAATGACAATAATAACTTTAACGTTCGACTAAAAATAGAACTTGTTGCATTTAAAAATAGATATTGTCGTGACGAAATGTAATGATTGTCAAACTTTACGTTTCGTAATGACAATGTTTACTAAAAAAATTGGAAATAAAAAAAAGTCTGAAAAAAAAAAACTGAAAAATATAAAAACAAAAAAACTGAAAAATATTAAAAAAACTGAAAAATAAAATATTTAATTAAAAAAGACAAAAACAAAAAAAACCTGCTAAAACAGTAACCTGAAAAAAAAAATATGTATATATATATATGAACAGTGACGCGCGTGAACAGTAAAAGTGGCATGAATAGTGAGTTGAAAAGTCAAATATGGTGTGTTATAATAAGATAAAAAGTGGTTGTATACTATATAACCGACTCACCAAAACACACCTCTTGTGCAACAACGATGATTTGAGAGCGCTCGCTGCTCACTTGGGTTGCCACGTGGTGGCGAGCTCGCTGAACCCACATTGGCGAGCTCAAGCTCGCCCTTTTTTTTAATGCATAAAAATCTTTTATTAATTTAAATTAAAAACTTACATGGAAAAAAAGAGAAAAATTACATGCCATCTCTGAAGCGTTTCCAAATTTCTTCGATTAAATCATCCTCGAGTTTTGCATGTGCTCTTTGATCTCGAAGGCTTTCTTTCCGCTTCAGGTAGTCTCGAAAGCTATCCAGGGCTCATTGTCGCGTACTCGAACTCGTTTGGGCTGTAGAGGTTGTTTCTTTGTCCGGGTTCTAATTAGTTACAGAAACGTCTTCATCTTCAACTACCATGTTATGCAAAATAATGCAAGCATATATGATGTCTGATAAAGTCTCTTGGAACCAGGAACACGCCGACCTACTAATTATTGTCCAACGAGCTTTGAGTACGCCGAAAGCTCTTTCCACAAACTTGCGTGCGGCTTCTTGTTTCCTCGCAAACAAACATCTCTTCGGCTTGGTCGGGGAGGAGAGAGTCTTCACAAAGGTCGGCCAACATGGATAAATGCCATCAGCTAAATAGTAGCCCATCTTGTGCTGAGTGCCGTTTACGAAAAAAGTCACCGCCGGGCTCTTTCCCTGCAGAAGATCTTGGAACACGTCAGACTGGTTGAGCACATTGATGTTGTTGTTTGAGTCGGCAACTCCGAAAACCGCATGCCAAATTAACAAATCTTGAGAAGAAACAACTTCCAGCACGACCGTCGGGTGCCCCTTCTTCTGATTCGTGTACGCCCCTCTCCACCCATTCGAGCAGTTCCTCCACTGCCAATGCATGCAGTCGATACTACCAAGCATGCCGGGGAAGCCGTGCTTCGACTCGTGCATTTGCAAAAGCCGGTTGCAGTCAGCTGTGTTTGGTGGCCGCAAATAATCGCCACCGAATGTAGAAATGATCGCTCGACAAAAATAATCAAGCGACGTGACGTGAACGTGAACCCCAGTTTCCCCATTGCATCTGCGCGTTGTTGAAAATAAAGTTCCCGAACCTCAACCGCCTTCAAAATTGGGAGGAATAGTTTTTTGCTCATACGAAATCGGCGCCGGAACACGTCTTCACCCCACGTTGGAAACTCAGAGAAGTAATCCGCATTAAGACGGATCTCAGCATCAAGGCGGTCACGAGGCACCACCGTCCTTTTCCTCTTTGAACTTTGGACGACAGCGGTAGCGGCGGCCACCGCCGCCTCCTACTCCTCGGCAATTGCGTCGGCGGCCTTCGCCATGAGATTGCCGAACATGACGGGAATTTGGGCACTAACCTGTCGGAATTCTTCCAGTCTAGTGTTGTAATAATCATCGTCGCCCGGCATGAATTTTTAAATGAACGAAATAAACAAAAATATGAAGGTGTTGAGGAGATTTGAGAGAGAATTGAAGAGATTGGTGTATGAAATGAGGGAGAAAAATGTTGTATTTATAGGTGAATTTTTTTTGGGATAATTTCAAAAAAAGGTGACCGTTGGCGATCGCAACGGCTAGCGATCGCGCCAACCAGCGATCGCCAAGTGTCACTCCACGTCAGTGAGCACACAAGCGCACGAGCTCGGCGTAGAGAGCGCGCGCGCACGCACGCCGAGCTCGCCAACAGGATGCGAGCTCATACATGACGCTCGCTGGAGCAGCACGCGCGCGCGAGCATGCCGCTGCCCACAGCCTAAGCCAAATTCGAATTCAAGTCTTCTAATCTCCACAAATCGGATCATAAGCTCTTCCACATTTGTTCGATATGTAAAATTTTTGGGCAAGAATGTATTTTCTATATGTTTTTTTTAAATTCAATATCAAAATTCATCTTATTTTTGAAACATGCCAATTTCGTGTATAACAATATTCTATTTGTATAGTTGGGCTCTTGAACGACAAATAAAATGGTGCATCCTCTAGCTTAATTAGTTATTAATAGTTCTTCTTATCATTCTTACACCTATGATATTATTAAAAGTATTTTGTTAGGCATTCCATTGTCTGAACATTTTATTATGCCTTAATATAAATTTGATTTCCCTAAAAAAAATTTAGTTGTATCAAATTTAACATTGCATCAAACTTTTATACTATATTCTTGTTATTTTCTTTTGTAATTTCGAGCCTCCGATATTTTTTTATTTATATCGCATTAAGCTCACCAGCTTCAACTTTTTAATGACCTTTATCACAATTTGACCGCATATAATGCAAGCATTCATTCACATAACTAAAAAGAGTTTACATTAGAGATAATATTAATATTGCATAACCAAATATTTGTGTAAAATATCATTTTATAACGAATATCTATTACCATCTCATCGTAGTATGTGGAGTACGTTTTTCACGATTATTGCAAGGAAACACCACAATAGATCACGATTAGTCTAGCTTGATCTAAACTTATTGGACCAATTGGAGAAATAAGGCAATACCATGTTGGTCTGAAAAATAAGGGAAAATAACATTTAATGTTCCAATGTTTGAAGTTTTTTACAATAGCGTTCCAACGTAAGCATAATAACAAATTAATACCTAACGTTTCAATTTTTTTTAATAATAATGTCCCACGATCACTTTCCGGCTACTTTCTGCCAGCTAGCTCGCCGGATAGTCCACGTCATATTTACACGTGAATTTTAAAAAAAAAATGACATTTTCAAGTTGATGGTGCCATGATTTAATGATACTTACTCCTTTTGTTATGAGTTTATGAATTTGTGGTACTTTAATCTTTGCGCATATTCATATTGATAATTTAAATGGTTAAAGAATTTGATCTTTGCGCATATTCACATAAATTAATAGACATTTTGCAATAATATTATGATTTATTAAAATTGAGAAAGAAAATAGTTGTGTTGTGATGTGAAGGTAAGTAAGGTGGGGACCGTGGGATAGAAACAAAGAGTATTTTTTTTTGAAAATCCACTTGTAAATATAACGTGGACTATCCGGCGAGTTAGGTGGTAGAAAGTGGTCGGAAAGTGATCGTGGGACACTATTGTTAAAAAAATTGAAATGTTAGCTACTAATTTGTTATTATGCTTATGTTGGGATGCTATCGTAAAAAACTTCAAACTTTGGGACATTTAATGGTATTTTTTCGAAAAATAATTAGGTCATATTTCAGAAGAATAACTTTAAATATAACCTCTAAATTTCTTCCTGTAAATAATAATTAAATCAATAGGTTATATACTATTATATCATTAGTCCTAATTTAAGATTTTAATTAAATATTTTTCTTCATAGCCCCAACTTAAAAACTCATATTTCCATCTCTTTCATACACGAAGGAACAAAGTTCTTAACTCATTCTTCTTCTATTTATTCTGAAACTCGTTGTCAAGTGTTCACCATTGGCTCCTCTTGACCAACGCATGTTCATCTCTCTTTCTTCTTTCAGATTTTCTTATCTTCCTCCTCTTTGATTGCAGTAATTGTCCATAGAGGCGTGTTCTGCTGCAACGGGGTTATACTATGCCCCCGCGCGCATGGCGCGTGCATCGCACGCACGTGTCCCCATGCGCGGCGCATGTGATGCACGCGCCCGTTATTTTTTTTTTATTTTTTTCCAGACTTTTATTTTGCAGCTTTTTTTTCAGATTTTTATTTTTAAGATTTTATTTTTGTTTTTTAGTTTTTTCTTTTCCAGATTTTTTTATTTCCAAATTTTTTAGTAAACATTGTCATTAAGAAATGTAAAGTTTCACATACATTTCGTCACGACAATGTATACTTTTGAATATGACAAGTTCTAGTTTTAGTCAACCGCTAAAGTAATTATTGTTGTTGAAAAAAGTAAAATTTTTCACTAAGAAACGTAATGTTTCACAATCATTACATTTCGTCACGACAATGTCTACTTTAAAACTTGACAAGTTCTACTTTTAGTCAAACGTTAAAGTAATTATTGTCGTTGAAAAAGTAAACAATGTCATTAACAAACGTAAAGTTTCACAATCATTATATTTCGTCAAGACAATGTCTACTTTTGAACATGACAAGTTATACTGCTCCGATTTTGCGGCTCCGCCTTCGCTCCGATTACTAATATAAGGATTGTTGAAGTCAAATTTGTGACTTCTATACTTTTTATTTGGTTTAGTGGTGTCACAGTCCGACTTCTAGGGTATTGAAACGACTAGAATGCAAGGGGCAGTGAGATGGAACAACTAAACTTTAACTCAATAAACATGCTCGGTGAATAAGATTTTAATTCAACAATGCATTCATAATTACAATAAGGTGGGTTTTTAATAAAATATTCTCAAATGATTGAATACCCAAGCAAAGTTAAATATCGAATCCAACAAAGGAATTAGGTATGGTGATTAACAAGTATTGCATTCAGAAGTGGGCCATCTTTTACTTTCAATAATCAAATGGTGGTTAAGAAAATACGAGGAATTGTTAGAAGACTTTATCAACGTTTGAAAACGGAATCCAGAAAGGATTTAGGATTTGTTCGAGCACACGGCTCATTGTGTCAAGGATTCGAGCATGCAATTAAACTTATCAGAATAACGGTGTTGCAACGGAACGACATCAAATCCCAAGGCTATATGTATGAAGACACATAACCTTAAGCTCAACTTCCAAAATGGATTTATTTTAACAACGAGCCGCCCAAGCACATCGCAACCTCCTCATTCGAGCTAACCCGCATGTTTTAAAAATAATATGCAGGGCGTGAGTACAATGTACTTAGTGGACACATGCCAAAAATATTTTAAAAATTTGCTCTTAGAGCTATATAATTGAACTTGCCTCATTTGCTGCATCACAAGTGTTAGATAAATTATTTAAAAGAATTTATGACTTGTGGCAGCTAAAAACTTTTTCGTTTATTTTCTGAAATCGGCGCCGTTTACTCGGGTACGAATTCATCTACGCGTCTTCTTTTTATTGTGGTGTCGAGAAGTAGGCCTCCTCCTCGAACACCGTGACCGACTCAATCAAGCAGAGCTCACAACCTTTACATAACCGGCCTAACCGAGGCAAGACTCATAGTTACTTATCGACCGGCTAGGCTATAACAAGGCTCACAGTCACCTAATCTAATGCATGCATTGTCCCGTATTGTGCAGGATTTTATCCCGTGCGTCCACAAGACATACTCACATAATATCAAATAGATGATTGCATACCAATACATCAAACTTAGACAAGTCAATCAACTTTAATAAAAAAGAGCACATATATAAAATAAATCACACATTCATCGTTAAGTTTCAGTTCAGAAAGCCCACCTGGAAGTGGCGTAATTCAATCTATCTCTTTTATTTCGCTGCTTCTACCTCTCGTCCTCACTTGTACCTTTTAAATTAATACTTAATGAGGACGAGTTCGGAAAACAACGACTACTTGTCTCTTTGCTCGGACTTCTACTTGACTCAGACTCAAATCTCTCGATTACTCTATTTAACCGATCGATTCTTATTTTCTACCCAAGCTTTAATCGACGGTTGAAACTCTCAAATTTCCTAGGTTAAGAATATAATCTAATTTCCAATACTTATTGGATATCAATAACTTATTACTTGATGAAAATCGATTTCTCAACTTCCTTGGTCGATTTACTTATAAAAGTTCCCTAGTTTTATTCTCATTTATTCACACAACATTTTTCAATGACATCAACTACACATACATACTTATATAAGTAATCAATATTTATATATTATTATTATTTTGCTCGACTTTTTAACTCGGACTTTAGGTTCTCATTTTCTTATGGAATTAACTTCATTTCACTTAGAAAAATTCAAGGAATCTAAATATGAATTTTATTTTAGATTTCGAGACTTCATACCAATTTTATCGAGTCAAAGCTCGACACGCTTTTCAAAATATATATAGACTTGCTCGGAATATTCTCAAATTTTTATATCTTACTAAAATTAGTTTCAATTGAACGATTTCTCACTCAATTATATTTTTGGACTCAAGAATAGAGAAAATACTAATTATACTTATTATTTTTCGGTATTCACCTCTTTTATTATTAAGGGCTCGTTTTTGCTCGATTCAACTTCTAACATACTTCCATTAATTATTTAAACTTTTTTAATTCTTTAATTTGCTTAATTTCACTTAATTTCTCGTTAGTCAACTTTTTGTTACATTTTGTTGACTTTTTCATAACTTCGTCGTACGAATTCCAAATTGAGTGATTCAAATGGTTATCATACTTATTTTAATCTCAATTTCATGTTGGTAACATCAATTACATCTTTTACTTAGCCAAAATTTATCAATTTTCTATTTTAATTTTCTGCACTACTTTATTTCTTCATACTTAGTCTTTTTCAATATTTTCAATTGCTAGTATACTTAAAATTACTCCAATTGAACTCCTATAACATCAATTTATCCAATTTCTCTTAAAATCAAAAGTTCCTATTTCTTGTTCTTGAGACTTTTGAATTTTTTTTATAAATATATAAATTCTTGCTCAATTTTATGAATTCAAAGTCTTATTATGCTTATAAAAATTCTAATTACATAATTCCTTCATCAATTTCATCTTTTAGCCATAGAAATGAAAAATCACTATTCAACCCTAATTTCTATCGATTAATCTAGGGTTTTCTTCATAGATTTTTATTTCTTTCATTTGGATACATAATTATATTCCAATAAATCCTAATTTCATTATTTTCGGATCAATTCATCTTATTGATTTCAAGAACACTTAGAATTTTATTTCCTTATACTTATATAGTCCGAATGATTTGGGTTTTTTTTTTCTCTTTATTCAATTTGTTCTTGATTTTAATTTCTTAATTTGTTCTAATTAATTTGAATTTCATTATTCTTGGCTTAATTCATGCATTTGGACTTAAGAATTTTAAAAACACAATTTCTTGTGCTTGATATAGTTCGAATTTTTCTACTTCTTATGCAAGGGAGATTATTTCATTAATTCCTTCATAACTTAGGTTTATTTCACTTTTATAAACTCAACTAAATCATATAACTATAGGAATAAAAATTCCTAATTTATTTCCTTCATAACTTTCGAGTTCTTATAAGTATCATACATATGAGTTTATTTCTTTTAATTGATACTAAATTCACTCTTAATTTATCTTTAATTTCATTTCTAATCCATCAATTGGTTTATTATAATATAAGAGTTATAATTTTATATTTTTAGGACATAAATCGGTACTATGTCCAAATAGAGCAAATAAATTCTTAACTTCAATTAATTCAATAATTTTATACTCTAGTATACTTGAATTGTGGATTTCCCTCTTCAATTTAAGTATAAGTGTTATATTTCAAAATTTAAATTTTCACTATTCATCATCTTCCTCAAGTATACTTTTTCCATTAACATGCTTATTTCTTTAATTAAAACATATACTCATGCTCTATTAACTTTATCTACATCAATAAGATCATCAAAGAACTAAAGCATGCAAAAACCCAGATTTTCCTCTCATTTTCGGTTTCTACCAATTTTTATCTTCATGGATTTTTCTTCTTAATTTCATCATTTTAACACCCTTGAAATAATTCTTAGAACATGTATCTATTAACAAAATCATGATAGAAATTGAAATACAAGAACACCTAATACTACTCTATCCTACGACATACACACATATACATGCATAGTTTTGAATTTCTTCCTTCTTTCCTATAGCATGGAGAGTAGGTTTAATCATAGTTTCATACTTAGATATTCAAGAAACAAGACTACCCTTTTCATGCTCAAGAAATTCGATCATGGAGGAAAGAAAGAAATGGAATTCTTCGATTTTATCCAAGACATGGAATAGATGGATGATCATGGAATAAAACCTTAAAAATCAACACTAAATTCACTAATAAATATCTGCAGAAATTTTGAAGGTTTCATGGAGGAAAAAGACATGAAAATCATGGTGATTTACATGGAAACCTTACTTCTCTTCTTGCTCGTTGGTTCTAGACTTTATTCCTCGCAACTCTAGCTCATTCCTTATGCTTGAATCGATGAAAAATTGAGGCTAAGGAGCTGCTGCTGGTTCGACAGTTTAGAGATGTTGGAGGATGAAGGAGAACCGATGGAGAGAGAGAAGTGTGAGGATGTGTTGTACATGAGAGTAGGAATAAGAGTGGGGAAAACTTTGAGAGATTAATGTGTGTTGAGAAAGTGCCGTATGGTAAGGAAAATATGACAGGTGAGGGAGAGTGAGTGTTCCTCACTTACATGGATTGAGAGTAGTGAAGCTAGAGAGAGTAGAGTTTGAGAGTATAGTTGAGAGTAGGGAAATAATTTAAGAGTAATATGTGTGTGTGTGTGTGTATGTCGACATGGGCAAAGAAATGAGAGAGAGAGTTCTAAGGGTACTTAGGTGTATTTAGTGTAGATTTTTATCGGGTAAAAATCTCCGGAAGAGAAGATTTTATGGTATAAAACATCCCTTTTTAAAATATTTAATTCTTTCGTCTTAAAAATCTACCCTTGGCACTTTCTCGACATCCAATTCAACTCTATTTTGCATCAATACTCACAAATTAATTTATAGATTCAGAAAACCTAAATTTCGAATCAAAATTCCAAGAAGCGAGGAAAACCGGAAATTTTACTATTCATATTCGTCCTTTTGACTTATATGGCTTATAACTTAAATTGTAGACATCGATCACTCGAAATTTCACCATTAGTCATAAAATAATTTCTAGATTCGGAAGAACCCAACTTTTAGGTACAAATTCCGAATAACGAAGAATGTCGTAAAAGTTACTATTTACTTAAGTAAGTTTTCAAAATAAAATTCAAACGATCTCGGAAAATTCTCTAACTTGCATCAATAGTCTTAAAATAAATTCTAGAGTCTAATGACACTAATTAGACTGAATTCATAATTTGTTGACCTGGGGTTGATTTTTTGGTCAAAGTTACTATTCATCGGAAAGTCAACTATCAAGGAATTTTCCGAAATTCGAACTCATGCTAATTCTCACATTCTTATACTCATATAACTCTTCACATCTTCTTTTCGAGTTGCCGAAATGAGAAAAATGATGATTTTACCCTCTAGGGGCATTTTGGTCATTTTGCAAGAAAATTTATTCTCAGAATTTTTTTCACACAGAATCGCACATAACATTTAAAAAGCACTTAAGCACACATAATCACATTTAGGACGATTAAATTATGCTTAGGAAAAATCGGTTTATTACAAGTGGATAGTTTTTGTTTTGTCTTTCTTTGGTTATTTGGTAGGAGAGAAATTAAGGGATGGCTGACGTAGAGTGGATAAAGTCAAAGTAGTTGGAAATCTATACATGAAAAGAATTGGTTACTTGTTGGAGTAAAAATAGGAGTTGCACGTGGAGAGTTGGAACAGTTATCTATTGCAAAAAAGTAGGGAAGAGGAGTGGAGATCATGGGCTGAAATCGTGGAGTTAGTGCGTGCAGAGTTGGGTGCAGCCCAAGTTGGAAGATCACTATAAAAGGGGATCAGATTTTGCTTGAGTGATATACGCTTCCAAGATTAGAATTTTAGAGCAATCAGATTTTTCTTATAGCATTTAGTTTTTACCTTCGAGGATAGTAGTTATAGCTTTAGTCACTATTCATTGTGATAAAGTTTTACTCATTTTCGTGACCTTGTTTACTCGAAGATTTTCTTTTTGTAATTCACGTTCTATAGTGAAGTTTTTTCCCTGAGACATTTCACGAGATTATCAATTTATAATCTTGTGAAAATTATTTTCATTGTGTTCTTTCATTTTCTGCTGCGATTGTTTTGAAGTTGTGTGCACTTTAGGCACAACTTTGATCACAACTCTGTTTGGGTGAGTGAATCTGGTACCTTCAATTGGTATTAGAGCAACCACTTGATACACTAAGTGTTCATCCTACTTTCGTGACACAATCGTTCAGACAAACCCGTTGTTCAACAAGCCTCCGATCCTTGATGGCATGAACTATTCCTTTTGCAAGATTTGTATGAGAGCATGCATCAAATTCATTGATTCAAGAGCATGGAGTGTTGTCCAAAATATGTGGTCTCACCCCAAAGTCATGGATGCCGATGGTGACATGGTTCGTGTCCCGAAAGGAATTGGACGAGAGATCATATTGAAGAAGCAGCTTTTAATGATAAAGCACTCAATGCCACCCAATCCCTCCGATGTCCAAATGTTCAAACTCATAAGAAACTGCGAAGCTGCCAAAGAAGCTTGGGATATCCTTCAGCAACATTGTGAGGGAGATACTGGCATTAAGGAGTCTAGACATTGTATCCTCATCTCCAAACTCGAAAGCATGAAGATGGAGGAAGATGAAAGTGTTGGAGACTACTGCAACAAGCTACTCGAGATTGCTAATGAATGCCAAGATCTTGGTGATCCCATCAGCAAAAAGAGGATAGTCTCAAAAGTCTTAAGAACATTGACTAACGATTTGATATGAAAGTTGTGGCCATTGATACATCAACTACTGTGAGCACCTTGGAGTTCACTAAGCTGATGAATAATCTCAAGACCTATGAGATTGAGTTGAATGAAAGACAGAGTCCAAAGAAAAAGGGTTTTGCCATGACAGCTGGGACAACTTTAGGCAGCATTGTACACATCGAAGAAGTGGATGAGGATCTTGAAGAGATCACTGGAAATGCAGATTTTGCACTTCTCACCAGGAAGTTGAACTCGTTGCTACGAAATGCTGCAAAAAAAAAATCAAAGTTCCAACAAAAAGAAAAGTGCATTATTGATCAACGACAACCCCGTCAAGATGCATCAAGTCCCTTGGTCATCTATGAGCAAGTACATTCACCGGGAAAAGATCCGAGGATAATAAAATGCTCCACATCCGAACACTTCAAGACAAAGGAAGTAAAAGATTTCTTCAGCATACAATGTTTCGAGTGCAAAGGTTATAGACACTTTGCTAATGAATGTGCTAAAACCTTTCGTAAGCTTGGAAAGCCCATCACTTTCTTGTCCCTTAGTGACACTGAGATTGACACTTCTGGAGTCATCGTTGAAGAACCACCAGAAGTCCGCTCTAAAGAGCATGCAGCTTTGATAGCTCATATACCTGAAGTTGACCACAGATCTTAGTGATGTTGAGATAACTTCAGACAGGTACGGTGAATCTTACTATGAAACTCTCTTTTGTTTCAATACTGTTTTTAACACTGCAGAAGAAGAGGAGGAAGTCACTGAGGAAGAGACATTGGATATACAAGGAGTTGTATGTGAAGTGGTCAAAATAGTGCAAGGTGGTTGAGGTGCTAAATGAAGAGAATTCTGCTAAAAACTTGTCACTTGTTAAACCGGAGGTGATGTTGACTCAGAAAGATGCTGAGATTGGGAAGCTGAAAGTTCAACTTGATCTTGCAAATGAAATGTTCAAAAAAATGAACACATGTACCTCCAAACTTGACGAAGTTTTTGCTCAAACTCAGGCATCTCATGGACTTAGCTTTGATAAAATCATTGATGGTCCCGATACGAGTTACAGGTGTATGGGGGGGGGGGGAAGAATACACCAGTTAGGATTTTTCAACTTTGAAAGCTTAACCCCCAAATACTTCAACTGAGTAAAGAAAGTCTCAGCTGAAATCACAACTGAGTAAGAGAACTCAGCTGTGAGAGTGGTGCTGTGCGGAATGTGGTGGAAATTATACTCGTAAAAACAACTCACGCTTTTGTGCAGGCTTGGTCAAAAACCAAGACAGTTTATATGTAAAGATGCAGTTTGTATGCCGGTTAGTTTGGTCAGTTGAAAATGCAATAAGTAACTGAACAGAAATAAACACAGACACACAGGATTTACGTGGTTCGGAGAGAACTCCTACGTCCACGGGGAGATGTGAGTCCACACACCTCAGTCCAAGTTCTTCTGGACAGTTCCACACAGCTTACGCGGGCTGTGCAACCATTGCAATAAGTTTACGGGTACTTATCAACCTTTACAGTTAAGTTTACGGGTACTTAACAACCTATGTCAAGTTTGCGGGTACTTGACAACCTAACTACTCAATTACAGGAAGAGTAGGATCCTAACAAACACTTTTTAGGGTGTGTATGTGGGTGGGTTTTCCAACTACAGCTCGAACACGAATGTGAGCTGGATCTATGGCTTGAACGAATGAATACTCAAACTAAGATCTAAGACAGATTATAAAACTATGAACCCTCAGCTACTAATGTTCTACCACTCGGAACTCTTAGTTGCTGATGCTCTTAGAATATGATTTTGCAGATTTTTGTTGCGCTTGTTTCTCTCGTGAGTGCACTTCTGATTTTCTCTATCTTATTTTTGTCAAATGAATGAATGCCTCTATTTATAGGCGGAGAGAATCAACTAGCCGTTGGAGGAGCTGTTGATCTCTGTTCTTTGATAGTGATGGCTTGTCTCTCATCTCTACAGACTTTCCCAACATGTCATCTGTGCTCTTCTGCTTTCCATCTGAGACAACCTTGTGTTGGGCCAAATAAGGTAATGACTGAACGTTCAAACCTTCACGTGACTTCCTTTTTAAATTTCAAATTCAAACCTTTCTGACAGTCAACCTTGGTTAGTCGGTTGAAAATCTTGATCTTCATCTGAGTGGTCTTCAGTTGATGTTCTGACTGAACCGTTGAACTCTCAGCTGACCTTGTACTTCATGTTGAGACTTCTTTATAACTTCCCCCTTCTTGAAACATTCTCTTTATCGGATGGCATTCTATAGCTGATGTTCCAGCTGAACAGTTGGCTTGAACTCTCAGTATTCCTCTTTTTTGCATAACTCTCTCATCAGACAGAGTCTTGAAATTGATGTCCCTCATCCGATCTTCCATCTGTGGTTGTATCCGAGTGTTGCTATGTTGCCGTCTTCAGCTGAAGATCTGTAAAGATAAAATCTTAACATTGCTCAAACAGCAAGCCTAACAGCTAACATTAGGAACTGGCAACATCTACTCAGTTGGGGTCAGTTGGTTTTGGAATTCATCAAAACTCATACTAATAAATTTCCCAACAATTTCCCCCTTTTTGATTATGCCAAAACCATTTATAACTTGAAACCGCTACTGATCTAAACCTTACTAACTGACCTAAAATCTCAGCTGAAATTCTAGACAGTCTATAAGATAAAACATCAAAGGGTTAGCACAGTTATAACATAGTATTTAAAAGACTGCGATTCATAGCTTGGACAATGAGATATTGTACGTCAAGTTGAATCGTATATATACTTGAAGTTTTCATTACAACTGATGATTACAAGGATAAGTGCAAAGCAGTTAAAGATACATCAGTTGCTCAAAAACTACATCAGCTCAAAAATACTCTTGACCGTACTTGCTGAAGATACGGTTAAAGATCTCTCTCTTTGCAGCTGACTCGATCCCAGTGTTAACACCATGTTCCTTGCATACTTGTCTCACCTCAGCCATGATCGCATTTCTGTTTGGAGTACTTGTGCCTTTGATCATCTGAGGGCGATATCTGACCTTCTGCGGAACTGGAACAGTGTTGGGATCGAGCTGAGCTTTCACCATGGCTCTTTGAAACTGACTGAACATTCCAGGATCCTCAGATCTGAGCTCCCACAAGGCTTCCTTGAAGGCTTGCCTTGGGTCTTCAGTTGAGTAGACCTTCCTGTAGTAAAAGTCATTGATGAACTCGTGCTTGAACTACTCCCAGTTATCGTTCCACTCAGCGTTCATCCACTTGTCAGTATGAGGGAACTGTGACTGGAGCAGGGCATTTCTCTGCAGCTGCTGAGTCTTCTTCCTAGCCTCAGTCTTCATCTGGTATTTGTTTATTCTTCGAACGCTCCGGCTGGCTTTATTTCTGTCGACATTCTTTTCAATTTTGGCCAGTTCCTTCTCGAACTTGGCCACCTTCTTGGCTTGATCTCCAGCGAACTTCTTGATCCAAGAGGGATTCAAGTAGTTCTCCTTGGACTCCCCCATAGCTTTTGCAGCTTCGATGCAATCTTCAACTGAGATTCCGTCAAGATCGGCATCTAGCTCAGCTGTAAGCTCGGCTACGAGTTCATGGGAGACTTCAAGTTCCTGCTCTTGCTCTTTTGCAGACTCCTTCAGCTGCGATCCTTCAGCTTCTTCCCTTTGAGTTTCAGCTGGCCCTCCTTCTTCCCCCTGCTGTAGGTGAACTCCTTTCCCCTGTCCAGCAACAGCTGCTGGCTCCTTTCCTTCCCCCTTTTTGGCATCATCCAAAAGGGTGGCAACTGAGCCATCGAAGGAGGTCAGCTTGGCCTCAGCTTGTTGAACTCGGGAGAAGAGTTCATCCACAACATCTTTCTCTTCAACCTTCTTCGCCAGCTCCAGGTCCTGGCGTTCTTGCTCAGCTTTCTTCAAGGCGGCAAAGGTTGCAGAGACATCTTTGTGAAGAGTGACGAACTCAGCTCGAAAATTTTCAAACTGAGACATCCACTCCTGGTCTTGTGTCTGCTGGGACTTTGCCAGATTAGATTCAGCAACTGATTTGAAGACGTTGAAGTCCGAGCTGAGTCCTTGAACCGCTTTCTTCAGTTCTCTGACATCCGAGCTGGTAGAAGTGGAGAGGCCTTCCAGCTTTTGTTGTAGGGAGGTGGAGAGTTGTTCCAGCTGATTCTTCAAGGATGCATTCTCCTCCATCAGTTGATGCATCTTGTCAGCTTGCTCTTCTTTGTTGGACTCAATTTTGGACAACAGCTCATGCCTCAGCTGGTTGACCCTCTCAGTGATCAGCTCACAGATAGCATCGGTGGAGTGAGCTGGCTGATCAGAGGGTCCAGGCAGTTCTTGCTGTTGGGTCCACTACAACCATGGCTGTTCGGCTAGCCAGGTATTGTTTAAGCTTTTCTTCTTCTCTCTTGGCAGCCTCGTCAGCTTTATCGACATCCTCCATATGGTCGGCATTCTTGGCCAACATATGATCAAGAAATTGCACAGCTCCAGGATTGTCGCACAACTCTCTGGTGTCTTTCCCTTGTTGTTGACTCAGATCCAAGCGTCGACGGAGCACGGCCACCTTCTGGTTGTAGGCAACCTCGAGGTTCTGGTAGTCGAAGTACACCCTCAGGTTGGATTCATCAATCTTCAACCTGTCCCATCCGTGGATCCTCAGGGTTTCCTCCTTGACGTACCAGTTGCTGAATATCACGCTGAACTGATAGAGCAGTTCAGTCCCGAACATGGCGAAGATGGGCATCGAGCTGGCCTCAGGGAACATGCCTATCAGTTTGCGAAAGCAGTAGTCCAGTCTGCCTTCATATTCAGCCAAGATCGCCTGGCGGTTGGCCTCTTCATCAATTTGGGGTGGGTCTATATCGAAGGACATGGGTTCAATGGTGTCATCAACGTTGGCCAAAGGAATGGTCTCAACATTGGCATCGAGCGTGAGGCTCGAAATTTCTAACTGAGGATCAGTTGAGAGAACTGAATCCTCTTTGGGGAGAGACTGGGCGGGCTCATTTGTTTCCTCAGACGCAGGTGGGATTTTCTGGCTGGCATCAGCTCCAGTTGGTGGAGAGGGTGGACTGTCGTGAGACTCCTCAGATGAAGAAGAGTCATCTGAGGACGAACTGGACTCCTCCACGTTGGTCTCCTTTCCTTCTACCATTTCTTCCTGTTGTTGGGGTTGAAGAACGAACCCAGCTGGATCAACCGACTGGCTCGATTCGGTTGATTCCTTCTCCTCAGCTGTTTTCTCAGCTGGTATCACCACCACGGGGTCCGTTGCAGCCGGTTGAGCTGCTGGCTGGATGATTTTGATCCTGGGCCTTTTCTTGAGGGGTTCCACCTCTTCTTCTTCTTCTTCTTCTTCCTCTTCTTCTTCAGCCACTTCCTCCAGTTGGCGTTTTGCAGGTTTGGACCTTGATGGGCGGCGGGCTGCTGGGGCCGTCTCCACAGCTGGCTTTGTGGCTCCCTTGGGAGTGTACACAGCTTCCACAACATCCCTAGCCTTCTTGGCTGTTGGGAACAACATCAGCTTGTTGAACGGAGGGTCCTCACTGCCTTCCCAAGTTAGCTTCTGACCCTTGGTTGCTTGGAGGATCAGTGCTGATATCTTGGTGCCGAAGTTGAGTGTTTCCTTGACACTCAACACCTTCTCTCCGGACTCAGCTACCGTCTCTGAGATCTTCAGCTTCTCTGCCCACAGCTGGCTTTCAAGGTAGCCCAGCCAGTCTATCTTGTGTTGTTCTTCCAATGCCTTCTGCTGTTTGAGCTTCGGTCTGCTGATATCACCGAAAGCTCCTCTGTATGCGAAAGCGCACTTTGATATTACATCAAACAGAAGTCGGTGCTCCGGCTTCAGTTTGGTCCTCTGCATACTCCCCTTCAATGGTTCGGGGACAATTAGGATAGTTTGCAGAAATGCATCTGCTTCCTTGTCAGTGAAGTTCCCCATCACGTCTATGGCCTCCCGATTTCTGGGAATGATCTTTCCCAGTTCTTTAGACACTTCGACTCGACGGCAGTTTCTTCCATCGATCGGGAAGTGCTGATTCGTTGCTTGCACGGAATGGTTGTGACAAGCCCGAGTTCAGCATCGCGTTGCAAATTCCGGTAGAAGTGGGCTACTTGCTTCCTGAGTAGCTTAGAAGGAGAGAGAGTTGCCCAGTTGAGCAGACCGTGGTCGGAAAGAAGTTTGGCGACGGGAGCAATTTCCGACGAGGTCAGAGCTTCCCTTGATAGAATTTGTTCGAAGTGAATCTTCGACAGCATCATGTCGAAGGATTCCTGGAACGTGGCTGGTTCTGCAGAGACCATTTTCTTTGATGCTTTTGCCTTGGGTGCCATTTCAGTGAAATATATATGTAATGAGAAATGAAAGAAGTTACTGAAAATGGTGAGACAATTTCGGAGGGGATGATGAACAGTTAATAATGATATGCACGAATAGAGAAGGTAAGGATCACTTCCTGATTTGCCGCTTTATATAGGTTACCGCGTCATTTAAAAATGGATGGCTGGGATTGAATGGCATCTATCCATCAACGGTTGAGATTTTGCGACCGTTGGGCAATTTTGACTGACGCTCCACGCGTGCGAGTGAGAAGGTGAAGAGATTAATGTGTCAGCCCAGTCGCACTATAAAGTAAGGCTATAGGTGTTCAGCCAGACTTTACATTAAATGCGACCTGATGGATTATTTAATTTAGCTGACATGTTCAGGAATGTTTGAATTTATTTCAAACATTCTCATTTAATATCATAACACCTTCAGCCATAAATGATACATGTCAGCTGATGTCTGAATCATCTATGTTCATTAGTTGCGGCTTACCATCAGCTGACTCGAGTTCGTCTGTTCAGCTGATGTCTGATGTCTTCAGTTGGCGCTCCGTATCTGAGATTCCCCCTTCATCTGAGCTTCCCCCTCAGATGGATATCTGACTCTTCAGCTCGGCTGACTCCTCATCTGATGGATCCAACAGTCCAAGAAGATCACATAACATCTTGAACCGGGCTTCAGGTAGAGGTTTGGTGAAGATATCAGCTCTCTGAATCTCAGTTGGAATCTTCTCCATGGATACATCCTTCTTTTCGATATGATCTCGGATGAAATGATGTCTGATATCAATGTGCTTTGTCCGAGAATGATGAACAAGATTCAAAGAGATAGCAATGGCACTTGAGCTATCGCAATGAATGGGAACCTGTCTAGTTGCAACTTCATAATCTCTCAGCTGTTGCTTGAGCCACAACACTTGCATGCAACAACTTCCGGCAGCCATATACTCTGACTCGGTTGTAGAAGTAGCAACACATGCTTGTTTCTTGGAGAACCATGAAACTAGCTTGCTTCCAATGAACTGACAGTGTCCAGAAGTGGACTTCCTGTCCAATCGATCTCCGGCTAGATCCGCATCTGACTATCCGGTCAGCTGGATATTGTCGTCAATTGGATACCACAACCCAACATTGACAGTACCCTTCAGATACTTGATGATGTTCTTTGCTGCCAACATGTGAGCTTCCCTTGGTTGGACTTGAAACCGAGCACACACTCCAACCGCGTAGGATATGTCTGGCCGACTGGCGGTTAGATATAGCAGCGAACCGATGATCCCTCTATACTTGCTGGCATCCACTAGCTTTCCCTCAGCTCCGGGTTCAATCTTCCAGTTAGTATTCATTGAGATCCTTGTGGTTTTACTTGTTTGCAACCCGGACTTTGTGATGAGCTCCTTTGTATATTTTGACTGATTAATGAAAATTCCTTTCTCTGACTGCTTCACTTGGAGTCCAAGAAAGTAATTCATCTCGCCCATCATTGACATCTCGAACTTCTCCTTCATGAGATCTGAGAACTTCTTGCACAGTTCCTCCGACTTGGAACCGAATATGATGTCATCAAAATAGATTTGCACAACAAGTATATCTTCTCCAACTTTGATGGTGAACAATATTTTATCAACTGAGCCTCGTTTGAATCCCGAGTCCAGTAGAAAACCACAAAGAGTTTCATACCAAGCTCTAGGTGCTTGCTTCAAGCCATAGATGGCTTTCTTCAACTTGTACACTCTTCCATCTCCAGTTTCAAAACCGGGTGGTTGTTCAACATAAACATCTTCCTTGATATCACCGTTGAGGAAGGTACACTTCACATCCATCTGATATACTTTGAACTTGTGATGTGCGGCATAGGCTAGAAAAATTCGGATGGCTTCCAGCCTTGCAACTGGTGTGAAGAAATCTTCAAAGTCAATTCCTTCTTGTTGGTAATATCCCTGAGCTACCGACCTTGCCTTGTTCCTTACGATGTAACCAATGGCGTCTCTCTTGTTTTTGAAAATCCATTTAAGTCCAATAACCTTGACACCAGTTGGTCTTTCTACCAACTCCCAAACACAGTTGCGTAGAAACTCATTTAGCTCCTCTTGCATAGTTGTTGTCCAGTGAATACAGTTGAGAGCTTCCATGACATGCTTTGGCTCTGGCACATCAGCTACGTAGCATGAAATCATGGCACAATCTCCGAGTTGTTCAAATTCTGCAAAAACTGCCAACTCCTCAGAATAGGCACACTGGACATCCTTAGCTGAACTGGAAGTTGCAACTCGGCTCCTGGTTCGTACACCTTCGGTTGGATCCCCGATGATGTCATCCTTGGAATGATCTTCATACCATCTCTTGTTGCGTCTCCCATCTTCTTCCAACTGTGTCGGTTCAGGAATTTCAACTGAAGGAGAATCCTGAACTGTTGGAGTCTTCATAACTGGGGACTTGTCAACTGTTGGGTCTGGATCCTCAACATTGACAACATT